>VDFB02058242.1:598498355-598842857 GCA_007258455.2 Sequoia sempervirens
CCTAACAAATATTGTTTATAAAAATGTCAAAATTTTAGAGATTTCTTTACTATCATGTGGGATGATTTTTTTTTAAAATTTAACAAGAGGCAAAATACCTAAAATAAAACACAAGATAAATAGAAAAAAAAAAATTAGACTCCAAAATACACTATTGAAGAATATAAATAGCAAAGCATAAGACAAGGAGATCCTCATTATATGCTAAGGAAAAATCAGACATGTATGCAAGGTCAATTATATGAAAATAGCTCATTATGTTTACAAATTTCTTTTCACTAACTAATTTAAAAAATATTCATATGATTGAACATTTATATAAAAAAATGGTTAAGGGATATGCTTTGCTTACTCAAGTTAAGAATACTTTAGTTAAAATATGCCTTTAATATTTATGAATGCATTTATTTAAGACATATAGAAATGAACTTCTAAGGCAAGGTTTAGTTAATATAATTGTTCCACTTGATTTTTGTTCTATAGAAGTAGTTATCCTTCTTGAACCTATTTATCAAAATAATTCTAATATTTTATTTGAGCCTCATGGGTTGCCTCCTCCCTATATTATTTAAGAGCGCATCAATTATTATATTGTGGTTAAATATGGGTATACCTAGACTAAGAGAGCTTTTGTTGATAATGGATCAAGTTTAAATATTTGTACAAACTTAGGCTTTTTTGGATATAGTTAAAGCTGATTTTGCTAAATAAAATCTAAATTCAACAATAAAAAAATTTGATAATGTTGGTCATGAATCTGTTGGTTTTGATAATTTTCCATTACTTTTGGACTTATTTATGAACCATGAGTTAGAACCACTCAAAATCAAAAGATTCCTTGACAAGTTTCCTCAAATAAAAAGCTTCTTAGAAGGATTTACCATTGAAGTGCTAATACTTTTTTTAACGAATGATCTATGACGAATGAATGTGCCTTGAATGTATTTAAATACAACACATAGCAACTAATCACATAAGCATTTACTAAGTTAGCTCATGGTAAGAATGAAAACAAAACAAATGACAAATATTAATTTTAAATCTTGAAAATTTGAAGATCAAATGTTTGTGGTGTGAGATAGAAAGGTCCAAATATTGAGATAAGTAATGGATGTATAAGTGTAAATGCATGCATATTTATAATAAATAATTGAAGTATAGAAATATGTATGAAGAAAAATACAATACACTAAAAAATATAAATAATACAAATAAAAAAAATGATAGATTAAAAAATTAATCTAACTTTATACAAAATTATACTATTTATCAATCCATAATTATATTAATTTATTTCACCAAAATAAACCTAAAACTAATTGTAAATTAAAATGAAAAAACAAATTTCATCATTACAACAATATTTATTTTCACTTTAAAAATATAATAAATAAATTAATTTACTTTTTGACATGGAGCGCCTAACCCTTAGAAACCCTATCCATATCAACTAATTCTAGGAAAGGAGGGCTTTGTACTTATTGAATTCTATACTCATTGCACGGGCAAAGCAAGTAACAAGTAACAACTTCCACATTTTTTAATGAGCTCTCTTTTTAACTAGTGGTTTCTTTAACCCAACTAATGAGCTTCGCATTACATCAAAGAGTTTAACCCAACTAAGGAGCATGGTGAAAAACCATATTTAGGTGCAACTATTAAAGGGAAAGCGAGGCTATTAATTGCTCAATTGAGAACGGGGTCCCACCATCTTAGATGTGAGACTGGTAGGCGGAAGACTCCTAAGGAAACTTGGGAAGAAAGAACGTGCTTATTTTGTAATAAGGGAGTGGTGGAAACGGAGTGGCACTTCGTCATGGAATGCACAGCGTACGAAAATATCCGTAATCAGTACTCAAGTATTTCAGATGTGGGCAATATGCAGCAGTTATTTGAGGAGGATAAGATAAATCAGACGGCTAGCCTCCTAGTCAAAATTAATAGCAGGAGATCTGATCTGGAGAAGAGTCTGGAGACAAACTAAGTTGTTGAGTGTCTCGGTCCCATAGGCTGTTTAGTCTCGTGGACGTCATTAAAATCTTTCATTCATTCATTCATTTTGTTTTTTCTCCCTCGCTGCTGTCTTTTTCCTTTTTCAGCCTGTAAAGCTTTCTTCAGCTTCTACAATATGTATATCTTATTTAATATGATATTGTCATTTTTATCCACGGGAAAAAAAAAATAAAATAAATAAACTTCCACATTTGCTTCGTGATTTCCACGACCTTTCCTTTATCAGTACTTTGGAAAAATGAAGATTTGATTCATACTATTCCTCATACTTGACTTTGACTGGTGAAAATGTTTAGCATAACGAAAGGGATACCTAAAGAAATGCAAGTCAGACGTCTGTGATATTCTTGACTTCGAATTGAATGAGTCCTGTGCACGCGGGGTTGAAAGAATCTGAAAATGACCAATATCGAAAAGTTTTATTATCTTTAGTTTTAAAGAAATTTTATATCTAATTTTTTTAATGTTTTTGGCTTTGAATTTAAATATTGAAAGTGATTTTAGGAGCATATGCATGTTTGTTTAAATATTATATTAAAATTGAATTATTATCTTAGAGTCTATTGCATGTTTGCTTGTTGTCCTCAATTTTGATTAATCATATTGAATTAGTCCAGAACATGAAACTCATAATTCAATAGATTCTTAAGGTGTTTGTACACATTGCTAGTTCCTCACTATGATTCAAATATTCAAGTCTTGATTGAGGAAAATTATGAATATCACTTTTTTTTGGTTAATTCATTTCCATTGTCATAAACTTAGGTTCACATGTCTATTCACTTCCATAAGTGTGAAGATTGGTTTTGCAAACATGGATTTATACTAGAATAAAACATAATTAGTTTGTGAGTTCTAAAATACTCACTTAAGTAGAGCCCTAAATAATCTCAAGTACATTAGTGAATAAATTCTTGACAAATTTAGTAGTATATTCCATCTCAAATCTTGAGCTAAATATTGCATTTAAATTCATTTAATTTTTGTAATTAATTTTAATTTTATTATTTCTAGTTCTAACTCATGTATTTAGGTTGATTATTTTTGAATTCTTTATTATTTTAAGTAGCTTAAATAGTCCTAATAAAGGGAAGAAGGTTATTCGGGGCGATTCTCAACAAGATACCTAGTATGACCCTGATGATGACTTGGTTGATGATAAAAATATCTTCAACTATAATAGAAAAGAGATCACCAATATTTTGGGAATGGCTAAGGATGGTTTGGTTATCCTCTTTAGGCTTTTCAAATGAATTTTTAGCAAGATGAATAAGACCAATGTTAAGGTGTGTTCTATGACCAACAATGCTGAGAACAATAATACCAAGCAATAAGATTTTGCCACTTATGCTCAAATTGATCAGCTATTTAGTATTCTTCAGACTATAACAAATGATGAAATGCTGAAGATGAAAAATAATTTTGAATTAAGAGTATTGGCATTAGATGAAAGGATGACTAAGGTTTATGATAGCCTTGATAATTTGATTAAATTTAGCCAGTCTGCACTCTCTAATAATGCCCGAGGGCTTCATTTCCTCATTGAAAAGACCCATAACTAGAGAGGGGAGACTCTTGGCATGGTAAAGGAGACCGAGGGTACTATGGTGGAATTCACAAAAGATAAGCATGGCGGGGAGACTGATAATGGCCTTAGCATTTGTACCCGCAACAAGACTAAAAAAAATGTGGGGATTCCCACTCATGAGATAACCGAGGTGGTGGACATGAACAAGCAGATAATTTCTCGTGATTTACAAGCAGCTAAGATCTTCAAAAATCTATAGTTCTCTATTGTGTGTTATTTTATCTACTGTTTTTTTTTGTTATTTTTTGGCTTGTTTTTTCTTATGATTTCAAGTCTCTTCAAACCCTGTTTTTCCTCTAATAAAAAACATAATTCATAGTATTAAAAAGTTGTAGTAACCAAGGAGCCAATCATTACATATATTTATAATTATCCCAATTAGAAATTTGGTTAAATTGTACATTAGTTTATGCTTATGCATGCACATATTTTAAATGTAAATCTTCATGCAGTACATCAAAAGTCATTTGTGATTTGGTCACAAAACTAGGTATCTTTAATTATCACGTTTACTTTCCACATTTAATTATTTTGATGTTGTAATGATTGATACTCTTATCTCCCAATTATAATAATATAAAACATATAAATTATATAGTATTTAAGTATAAATGAAGTCTAATTGTCACATTTACTTTCAACATTTAAACACTTTATATTTTGACAATCAATGCCCTTAATTTTCAATTAATCAATTTAATTAATTTATATTTATATATTAGTTTAATTTAATTTAAAAAAATGATTTAAAAGTCTTCTATAAATATATAATAGTTTATAGGTAAAAAATAAATAGACTTATAATCTTTTATAAATAAAAATATTATTTTTTATATTAGTATACAGATTTTTTGGAAAAAAAATTGTGTGTGATTTTTATATCATCAACGTTTCGGATCATACTCCATGATCCATCATCAGGATGATCAGCAGTAGAGAGAGAATGAAAGAGAGCAAGCAGACTTGGATATAAAGGAGAGGGAAGAGGGGTTTGGGAAGGTTCAGAGGCACGCTCCCCACAAAAACATGACATAAATATAAATATATATATATAAGAAAACAAAAACTAAGTATATATCTGAGTTATATATGTAAAGGATAATGAGAAAGATAAGGAAGAAGCAAAACAAATATAAATATAAGAAATTAAAGGCCGAACAAAAATAAATAAATAAATAAGAATTAAAAATTATTGAAAAGTAAATAAACAAGGTACCATTATAATAATGGATGAAAGGAAACAATTGACCACTAGAAACAATAGAAAATTGTAAAGGAGAAATAAAAGAGAAAAGACTGAAAAAGAATAGCTCAAAAAATATCAAAGAGTAAAGGAATCAAGTAGACAACGAAAGAAATCAAAAAATGAAAAATGAATGAAACAAAAAACAATCACATGAGAAAGAACTAAATGGAAAAACTCAAAAACTATAAAAACCGTTTTTGAGTTAACAAGAGCAATCAATTGATGAAAAATAAATTCACAAAAGTAATCTTGTTAATGATGAAAGATAAATTAACAAAAGCAATCAAAAGATGAAAATTAAATTAACAAAAACAATCAAATGATGAAAAATAAATTACCAAGAGAGAACGAAACAAAGCGAAAGTAAAAAGGAAAATGAAAGTAAAGAGAAAATGATAAAATGGAATAGATGAGAAATAAATAAAATTAAATAATAAATAACAATTAAAGATCAATAAAAGAGCAATTAAAGAGCAATTAATAAGCAAATAAGGAGCAATGAATTGATAAAATAGAATAGAGGAGAAGTAAAAAGAATTAGATGATAAATAATAAATAAAGAAGAAAAATGAAAAGAAATAGATAATAAATAAATAATAGAATAGAGAAGTAAATAGAAATAGATAATAAATAATAAATTAAAGATGAAAAGTAAATAGAAATAGATAATAAATAAATAA
The DNA here is from genome assembly GCA_007258455.2 of Sequoia sempervirens. NCBI lineage: Eukaryota > Viridiplantae > Streptophyta > Pinopsida > Cupressales > Cupressaceae > Sequoia > Sequoia sempervirens. Next base: position 598,503,883 of record VDFB02058242.1, read on the forward strand.
TAGAAAAGATGAGAAGTAAATAGAGAAAGATAATAAATAATAATTAAAGATGAAAATTAAATTACCAAAACCAATCAAATGATGAAAATAAATTACCAAGAGAAAACAAACCAAAGTGAAAGTAAAAAGGAGATTGATAATAAAGAGGGATGAGAAGTAAATTAAAGTAATAATAGATGAGAAGTAAATAGAATAAAATAGAAAAATTGAAACAACCAAAGTAAATAGAAACAACAAAAGTAAATAAAAAGTAAATAAAAGTAAGTGGAAGTAAATAATAGAAGCAACAAAAGTAAATAAAAGTAATAATAGATGAAAAGGAAATAGAATGAAATAGAAAATAAGAAGCAACAAAAAGAAAGTGAAAAAGGAATTGGTAAAATAGAATAGATGAGAAATAAAAAGAAATAGATGATAGATAATAATTAAATATGAAATGTAAATAGAAAAAGATAATAAATAAATAATAGAATAGATGAGAAGTAAATAGAAATAGATAATAAATAATAATTATAGATGAAAAGTAAATATAAAATAGATAATAAATAAATAGAATAGATGAGAAGTAAGTAGAAAAAAATAGGTAATAACAAGTGGAAGGAGTTGCCATGGGCTCTCCTCTTTCTCCCATCGTGGCCAACCTCTACATGGAGCACTTTGAAGATGTCGCTCTCCATTCATTTCCCTTCAAACCTAAATGGTGGAAACGTTATGTAGATGACACCAATATATGTTGGTCCCATGGTCGGGAGAAGCTTGAAGAATTCCATTCCCACTTAAAAAACTTATCTCCTCACATCTCTTTCACCAAGGAAATTGAAACTGACAACCAACTGCCTTTCTTAGACGTTCTTCTCTTCAAGAATGTAGATGGTTCATTATCTCGGTCCATCTTTCGAAAATCCACCCACACTGACCTTTATCTTCACTCTTCTTCTCACCATCATCCTAGCCAAAAAGCAGGGGTCCTCAAAACCTTGTTAATAGAGCTCTCTTAATTTGTGATAAAGATCACCTTGACCAAGAATTGGCCCACCTTACCCATGTCTTCTCCTTGAATGGATACAAAAAGAAGTAGATCAACAGGGAAATCAACCAAGCCAAGGCTAGGCTCACCCTCAAGCCCATTCCCACTCCCCCTCCTTCCTTTCCTCTGGCAACCCTCCCCTATGTTGAGGGTATCTCCAACAAAATTGCCAAAATCCTTCTCAAAAAGGGTATCAATTGCACTTTCAAACCTTTTTGCACTGTAAGAAATCACATCCCTTCCTCCAAAGACCCCCTAGACCATTTCCTCAAATCAGGTGTCTATAAAGTGATGTGTTCATGTGGCATCCCCTACATTGGGGAAACAGGTCGTTCCTTCAACACAAGAATCAAAGAACATTGTGCTGACCTAAGGCACGACCGAATCTCTAAATCAGCTCTAGCTGAACACTCTGCTAAGACGAAGCATCACATTGCTTTAGAAAACACCAAAATCCTATTCACAAAAGATAACTTCTTTAAGAGAAAACTTAAAGAGGCCATTGAAATCCACAACCACCCTTCCAACCTCAACCGGGATGGAGGTTGGGCTCTAAGTTTCTCCTCGAAACCCCTATTAAATAGCATCAATGTCATCCCCCCAAATCCTTCTTGATCCCCGCTTAAGCTTCCATTCCCTCACCCCGTCTCTCCTCTCCTCTCCCGCCCCCCCATCCCCTCCTCTCCTTGCTTGTCCTTCCTTCTTTCCTCTCTCCCCCATGTGTTTTCCTCTTTCTCTTTGTTGGTTCCTTCTGTTTTCTTTTCTTGTCTCTTAATTTTGCTCCGTTAAATAGACATATTTATGGCTTGGTGTTTTTTATATATATACCTTTATTTATATGTGTATGCTTGTTGTATTGCTCTTTTATTATTATAATTTTTTATTTACTTCTTGTCTTCTCTTTTTTCAATTTCCATTTTACTTTCACTTTGTTTCGTTTTCTCTTGGTAATTTATTTTTCATTTTCTTATTGTTTTTGTTAATTTAATTTTCATCTTTTGATTGCTTCATCTTTAATTATTATTTATTACCTATTTTTTTCTACTTACTTCTCATCTATTCTATTCTATTTATTATATATTTTATATTTACTTTTCATCTATAATTATTATTTATTATCTATTTCTATTTACTTCTCATCTATTCTATTATTTATTTATTATCTTTTTCTATTTACTTTTCATATTTAATTATTATCTATCATCTATTTCTTTTTATTTCTCATCTATTCTATTTTACCAATTCCTTTTTCACTTTCTTTTTGTTGCTTCTTATTTTCTATTTCTTTCTATTTCCTTTTCATCTATTATTACTTTTATTTACTTTTGTTGCTTCTATTATTTACTTCCACTTACTTTTATTTACTTTTTATTTACTTTTGTTGTTTCTATTTACTTTGGTTGTTTCAATTTTTCTATTTTATTCTATTTACTTCTCATCTATTATTACTTTAATTTACTTCTCATCCCTCTTTATTATCAATCTCCTTTTTAATTTCACTTTGGTTTGTTTTCTCTTGGTAATTTATTTTCATCATTTGATTGGTTTTGGTAATTTAATTTTCATCTTTAATTATTATTTATTATCTTTCTCTATTTACTTCTCATCTTTTCTGTTATTTATTTATTATCTATTTCTATTTACTTTTCATCTTTAATTTATTATCTATTTCTATTTACTTCTCTATTCTATTATTTATTTATTATCTATTTCTTTTCATTTTTCTTCTTTAATCATTATTTATTATCTAATTCTTTTTACTTCTCATCTATTCTATTTTATCAATTCATTGCTCCTTTTTGCTTATTAAGTGCTCTTTAATTGCTCTTTTATTGATCTTTAATTGTTATTTATTATTTAATTTTATTTATTTCTCATCTATTCCATTTTATCATTTTCTCTTTACTTTCATTTTCCTTTTTACTTTCGCTTTGTTTCCTTCTCTCTTGGTAATTTATTTTTCATCTGATTGTTTTTGTTAATTTAATTTTCATCTTTTGATTGCTTTTGTTAATTTATCTTTCATCATTAACAAGATTACTTTTGTGAATTTATTTTTCATCATTTGATTGCTCTTGTTAACTCAAAAAACGGTTTTTATAGTTTTTGAGTTTTTCCATTTAGTCCTTTCTCATGTGATTGTTTTTTGTTTCATTCATTTTTCAATTTTTGATTTCTTTCGTTTTCTACTTGATTCCTTTACTCTTTGATATTTTTTGAGCTATTCTTTTTCAGTCTTTTCTCTTTTATTTCTCCTTTACAATTTTCTATTGTTTCTAGTGGTCAATTGTTTCCTTTCATCCATTATTATAATGGTACCTTGTTTATTTACTTTTCAATAATTTTTAATTCTTATTTATTTATTTATTTATTTTTGTTCGGCCTTTAATTTCTTATATTTATATTTGTTTTGCTTCTTCCTTTTCTTTCTCATTATCCTTTACATATATAACTCAGATATATACTTAGTTTTTGTTTTCTTATATATATATATATATATTTATATTTATGTCATGTTTTTGTGGGGAGCGTGCCTCTCAACCTTCCCAAACCCCTCTTCCCTCTCCTTTATATCCAAGTCTGTTTGCTCTCTTTCATTCTCACTCTACTGCTAATCATCCTGATGATGGATCATGGAGTATGATCCAAAACGTTGATGATATAAAAAAATCACACAGTTTTTTCCAAAATCTTACATACTAATAGAGAGATGGTCGTTTAGTGAGAAATAATGTGAGTGTGTTATAATGCGTGCGCGCTATTTCTTGCACTAAAAATAGTTAAAAAACACAATATACCTGTGATGTCAGCCCACATTCTACATATTCTCCTGGTTTTGTGCGTGCTCCGACAAAAAGTAGCTTTTTGGTGGTTGAGTGAAGTGTGCATGCATGATATTTGATTCCACCCCCCTTTTCATGATATTTCCATCACCTTTGCATGAAATAGCAGAGTTTTCACATTGGAAGGCATGCAATATGAATTCAAGTTTGAATTGGAGTGATAACTGATATACAATTGAAGTTTGGAGGGGAATAAGCTTTTGAAAAAGTCAAATTTTTGAGGAATTTGAGGAAAGAAGAAGCAAAGGCTACATAATTGGGTAGAACTCCTCCATTTGAAACTTTGATTTTTTTGGTATGTGAAGTCTTTGTACATTTTCTTTCATTCTATTATGGCTTGCTTTCATTTTTGTTGTTTTTCTTATTCCATGTTGATCAAATTGTTTGTTTGTCATGTTACAACCTTAGGTTGTCAATAGAAATTTTAAATTACACAATTCTATACACTTTCCTATTACATTTTTAAACCACATCTCTTTGAGGCATTTTGTTAAATTTAACAATTGGCTTTCTTTGTGTATGCTTCCAAAGATTTCATTGAGGTATTTTGTCAAATAGTTATACAAACCAGCCAATTGCGTTGTCTATGCTACCGAAATTTCCATACATGTCTCTAAAAAATTGGAATATACTCCTAATGCATGATCAAATAGGTTTCCAATACAAAAACACTCAATTTTCTCATAAATATCTAGGGTTTTCTATATTTCACAACTCCAAGGCCTTCCTGATGCAGATCCAAGGTGAAGATTAACTCATAAAAACCTAATGGAAACTCAAATACTGATGCAAACAAGGTGGAGCAACACAAAAACCAACCCAATTTGATCAAATGCATGTAAAGAAACAACATTCAAAACTTCATTCTCCTAAACTTCCCAAAACAATATCCTTTGATTTCTAGGTCTCAAAATTCATCCAATGGACCTATCTTTTAGAGAAGGCCATAAAAGGTCCAACACATCATCCATTTAGCATCCACTCAGACCCCAGGTATAATTCCCAACAAATCACATAAGGTTCCCTTGCAACAGTATGGAGTTTCAATAGGTTACCCTGCCCAAAGGCTACTAGATTAGCCCTATTTTACAAAGGAGGTCCCTCTTAAAGACTCTTTTTTTACTCCAAACCAATGGACAGTCATTTGATATGTTCTAAAACAACAAAATCCATGGTTAGTTCCCAGACACAAACATTCTAAAGTTTTGTCTCAACAAACCCTCCTTTTACATGCTAAAACACAAGGGTTTATTAAAAGTCATATTCCCAAGCATTTCCAGAACCCCACAAAGTGTCAAACACCTTCCAAATACCCTGCACAAACTTAAAATTTCATTAGATCAACAATTTCTTCATCATTTTGACAAACCCCACCATCTAGCCTTCAAATTCACAAGGAAAATTGACTTTTCCATCCCTAGGCATCACTCCTACTCACTCAAATGAACACACGTGCACAAAATAGACCCCCAAAAATTTAACCCTACCTATTATGATCCATTCCATCGAGTTATAATACCTACAGAAGGTGGAAAGGATCAAGCTTGCATTCTTTGTACTCTCAAACCCTTAATTTCTGAGTTACAGAAGTAGTCTTTGAAAATCTACTCTAAAACCCACAAAACTAAATGGTTAAGCCTCCAATCTGATGGAAATCAAAGTAAACTCACTCCACTATCATTCCCAATTCATTTCATGCCACAATATTCACTGTACAGACTGTGTATTTCCAACAATGTTAAGAAAAATAGAGAAAAATGTGGGAACAACAAAAGATTTCATTCAAAATTTCAAATGCAGTCATGCCAACCTCTTTCCAATGTTTACATGGAATTTTTAAGGCACTCCAACCTCTACAACCACCTAAAACCACCTTACAACTTCCCTTTACCAACTTGACCTTTCAATTCCCTTTTTAGTGCAACTTTGCATTTTTTTCTTTTTTTGCATTTTTTTCACTTTTTGACACTAAAACTGACTTTCAACCTATTCTAATGGCCTTATGATGGCATCATCACACTACTTTGACCTTTACATTGCCATCTTATAGGTATTTTCATGTTTATGCCATTGAAGGCTTCATTCCATCATATTGACAACATTTGCCAAGACATGGTAACTTCATAAACCTATCAACCTAACATGACTCAAAACACTTCCTAATGGTCTTTTGAGACCTTATTACATCACACTCATGATTACAAAGAAAAAATTCATCACTTGACCACCTAATGGTCCTAGCTATCCTTGGTTCTCTTGCACCATACATCCGGCCATGAAAGCTTTCCAAGTTTCTTGGAATTCTGCAACACCTTGACTTGCAACAAATCTCTGATGATCCTCCTTGTTCCTGTCATTGCTCCCTCTTTCCTTCATCTTCACCTTAGGCTTGGCCTTGTCCTTGCAAAACAATTCCTCTCTTGAGTGATCACCTTGAACCTGCACCTTCCTACTCTGTCCTATCATCCATGGCTACATCCAATTGCTCCTAACTTGTTCCATGGTGTCACTTACTTCCAAACAGTCCACTCTCTGTCCTTCTTTTATTTTTCACCCTTGGCTTCACCTCCATCAACATGAACATCAAAACAAGGAAGTAATAAAGCACTCCCTTCACTCTTTTCCTCTTATCCATCCTCTTCACCATCTGCTTCAGGTTCTCCCATCTAGGAACCATTGCTACAACTGCATAGATTTTCCACATCAGTACTCTTACCCATCTAGGACCATCCACTGTCCTAGCCTCATCTTTTGATTTCTTCTCCATTTCATTTGGAGATCCCACTTTCACCTTTCCTATAGCCTTCACTTGGCCAACCTTTATAAACATCTCTTCCTTAGTCTCTTCCATCTTTGAGTCATTCAAACACTTTGTATTTTCAATTTCACCTTTTATGGTGACTGCACCTTCTACAAACTCTGTCTCAGACCTTTCCTTTGCTTTTTGCCATTCCACTTGATGCATCACATCCTCTGATCTCTTATCCTCCACTGAACTCTTTTCCAACATTGTATTTTCAGGCTCTTTATCTTCTTGTCCCTTTAGTGGACCACTTACTGCATCTACCATGCTTTCCATGCACTTATCTTTATCCTCAACTATCATACATTCTTCCACTGGCCTTTTATCTAGGCTCTTTGCAACTTCCATTTTTATGACTTGCATCAAAAAAAATTCTTGTCTTCTTTTTCTTGCCCCCTACATGGGTTCTTTGCATTTAGACTTTGAATCAAATCTCCCTTTACCTCTGTATCTTCTGATTTAAATGTCATTTCTACAATGCTTGTTTGCTCCTTGTCTCTCTTTATCTGTAGGGGACACAACATTGCCCCTATCATAATTTCTTTATTCTTGACAAGCCCTTCATGGCTTTCCTTAATCCATCCACACTCTTTTACCTCTTCCTTTTTTCCCTTTGCCTCTGAGACCTTCTCATCATGTGTTCTTCAATCTTCTTTGTCATCGGTTTATTGCTTTCCATCTTTCCCTTTCATTGGACAATCCATCTCTTCCACCATGACCTTACTAGGCCATTCTCACCTATTCTCCATCTTCTTTCCACTTATCTACCTTTTCCTTGCATTAGGGTCTATGCCCCAAGGTTCTTCACCTCACATTTCTTTTCATCAGGTCTGCATACCTCTATTTTGATAGTATTAGACTATCCTACACCTATTCCTACCTTTTCTTGTCTCCAACCTTCTTTGCAAACATGTCTAGATCCTGTATAAAGGATTCCCTTTCTCTTATCACAATTTCTCCATCCTTTTTCGTTTCTAACATTACTCCTTTGTCTACTTTTGCTACCTCAACTCTTTTCTTTGTGTACGTAGCTGCACCTTCACCATGTTTATCTTCCTCATGCTTGAGGAACTCCTTCCTTCCCATCATCACTATCCTTGCCATTTTGTCTTGTTCCCTGTCATCTCCCTACAATGGGGTTAGCTTGAACTTGATTCCATCTTTCACAATACCATACTAAAAAACAAACCGCTTCAACTTCAAAAACTAACATTTGAAAGAGGTGACCGTTGGTCTCCCTCTTTAATAGACTTTTTCAACCTTTCACTATTAGTTAATTTGACTTGACTTAGCACTTTTTGCATAGGTAAAATTATTCGTCATGCCAAAGAAACAAACTATTAAAAGGAAAAAACTAACAAATGATCAGCTCCAAGCCTTCAGAGATAAAGAGAAAAAATAGATGAGGGAATATCGTGAAAAACAAAAATTGGGAATGATTGACGAAAGCAAGCTAGTTGAAGAGGAACCTCAACCATGAAAAAGAGAAAATAAATTGGCATCACAAAGGGCACGAATGGGAAAGAATCGTGCTAGGGGAGATGCAGATACCACAGTTGGAGACACACCCTCTACCACAAGTGAATACAAAGGGACACCATTAAGCACAAGCGAATATGGAGGGACACCATCTACCACAAGTGAGTATGGTTGGACACCATCCACCTCATCTGAATTTGAGAGTACATCATCACTCGGATTTGATGAACAAGGTATGCCATCATCCCCACGTGAACCTCAAGGTATGTATTCTATTCCACCCTCAGTCAAAGGTACGCAATTTAGCCCACCTCAATTATATATTGATGAAATTGCAAATGTTGAGATGTATGTACTTAAGAGAACACCACCTAGAATTTTGTGTAGAAAGCCAAAGCTTTTGATTAATTTTGATGAGGATATTTTGTAGCACATGGAAGGTAATATTCCATAACTCACTTGTAGAAGTTATGCTAATAAGATTTGGAAAATGTTCTTTGAAAGGCTAAATGAGACCGGAAGATGTCAACTATTTGTTCAAATGATGTGGGGTTTAAAGTACATAAACATCATGAAGATTCTTGGGTTGAGAACATCAAATGAATCAAGTAAAAACAATATTGTGAAGAATCTAATGGATGCTTATGAGAGTGTGGGTAAGACCTCACACTCAAAGGATAGTAATTTCACTCGACGTGTCATTACATCGACTTTGGTAAGCTATCAAACAAACAGATCTCGTCTCATTAAAAAGACAAGTGAACAAATGGGAATTAGTAGAAAAAATTTATCAAGAGTCGTTCAAAGGTGGCAAAGAATTGAGAGCACCGATTCAAATGAATTATGGGCATTGTTGGGAAGACTGCCACATAAAGATAGAAAAGTTGTTGAAGCATTGAGAACACTAACTGAAGGTTATTGGAAGGATAATACAAGGCCATATCTGAATCAAAGGGATGTTGTAAGAAGGAGAATCGGTAGTCAAAACTGTGAGCCACATCTAAGGCATTTTTTTGGATATGACTCAAACCCATTTTTTTCATAAATTTCAAAATGCTTATCCTCAAATTAGTATTTCTCAAAGATTCTTTGAAATGCTTAAACCTTTTTATGTCAAGATAAATCACACACGCACTACTTGTTGTTGTAGACTACATATTGAATTCACTAACCATTATGATGTTTATTGTTCTATATGTTTAGATTTGCATCCTAATGATGTTTTGTAGGATTTTGGCATAAAAGCTCCACCAAAATCTTCAAGAGAGTTCTTATCAAAAAATTTATGTCAAATAGAGGATGGACAAATATTCTATAGGAGAACATGCTTGGATGGTTCATGCGAGCATTGCGGTGGCTTGCAATGAATGCCAGTATGTCAACATATGGAAAGAACAAATGAGGTGGGGCATAAACTATTAGATTTTAGGAAGTATAAAATAGTGGCATATGCTACAAAAAATGGGTCTCAAGGAAAAAGGTGTGATTTGGTTATTGAGAAGATTCCAGTTTATCAGTTTATGTCCATGTTTCGTGAGAATCTACTGTATGAGTATGCAAGGCATACCCATAGAGCCCGATGGCTAGACACACAATTCAAGCTATGCAAGGACACCTTTCCAGTTGTAACATAGTATCAGTGATTGAATTTGCAGAGAACTACACTCTACAGCCACAGTGTGAGGTGCAGTCATAGTATTGCAACTCCACACAATTTTGATATTTGTGCACATAGCATTCATTTATGTAGCTAATAGTACAGAGGACCAAAGGAAGGTATTGAGGGAGTATCACTTTTATATTAGTGATGATCACACACATTCTCCAGAGCTCGTGCAAGGTTGCTTCTAGATGTTCTATAGTCATTTGGCTTGGAGGGGCATAGCATACAATTGACATATAATATGGTTGGATAACTGTGCAACATAGTTCAAGAATGAGCACATGTTCTATTGGTTGTGCAGGATGCATCTCACTATAGGTGTTTAGCATATGTGGAACTTTTGTGAGGCCAGGCATGGAAAGGGGAGCATGATGGTGTAGGAGCATGCATGAAAAGAGCATTAGCATGAGAAGAGTTAAAGTATAAATACAGTGCAAAGTTGACAGATGCAAGTTCAATCGTCGAGTGGTGTAATGCTTCGATGGGTCCAGGTAATGAAGGTACATCTTCAGCTCGTATATTTTTTTGGTTGATGGATGATACTAACATTGCACCATATGAGGATTTTTGTACACTAACAGGATCGAGTGAGCTACACTATTTCCTTAGCTCAAATGCAAGTTCATGGAGTATTGATACACGTAAGATGGCATGCTTTTGTTCTTCATGTACAATGCAAGCTTGGAATGATTGTGAGTTAGGGGAGTGGCTTGACAAATGGTTGACAAGTTATCTTACCCCACTTCACACATATCTCCCTCTGACGGCATTAGAACTGACACAAATGGAATAATTGATCGATTTTGACCACGTATCAGATCTCGTTCAACCAGGGAATATATCTACTTGCTTAGTTTTTCAAATTCCATAATGTTATCTTACTTTGTACTATATTTGTAATGTTGACTAATTTCAAGTGATTTTATGCACATATCAATGTAGGGTATGTTTATGCAGTTATTGCAAATGAAGAAAATGAAGAGGGAACATACTATTACTTGTGTCATTGTGTTGAGGCTAAAAAGAAATTGGAAGCCCCAGTTATAGATGGAGAAAACATCGAATACCCTACAAGCTCAATTGTTGTTATTGGAACGTGGATTAGAAGGTACCCACATAAGAGTGTTAAACATTGGTTGTTTGATGACTTTGACATGCATTGTAAGATTCTTCATTACTCAAACCTTGTTGTGGCATCCAATGTTCGTTTGAGAAAATATGGGGGAAGACCTTTGAACAAGACCTTGTGGAAGGTTCGTGAGTCTGACCATGAGGCAATACTTGATACAATAAAGAGTAGAGCAGATCCAGATGGTTCATTAGATTAATTTGTAAGTATATGCACAATGGTTCTTATTAATTTATACTTGTATGCATGTTAATTTGTTTGATTCCAATGCTATCATGTCTTATTTTACTTTGTGTATCTGTAAGTAACTCGGTAAACATTGAATGGTGTCCCCTTGTAGAAAATAAAGATTTATGAGCCATCCAAGAGAATCTCAGGCATAAAAGCAATGCAACATCCCTATTTTGATTATGAAGCCAAATCTCAATTATGATTTTCAGCCATTACCAAAGTGTGTGTGAATCTTGGTGAGGGAATTTCAAGTTATTCATTTGAACTTAACCTTATTGTGAGCACCTATGATGTAGACATTATAGGAGCATCTCGAATTTAAAGATATTCTAGATTCATGAGAGGTGTTGTGTGCAATAGGTATCTTGGAACTTGTAGTGAAGATGTATGAGTAGGAGTGACTAAGTTGATAGACTGCCATGCCTATCTGTAAGTTCCTTCCATCTATTTTCATTTCATTTCCATTTTGGAAATGAGTTGTTTCTTTTTATTCTTTTACTTTGCCTATCTGTAACTAAACTAGTAAAAATTGATTGGTCTCTCCTTGCAAAAAATGCTGATTTTAGAGCCATCGAAGAGAATCTCAGCCAAAAAAGAAATGCAACATCCTTATTTTGATGATCTTGAAAAATCTCAATTTTGATTTCAAGCCATTATAAAAGAGTGTGCGAAGCTTTGTGAGGGAATCTCAAGTTTCTCATTTGAAGTTAACCTCTAAATGAGAACCTATGATGTAGAAATTATAAGAGAATCTCAAATGTATGAGTGAAATTGTAGAATATCTATGAGAACATAGTACCTAAGGCATTGTAATGAGATTTACTTGTAATGACATTTACTGAAATAATGAAATTTGGTGTAGGGGCACCAAGGTTATTGAACAAATTTGGTTCACATAAATCTTTTAAGTTAGTTTTGTGTTATGATTTTTTTCAATTGAATAAGGTCATATCACATCCACAATTGATTTATAATGTAATCAGTCATGTTAGTTACAAAAAGAACAGTTAGGCATGATTGCAAAGATGTAGAATCATTTGTAAAAGCTATTTAAAGCCTCTTGAAGGATATTTAAGTCAATATTTGAATTTGTAGCCTTTTGAAGGAAAATGTTTGAATATGGATGTAAATGTACTATTAGTGAGATTGAGATTGTTAACCTTCAGAGAGTAGCAGTATTTATTTTTCTGAAATTTCCTTTAGATGCAAGGATTCAAAGCACATCAACCATGTAGTACAAATGATTAAATCCTAGAGACAATTTGTAGCAATGAAAGAGTTTGAAAAGGAAGGGAGAGCTACACTAGTGAATCAGGAGAAACTTTAGTGATGCATAGTCAAGGTGGAGAAGACTCAAACAAATCATATTTTAGTAAATCAACAACCTTTGTTATTTCATTTGGCCATCTTGGAACAACTACCAACAAAAATGCTTTGAAACTGAACAATTTGGCTTAAATTTTACAGAATATAACATATACTGTAAAAACCTCAATATAACATATACTCAAACCCCTAACACCATTCCCAAGCCAAACATACAATGTTTCTTTGCAATTTCTTAGAGATCCTTCAAACTTCCCTACATAAAGGCTACAAAATTAGCCCTATTTTACAAAAAAACTACTCTTTAAACTTCTTGTAACCCCACAAGCTCTTGGAAAGTCATCAAATAGGTCACAAAACTCTTAGTTCCACAGGTTTTAGAAAAGCACTCAACCTCTAAGCCATAATTGATTAAAACCCTCAATTTTATAACAAATACCTAGGGTTTTTAGCATCTCATAACTCCAAGGCCTTCCAAACCTCACCAAAGCATCAAACAAGTTTTTTAGGGTCTGCACACACATAATGAACCTTCACCTAGCCTTTAGACTCAGTAGATCTTAAAAACATCACTTTGGTTCCTCCATTTCAAGCCAAAATCTGACATTCTCAACCTAAAACAACATCACCAGCCCTATAAATGACTTACCATTATTAAAAGAGTTAAGGAAACTTGAAAAAAATGCATTGTAAACCTTTCCTCTGAGTCACAATCACCATAGTAGGAGGAAGGGCTCCATCACAAAAATTAAAGTAAACTCAGACCCTACTGGTCTGTACAGGCTGAATAAAGAAAAATGGGTTTTCCTTTCACTAAAACAACCAAAGGTGTATCAAAATAGATTGGTGTACCAACTGTCCTCCCAATTTACTATCAAACAATCACAAATTGAGGGTGAGGTGTGGGTACTCCTGCACCATTCAGCTTTCAAAAACAAAGTCAATTAGGTTGGAAAATGTCTGGATCGAGCTAGCATTTGGTGGAAGAGGAAGAAAGATGAGTGGAACTCTAGAGGCCCACCATACTATATTTTGGTATTGAACCATGAGAGTAGAAGAGAGATCTAATATCATGTATCAAAACATTAAGCATGCATTATTCCAACCAACAAAGAAAGAGATGATTACTTTGCTTCATTTTCATTTGCATAAGCATATCAAGGCATGGGAACCAAGAAGACCAAGGATGTCTAGTTTTACGTGGAGGTAATGGATGTGGTCCAAAATTTAGGAGGGTCAAGAAGGTCAATGTATGATCTGGATGAAATTGAGGAAGAACAACAAGAGAGGGACAAGAAAAATAAAATCAATACAGAGTTTCAAGGTTTTTTCAAGCGAGTAAGAGAGCTATGGGAGTAGCCTCATCTAAAATATTTTGAACTAGACTTTGATATGTACCATCTAGAGAGCTTGGTTTTCATGGAGTTCCTTTCAAAGCCTCTTCTTTTATTATTCTTATGGTAAACTGATTGGTAGAGTTGGTGGAATTACCTTTCTTAGTAGTAATCGCTATTAGTGAGATTGAGATTGTTAACCTTGAGAATGTAGGACTTGGGCAAAAGGAATTTGATATGGATATTTCTTTCAAAGACTTCAAGCAGGATGTACTCCACATTGAAACCATTCCTCAATCTTCACTTGATGGCATCAAAGAATGGATGAACTCCATGGTTATAAAGTATTATGAAAGCAGAATGAACTTGTACTAGCAGACAATTTTGAAGATTATTACTAATGATTCAAAGCACATCAACCATGTGGTACAGATGATTTGTAGCAATGAAAGAGTTTGAATAGTCAGAGAGAGCTACATTGGTGACTCAGGGGAAATTTTAGCTTTCAAAAAACAAAGCCAATTAGGTTGGGAGATGTGTGGATTAGGCCAGCATTTGGTGGAAGAGGAAGAAAGATGACTAGAACTCTGGAGGCCCACCATACTGGATTTCGATATTCAACCATGAGAGCAGAAGAGAGATTTGATATCATGTATCAAAACATTAAACATGCATTCTTCTAGCCAATGGAGAAGAAGGTGATTAATTTTCTTCAATTTCATTTGCATAACCATATCAAGGCATGGGAACCAAGAAGACCAAGGATGTTGAGTTTTATGTGGAGGTAATGGATGTGGTCCAAACTATAAGATGGGCAAGAAGGTCAATGTATGATTGTTAACCTTGAGAGAGTTTATGTTGAGGAAATTTCCTTTAGATGCAAGGATTCAAAGCACATCAACCACATGTGGTACAAATGATTAAATCCTAGAGATGATCTATATCAATGAAAGAGTTTGAAAAGGAAAATAGAGTAACATTGGTGACTCAGGAGAAACTTCAACTTTCAAAAACAAAGTCAATTAGGCAGGCAGACCTGTGGATCGGGCCAACATTTGGTGGAAGAGGAAGAAAGATGACTGGAACTCTGGAGGCCCACCATACTAGATTTCGGTATTCAACCATGAGAGCAGATGAGAGAGTTGATATCATGTATCAAAACATTAAGCTTGCATTCTTCTAGCCAGTGGAGAAGGAGATGATTACTTTGCTTCATTTTTATTTGCATAACCATATCAAGGCATGGGAACCAAGAAGACCAAGGATGCCGAGTTTTATGTGGAGGTAATGGATGTGGTCCAAAATTTATGAGGGACAAGAAGGTCGATGTTTGATTGGTACATGAGCACCATTCAGTAGGTTTTTTCCATCAAGGAAAATAAGGAGTAGAATATCATCAATTTACTAAAATTGGCCAGAACTTGTACATTTGAAGGTTTTGAGTCAATAAAAATGGATTTTTGACCCATTCCTCTTTTTTTAGCCTTTGTAACTTGAGTAATAGGTCTACACTAACATTATTAAGGTGTGGGAATGATGTGTTAGTGTTGGGGAGGTTTGAAAGTGAGATGGGTGTGAAACCCATGTGTGGAAAAGTAAGTTTTCTTTAAGAAAAATGGTGGTTTTGAAGAGTTAAATTGTGTTTTTGTGCAGCGAAGAATTAATTTATGATTGTCTAAGCTTGTGCAGGGTATCACAAACTTTTTTGAGTAATTTATAGGTTATGGTTAGCTTTGGAAGTATCATTTTCAATAAACGCTTAGGGTTTAGGCTACAATAGAGGTTTTTGTGGTTTACCCATTGTACAGTGGTATAATTGAGATCTAATTGTGGATTTTGAATTTCTTACACCTTAGAATTGGTTCCCCAAGAGTTGGTAAGGTTTGGATAAGTTTAGAGTATAGACCCTTTGTTCAACTAGATTGATCCCTTAAAGGTCCAAAGGGAAAAATCGCTGCAAACTTTAGCATGAGGTTACTTAGACACCATGTCACTTAGAAAATTCTCTCATCTAATCTGAAGGAATCAAGTTGGGCCGCTCTATAATAACCTTTCTCAGTTTTCGTTATCTCGAAGTGGTTTTCCCGTGGTGTCTAGTTTTCAGTTGATGAAAAAAGTGTCAAATGAAAGTAGTGAAAAATTGCAAAGTGGTGCAACTTTCATTCTACAACTCATGTGACTAAATGAACTATTACAAAACATTAAAATAGGAATTTTTACGCTATGCATGGCCCTCTTTCACACCCAAACACGTGGAATCGCTCTGAACTACATTCAATTGGATCGATCCCTTAAGGGTCTAAAGGGCAAAATGGCTATAAACTTTAGCATGAAGTTACTCGGACACCGTGGCGCTTAGAAAATTCTCATCTAATCCTATGGGATTATGTTGGGCCCCTCTACAATAACCTCTCTTGGTTTATGTTATCTTAGAGTCGTTTTCCCATGGTGTCGAAGTTTTAGTTGATGAAAAAAGTGTCAAATGGAAGTAGTAGAAAGTTGCAAAGTGGTGTAACTTTCGTTCTGAACTCGTGTGACCAAAGAAAATATTCCAATGCATCCAAATAGGCATGTTTAAGCTAGAAATGATCCTCTTTCGTACCCGAACACATGGAATCGCTCCGAGCTATGTTCAACCAGATTGATCCCTTAAAGGTCTAAAGGGAAAAATGGCTGCAAACCTCAGCATGAGGTTATTTAGACACCGTGACACTTAGAAACTTCTCATATGATCCTATGGGATCACATTGGGCCCCTCTACAATAACATCTCTTAGTTTTCGTTATCTCGGAGTGGTTTTCTTGTGGTGTCTAGATTTCAGTTGATGGAAAAAGTGTCAAATGGAAGTAGTGAAAAGTTGCAGAGTGGTGCAACTTTCATTCTAAAACTCGTGTGACCAAATGGACTATTCCAATGCATCAGAATAGGAATTTTTACGCTAGGAATAGTCCTCTTTCACACCCAAACACACAGAATCGCTTCGAACTACGTTCAACCGGATCGATCCCTTAAGGGTCCAAACAGAAAAATGGCTGCAAACTTCAGCATGAGGTTACTCGGACACCGTGATGCTTAGAAACTTTTTGTCTAATCCTATGTGATCGCATTGGGCCCCTATACAATAACCTCTCTTGGTTTACATTATCTCAGAGTGGTTTTCTTGTGGTGTTGAATTTTCAGTTGATGAAAAAAGTGTCAAATGGAAGCAGTGGAAAGTTGCAAAGTGGTGCAACTTTCGTTCTGCAGCTCATGTGACCAAACAAACTATTCCAACATGTCCAAATAGGCATGTTTACACTAGGCATGGTCCTCTTTTGCACCCAAACATGTGGAATCAATCTGAGCTATGTTCAACCAGATCAATCCCTTAAGGGTCCAAAGGGAAAAATGGTTGCAAACTTTAGCATGAGGTTACTCGGACACTGTGATGCTTAGAAACTTCTCATCTGATCCCATGGGATTGCGTTGGGCCCCTCTACAATAACCTCTCTTATTTTTCATTAGCTCAGAGTAGTTTTCCCGTGGTGTCCAAATTTTAGTTGATGGAAAAAGTGTCAAATGGAAGTAGTGGAAAGTTCCAAAGTGGTGTAACTTTCATTCTGCAATTTGTGTGACCAAATGGACTGTTCCAACACGCTCGAATAGGAATGTTCATGCTAGGCATGGTCCTCTTTCTCACCCAAACACGCAGAATCGCTCTGACCTATGTTCAACTGGATCAATCCCTTAAGGGTTTGAGTGTAGTATGTTGAAATAGGCCATTCCACCTATTGTTCAGGCTATGTCTCGGTGATATGGGATTGATGTAAATAGGATAGGGATTAGGAATAATAAAATAGCATTAGTAAGGGCATTGGAAGAGATTACTAACACTGCCTCTGTTGAAAATTCAAAATTGAGGCCCCTTAAAAGCAAGGCTAGAAGAGGTTAAAAGAAGAAATTTCTTCAAATAAGTTAGAATAGGTTGGAAATAGGGTGAGATTTCAGAGTTTGATTTGTTCAAAGGGTCTGCAAGGACAGGGGAGGTCAAAAGTAAGTTATGTAATGACATGCCCTAGTTGGAAAAATAGGGGTTTTGAATGAAAAAGAGAGGTTTGAGGGAGTAAATGTGGGTAAAGTCAAGTGGCAACATAATTTTGTGGTCAATTAAGTTTTTGTAGAAAAAATGAAGAGTGTTGGAATAGGTTTTGAGGTTCAGGTTTGGGGGTTCGGTTCACCAGTTTGGCCAAAAAATTTTGGAGGGGGGTTCAGTTCATTTTTGGGTTCATTGGTACAAAAAACATGTAAAAACAAAATATATATCTATGCAACCTAGAAGCATGAATTAGGATTAGAATATCACATATCATCATATAAACAAAAAAACCACCATAAACTTGAATGTCATTTAAAACAACAAAATTGGTAAAAAAAAAAAAGTGTTTATAACCTGCAAAAAAATTTGAATAAAATCACAATGATTTTCGCGTAAAAAAAAACCATGAGACCGTAGCTTGTTGCTTACTATTATGCTTTGATAGATTTTTCCCACACATCCATAGCTTGTTCGAAAGTACCCTTTTTAGGCTTTTAGCCATAGCAGCAAGGCAGTGAATTGTTTGATAAAATGCTTTGTTAGACATGTATGAAAAATGTGGTAGCATAAACAAGACAGTGAACTGTTTGAAAAAATGCCTCAAAGAAATGTGGTCTCATGGTGATGGAATGCCATGATGAATGCCAAGACAAGCAAATTGCTATGGATTTCCATGGCATTCCACCACCATTGAGACCACATTTCTTTGAGGCTTTTATTCAAACAGTTCGTTGCCTTGTCTATGCTATTGCTTATTATTATGCTTTGATAGATTTTTTCCAAGCATCCATAGCTTGTTTGGAAGCACCCATTTTAGGCTTTTAGCCATAGTAGCAAGAAAGTGAACTGTTTGATAAATGCTTTGGTAAACATGTATGAAAAATGTGGTAGCATAGACAAGGCAACAAACTGTTTGAAAAAATGCCTCAAAGAAATGTGGTCTTATGGTGATGGAATGCCATGACGAATGCCATGACAAGAAAATTATATTGTCACGATTCCACAACCATTATAATCGCATTTCTTTGGGCTTTTATTCAAATAGTTTTGCTGCCTTGTCTATGCTATTGCTTATTATTATATTTCATAGATTTTTCCAAAGATCCATACTTTGTTTACACCTATTTAGGCTTTTTAACCATAGTAAAGAAGGAGGTGAACTATTTGATAAAATGCTTTGCAAACATGCATTTAAAAATGGTAGCATAGACGCGCAAAGAATTGTTCAAAAATGCCTCCAAAAGAAATGTGGTCTCATGGTGTATGAATGCCATGACAAATGCCATGCATTGCCAAATTGTTATGGATTGTCATGGTATTCCAATATTGATAAGACTCATTATTTATTTGAAAGCTTTATTCAACAAGCACTCTACCTTGTCTATGCTATATTGCTTATTATTACGCTTCGATGTTTTTCCGAAGATCCATAGCTTGGTTTGGAAGTTAATCATTTTGGTGCTTAAATGCATAAAGAAGAAGCGAGGTGAATTGCTTGATAAAATGCTTTGGTAAACACGTATGAAAAATGTGGTAGCATAGACAAGGCAATGAACTATTTCAAAAAATGCCTGAAAGAAATGTGGTCTCATGGTGATGGAATGGCATGATGAATGCCATTACAAGAAAATTGCTATGGATTTTCATGGCATTCCACCACCATTGAGACCACATTTCTTTGAGGCTTTTATTCAAACAATTCACTACCTTGTCTATGCTATTGCTTATTATTATGCTTTGATAAAAAATTTCCATGCATCCATAGCTTGTTTGGAAGCACCTATTTTAGGCTTTTAGCCATAGTAGCAAGGAGGTGAATTGTTTGATAAAACGCTTTGGTAAACATGTATGAAAAATGTGGTAGCATAGACAAAACAGTGAACTATTTGAAAAAATTCCTCAAAGAAATGTGGTCTCATGGTGATGGAATGCCATGATGAATGCCATGACAAGCAAATTGCTATGGATTTTCATGGCATTCCACCACCATTGAGACCACATTTCTTTGAGGATTTTATTCAAATAGTTCACTACCTTATCTATGCTATTGCTTATTATCATGCTTTGATAGATTTTTTCCAAGCATCCATAGCTTGTTTTGAATCACCTATTTTAGGATTTTAGCCATAGCAGCAAGGAGGCGAACTGTTTGATAAAATGCTTTGGTAAACATGTATGAAAAATGTGGTAGCATAGACAAGGCAGTCAATTGTTTGAAAAAATGCCTCAAAGAAATGTGGTCTCATGGTGATGGAATGCCATGAAAATCCATAAATTGTTTGAAAGCACTGCTTTAGGCTTTTAAATTCATAGTAGCAAGTGCAATGAACTATTTGATAAAATGCTTTGATAGACATGTATGAAAATGTGTTAGCATAGACAAGTAGTGAACTCTTTGAAAAAAAAACGCCTTCCCAAAAGAATGAGGTCTCACGGTGATGGAATGCCATGAAAATCAAATTCTTTTGATTGTCATGGTATCACCATGAGACCTCATTTTGAGGCATTTCAAAGAGTTCACTGCCTTGTCTATGATATTGCTTACTATTATGCTTTTGATAGATTTTTTTGAAGCATCGATAGCTTGTTCGAAAGCACTTGTTTTAGGATTTTAGACATAGCAACAAGGTAGTGAACTATTTGACAAAATGATTTGGTAGACATGTATCAAAAATATGGTAGTATAGACAAGGTAGTCAATTGTTTGAAAAAATGCCTCAAATAAATGTGGTCTCATAGAATGCCATGGCAAGCAAATGCAATTGGGAGCTTCTCCTAGTTATTAGTTATGCAATGTGAAGTAATAATTGCATAATTGCTTAGGTTGACTTTGTAAAAACTATAGTGTAATTGAAATTTTGTCATCTATCAACATCTAGTTATTAGTTATGTAATGTGAAGCAATGCTTTGAGTTTGAAATATGTGCAATGCAATGTAATCAACGGTATGAATATAAACTACAAAAATCTATTTTTTACAATTTATTAGTTAAACTCTTTATTTTATTTGTTCTCTATATCTCTATGCTATGGAAATGCCTTTAATGTTTTTTTAGTTTTTATATCTCTTGTTCTACTTTTTTTTACCTTTTTTTTTAAATCTGATTTTTTTCCAATTTTTTCTAGACTTTTTCCCGATTTTTTCAAAAAATCTTCTACTTTTGGTTTGCCGATTTTTTCCCCAAAATATTTTTGCTGCTATGGTATAAACACATATCTTTTTGTAATATCAAGGATACTTTTTGAAACTTCCATGCATTGCTAATCTGAAAGGAAAAATCTTTTGCCTAATCTGTATGCCGCCATGCTTTTGACATTGTCAAAAAGAGCAAATATGGACACCATTGATAAAAAATATTTGTATTACCCAAATAGCCATGTACACATACATCAATATATGTCGATATAAGTATAAAATATAGTTACAAAATAGCCATATAGGCTTATGCTCGAATGCCATATAGGCATACAATGTCAAATATATCCAATACAAGATATGTACAAAATTGCCATGTCTAGGTATAAAACAAAGGGCTCTGAAATCAAAATTCATTTCTCTCCATGTTCTGGAAATAAATTCTTTCCCTTTGTTTGGCGATCTGATGGCGATAAGTCTGTCACTCATTTCTATTGTGCTTGAGGAGTGCTCCTACTGCTCCTCCTATAGTTTAGCTCCCAGTGAAATTTTAACTATTACAATAAGAAGTAAAGACATTAATATATAGAAATTACATTATAAGAAATGATATATTTAACAAAATAATCACTTACAACCATCTCATGATCACTCTCCACAATGGAAATATTTGCATGTCGATGCTCAGGCATGCTCAAGCCCTATATAAACCATCCAAATAGGAATTAAACTGTGAATCAATAATGGTTTGATTTCTCATTAGAACTAACATCTATAACAACAAATGTAAATTGAAATTTAGTAATTTGCCTCATACCTCCTCTAGCAGAGCCATGGAGGATTGTATAGCGAATGAAACACTGATATCCATTGCTCTTGTAACATTTGGAAGTGTTCCCACAACCAACATTTGAAAATAAAGCAACAAATTATTCAATCACAAAAAAGTTACAATAGCGAGATCCACGTCATGACTTATAATGTATGAGATCTAATGAACAAAATTTTGAGTACAAGTATTAAACTATATATTTCTAGTAGGCCTTGGCAGTTTGATAGGAAGACCAAGCATGATGGGGAGAAGAACACATACTCCATTGTGA
Organism: Sequoia sempervirens; assembly: GCA_007258455.2. NCBI lineage: Eukaryota > Viridiplantae > Streptophyta > Pinopsida > Cupressales > Cupressaceae > Sequoia > Sequoia sempervirens. The sequence goes on from VDFB02058242.1 coordinate 598,526,032, forward strand.
AGGATGGGAAGACTTACAACCTTTCACCTCTCCTAGAAGAAGACAAGGCAAAGCATGAAGGGCCTAGTGTTTTGATGGTGGGTGAGAAGGAGTTCATGAAGACCTTGAAGCAAGGAGGAGGAAGAGGATTCTTCTTGATTATGAAGCAAAAAAGTGAAGCAGATCTTCCCACAAAGAAGAAGGAAGATGCACCAAAGGAAGTCCAAGATTTGTTGGAAAGGTATAAGGACATAACGGTGAATGAATTACCTAGTTCCCTACCTCCCATTAGGGATATAAGCCACCATATTGATCTGATTCCAGGGGATACATTTCCCAGTAAGGTTGCATACAAGATGACATCTACTCAAAATGAGGAGATTGCAAGACAAGTGCAAGAGTTGACGGATAAAGGGCTAGTGAAGAAGAGTTTGAGCCCAGAGTTTGAGCCCATGTGTTGTTCCTACTATCCTAGCACCAAGGAAGGATGGGAATTGGACACTTTGCACTGATTCAAGAGCCATTAATAGGATCACAATCAGATATAGGTTCTTGATGCCAAGAATGGAGGACCTCATGGATTGTCTATCAGGAACATCTTACTTTTCCAAGATTGATCTAAAGAGCGAGTACCATTAGATAAGGATCAGAGAGGGGGATGAATGGAAGACAAATTTTAAGACTAATGAAGGGCTCTATGATTGGTTGGTGATGCCCTTTGGGTTATCAAATTCCCCTAGTACATTTATGCGCCTTATGAATGAGGCATTGAGGCCTTTAGTTGGAAAGTTTGTTGTTGTTTATTTAGATGACATCCTTGTGTTTTGCAAGTCTAAAGAACATTTGAAGCACCTTGACATGGTACTAAGGAGGTTACAAGAGGAGAAGCTGCTGATCAACACGGAAAAGTGTGAATTCATGAAGGAAGAACTAGTCTACCTTGGTTTTTTCATCTCCAAGGGAAGTTTGAAGATGGATCCTTCAAAGGTGGATTCTATTCTTACTTGGACAACACAAAAATCCATGGGAGATATGAGAAGCTTCCATGGACTTGCAAGCTTTTATAGAACATTCATCAAGAACTTTAGCCAAATTTGTGCACCAATCTTGGACACCATCAAAGGAGGTAACAAAGGTAAGTTTTCTTGGACCAATGAGGTTGATAAAGGGTTTGAATATCTAAAAATGAGAGTAGTGCAACAGCCTATAGTTGTGCTCCCTAATTTTGATAAAGTTTTTACCATTGAGTGTGATGCCAACAATCAAGCAATAGGGGCTATTTTGAGCCAAGAAGGCAGACCGGTTGCATTTTACAGTGAGAGGTTGAATGAAGCAAAGAGGAATTATTCTTCCTATGATTTGGAATTTTATGCTATGGTCCAAGCCCTCAAAAATTGGAGGCACTACTTGTTACCTAAAGAATTTGTTGTTTATAATGATAATCATGCCTTGAGTTTTTTGAATGCACATGACAAACTTAGTCATAGGCACATGAAGTGGGTAGAGTCTTTGCAAGCCTATACTTTCACAATAAAGCATAAGAAGGGCCAAGCAAATAAGGTGGCAGATGCTCTCAGTAGAAGGGAATTTGTAGTGCAAGAGATCCAACTCCAAAGCATGGGGGTTGAAGCATTGAAGGATGTGTATCATGAAGATTCAGATTTCAAGGAGGTATACAATGTTTGTGAGTAGCATTTGAATTATTTTTATGGTGAACTCTCTAACTTTTTATTGTAGAATGGTTTGCTCTTCAAAGGAAGCCAATTGTGTGTGTGTAAATGCTCAATGAGGGAGAATATCATAAAGGAGAAACACAGTGGGAGTCTTGGATGTCACTTTGGCCTTGACAAGACCTTAGAACAAGTTAGGAGATTTTACTTTTGGCCAAAGTTGCAGGTGCATGTGAGAAGGTATGTGGAAGGTTGCAAAATATGTCAAAGGGCAAAGGGAACTTCATCAAATCCAAGACTCTATCAACCACCTCCCATTCCCAATAGGCCTTGGGAGTGTGTAAGTATCGACTTTGTCTTGGGGTTGCTTAGAACCCAAAAAGGTTTTGATAGTATCTTTTTGGTACTTGATAGATTTAGTAAGATGGCACATTTTCTTCCTTGCAAATGCACCAATGATGCATCTCATATATAAGGTCTCTTATTTAAGGAGGTTGTTAGGATACATGGATTTCCTTTAAATATTGTTTCTGATAGGGATTCTAAACTCATTGGTCACTTTTGGAGGACCTTGTGGAAGAAACTCAAGGAAAAAATATGTCCTTTAGTTTAGCATAGCATCCACAAACGGATGGACAAACTAAAGTGCTGAATAGATCATTGGGAAACCTCTTAAGATGCCTTACAAAGGAGCATGGACAAGCTTGGGATCTGATTTTACCTCAGGATGAATTTGCATATAATGACTCCATGAATAGGAGCATTGGTAGACGCCCTTTTGAGGTAGTCTATGGCATGCACCCTAGAGGGGTCTATAAACTAAGAGATCTACAAGGAGTTTCTAGGATAAGTGCTCAAGGAGAGGACTTTGTTGTTACAATTAGGGATATTCATCAACAAGTGAAGGAAACCCTTCAAAAGAATGTTGAGAAGTATAAGGAAAAGGTAGATTTAAAGAAGAGGAATGTCCAATTCAAGGTTGGAGACTTGGTGATGGCACACTTGAAGAAGGAGAGACTTCCAAAAGGAAAGTATACCAAACTCATGATGAAGAAGATAGGACCTTGCAAGGTGGTCTACAAGTTTGGCCAAAATGCTTATGAAATAGAGCTACCTTCTGGGGTGGCAATCTCTCCTATCTTCAACATTTCTAACTTGTATCCTTTCAAAGCTTCTGTGATATGATTGAGTGCTTGGTTACTATCAAAATAATGATATGATTGATGTTACTAAATTTGGTTAAGGTGTATAAGACAAGTTTGGTGACTTTGATGGTTGGATGGGTGACTATTATGAAGCATTTTGAGCAAATTGTTGATTAACCACAAGATGATAATCAAGATTCTATTGTAACAAGAGTTTGTAACCTGTAAATAGATTGTTACAGTCAAAATATGGTGAGTACAGTGCTTGATAATGGACTGATAATAGTGAGGTATGGTTTAGTTGATTTGTTGCCTTGGTGAATAAATGAAAGGATGAATTGTTCAAGTGTGAATAATCAAGTTTATGTTGTTTTTATGGTGGTTGAGAATGATGTGAATCTAATTGATTAAGTCAAAGTTTTCTTTAATATGGTTTTTTCTTTGAATGAGTCAATTGGAATACTGATTAGTGGAATGATGAATGATGGCCTATGGAATGGCTAAGAGAATTTGAGTGGATTTTGGTTGAATGAAAAGTAGATTTTTGATTAAATTATATTTGATCTTCTCTTGATTCTATTTGGGATTGAAATCCCTTGAAGAAATGACATTGATGGTGTTTGTTGGATGCTTTGCATCAGATGTACCCTAATGATTGAGTGTTTTGATATGATGCTCCACATCACTAATTTCCTTGTCTATGCTATTGCTTACTATTATGGTTTCATAGATTTTTTCCAAGCATCCATAGTTTGTCGTGGTGGTGCACCTTTGCAAGCACATGCCTCCATGTGAATTAATTACATCGTGTTGCTTATGTTGACTTTCTAAACAACTATATTGTACAGTTGAAATTTTGTCATCTATGAACATCTAGTTATTAGTTATGGAATTTGAAGTAATGCTTTGAGTTTGAATGATGTGTAATGCAACATAACCAAAAATATGAATATAAACTACAAAAATCTATTAAGTAGAATTCTTTAGTTAAGTTCTCTTTATTCTATTACCTTCGTGTATGTTTGAGTGAATCCACTGGCACTAGGAGGTGTTTTCTTGAAACCGCCAGTATTAGCCTGTTCAACATCCAAAATCACATGTATTAAAATACCATTTGTAAAACAATGCTATTAACATGTAATAAATTTATAATTGTTTACTAGTTACATACCCCACTGATAGGTGTACTACAAAAATAAGTAGGTGGAGGACCGGTGTATCCAGTCTCAACACTGTGACCCTGCAATTTTATTAAAATAATAAAACTAAATTAGTTAATTATGCATTTCAGAATTGAAATTTAATAAATTAAATTCAATGAACATGTTGACTTTTACCCAACTATCAATGCCATATGCACGATGCAAAATGTTAGTCATCCTCTCCATCCCCGTAGTAGCATACGGATCTTGTGTAGCAGCATATAGATCCTGCGTAGCAGCATACGAATCCTACGTAGCAGCCTCCTAAGTGCTGGTGGGGTCATATGAACAAGTTTCCCCACAAGATTGACACACATAGGTTCAAAGGCCACCACCTGAAGACTCCCCTAGATGGCAATGTACAATAGGGCTAGTATGATGGATGGCACTTTGGGTCAAAGTGTTGATCACTTGCAATGTTTCTACATCAACACTCTCCTTCACAACAACATGCATAACAATGTGCTCACGAGGCGGCCTAGCGAGAGGTCGTCTCCCTTGCCACGCAAGATCCGGCTATGCACCGGACCTATCTTGAGCCGACCTGCCACCTCTCCCCTGGAACTCCCTCATATCAAAATAATTTTGGATTTGGTTCAATATGAACTCATTGTATAGTTTCATAAGAAAATATTGGGGGACTTCACAATTATTGCATGATGGGTAATCAAAGACCAAGTACCACCTATCATAAAAATAGTTCCTAATCTCTTAGCGGTGGCACCAATGAATAGGAAACCTCTTCGTATTGAGGCTAAGATTTTGATTTGTTCTAGGGTCAGTGAATAGAGAGCACAAATCACCTTTAGTAATTTTTAAATCTTTTACTTGTGTATATGATAGTTTATCTGCATAATATGCCCTAGCTGCCAGCCTCCTATCTTTCCATCTTGTTATTTGTTGGGTTATTGAATCTACATTTTTTAACATCTCTTTCATTGAATTTGCTAGTGTCATTTTTTATGTGGTTGAAGCATTTTGATCACTCAACCTACTGATAAGATCCTCAATTTGTTTTTTTGTTGTTTTCAATTTCACTCCTCAAAATTTGTTGAGTGCCAGGAGGGTGTTGAGTGATTGGTGGGGGAGGTTGATTTTGTTGAGGAGGATTTTCCTATTTTTCTTGTTGAGGAATTTTAGGATTATTTGCATCTCCTACAAATTAAAAAAAAATAAATCTAACCTAAAACAAACAAAATCAACTTGAAACTAAGAAATTCAAAACAAATAGCAAACAATACTTACCTCCTGCACCTCTTCGTCATCGTGGTGCCATCTTTGTGAATGAAAAGAAACTATTGTTGATGAATTTTGAAGAATGCCTCCTCCTAGAACGCGAGCGCGAAAATGAGGGTTTTTGGCCACGGGCAGAGTAGAAAAATAGAAAAGAGAAAATGAATAGCTTTCACTTTTTTTTGCTTTTAAAATGAAATAATGCGAACACATTATAACGCACTCACGTTATGTCATTTCAAAAAAAAAATTGAAGTTGGCCACAAAAGTGTAACCAACTTCATGCACCCACCCTACTATCTATTTTAAATCAATATTTTGAGTTTTTCATTTTTCAAATTCTTATAGAAACATTGAAGTTGCTTTTTGTTCAAATGAAGTTTGAACCAAGTGATGATTTAAATCTAGATGCTTTTTTTGGGGAGCAAGATACAGATTTTTTATTGTAATTTGTATTTACTTTTAGTATTACTATTTACTATTTTTTTGTAATGATTTGAGAGATATGATATAAAATTGAATTATCAATTATCTTTATCATTACTAAATATCCTTGTATCAAATATAAATTGTATTTTCAATTCTTTATAGTGTATGTATTAGAATAAGTATCATATTTATTTTAAATTTTGTATAGTCTATATCTATTTTTTGCATATATATATTTGAACCCATGGTTGCGATTTTTTTTTGGGTATACTGTCCTAAACATGAATTCATTCTCATACCAGAACTGGTAACTTACCTATTATTTGATACTCATTATAGTTTTGCTAAGAATCTAATAGAGGCTTATCATAGATGTGAAAAAATATACATTGATTATAGCAACAAAGAAGGGAATTTTAATGGCTTATTTCAAGGATAGATTAAAAAAAATAAGCATCTTTATTCCCCTGGCTGCCATCGCAATATGGCAATCTAAAGGAAGATTTAAATCACTCAATAATAACTTTCTCCATGGCCAATCAAAGTGATACGAAGACTACTTTGAACTGATTCAAGAATTTGAAGATCAAAAATTGGAACTGCATTTCAATTTCTCATATGAAATATAAGTTATCTACTACTAAAATAGTTAATCTCTACATGAGTAATTTCCTCCTCAAATAATCTGGCCAACCCAAAATCTACTTTTGTACTTGGTTGAGGTTTTTATCCGAAAGAGTGTTTGTAGATTTAATGTCCTTGTGCATAATTTTTATGACTGATTTCTCATGAAGATATGCAAGCCCACAAGAAACTCCTAGGAAAATTCTATACAAAGAAAAATCAAGCACAATGGATCATGGTGGAATCTAACACCCTAAAACATCCTCACTACTCTGTCTTGTGAAGATTTGAGACACTCGGGCCTTGTTTTTGCTATCATACTTCCCCATATGGTTGCTACAAGTTCATATACAACAAATTACACATACACAACCACATTGTTCTACTTGATAGATCACTTACACCTTTTGTTAAAAATAAGTAGGGCTATTACCATTTTGGATCCCATTTGGGTTAAGGCGTATTTCCATTCACTCACATTATAATGAATTGGGCATGTACCAACATGACATTTCAGTAGGATTTGAATTCATCTAATACTCCTTAGAACACTACCTCTTCTCCCCATTGAATTTCTAAGTGTTTGGACATTCCTTAGAACCTCTGCCTTGGTAAGGAACAACCTTCTAATTTTGTTGGCTTATTTTTCCTCTTCTTCATGTTATATCAATGTTGAATGTGAATTCATAGTCAATATTTTAGACAAGATGTACATGCATCTTCATGTGTTTGATTCATCCATTTTAGGTCCTTTATGTGACAGTTTTCACTTCACTTCTCTTTGTATTATGGATTTACTCTCTGTTACACAGATGGAAGAGAACAAAAAAAAGCAGTGTACAACATTGAACTCAAAAAAAAGTTGAAAGTTATAAGAAAAATGGCCTATAGCCATTTGGTAGTAGTAGCATACTATAGTGTAATGGCCAAAACCCCATAATATATCAAAGTCTCACCAAAAATTGGTTCATTCTAAAACCATCATCTCATTTTAGATTCAAAAGCTTTTGCAAGAAGTAGACACCCCTATTCTACAATTTTGACCAAAATATGAGAAACAATTAAGGAAAAAGAGGTTGCCACATATAGACAAAAATTTGCTTGACCGTTCCTTTTATTTTCTTCATCAATACAAATTCATTAATTTACTCAACTAAATGCTTTCTAAAGAGCCATAACCTCAAATTGATAATCTAATCCTTAGCAAGACAACAATGTTATAAGTGCTCATCCAATGCCAAGTATAAAAAATAGAGTTGTTGGGGAAAAAATGCTGTAAAATATTTTTAATATCAACTCTATTAATTTTCATATATATTTTGTATATATGTAATATTATATAAAATAATAAATATATGTTTTAATTTGTTTTATATAAGATATTTATTAAATTGTACTATATATTAGATATAATAATTATATTCTATTATATAAGATATATATCAATTATATGTATGTATGTATGTATAAAAAATACATTAATTATTACTTGTAATAATTTTATGTTTGTATTTAATATTTATATTATAAAATATAATATATAATAATAAAACTTAGATATATAATAATAAGTATATAAGGTTGTGTAGCTGGGATTTTTGAATTGACATGCAGTCAACTACATTTCACGTCATTCTCATCACTGCCTCTTTCAACACCCACTTGCATATATTATTAAAGGCGCAACAGGGAATATGAAGAAATCTGTCAAATCACCATACAATATTTAATGCCATAGCCTTTTGTACTAAACAATGAGATCTTGTATATTATGATCTAATTACGATAATTGAATTCTATGTCCCATCGTTTATTGACATGATCGATTAATGGAGGAAGCTAAAATATTTGCATGCAATTGTGAAAAAAACTCAGGCTTTTTCCAGTGACCTCTTTTGACCATGTCGCCGATCCAATATTTTCTTACCAAACCAAGACTACTTACAAAGTGTGAGCAGTTAGATATGTGATTGGCGAAAGAATAGGAACGCAGGTTTACATTTGCCTTTTTGTGAGCCCGTCCAGGCAGCTGACCTAGTTGGTCAAGCCTACACTCAAGTAACTTTGAAATCCATTGCATGCTTTGGCCTGTAATTATCCAAGGTTTGGCGTACTCCAATTAAATTAGGGGCAAGTTCAATTGAAAAGAAGAAATAAATCTGTGATTCTCAACTAATAAGCCACATGTAGAGATCTCATAAGCTTCAACAGTTGTTAGTTTAGAAAAGTTGAGGTGCTCCGCTATTGGCTCAAATGAAGTTGATTTATAAATAAGGAGCCCATTTGGAGCTTATTTTTCCAATTGTGTTTATATCATTTCCAGCTATCATTTCTCTATTAAATCCTTTATTACACAAACATTATTTTTAAAATGACCTACCACCTTATATACTACACAAACATATGAAAAAATATAGACCAATATTTTCCCTAATACTTCCACATCTCTTTGACTTACCCATTGCACACCAAGGTGCAATTGCTAGTTATATTTTATTTTATTTAACATATATGACTTTGAAAAGATACTCTTCCTCCAGATTCACTCTAAATATAAAATTTTCATGGTAGTTGTGCTGTCTATTTCTCCTTTCGAATTTCTTTATTCCTTGGTCGGCTGCATTTCATACTTGTCGGAAGATGTAATTGCAGACTCAAAATATCTCGAACTTAACAGCTGCATGGCTTTATATATTTTATTTATGGATATTTCCCAAAATCCTATCCAGAAACTGATCAGGTGGAAATTTGTAATATTTTATTAACACATTTTCAATAATCCCTACATTAAGATGACAAGTTTGTTTACATTATCTCCACGTAAACACCATTTTCTTTTCCAATTGACATGTTTACTTCTTGCTGTCAATGCATAAGCAAAGAATGATAAAAGCGTCAACTAAAGATCAAATGAAATCTGAAACCCATTCTTTTTTTTAAGAAAGATGAATACGCAGTCACAACTAATAAAGTAAGTGTTTCATTTGAAAGTGGAGGATTTCTAATCTCTAATGTCTGCATCAAACAAAGACAAAATGTACACTTCCAATGACCACTGTTAGGTTGATTTTTCGGCTCTAGGAAAATTCATCGCCAGCAATTTACCAATGGAAAATTCATCGCCAACAATTCACCAATGGAAAATTCACCATCAGCAATTCACTGAAAAATTCACCGACCAAAAATTTATTGCCAAATATTTTTAAATTTTATTTGGCGGTGAATTTTTTATGGATATGAATTGCTGGCGGTGAATTTTCCATGACGGTGAATTGTTAGCAGTGAATTTTCCATCGATAAATTGCTGGTGATGAATTTACCTTATGCCTTTTCTTCCATCATCCATTGTAGATTTATCTACATTTAATCAGAAAAGACTTAACTGAACTGAAAAGAACAATGAAAGACAAAACAGCCAAGAAGATAGACGATATCACTTTAACAAAGTAATCAACTTTTTTCTGGGTGGGTGTCATGAATATGAATAAAAGTGATGGTGTAAAAGCCAGGGAAAGTAATGCAATTCCAGTGCATCTGTATAATCAATCACTAACAGACAATTCTAGCTGTCTTGCAATTCTACTCTTCCCATTGCCTTGTCTCGAAAGATGTGATGGTTTTGTTCTTCCCAAACCTCCTAAATTATAATGGAGGGGGTGGTTACCCACAGACTGGCGTAGGAACGTTCATGCATTGAATAAGGTAGTTACGCCATCCTGGAGTGGCCTTTGCCACCCAATTTTTTTAGTGATGTGAGTCTAGCAGTCCCTGGAAAAAGGATAATTTAATAATATATGGTTAGTTGCTTCTTCGTTTTTCATGCAAAGGATGCATTTGTCTGGTCCTGCAATGCCTCGCTTTCTCAACCAATCCATCGTCAGGATTCTTGTTTGGATGGCTGTCCACTTGAAATATTTAGCCTTTGGGAGGCAATTTTTGTGCCAAAGCAGATGGGGTCATCCATCCTTCTGTTCTATGTTTTGCTTTATAGTGTATCCCATCTTGACACTGTATTGTCCCAATTTTGTGGCATTTCATTTCATTATGTCATGTGATTCCCTAATGAAGGTGTTCCTTCTTTTTAATTCCTCTTCTAAGCATCTTTTCTGACATTGATCATAGTTTATTCCTTCAAGAAATTTTCATTTTCATTTTGTCCTCCCATTTTCTATGCATGGTTCCAAATAGTCCCACACCTTTGTGCCCCAATTGGTTTTAAGAATCCTTTAATTTCCTCCATTTCCTAGATGTGCTAGATGTGTGGTAGTGCAAGAGCTCCATCCCATGAGTCTTCCTGGAACTTTTCTATCTTGCCATCCTTTGTATGCCATGTGTGATGATTCCTTATGGCATCCCTACAATCTGGTATGAAATTCCAAATTGCAGACCCATGAGGGGGTTTCAAAGTTATTACAATCCTCTCTAACTCCTAAGATTCCAAGTACTTGCTTTGCAGAACACTTACCCATTTGGCTTGAGGATTAGACAACACAATTCATACTAGTTTTTCGCCCAAGGCTTGACTGAGCATTTTCCATCTTCTTATGCCAACAACACCTGCTATCTTTGGCTTGTTTTCACTGGCATCTTTTTGTTGGACATCATGTAAATTGAAAGTGAAGTGATTATATATTTTAACATCATTATCCTTTCGGTGGAGGACAACCACTTCCCCTTCCATGATTTGGAATATACTTAGGCATCCTTGAGTCCATGATTTCCAAAGTTTTTTCTTGTAAACCCTAGTGAAGAGTAGCACCCCAAGGTATTTCCAGGGAGTTTGTTGGTTTTAGACCCAAAATTATTGATACCTCTTTCTTCTTCCTAATTTCAACATAAAAAAGAAGACTCCAAACTTGTTCCAATTTACCTTTTGGCTCAAGGCCATGCAATATTTATCTAGTTTTTTCTTCATTAGTCTCACACTCATTTTGCAATGCAAAACCCCAATAGTAGTGTACCATCAGTGAACTATTGATAGGTTATAGATTCAAAACTCAAGGCCACCATTGAATCCTTCCAATCTTTGTTTTTCCTTGCCCTTTGTATTAGTCAACCCAATGCCTCTATCATTATTATGAAAATGAAGGGTGAAATTGGCTTACCTTGTCTGACACCATTAGATGAGGTGAAGAAGTTGTGTGGGTTTCCATTCACTAAGACATAGAAGCACGAATCCATCTACACCATTCTTCCTCGAAACCCAACTTTGCCATAATTTTGACAAGGAATTCTTTGTTGACCTAGTCATATGTCCTTTGAATATCTATCTTTACTGTCATTCTTTCCAATTTACTCTTTTTGATGGGGTGTATATCTCCATGTGCTATAATTATGAATTTTGAGATTGACCTACCTTGTGTGAAGCCACTTTGTTCCTCTAATTTAAACATAGGCAATGAAATCTTCAATCTATTTGCTATGGTTTTTGCTTGTAACATTGCAAAACAAGATCAACCTAAAATCCCCTATACTACTCACTTGTTATTTAGTTAGAATGGCCCGGGCTAGGAGGGTATTATTCCGATATTTTAGAATTATTGACTTTCTACAAGCATTCCCTATTGCTAAATGAATTCATTTAACTACACTATGCTAGAAGTTATAGAACAAATATGTTGGGAAGTCATTCAGCCCTGAGGATTTATCCCCATCGAGTTGGAAAATCACTTTCCTTACTTCCTCCTCTATCAATGAACTTCCTAAAATTGTGTTGTCGTTGCAACATGGTGTGTCCCTTGGTCTTCCTTGTTCAACTTGGTGCTTGGGTTTGTGACATGGCTTAACCACCTCTTGTGGATCTTGTATAAATCTGACAGTTCTATCGAGCATTAATAGGTCAATCTTTTGGTGCAACGATAACCACCAATGTAACAATTGGTATCAGAGCCGAGGTCATAGGTTTGAACCCTTTCCTTGCACTGGGGGGGTTGTTGCAAGATGGTGTGTCCCTTGGTCTTGTTTAGCACAACATTTGGGTTTGTGAAATGGCTTAACTGCCTCTTGTGGATCTTGTATAAATCTGGTGGTTGTATCGAGCATTAACAGGTTGATCTTTCGGTGCAACGACAACCACAAATGTAATGTAACAGTCATGCTCAATTGTTACATTTAGGATTAGTCTTAAATCCTCCTCCTGAAATTCTGAGACCACAACCATGTATCTATTTAGGAGATTGTAATGTCCCCGTTTTTGGAGGCAGATTTGGATGATGTTGTTGTTGTTCATCTTGTGGAGCCTAGGGTTTCTGCAGATAGCTTCTTTGTCATAGGAAACGAAAACTTCCTATTGATAGCAATTTTGAGGGTGTGAAATATCACTTGAATTATTGCAAAGTGGAGAAAGTTGCTTCAGACTTTCTACTTGTACTTCAAAGCAAAATTTCATGGCCCTTGGCCAAATTTTGAGTAGGGTGAATTGGAGATATTTGAAGGCATCAATTGGAGCTTGGAGTCGAAGACATTTTGTGGTGAAAGTCTTCATCTACTAGGGTCGACTTGCTGGCATTTCATTTAGATATTAAAATCTGTTTTTACCAGACATGCTGGCAAGCTTCTAGGGACCACGACTTGGGTCAAGGAAGCCTTTGTGTGCATCAATTGGACTCCCCAGCTGTAGCACCAATTTGAAGATACATGGGTGACAAGTTTAAGAGCTAGAAGGATGTCTTTACAGCAGCACATAATTTCTAAATTGCAGTAGCAGGGCGGCTAAGATAAAGGTGTGATTTTCAGTTTAGAGGACAAATAAATTCCAATAAAACTCAAGGAGTATTGCTGGGTGATTGAGATGCTGCATGCCATTTGCTAGATGACAAATACATCAAGAGAAGAGAGAGTCGAACTTAATGCCCAGGCAGCCATCTAATGTCCAGTCATGGCGGCTAGCATCAAGGAGGCACGATTTTGGTTAATACTCACTCATGCTTGAGTGATTTCATTTGTTGCTTGGGGTGCTCACTTCCTTGGAGACCAACGATAGTATTTGATGCATCTTGGAGGCCTGGAAAGTTGGCATTTATTTTATATAAATTATTTCCTTCAGAAAACAGGGGCAGCTGAGTCTGCAGTTCGAATTGGCTTCAAGAAAGCATCATTTTGTGTGTTGTTGGATGCTTCATCATCTTCAACTATAGGCGCCACCAAGCCACAGGTTTCTTTGGATATTTCATACATTTTTCATGTCATTTAGATGCATATTAGAAGGTATGGCTGTAGGTGAAAGTTTGTATCAGATTTAAGCATTATTCTTGCGGATGTAAGCCAAGAGTCTTGGCATCTTTTCATTGTCATCATTGTAGAAAGGATAGCATTTCAAATAAGGTGTCATCCTTTGGGAGTTATATATTATTATGATCATTTGAATATTGTATGAGGATGTATGCCAATTGTTTGACATAATGTCAATTGGCTGTAGGTGCACATTTTGCATGTAGAAGTCATGTATGAGCATTGTAAAACATGAAACTAAGTCATTGATGCATCTAAGAGATAGTTTATGCATTGTAGCTTTGATTTCCAAGCATTTAGATTACTTTGATATCATTTTCAAGCATTTAAATCAGTTTGATCACACAACCAGCAAGCTGGAATACCAAATGATTTTGAAGGCTAAATAAACTTCTATCACTACTATGCAGGCTTTAAGATGAATTAAAATGCTCCTATGCAATTCAAATGCTTTCTAATGAAGAACCAAGTACATGACATGCATCTACAGCCATGAGGCATTTGATCAAATACTTGGCATGCAAATACTTAAGCTGATTATAATGTAGATGGATAGCATAATAACAACTATTTTGAACAACTCCTTATTACTTCTTCAATGCAAATACTGTTCTAATACAATGATGATTTTCATTCAACCAAGACTCCTGACAAGTAACATAAATATCACATATGCTAATTGCTGATAATAAGTGCCACCTACAACGGTAACCAAAACTTCAATATGCAATGATATTATAATGAATAATGAAGGGAACCTAATTGGAATTGTGGTGCCTATAGCTGAAGATGATGAAGCGTCCAACAACACACAAAATGATGCCTTGTTGAAGCCAATTCGAACTGCAGACTCAGCCGCCCCTGTTTTGATATGAATAGAGAGGTAAAATAATTCTCAATGTTTCTGTATAATTTGAATTGAAGGATTGTTGAAGGCATTTTTGGTGCTTCCAAGTCTTCATCGATTTTTATTAGTTTATATTGAGGTCTGATATCTTACTTCAGACATTGTTATCAGCATATGGGAGGTACGAGTTTGCATAGGGGAGCTTCATTTTGCATCGATTTTGGTATAGGATTGGAGCACTGACTTTGGAGGATCATCTCAATGTTTTTGGCATTGATTATTTGAAGGGAGAGGTCTGATTTCAATTGAGGAATTCTAAAGCTAAATCTGCAGTAAAATAGGGATGCCATTGGAGACACATTTTTATTCATTACAGCTCATCTACACGTCGATTTCTCTTGGAGATTGGAGCACTTCATTCCTTAGTTTTTGCTGATTGTGTTTGGAGCTTTGGAGCCTTGAAAACATTGAGAATTATTTTATCTCTCCATTCATATCAAAATAGGGGCGGCTGAGTCTACAGTTCAAATTGGCTTCAAGAAGGCATCATTTTATGTGTTGTTGGATGCTTCATCATCTTCAGCTATAGGCGCCACAATTCCAATCAGGTTCCCTTCATTATTCATTATAATATCATTGCATATTGAAGTCTTGGTTACCACTGTAGGTGGCACTTATTATCAGCAATTACCATATGTGATATTTATGTTACTTGTCAAGAGTCTTGGCTGAATGGAAATCATCATTGTATTAGAACAGTATTTGCATTGAAGAAGTAATAAGGAGTTGTTCAAAATAGCTATTATTATGCTATCCATCAACATTATAATCAGCTTCAGTATTTGCATGCCAAGTATTTGATCAAATGCCTCATGGTTGTAGATGCATGTCATGTACTTGGTTCTTCATTAGAAAGCATTTTAATTCATCTTAAATCCTGCATAGTAGTGATAGAAGTTTATTTAGCCTTCAAAATCATTTGGTATTCGTTCTTGCATCCAACAACATACTTAAAAACAACATATCAACCTCTTCATATATTGCATACAAAGTGTTTGACGAAATTGCAAAGCAGAAATTGAAGTGTTTTAAAGTCAATTTGAGCAAGGCTCATTACAGTGGTATCACAGTGGTTTCCTGCCATCCTTTGGGTCAGAATTTATCTTCATTTATGCAACAAAGTGACAGGACCAAGAGATATACAACTAGAGAAGAAAGAAAACAAACACAAGACACTTTATCAGCAGTTGTTGCAGCAAGACACAAAGAGATTGGTGGCACCATGGAAGATAGAAGAGAAGGTGATCCTCCTAGGAATGAAAGACGGAATGGGGATAGAGGTGAAGAATTGTTCCAGAAAGAATGGCCCAAGCATTTGAAGGATTTTCAGCTTCCTTACAGTAGCAGATTCAACATAACAGAGTCATTTTGGAAAATAGAACAAGGAACAACAGGGATCAAGATGATGCCAGGAGTGTAGCAGGTTCAAGGAGAGTACAAAGAACATCTTCTCGCACTGTTGATAGACCTACATGACCCACCTTCTTGAGGGAAGAATGTGCAGTAGAAGAGAATGTTGAATATGTTGAGGAGCCTACCTTCGCTGATGCATATATGGCTGCTCATGATGAATGGCAACTATTGAAACCAGGAGCTCGAGAGCTCATGCATTTTGATCATTTTGTACAAATGAGGATGGACTACTATAGGTCTTGATAGGAGAGGAGACCTCGGAATCAGAATAAGGATCTTAAGCAAGCTACTAATAAACTTATTTTTCCCATGTTTGATGGAAGTGGCAAGACTACTACACAGTCATGGATTCATAAGTTGGATACTTTCTTGGCTCTTCGACCCATGACAGAAGAGGAAGCCATCAAGTATGCCACTTTGCATTTGGAGGGTGCAGTGCACGAATGGTGGTATCATGGGTTAGTTACATTGCAGCATAATCAGATCACATCTTATCAGGAGTTTGTGGATAGATTGGTGGAACGCTTTGACAAGAAAGACCCAGAATCATACTTCAGAGATTTGGCTCAACTCAAGCAAGTTGGGAGTTTGGAGAACTACATTGGGGACTTTCAGAGATTGTCAGTAATGGTTCCCAACATCTCAGAGAGACGACTAGTGGTGTTATTTATGGAGGGCTTATTGGAGCCTATGAGAGGATGGATTAAAGCCTTTGATCCTCCTACTCTTCAGGAGGCAATGAAGAAGGCTAGGAGCATGGAGTTTGCAGCACCAAAGAGCAAGAGTTTGCATAAGGAAATCCCTTCAACAAGCAATGAGACTCCTCAACAATCAGACAAGAAAAAGAAATCAGCACCTATGATGGATGAGGAGACACGAGAAGAGTTGAGGAAGAGGAAATTATGCTATTGGTGCAAGGAGCCTTACAACAAGGATCATGATTTCCCTTTGAGGCCTATGGGAAAGGCAAACCATTTCATGTGGGCATACTTTGAGGACTCCAATTCTGATGATGGGGTTCAACAGGTTGCTTCAGAACTTGATTAGGATGAGAAGACTTCTGCTCCCATGGCGTTTCTTGCCAATGTTCAAGATGAGACTACATTTAAGTTTAGAGGGATAGTTGATGGACAGCGTTGCATCGCTATGCTTGATACTGGTGCGACACATAACTTTATTAATGGAGATTTTGTAGCTCGGTGCAAACTTCAGGTTGAGGATTTTGATGGGTTCAGAGTTCAAGTTGCAGATGGATATACCCTCGCATGCACTAGGAAGGTTGCTAATCTCACCTTGAAATTGAACAGCTATGAGTTACATTTGGATTTTTATGTGGTCAACATAGGAGAAATGGACATAGTTTTGGGAATGAAGTGGCTCTAGGACTTGGGAGTATTTACCCTCGATGTACCTAAGATGGAAATGTCTTTTGAGGTTGATGGTAGGAGGCATGTATTGAGGGGTATTACGGGTGGTGGTTTGCATTCTATCAGAGGGCTGGACAGTAAGAGAAAGGAGAAGGTGATACAGGAGAAACATGAGATGATTTTCAATCCATTGTTCGAGGTGGAAGCCGCTTGGTCATATGACAATCCACTCTATGGCTTGGATGATGATAGCTCTCTTGATTCCAATCTTGAGATAAGCATTGTTGATAGCATTTGTGATCCTACTAGTGCATCAGGATTGCAAACAGGACTCATAGAGGAGATTTCACAGGTGTACATGGTGAGGAGTGCTTACAGCTTCATTTTTTATTCTCATGTACATGACCTATTCAGGATGTACAATTTGGGTACGCATGTGATGGATAGTTTGGATGATAGTTTATCTTGTACGAAGTTTGGAGGCAAGGATGATCAGTCTCTTGGCTTGCTTCCACTTGAGGCTTATACTTCTACGACACTTGGTGATGGTATTGAGTTGGTAAGACAAATTGAGTTTGAGCAAATGTTGCAAGAGTTGTTTGGTGATGACAGGGACATTATGCAATTCTTCTTGTGGGATCCAGGTGGTGAATTGCTTGAGGACAAGCAATTTCAGGAGGGGCGGACTGTAATGTCCCCGTTTTTGGAGGCAGATTTGGATGTTGTTGTTGTTCATCTTGTGGAGCCTAGGGTTTCTGCAGATAGCTTCTTTGTCATAGGAAACGAAAACTTCCTATTGATAGCAATTTTGAGGGTGTGAAATTATATCACTTGAATTATTGCAAAGTGGAGAAAGTTGCTTCAGACTTTCTACTTGTACTTCAAAGCAAAATTTCATGGCCCTTGGCCAAATTTTGAGTAGGGCGAATTGGAGATATTTGAAGGCATCAATTGGAGCTTGGAGTCGAAGACATTTTGTGGTGAAAGTCTTCATCTACTAGGGTCGACTTGCTGGCATTTCATTTAGATATTAAAATATGTTTTTACCAGACATGCTGGCAAGCTTCTACGGACCACGACTTGGGTCAAGGAAGCCTTTGTGTGCATCAATTGGACTCCCCAGCTGTAGCACCAATTTGAAGATACATGGGTGATGAGTTTAAGAGCTAGAAGGACGTCTTTACAGTAGCACATAATTTCTAAATTACAGTAGCAGGGCAGCTGAGATAAAGGTGTGATTTTTAGTTTAAAGGACAGATAAATTCCAATAAAACTCAAGGAGTATTGTTGGGTGATTGAGATGCTGCATGCCATTTTCTAGATGACAAATACATCAAGAGAAGAGAGAGTCGAACTTAATGCCCAAGCAGCCATCTAATGTCCAGTCATGGCAGCTAGCATCAAGGAGGCATGATTTTGGTTAATACTCACTCATGCTTGTGTGATTTCATTTGCTGCTTGGGGTGCTCACTTCCTTGGAGACCAACGATAGTATTTGATGCATCTTGGAGGCCTGGCAGGTTGGCATTTATTTTATATAAATTATTTCCTTCAGAAAACAGGGGCGGTTGAGTCTGCAGTTCGAATTGGCTTCAAGAAGGCATCATTTTGTGTGTTGTTGGATGCTTCATCATCTTCAGCTATAGACGCCACAATTCCAATCAAGTTCCCTTATTTATTCATTATAATATCATTGCATATTGAAGTTTTGGTTACCACTGTAGGTGGCACTTATTATCAGCAATTAGCATATGTGATATTTATGTTACTTGCCAAGAGTCTTGGCTGAATGGAAATCATCATTGTATTAGAACAGTATTTACATTGAAGAAGTAATAAGGAGTTGTTCAAAATAGCTGTTATTATGCTATCCATCTACATTATAATCAGCTTCAGTATTTGAATGTCAAGTATTTGATCAAATGCCTCATGGTTGTAGATGCATGTCATGTACTTGGTTCTTCATTATAAAGCATTTGAATTGCATAGGAGCATTTTAATTCATCTTAAAGCCTGCATAGTAGTGATAGAAGTTTATTTAGCCTTCAAAATCATTTGGTATTCGTTCTTGCATCCAACAACATACTGAAAAACAACATATCAGCCTCTTCATATATTGCATACAAAGTGTTTGACGAAATTGCAAAGAAGAAATTGAAGTGTTTTAAAGTCAATTTGAGCAAGGCTCATTATAGAGATATTTAAAATATGTGACTTTTTTTTCTCTTATTTCTTCCCAACCTTTCCATCTAGTGTCATTCTCCTTTAAGATGTTTTCTATTCTATTTGATGCATATTTTACTTTTTTTTATTGTATATAAGTATTTCATGTTCCTATCCCCTCCCCTTAACCAATTTTCCCTTACTTTTTGGAACCAATAAATTTATTCTCTTTGAAGAACTTCAACATACTTCATTTTTAGTCCTTTCTCCTTTATGTATGTCTCTTGGCACATCCCATTTTTTATCACTTCCTCGTTCAATGTAGTTAATTCTACTTCAATTCTGTCATTCTCCTGAAAATATTCTTAAAATGTGTTTTATTCCACTCCTTCACCTTTTCTTTTATTGAAGATAAGTTTTAAACACTATAAAATATTTCAAGTCTATAACATGGGGGGCCTTCTTCCACCATTCTAATAGTTTTTCCTCCAAATATTTTTCCCTAAGCCATATTCTCTCAAAATTGAAAGGATCGTGTAGAGTTTTTTTCTCTGAGCTGAAAGGGAACTGGATTAGTGAATGGTCCAATTCACTCATTGCCAAAGACGAATCTTTCCCAATTAGATTGGTTCTAGTCGATTCTCCACCTACCATGGATTTGTCTAACCTTTTAGGTATGAAGTGGGTATCTCTTCACTTGTTTGACCAAATGAATGTGTCATTTTCTATCTTTATTTCCATAAGGTAATTGTCTTATAAAAACTCTTGGAATTCATTTAGATTTTTATCAATTCTGGGGACACCACCTCTTTTCTCCTCATGGCTAAGTATTGCATTGAAATCCCCACCTATTATGAAAATCTCATTGTGAAATTGTTAGAATATTATTGAGAGCTAGGACCACACCTCCTTTCTTTAGACTACTCCCATAGGTTCATAGATGTTGATTGAGTAAGAATCCACATTATGTGCAAGGAAGCATATCTTGCATAGTTGTCACTCTTTTCTTCCTTGGATTGACTTTGTAAAAACTTTAAAAGGATCTTGTAGTATGCCTAAACTACCCAAGGCTCCAATTGCAGGGGAGAAGACACCCTATCACTTTCTCCATTTGACTGATAGCTTCCGTGCCTCTTCATTTGATAGTTTTGTTTCTTGAAGTAATATTATGTCAAATTTGCTCAAATCGATTTGGTGCTTGAATGACAGGGTCATTTAGGCCCCTGACATTCCACAATATGGTAATCATGTCTCCTCGAGAAGGGGGCCTCCCTTTCCCAATCTAAGTTTGCATTGGCCTTTCGTGTTTTCTATGGTTTCCATATTTACTTTAATCGACTTTCTTCCTCTTCCTCCTTTTTCCCCCATTTTTGGTTTTTTCATCTTTAAGTCTATTTGTTCCAAGAGTCTTTCCTTGAGATAATTTATTTCATTCTTGTCACTATCTGTTTATCCTTCTTCTTCTTTCAATAAAGGTTCCTCCTATGAAATTCCTTTTTCTTTATTCAACCTTACTAACTTAGTTTCTTAGCTTCCTAATTCTTCGGGTGTGGGGCTTTTATTCTTCTCAACTTCTTCATTATTTTTTTCTTTTTATTCCCTTTGTATTATGAGTCCTCACTTTGCTTCACATCCCCAAGGTAGACCTCTTGCTCCACCCATTATGGTTTTACCATCACTTCTTCCAGCGATGCAATATTTATCTAACCCCCATTCTAACTTTTATTATTTATGGCTCTTTGAGGTATGTCAACCCCTCTTTGGTCTCGGTTCATATATTGTTACCCTCCATCCTTGTTTCTTTTTCTTATGGAATTATTTCATCAAGTGTCCATGGGTGAGACATGATTGAAACCACTAGGTTTGGATATCCTTTTCCACCTTTTGTCTCAATATCCCTGATTTTTATATGATGGTAGTTTCTTTTGGGATTCATTCATCATATGCCACTTCTATAGAAATCCTTGTGTAGACTTTGAAGTCACCTTCTACCATTTTTTCATCCACCCTTCAGAAAGTTCCTAGTCTATTTCCTATTTCTTCAAGGGTTTCTAGCTCCTATTTTTCCTATGTGGGGTTATACAACCTTAACCATTATGAAATTTTTTCCACCTATTTTTTCAAGAGGTTGACATTTGGCTCTCAATCCTTTATATAAAGCTAGAACTCTCCATGTATGAGCCATTCTATGAAATTACCTTTGTATGCTCCTCCTTTTGGCATTCCACCATTCAAAAACCCTTTAGAAGTTCTTTCAAAGCTAATTCTTTTTCCCATTGCTTTTGACACCAATGTAGAATTTTTCCCTTTACACACTAGTCTGTCACCCATTTTAAAAAGAAAGCATTATCTTTTAGCCTAGCTATCCTAGTTTTTTGAGAACAGAGTTCTCTAAAATGAAAGAAACACACTTATGTAGAGGTCTACTATTTAGGGGAACGACATTTGCGCCTGTGGTTAGATTTTGCTTGTTAGGGTTTTCTTCTTTGTTGCACCCCCCTTCGAACTTTTGCTACCATCGCATGTTACCTTGCCATCCTTAATGATTTCTCTATCGCTGTCTATACCACTCTCGTCCACGACCACCTTGATCTAGGCGACGTCCACCTCTTTCAAGTCCTGCATACTCCTATTCCCACAATATATTATTATCATTTTTAGATTATTATATAAATATATGTATACATTTAATAAATATTTACATAAACAATTTATTTGATTTAAAATTGATAATTTATTTTTCTAATGTTACTTTAAATAAAATATGAAGCAAATATATATTCTTTTAATAGATTTTTATTTATTTTTTATTATATTTATGATATAAATATAATAGAACTCTAGAATGATATCTTTCAACATTTTCCAAAAAAATTATTTAAAATATAATATTATAAATTCAAATAGCATTTAAATATATTATATATGTGTATAAATGTATATATGTCTTTTACATCTATACACATTATTTAATGTCATCACAATGAATATTTTTTTATTAAAAATGCATATATTAATAATACCACTACTAAATATAATATTAGCAACTTCTACTCTATATTGAAATGCCTAATGTGCTTGCTTCAAACCCTAATCCATGTTGTGATGGAGGATTGCTTCAACACTCTAGCTCACAACAACTCAATGGTGCCTATGACAATCATGATGGGGGTTGTCAATCATGACCTAGGATATTCAAGTCACTTCTCCTTTTAATATTTTAATTTTTGAAACAAACAACAAGGAGAGTTGCCCTATCCCCATTCAATGCATAGACCATATTCTAATGATAAGCATTGAAGAATCTATCCATGATATGAAGGAATTTTTAGAGGACCATGCCCTCATCTATAGGTTTGTGAAAACTTGGTCAAAGCTTAGCAATCTTCATGATTGGACACGGAGGGAGAAATTTGTATCTACCTCTACACTAGAGGGTTTTTAATCTTTGACTTTCATTCCATTCAAGATAAAGAGGTGTTAAAAAATGGACCATGGATTTTTCAATTTCTTATGCATGAAACATTGGTTTCCATCTTTTAATCCTTGAAAATAAACTCTCTTTTTCATATCTTTGGGTGCATTTACCTTATCTCCCATTGCAATTTTGGGTGTTTGAGAGCTTGTGGGCCATTAGAAATGGTCTAGGTAAGTAATAATGTACTTCAAAAGAAACAACTAATTACAAAAGTTCCACCTATGCACATTTATGTGTTGAAATAGACCTTGCCAAAGGCCACCCTGCTAAGATTTCTTTGAAAGTGGGAAGCAGATGTTGGAGGCTACCAATTGATTATGAAAGAATTTCTTTTGAATGTAGAAAATGCTTCTCTACTGATCAATCTACTACTAGATGGCCAAAAATGAAAGATTGTGATTTGGGAATCATGCTTCGAGTGGTACACACACCTAGTAAATTGGGGTTGAATCTCACCATTATGTTATTCCATCAAATACACAAAAAGATTTTGACTGCTCCCATGATCTCTCATTGGCTAGTCCAAATACTTCCATTTCATTTAAATTGCAAGACAATTGATTGGGATCCACATGTAGCTTCTACTAATAGAGATGCTTCAAAGGGCTCAACAATGTCGTAGGATAAAGTGACACCAAGAATACAAAAAAAATCTATAGCTTCTTTTGTGTTTGTGGTTTCCCCATTGAGCGGGGTCACAGGGACAAAAATGACAAATCAAAAGGAAAAATTGAATAAAACACGGAGCGCCATCCTCAAACAGATCAAGAATAGATAGAAGTTGAGAAATGAAGTCTCCCTCTTCAAAATCCATGCATCATATAATGTTGAGATCAGCTACGAAAGAAGAAAATCCTGAAACATATTTAGACATCCCTATTTTTTTTTTAGAAGGGGTAAACGCTTTTGACCGGAGCTATGAACCGGAATACAACCATTCAACAATACCACCCCAACGGGGTTTGAACCATGGTGGCAAGAACATCAATGCCACCTATAAACCATCACACCATGCCAACACCGGCTTAGACATCCCTATTTAAATACTACTATAATTTTTCATTTATTTTTAATTATTTATAAGAGTGGACCCCGCGTCCACAACAAACTGATTAAAAATAATAATACCACTAATAAATATTTATAACTTCATCAACCCAAGCACTGCAAATTCATATTTATTTAACATATATGACTTCGGAAAGATCCTTTTCCTTCAGATTTACTCTTAACGATATTTTTTTCTTGGTAGTTGTGCTGTCTATTTCTCTCTTCGAATTTCTTCATTCCTTGGTCGGCTGCATTTTATACCTGTCGGATGAAGTAATAGTAGAGTCAAAATATCTGGAACTTAACAGCTGCATGACTTTATATATTTTATGGATACTTCCCAAAATCCTATCCAGATTCTTATCAGGTGGAAATACTAATATTTTATTAACATAGTTTCAATAATTCTTACAGTAAGATGACAAGTTTGCTTAATATTATCTCCACGTAACCACCATTTTCTTTTCCAAATGACATGTTTACTTCTTGCTGTCAATGCATAAGCAAAGAATGATGAAAGCATGAACTCAAGATCAAATATGAAATCTGAAACCCAGTCATCTTTTAGTAAGATGAATACGCTGTCACAACTAATAAAACAAGTGTTTCATTTGAAAGTGAAGGACTTCTTATCTGTAATGTCTGAATCAAAGAAAGACAAAATATACACTTCCAATGACCACTGTTGGGCTAATTATCTTCCATCATCATTGATAGATTTATCTACAGAGAAATCAGAAAATACTTAACTGAACTGAAATGAACAGTGAAAGATAAAACAGTGAAGAAGACAGACAATATCACTTTAACAAAGTAATCAACTTTTTTCTGGGTGGGTGTCATCATATGAATAAAAGTGAAGGTGTAAAAGCCAGGGAAAGTAATGTAATTCCAGTGCATCTGTATAATCAATCACTAACAGACAACAACATAAAAGCATGTAAAGACAATGTGAATTGGTTCTTTGATCATAATTGGATTTTCAGTAAAGTGGGTGATTTGATTCTGCTTGTCTTTTTGAATACTACTACAGTAAACCTAACATGCTTTTATCATGGGGATAACTTCAAATGATTCTGCCTGCTTTTGTTTTGTCAAATGACTAACATATATCTGTAATTTGACGATCTGGGGCCATTCTAGGGCTTGTTTTTCAATTTTGTGGGCTATATTTTACAACTTTCAAACCTTTCTTCGTCTTATATAATGATTGTCATGTGTTTTTTCATAATTGTATGCCATGAAGAGGAAGGAGTTCTCACTGTTTGGGAGTGTATTGATAATTATGTTCTTACAGATGTCTCGAAAAACTAAATATCTTTTTATTAGCATTGCTTTTTAACTGTTTCAGATTTTTTTGGACTTATCCCTATTTTTGTTTTTATTTGGAATTCCTTATTTTTGTCTTTACTTGGAATTCTCTTACATTTTGACATTGGGAATGTGCTTTTATACCATCTATCTTTTGAATTGTGTAGTGTTATGTTATTAGTTTTAATAAATTTAAGTAAATTAAGACTAAGTCATTAAATAATAATAATAGATTTGTCTTTTAGTAAATACATCTAAGAGAATATAGAATTTAAAATGTAGTTTTAATAGATATGTATATGTATATATATATATTTAAATTATTTTTTAATAAGATAGAAGATTTTTTAATATTTTTATTATTTTAATAAATTATTATAATTATAATAATAAAATTTAAGTTCTTTATTCTATATATAAATTCTCAAAATAATTATTTTTAAAAATAAATGAATTTAATTAAAAGATAATATGTTGATATATAATTGGTATAGATACATTTAAATGTTTTATTTGTTAAGATTTTTTTTTATTAAGTAAAGTGGTTTTGAAGTTATTAGAAATCTTATATAATAGAAAGAACAACTTAAAGCTACAACAACCTCTAAAATGGGAGTAAAATACAGTTACAACCATACTGTCAAACACAAACCAATACAATTACAATCAAGATGTATGCAATAAAAAAGTACCCAAAGATCTAACCTAAATAATGTTGGACCCAACCCCACTCAATATTACACCCCTCACTCTAGTGCAAGATTGGGAGACACATATGGGAAGATGTTTCTTTCATCTTTATATATTTTCCATGAAATATTATCTCCCAATTCCTCAAATCTAGGAGAATCAAGGGGTTCCCCCTCAAAAATCCCATCCATGGACACAACAAAATTAGATGAACATCAAGTTGAAGTAGTCAAATGTCAAACAATTATCTCAAGGACAAGCGGGAGTAGAGCTAAATTTGATGGATAATGAACTAGGTAACCAAAGCAAGAGGTGGGTGGGACTCACTAATAGGAGCCAAAGGAGTTAAAGGGGATTCAACATCATCAGAAGAATTTTCATCCTAAGAGGAACCATCTATTAGATAGTAAAAAGAATTAATAGCCAAATGATCTTTTCAGGCATTAATTAATCACATTGATACACCCTTGCAACTAATGAAGAAAATGTGGGTAAAGAAGAGTGAATTTGATGAATGTGATAAGGTTGTATGGGAAGTTCCCTTTGGTAATTCATCCGACAATTGATTTTAGGCCACTGGTCTAGGGGGGTTCTTATGAAAATCTTTTGTCCCCTATGTATAGTTGGTTCTAGATCATAGAAAACTATCAGTAGGCATGTTATTCATCCTCAAATGTATTTGTGATCGCTTGCTTAGAAAGATGAAATCCTAAAGGTCCGCAAATGGATTCTACTCTTGTTGTCTGAGGATGCAAAGTAACCAAAACTCCTAGGGAAAAGCATTTAATGCGACAAAGAGGTTAGGTGTGCAAAGTTATAAAAGGGCATTTGGAAGCCTAATTTTTCATCATGCATTGAAGGTGAACAATTGGAGAGCTTTTTCAACAAAAAATTTGGAGTGAAAGTCAATTTAGAGGTGAATTCTCTAGAATGGATAGCCAAAATCTAGGTGGTTGATGGAAAAATATCATCAATATCTAAAGGGGAAACCCTCATAGCCAAGTAGTTGACTCTTAGGCTTATCCCCTATCGTCAAAACAACATCCTTGGGAAGATCCTTGGAGATATGCATGTCCTTTAGAATATAAGAAAATGTAGACTCAAATAGGAAGCAATAAATTCCACCTTCAAGAAATATCCAATAACATTATCGATGGCCTCATAGAAACAATCTTCCTAGAATTGGAGTGAAAGATTCAAAAGTTGGACCCTTACAAGTCTGACATTGAGAGGTTCAAAAAGGTGCTTGAAGGAGATAGACCAAGCCTTGATTGAGATAGAGTGTTCTCCTTACATTCATAACTTTTTATGAAGCACCAAATTCCTATCCTTCAAATGAAAAATGACACTATGAAGAAGCCCCTAGCATAAGGAAAAAAGTCACTCTTGTCCTCGACAAGAGGCTTTGATGAATCTACTATCCAACTCTACAAATTACTTGATAAGGCCAAAAATTGTTGAATCTACATAC
Source organism: Sequoia sempervirens (assembly GCA_007258455.2). NCBI lineage: Eukaryota > Viridiplantae > Streptophyta > Pinopsida > Cupressales > Cupressaceae > Sequoia > Sequoia sempervirens. The sequence goes on from VDFB02058242.1 coordinate 598,553,394, forward strand.
CAATCCCCTCTGTAGATTAAAATCTTCATTTATTAGCATGTTTTACCTGCAAGCCACCACATAAGAATATTGTGCACAAGAGAGAGGTTGTAATATATCTCACAAAGGTTGTAAAACATTCCCAAAGCCTATAATGTTTGTGTAGGAACACTAACAATCTAAATCCAAAGAAGAAAACTTTGTACCTCTAATAGCATGAATACCAAGAGTCCCTAGTCATTAGAAGAGAAACACATAGGTTAGCAGCTTCGTTATTAACCCTATAAACTAAACTAGCACTAGTAGGGGCATGGAGGTAAAACATGTAATATATTTTCTATAAAAAGTGATGTAACACCTAGACCAGAGGCATGATGATATGACCAAGAAAGAGGTTCTTTTTTAAGAACTTTTAAAAATAACCAAGCAAATAGTTGGAATGGAATATACATTTAGTTTCTAAAATATTAGTTTTTCAAAATATCTTTCAATATTTAACAATGATGTAGATTTCTAAATGTGCTTAAATTTCTTGTGAAATGAAATATCAATTCACCCAAAGATTTATTTTGAGTATTCAATTCATAATGGGGATAAAAAGAAAGATTTCTTGTTTTAAAAGGGAAAAAATGTTGATCCATGTTGATTATATATATATATATATATTACTAGCATATGGCTTTGGGAAATTTTTTTGGTTGCTAGTGTTGTCATTGATGGAAACTAGAGTTAGTAGTGTGGTCTACAGTTTAGAGGTAGCTCTTAAATTGACAGGAAAAGTAGAAGATAGTACATTCTACCAGTAGAAAGCATGAAGAACAAAGTATCCAATCAGTTAATCATTTGTATGCTTCACTGGATCATTATTTTGTTGTGTGGATCCCCAAGAAAGCCTCTCAAGCATGTATGTTACCTGATTGATAAGTTTTGCAATGTTACATTGATTGGTGTACGAGTTTGGAGATTCAATAGAATGACTTATTGTTTATTTTCTCATTATGATTGACCTGGTGTATATAGTGTGTCATAGATGTATGAGGAATAGTTGTTTAACTATTTCTTATGTTTAGAATTTTGATTTGGGTCCCTACTATAGTCTAGCTGACTTGTGTGGGTACACATTAATTCTAATTGGTGATTTGAGCCGACATGTGGAAAAATATTATATTTTGTTTAAAGCTGGCATATAGAAATGAAATCCCTGTTAGCGGATATATGAAATCCTTGTTAGGAGATTGGTAATTCATTTTGAAATATAGTATGAAGTGGTGAGAAGGTGTGTGTGTGTGTGAAATAATGCAGAACAGCTATATGTGCTAATATCAGAAGATTTGTTGAGCGATTTTTTTTTTACAGTGCTATAGAAGGGTTTTTGTAGAAGAGCAGAGCAGGAGTGTGAATTGGATAGAAGGTCCAAAATTTGTTTCATGTGCTTCATTGGAACTAAATCCAGGCATTTGGAGATGCTAATTTCCCAATTCAATATTTTTGTTGTAATCTCAAATATTTTGTAAGGCAGTGAGCCTTTTTCCTTGAGTAGTGAGCTCTAGGCAGTGTGCCTAAATGCAAGTGCATTCCCTTTCGATCATACTTTTAATAGAGTATACTTTTTGGATTAATCTCCACCGTGGTTTTTCCCCTAACAGGGTTCCATGTAAAAATTCTGGTGTTATGGTGTTCACATTTTCTCTTTAATGAGTTTGCATTTTTCCTTCTATTTATACGTTGTGGATGTTATTAAATTTTAATATTACTATTGAAAGTTTAAGATCTGATTTGAAATTCAAACATTGTTGAACACTGATTCACCCCCCTATCAATTTTCCTAGTGTCCAACAATTGGTATCAGAGTGAGGTTCCTCTTCTAAAGTTTAACAACTTGAGGTGGATCTTGAATTACAATGGATGTTGGTGGTCTTCAACAATAGCTTATGGTGGCACTTGATGATCTTGATTAGTCTAAAGCAAAGGTCATAGAGTTAAAATAAAATCTTGTGGCTATAGAAAAATTCATTCAATCATTGACGGATAAAATAAATGAGTCAAGGGAAAAGATGAAGGAACTATGTGGACAATTGAAACAAAAATAAAGAAGAGACCTAGAAAATGTTCATCTGAATCAAACCCTAAAAGAAATTATAGAAAATGTGAAAATCTTGCTAAGGAAAATACTATTCTAAAGATTCAAATGGAGTTTGTGGCAATGAAGCTAACTAAAGAGATTGAAGAAAGAAAGAAGAATGAGGAGAATCTAGCCCAGTCTTTAAAAGAGAAGTCTGAGGAATGCAACAGAGTTAATAGTAGATTCATTTAGCTAGAGATTGAACTACAACAATCCAGAAATAATGAACAAGAGCTTGAGAGATAGATAGTTATCCTCATAGATGAGCTTGCTACTGCGAATGAGTTTAAGGAGAAATTTAGGATCAGTTTTGCTAAGCTTGATGAGATAACTAAAGGACAAAAGGATGCAAATGATAAGCGAGGTCTTGGCTATGTGAAAGATGAGAGCTCTAAATTTGAACAAAAGAACCCTGAATGGAAAAATCATAAGAAAAAAGGCAAAAGATATCTGGTAAGGCAACCCAATGCTTAGAAGTTTAATGGATATTGCTTTTTTTGTATTAAATTTGGACATATGGCTTCTAAGTGTAGAAGTAAGATAAACTTAGGCACTCCATCATTTTCTGGTCAGTGTTTTAATTGTAAAAGGTTTGGTCATAAGTCATTAGAATGCAAATGTATGTTTGTCAGTAAAAGGAATGCCAAATGCTACACATGTGGAAGACTTGGGCATGTTTCTAATCAATGCAAATCAAGAGGAAATCAGTGGAATGGATGGTATAGACAGAAAAATCCAATATGCTACAATTGTAACAAATTTAGTTACATTGCAAGATTATATAGGAATAGAAACATGGACAAGAGAGGTTTGGTATACCAAGGTAGAAATTCATAGAAAGGAAAGGGAAAAGCATCCATGGAAGAGATAAAAGATTGGATGAAGAAAATGCGGGTAAAGAAGAGTGAATCTAATGAATGTGATAAGGTTGTATGGGAAGCTCCCTCTGGTAATTCATCTGGCAATTGATTTTAGGCCACTGGTCTAGGGAGGTTCTTATGAAAATCTTTTGTCCCTTATGTATAGTTGGTTCTAGATCATAGGAAGCTATCAGTAGGCATGTTATTCATCCTCAAATGTATTCATGATCACTTGCTTAGAAAGATGAAATACTGAAGGTCCACAAATAGATTCTACTCTTGTTGTCTAAGGATGCAAAGTAACCAAAACTCCTAGAGCAAAGAATTTAATGCGACAAAGAGGTTAGGTGTACAAAGTTATAAAAGGGCATTTGGAAGTCTAATTTGTCATCATGCATTGAAGGAGAACAATTGGAGAGCTTTCAACAAAAAATTTGGAGTGAAATTCAATTTAGAGGTGAATTATCTAGGTACTTTTGTTGCTTGTCAATTTTATACTTATTCAGTAATCAGTTGAACCCTGTTCAGTATGAAAAATGAAGCAAATTCAAGGAACAGTAATTTTGGATGAATATAGTAGTCAAAAGGTTAGGGATGTAAGAAATTTATTATCTGTCAACAAATTAAAGAAGATTGGAGGTGAGAAACATAAGAATTTGGACATCTGGAATGAATTCCCTCATTTTGCCAATGCAGAGATAATTTGGTTTATCTTGAATAGATTGAATGGTGATATCCTTACTCTGGACAAACCCTATCAAATTTCTATGGATGCAATCAGAAATATAACAAGATTGTGCAATGTTGGAGATGTAAAAAATAAATCGATTCAGAATGTTGAGATCGAAGCCCTAACCGAAGTAATAGGAGATCAAAGGGCTTTGATGACTTAAATGATCAAAGATCTATTAACAAGGTACATTGCATATGGAATTTCGTATAATATTTTATTTATAAATAGGGAAGGTGCATCATCTACAGGAACTTTCTACATTGTGCACAAAATGATAATGGAAGATAGACTTTGATCTATGTGGATTGCTGAAGGATCAATTGATGGAAAATGTGCAATTATCAAAGGATACAAATTACTCTTTCAGGTTTGGTACCCTACTTTCATGCATTATGATGTATTTCCTGAATTGATTACCTCAAAATGATAATATGGTATGGAAGGGAAATATGCCAATTTGCAAGAAATTTTTTTATCATTTCAACACTTTTGAAAATGGTGATCAAGTTTATGAAAACTTCGTTAGAGAATTGTTAGGAAAGTTTGATGTAACTGATATTCCTCTCATAGTAAAAGAAATTGAAGTTGTATCATCCTCTGGTAAGGAGGAGAAAAAGTAGAAGAGAGAAAAAGAGTTGGCTGGGGACATCTTTTTGACACCTAAGACAACAAAAGTTGAGGGAAAATGTAAAGAACAGATAGTTGTGGATGTAATCAATGAAGATTCTGATGAATTCACACCGAAAGGTGAATAGAAACCACTCAAACCGGATGTGGTAATTGCAGAAGAGAGTGATGATGAATATGGAAGAATATGGAATTCAAAAGATAGTTGACATATGGATAAATGGTCCATCATATGAACAGGATGTCATTGAGGACACTCTAGGAAGATACTTTGTGGATAATAACATTGAATTGGAAAGTTTGCAGAATTAGCTTCCAAAAGAGTTGATTGACTGTGTCAAGGAGGCTATGAATTTTGTGCCCCATGATAGAAAAGAGGAGGAAATAATTTCTCATTTGAAGATGTAGTTTAGGCTATCTCTTGCCAAATTGAAAAAGAAAATGAATATACTAAGACAATGCATTGACTCGGTGAATAAGATCTACAATTATTGTCTTAGGTGGCCTCATGTGGTAGGTAAATACAAGGATAAGTTCGAGAAAATTGATAATGAGTTGGTCAGAATTGGTGAGGATTATAGTATGGTTCAGGACAAGGATGGATGAGTTAAAAAGAAGGTTCATGAGTTACAAGTTGAGCATGCAAAGGTTCACTTTGCCAAAAAAAATCTTATGGATACTTTTTGGAAAGTGAAGGATCAGATTGAATGCAGATTAGAGCAAATGGTTGAAGTTCTAAAGCAAAGAAAAAAGCTAGAAGAAGCCATTACTATTCTTGAATCCCTTGTCCAGGTCATCAACAAAACATTAGAAAACAATAGTTTGATAATAGATATTGGGATTGTAGTGGACTCTTGGAAGAAATTTCTTCCAGAGATGAAAGACAAGTATAAAATAATTTTCTAAGTTTAGTTGTAGTTGCAACCTTTTTATGTCAATTGGGGAGAGAATGTAGTAAGAGAAAGTGCAGTAAAATTCTAAGGGGGAGAGAAAAGTATTTTTTTGTCATTGATGTCAAAGGGGGAGAGAATGCACTGAAAAAAGCCTTGAAATCCAAAGAAGGAGCAGTGTTTTTGTTGTGTTGTGAAGTTTTGAGTTCTGGTTCTAACACTTAGTCATTTTTCACTAAGTTTTGCCATCATTGCCAAAGGGGGAGATTGTTAGAATATGACTTTGGGAGATTGGTTTTGGTTGCTAGTGTTGTCATTGATGGAAACTAGAGTTAGTAGTGTGGTCTGCAATTCAGAGGTAGCTCTTACTAACAAGAAAAGTAGAAGATATTATTCTATCGGAAGAAAGCATGAAGAACAGAGTATATGGTCAGTTAGTCGTCTATATGCTTCACCGCATCATTATTTTGTTGTGTGGATCCCTAGGGAAGTATTCCAAGCACGTATGTTGATTGATAAGTTTTGTAATGTTACATTGATTGGTGTACGAGTTTGGAGATTTGGTGGAATGACTTATTGTCTATTTTCTCATTATGGCTGACTTGGTGTATATAGCATGTCACAGATGTATGAGGAATAGTTGTTTAAATATTTCTTGTGCTGGGAATTTTTATTTGGGTCCCTACTATAGTCTAGCCAACTTGTGTGGGTACACATTAATTCTAATTGGTGATTTGAGCTGACAAGGGGAAGAATATTATATTTTGTTTAAAGCTAACATATAGAAATGAAATCCTTGTTAGCAGATATAAAGAGGAGATTAGTAGTTCATTTTGAAATATAGTATGAAGTGGTGAGGTGTGTGTGTGTGAAATAGTGTAGAATAGCTATATGGGCTAATATCAGAATTTTTTTTGAGTGAATTTTGTTTTGTGCTATAGAAGGGTTTTTGTAAAAGAGTAGAGCAGAGCAGGAGTGTGAATTGGATAGAATTTCCAGAATTTGTTTCATGTGCTTCATTGGAACTGAATCCAGTCATTTGGAGATGCTAATTTCCCAGTTCAATATTTTTACATTGTAGTGATCTCTAGGTAGTGTGTTTGAATGCAAGTGCATTCCCTTTTTATCATATTTTTAATAGAGTATACTTTGTGGATTAATCTCCACCGTGGTTTTTCACTGAGCAGGGTTTCCACGTAAAAATTCTGGTGTTATGGTATTCACATTGTCACTTTAATGAGTTTGCATGTTTCTTTCTATTTATATGTTGTGGATGCTATTAAATTTTAATATTATTGTTGAAAGTTTAAGATCTGATTTGAAATTCAAATATTGTTGAACACTGATTCACCCCCCCAGTGTTCCTAGTGTCCAACATATATATATATTCTATATTTTTTTATTTATTTGCATATATTTAAAAAATAATAGAGAAAGTAATATTAGGGCCTTCATTCATTAACTTCAGAAGGTGATATATAATAATGGTCATACTTGTCAATATGCGAATGATTTGTAAGAGTTATAGAGAAATTCAACATGCTTATCAAGCTTCTCTTCCATCTAGGGCTCTTTGAAGATGCATTTCAATGACATGGCTCAAGGTAATCTTAAAATCATAAGATGAGGTGTTCTTATTTGGTATTTCAAGGGTCATTTCATTCAGGGTGGCTCATTACTCAAATTGTAGTCAATTAATGAGGTGAAATAGGAGGATTTTATTCATGATATTTCAAAGGTGAGTTGAAGATTGTTATAGATGGGATTTCTTGAGGTTCATGTACCAATTAAAATGTGCATAGCATATTTGATGAAATAAAAGGTTTTCTTCCTATTTTGAATATTATCAACTTCATTTATTATGATTAGATTTGTAACAGTGTATTATATTTTCTTTCTATTCAATATATCAAACAAGAACCTTTCTCTACCTTGGTGAGTGATTATGTCTTCAAAAAGAAGAGAATCACCAAAATATGTATGAGTTTTAGTCAATCAATCATTCCTTCCTATTGAAAATTATAATATTTTTTTATTATATGTGTAAAAACAATTGAAGGGGCCCTGAAACTCTTTACAACAAACATCAACTTGATACAAAATCCAAATAATGATACAAATATAGCCAACCTACCCCATTGTAACATCTTCTCAATAAAAATACAACACAAAAGTGACCTAAGGATCAATTAGATATATCACACCAAGGATTCACCTTGTAGTCTACACACCCAAAATAGGTACATGTTTAAGAATGCATCTATTCCTTCTTTAGACAATATTTCAAGACACGTTAGTATCCAAATCCTCAGATCTGGGAGATGGGAGAGGAGAATCCTTTATTATCACCTCAATTTTCTTCACCACACATGGAGAAGAAGACTGTCTAAGACTAAAGATGTAGGTTGCACTGAAACCAAATGTGAGAAAGGAATAGTGGAACCACCAACACACTCCCTAAAAGTATTAGACTCAGAAGGACTAGCAGCTAGAATAGGGTCAAGAGAAGGCATTCCATCAAGAAATGAAGGAGGTTATGATGTTGTAACAACCATGGAGGGATCCATAACCCAAGTAGGATCATCACAACTTGGGGAATCCATAAGAGATCTTCAATCCTAAAAAAAATCAATAGTGAAATTTTTGGGACAAGCATTTCACCACCAAGTAGTTGCATCAACCAACCTACTGTGAGAGTGTGGGAAATCATAGGCAAGGTGACTAGTAGAAAACCATCTTCTGCAATGGAAGGGAAGACTCTCATAATTGAGCAACAAATTCTAAGGCCTATCCTCCACCATAAGGATGATATCCCTAAGGAGAGCCTTAGAAATATCAATGTTGACCAAGATATGAGTGAAGATTGTGTGGAAAAAAATTGAAGTAGAATTAATCCTAAGAAAGAAGCCAATCATGTTGTCGAGATCTTCAAGGTAAGAAACACCCAAAAAATAGAGAGGGGGGTTATGTAATCTAACCCAAATAGGCATGATATTGAGGGGTTCAAAAAGACTGTTGAAAGAAGGGACCCAAATATTAAGTGAGAGGGAATGTTGACTCCACATCCACAAATTTCCATCCAATACCACTTCCTTCTTTGCATCAAATTGAAATGTCACAGTAAAAATTCTCTTTTAGTTCATGAATAGATCTTAGGAATGTTTTGTTGTTGCACAGTTGTTCTCTGTCCCATTTAAGCCAAAGGGATCAAATTCTAATTGAAATGATGTAAGAGGAATGTGAATTGTGTTATTATTTAAATGAATGAGAAGAATTGGTTAGTATACCATGCATGTGTGAAAGCTCAAAACACTTAAAATATATTAGGAAAGAGTATCTTTAATTAAATTTCTTAGCATTTTATCATTCAACTAATGGTTAGTATTGGGGATAGGCATGGTACTTCCTCATCTCAATTAGGACCTTGGAGGAGAGGTCATATTCAGGATGGCTCTCTCTTATAATGTTAAGAGCATTAACATTATACTACCAATATTGGCCTCCATCATCACATAGGGTGTGCTACATAGGAATTTGTGTCACTTTGTCAATCTTCATACATTGATTATCATTCCTATATTCTAAATGCATGCTACCAACATATTGTTTTATGTGTCTTTTCTATCATGTAGTGTTACACGTGGAAACAACACATATATACCTTGTTGTAAAGAAATTATTGGTTGCACTTTATGAGGTTTTACATTATTCAAATTAAGGAATTTATAGTTGACACATGGTAAGGACTTGAGAAGTATTTTGGAAGTACATGGTTTCCATTATTTTTTAATCGTGATTTGAAACAAGACTAAGTCCTTATCATCCCTCAATGTCATTTTAATTGTGATTATGTAATTATCTTGCAATTAGGCCCTTTTATAGGGAAAGTCATTTACAGTGTCTTTTCTATGAAATTATTATTATATCTTCTCATTTGTAGCATCAAAAATTATCACCCTTGATAATTTCACACTAACTTGACACCCTATTTTTCCCATAACTTTAATTATAATAATAATTTACCAATTTTGGGGCCCCAGATTAATAAAATGCATTTAATTCCCTATGATGCCTATAAATTTGGGCCAAAAAGTGTCAGACACTTTACACAGGGTGCCCTATACCAAAAAGATTTTTTTTGAAAGTTTAAAATTTTGATTAGTGGGATTTTATCATTTGAAAAAGACACTGGGTCAGCCCCTACCTAAAGGATTTATTAAAATGCATATTTAAGCATGTTTTCCTCTCATTTTGAGCATGAAGAAAGCAATTTATGAATGGGAGAAAACTATTAAGAAAAATACTTTCAAAAATCATTCAAGGCAATTCAAGGGCAGATTTAGTAGCATTTATTATGAAATTTCATCATCCAAGCATCATGTCATGTGTTATGTAAGCTTTTTGTATTTTTACATGAATTTTTGTTATGTGTACTAACATTTGTAGGTCTTCAAATTAAATTAAGTCAATAAACAAGGAATCCTCGAGGGTCATGAGCATGACTTTAGTCCATCAAGGAGACCAAATCTAAGTGGTGAGTTGTAGCAAGCTTTCAATTAATTTCTTTGTATCATCATTTATCCTATATCCCTCAAAAGGATAATCTCTCTTTATCATCATTTTTTCTATTATGGAGGTAGAGATACCAACATGGGGTTTAACAGAGGTAAGCCCCTATATGGCATAACCTTTCCCCTCAATTTGTGTGTACAAGTTGTAGATATAAAGAGGATTGGGAGAAGATCAAAGAAAATATGCTCATTTATGCATTCAAACCCAACAACTTGACAAGATACAAAAAATTCATTATCTTAGTAACAAACAAAGAACTAACAAAAGGATTTGGAAGGATGAAGCCACAAACCAAGGACATAACGATTGCGATGTTAGTTTTTGGTTTTAGATCCCTAGTTTAGGGCACCCTTGGTGCCCTTATTTTCTTATATTAGGATAAAACTTAAATAATATGTGCATCAATATTTTCTCTATTCATTTTTTGTCTTCAATTTTAGTTATCAATTTCTACTTTATCTGTATTTAGATCTGAATAGTGCATTCTCATAGTTAGCTAGTTCCATCATTGCATTTTCATCACAAATCCACTTCAAACCCCCAAAAAATTTAGATCTAAGGTTTATTGATTTAATTTGACCTCATACCCTTTCCAATCTAAATTCTAATGTTTTGTAAGTAAAATGTAGCTAATCCTAGTTAAATCTAGCATTAGTTTTCATATAAAACATTTTCATGAACCTGACATATTGTACACTTGCAACTTTTTTATTTTCATTGCATAAAATCTGAAAATTGAATTTAAGATCTAGGTTATTTGAAAATATCGGTGATAATTTGCATTTATTTTCAAAAAAGCTATCCACTTTCATTAGTTTTACTTCATTAAAATTGAAAAAAAAATTAGAAAAAATTGTAAAAATTTTCAGATATAATTTTCTTTGTCTAGGGCTTAGATCTAAGTTATTTTCATTGAGAAAATTAATTCAAAAATTATTATACCATTTATGCATGCATATATTAGTGAAAAACATTGAAAAAGTGATAAAATTGTATAGTGTTTTCATTCCTAAAGATTAAAAAAAATTGCTTTTTTGTATTTTTTTGAAAAAATTAGTCAACTACAATATTTAATTTATGGAAATTATCAGTTGAGCATATTCAATTTCTCTAAAACTATCCAAAATTGCATGCATGTGGTTCATATAGACAATTTAGGTTTTTGTCCATTTCCAAAAAATTGTTGACTTTCAAACCTAAACCTTTAAGACATAGGACCCTCATACACAATAGATGATTCCCAAATTTTAAATGTAATAAAACATCTACTTGTATTGGGTGCCTTGCACCTCTATCCAATCAGTTTAGGCTAAAAATATCTATGAAAATCCCTATGTGTGTTTTATATCTAGATATGGTCCCTATTTTAGAATTTTATTTTTCAAAATTATTTAATTTTTTACATCACTCATTTGATCCATAGGGAAAATAACAACATTTTTCCTTTTCAAATATGTGGTTTTTATATGATAACACATGGCTTGTATAACTATAACTTTTCTACCTATGAGAATAATCTGAGGAAACAAAATAAAATATCTCCTACTTGTGGGAGTATCTTGGCAAAAGAATGAAATCATTAACACTTTTATTAATATCACTTTTCCTAATCATCATTCATCTTCCAACATCTAACCCACTTGGGAGAATTTTTTGGTATAAGAGGATACAATAATTAACAATCATGACAATCATGTTTTTTCTTCTCTTGATACCTCACCTAATTGTGAAGAAGGTATCTTGGTTTCAAAGGATCCAATCATTGAGCATCATGAGAATCTTGTTTGTTTCTCTCCCAATATCTCTTCTACTTGGGAATATATTTTGGCACAAGAGTATGAAATCATTGATACATTTCTTTCAAAATACAATAAGATGGGTTGCATAGATGAAGATGCTAGAGTGATATTAGATTCCCCATTGATAGAAAAATAAGTAGTTAACTCGGGTAAGGTTATGACTACTAGGTCTCTCTTAATTATTGAACCTCATTAAACTCTTCTAATTATTCAACCTCCTCAATTATCTCTCATTATAGGACCTCCTAAACCTCATGGACATATCCTAAACTTTTCAAAAAAACTCACTATTAATCATGTGTTGAATCAACCAAGTCACCATCCAGTTGCTCACACATATGACACAAGAAATAATAAACAAAAAAAAACACCAATATCCATCCCTTTACCTCAACCATATCTTCCATCCCCACCTAGCCTTCATTAGCTTAATGGTAAATAATATGATCTTTTTTAGCAACTTCACAATACTGCAGCCAAAATCTCCCTTTGGGACTTGATTCAAACATCAACTACATACCTTGGGATGCTCCAAAAGGCTTTATAGAAGATTGATGTCTCAACTTTTGTCAAACCAAATGATATAGCCACCTTTTTTGACTATATGCAAGTGACAAAGTTGGGTATTACATTCCCTCAACATGAATTACCCTCACTTGAGATCCAAAATAAATATTCTTTAATGATAATGGTGGTAATTAATAAAATTGGGGTTAGGAATACCCTCATAGATAATGGAGCGGGTCTTAATGTCTATAGCATTGATCTTAAAATTGGTGTGGACAAGAATCTTATAGAACCTAATGATGTTAGTTTTCATGGCTTTGATAATTTTAGTGGGAAACCGTTGGGGATGATCACAATACCCACTAAGGTATGGCCCATGGTTTCACCTACCCTTGTTCATATCATGTCAGGACCTCCTTCTTATAATCTTCTCCTAAGTAGACTGTGGATTCATGTTATGAAGGGAGTCTCGTCTACTCTTCACCATGAGATAAAGTATGAATATAATAACAACATATTTATGGGTAAAGTAGATAAATAAAGTTATAATTCATAAGTTGAAGTTGAACATAGTACTTCCAACTCTCTTAATACTTTCATCCTAACTTCAAAGGTAGAGTCTATACATGTTGAAGATTGTATCTCCCCTGTAAAAAAAAATCTTAGATGATGATTGGGGTTCATTAGATCTTACACCCTCCTTTGTAGGAGAGTAAAAAATCTCACAATCTAAACCTAAAGAGTCTTCTGTTTCACTTAATCAATCTTGTTCTACATAAAAAAATCCAAAATCATCATGTCTCATGATGGTGATGGGGGATCTTTAACTTTCGTCCCTCATGTGTTGAAGATGTGTAGCTTTAAAATAATTTAAAATTAATTACATTCTTAAAAAAGAACCAATTCTTCTCATGAGCATTTAGATAATAGTTCGTCATCTAAGTTGGAAAAGTGTTATGGCCTTTGATATGGTTTTTTTTAAATGGATATAATGAAAACACGAAACAAAACAATAAGGATCAAGTGAATTCTATACTGTAATTTTTTAAAAAGGGTTTAGGTTTCCAACCTCCATTCCCATCTTCATCTAATGCTTCATCATCTACTATATTTACAACTTCTAGTGGTAAGCGAGCAATCTTTTGCACGAGCATATTTTATTAAGGCTCATCAAATCCCACTTGATTACTCTTCCTCAAAAAACATGAAATAATTTTTATAGAAATAACTCAATTTGTGCATATAATCACATGCATGGTCATACCGCATTTATGAATATTAGGCCTTGAGTAATAAAATACAATAATGTGATAATTTTGGTTCTCTTCCATGTGTTGATGCACCTAATCAATCTAAGAAATAATGATATTTATTCTATGGTATTTCTCCTCACTATGTGACATTTATAGCTTCATGTGTTTGCTCATTGCCATTCTTGGTGGTACAATCTTAAATGCAACCATATTTCATCCATAGTAGCAACATGATAGTATCTAGTGTGTTTTTCCTTATCTCTACACTTGGGGTTGGAAGGATATTAGTGTTGGGAGGTGAGTATTCTTTCCTAGAATCCTCTCTACATCCATATTTCTCCCTAAAATATCAACATAGAAAGTATGTTGAAATTTTAAGGGGAGGTGTATCTAGTATCCATTTCATAGACATCTTATGATATTTGACTTATTGAAATAACCCTTTAGTGGTGGTGTTGTTATAATTACCCCTAAGGTGTGGTTATCAGTTTGTCCCATGTGATGTTGAGAATTTGTTTGTCGCCCATTACGTTAAACTTTGTGTGTCCCTTGAGGTGATATTTGTGTGCTGCCTAAAGTGTGGTTTGCATAGTCCTAGCATAATTGAATTTTCTAGTATAAGAGTTTAGATATTTTTTAACATGGCCACCTAGCATAACTTCACTTCCTTACCAGTGGGTCCATGTGTTTCATGAGATACCTAGCATAACATAGTTTTCTAGCCTTGTAAAACTCATCATATTACATGGACACCTAGGATGAAGCAACTTGCTAGCCAATAGATCTATGTAGCTCAGGAGTGATTTAACATCCTTATGAGAGGACCATTTTTTCTAGATAGCACATTCAAGATATGATGTTTGGTATTTGAGAAAAATTTAAGATTGTTGTCTCTTTGCCTTACTGACTCGAGTCCTTTTAGTAATAACCTTATGTTTTTATTTTGTGATTATTATATGTTATGTGTTTGCATCATGTTTTCATTGTGTTTGATTTTCATGTCATGTTTGTATTATTATCATGTTATATGTCTTCATTGTGTATGCTTCATGTTTGTCAAATTGTATTTTTCTTCACATATGTGTTCCTTTGCCCTCATATTGTTTTACCATGGGATGTTGAATCTTGGGGCTTGCGCATTTCCCCTAGATTTAATGTCATCCTATCTCTCCAATATCTAGACAATTGAACCCCTCTTGACATATTCTTACCGTTAATGTGAGTCTAGGTGTCAGTTCATACTCTCACTAAACTGGGGCTTAAATGTAGCATCAAGAATTGTCATCCTTGAAAATTTCAAACTACCTTGACACCCTATTTTTTCCATAACTTTAATTATAATAATAATTTACCATTTTTGGGGAAAGATTAATAAAATACATTTAATTACCCATCATTCCTATAAATTCATGCCAAAATGTTTCAGAGACTTTACACAAGGCACCCTAGACCATAAAGAATTTTTTTGAAAGTTTGAAATTTTTATTTGTAGGCTTTTATGATTTTAAAATGGCCCTAGGTCAGCTCCTACCTAAAAGGATTAATTAAAATGCATATTTAAGCATGTTTGCCTCTCATTTTGAGCATGAAGGAGGCAATTTATGAATATGAAAAAAACTAAGGAAAATACTTTTGAAAAATTATTCAATGCAATTTAAGGGTAGATTTAGCAACATTTTTTATGGAATTTCATCATTCAAGCATTATGTCATGTGTTATGTAGGTTTGTTATATGTTGTAGTGTAGAAAAATGTACACCATTATATTTTCATATTATTTTTTCATCCCCTTAATTAATTGGACTTGATTAAGCTTTGAATTGAGTAAATTATGCATACCAAAACCTGGTTGTTCCCATTTTTAGAAAGGGAAACTTATATTAAACAATTTCCAACATTAATTTAAACAGCTTAGAAATTGTGTGTCTTGGATTTAGGTCCTAGGACCCATTCACCCAAGGATGAATGGATCCTCCTTAAGTGCCAAGACCCAATTTTTAATATGTTTTTGGTGGTATTTTAATGATTCAAATTCAAGTTTCAAATGTTGGCTTGTGGAATCTAATTTTTGGGAAATTAGATAAACACCTATAAATATAGTTATTTTATCAGTTCAAAACATCTAGCATAATTAAGGAAAATTTCACAAGAGAAAATATTATTAGCAAGAGGAAATGGTAGGTGGATTTTTCATAGGCTATTCTTGGATATTTGGAAGGGATTTTTGTTCAATCATCAATTTTTCAAAGATAGGTGGCGCAATCACAGGTTGCAACATGTTTCTAACGGATAATTCTACTATGTGTTTTGCCTAAATTTTTTTATATGATTTGAAAAAGTATTCCTCACAAGGTGTAATAGGTTCAATAGGGTTGGGCCAAAATAAATCCAATGAAAAGTTCCCTCGAGAAGACACAAGATTAAAGCCACTATGATGCACTATAAATATTTCATTGCCAAATGGAAACTTTAAAGATTTATGCACAACTGACACAACAACAAACTTTAAAGATTTATGCACAACTGACACAACAACATTCATGGAGTGAAGCCATGGATAGACTAACTTCACATGAAATTGGTCTGATGATGGGATTATGGTGAAGAGAAATTTAGTATTTTTGGTCCAACTTTTAGAGGGAGATTTATTGATCCCATCATAGGACAAGCAAAACCACTATGCATTTTGATCCATAATTTCAATATTTTATATGTATCTTGATAAAGTTCATGCACAAATAGGAATTCTTCATGATCATGTTCTCTACACAAACAAGATCAATTAATATCCCATTAGTAGGCTTGCCATTGATTCTTCCATCTATGTAAAGAGGACCATTGGGTGCATGTTTTATTATGTCATTTTGTGAGAAAGCAATATCAAGAGGTATTTTGGTTGATCCCTTATGATGTTTAGCTTTGATCAATGACACCACTTTAACTGGTTCATCCACATTTTCATCTTTTATGTTTTCATCATCTGTGTCAACATTCATCACACCATTCTTTGTTTCACTAGCTTTGAAAAATGAAATAGTATGTTTTGGCATGGGATTTGTAAATATTTATAAGTTTTGGTTAGGTGGAGCTATAGACTTATTACCTTGATCATTTACACCTCCAATTAGAAGATGATTAGAATCAATGAGGTTTTACACAAATTGTTTAAGATGCTTACAATATTTCATATCATGTCCATTTTTTTGGTGATAATGGCAATAAGAATTTGGTCTATAATTTGTGTGTAATGGTTTATTAGGATTAGGAGCTCGAAAAGGAGGTAAGGAAAGAATATTCTTTTCCACAAGCTACAACATGATATTATGAATGGTGTTGGGTAAAGGGGTAAATTTTCTATTCCTATCTGCAAAGGTAAAAAGAGTTGTAGTCTTTATAGAAGCAACTTGGTCATCAACTTGTTGATTTGGTTGAGGGGAATTAATTTTTTAAAAGCCCCTATTTTGTTTCTTGAAATTTTGGTAGCTATTTTAAGTTGCATATTCAGGTTTTTTCAAGAAAACTAGGGGGATTTTTCACATCATGACTGTAACCTGTATTTTGATAATCATGAAGGGTTGAACATAACTGTGTGAAGGATGGGAATTTCAATATCTCGAGCTTGGTTTGGATTTTTTTTTGTAAATTGGAAATAAACATTTGTTGAAGGTTGACATCAGGAATATTAATGTTTAGTTGTGAATAAAGCATTTGATAGCTTGATATGAAATCAGTAACCTTTTCATCATCCTTTTGCTTGCATGTCATTAGATTAGCTAGGGTCATCCTAGGACCTGTGTGAATGTGGAAGTGGTTGCAAAAGGAATCATTAAGCTCAGTGAATGAACCAATTGAGTTATTTGGTAAGGAGAAAAACCACTCTAAAGCAGTATCTTTCAATGACCTATGGAATAGTTTATCCAAAGGCTTATCTTCAAAGATAAAGTTACTACATAGGGTTGTTTAAGAAGAAACATGGATAATAGGATCTCCTTTCCCTCCCTATTTCTCAAATATAGGAACTTCTATAAATTGTGGCATTTGTGTTATTAATATCTCCAAGGATAACAGGTTGGTTTTGATGTATTATGAAGGTTGATCGTTGTTGTTTTGTTGTATGGTTATGATTTGTTGTTGAAGGGATGACATGTTTTGTAAAAGTGTGTTAATAATGGCATCATTGTTGTTATTATAAGCCTAGAGTAGGATGGAGTGGTGTATGTATGCAGAGGGCAAGTGAATTGTAAATTTTTGAGGGAGGATGGTTGAGGATATATAGTGTTTTAATGCACAAAGCCAGAATGATTCCCTATGGAAATACCTAAGGAAGTGTTGACATTGCTAGTAGGTTGAATGGTTGTGGTAACTTGAGTACTAGTATATGTAGGAATGGAAATGGGTATTGTAGGAGGAATTGAAGTTCCTCCTTGGCTTTGTGTATACCCCAAAGCTTGAGTACAACTAGTCATGGTAGGGATGGTGTTGTTAACATCATGCACATTGGTTATAGGAAGGGAAATCATGGGAAATGAGGTATGCATGTTATGCTCCATAGGGGGTTGATTATCAATACTATTAGAAAGATAGTTAGCAAACCCAAGATCCATGACAAATGGTGTATCACAAAATGACATGAGTCTTGAACTACATCTCACAACAACAATATTGCCAATAGGACACCAATTTGTAAAGCTCATACAAGACTTCACAAACTTAGTGTACAACCCGTAATGGAAAGAGGCTTAAAATGAAATGCAATGACCCAAAATGTAATGTGTAAATTATGAAATTTTTAGATTCTAAACAAGGCAATTTTCTTATTATACTATGCAACAACTTGAAAATGAAATCTTGTAAATGTAATTTTCAAATTACACAATGCACTAATTGTACCTTGAAATTAAGCTAGATATGATGAAATCAATGTAACAACAACTCTATAAACAAAAATAGAAATATGAAAGCAACAAAAAGAAGCACAAAAATGAAGATTTTAATGTTCAAAAATTTAGGTAATGGCCTAATCAGGGACTCATTTTCCCTAGGGAAAATGGGTCCTAGGTTAGGGTTTTGAAACTTATTTTTATAGATTTTTAAGCCCTTTCTAGTGGTTTTCATATTTAGGTTTGTAACAACAAGTTTTAGTTTCAGTTTTCTATAAATTCAATGTGAAATGCAAATGCAAATTATGAAAAGATGATAACCTAAAATACCTAGTTTGATATGCAATTTTTGTTTCAATCTTCAAATGCAAGTTTATATGATGTAAATGATATGCAAGATGACTAATTTCTTATATTTTTCATATTTAAAGAATGCAAACAATGCAATCCTAAAACCCTAAATACAAAGTTGAATGCAAACTAGACACCCTAAATGAGATCTAATTCAATGCAAATGAATGCAAGATCTAAATCTAGGATGAAAAGGACTCCAAAAATCATAAAACTACAATGCTTAAAAGGTTGCGTTCACCATAATGAAACATATGAAAATGGGGGTTTCACTAAAATGAGATCAAAATGTTGAACCTTCTTATTGTCCTATATTTCATTCAATATGAGGGTTATGATGTGTAAATGAGTAACAAAAATTAAACCTAACTAATATAGCAGTCAAAAGGAAAGTTTTAAGATGGTCAAATGTTGTGTACCTATTGCAAAAAGTGCTTTTTTGGACTTCACTGAGGACTCATTCGCCCTATGGTGAATGGGTCCTGGCTTGGGCTCTAAAAAGTTTGTTTCTAGGTTCTGTTCTTCTTAGTCTGCACTCCTAGATCCTAGTCGGGCACTATAGGAAAGTCAAAAATAAATCCTATAGCTTAGTTTCTATGATTTGACAACTTTGAAAACTTTTTCATTTTTTCTCTCCAATAGATGGGTATGTGTAGGATCATCATGGAAAAAATAGGCCCTTAAGTGGCGAAAGATTCAAAAAAATAAAACTTAGGCAACTTGATGTAAAAAATTGAATAAGTTATTTATATTATTTCAAAAATATGTAACAATAAAATCTCTAGAAAATTGAATGTAATTTCTAAACTACAAGGTTTATTTTTTTAAAAAAAATCTATTTGGTAAAAATTTGAAATTTCAATGCAATAGTATTTAAATTTCAGGGAAAAAATAAGAAGTTGGTGTATGTCTGATTACCCTAACCACAATAAAATGATAATATTTTTTTATAACATTTTAGATATAAGTGGAGGACTCATGTCCGAATGTGATGCATATTTTCTTATAATTTTTTTCAAGTAAATAATTAATTATAAATTTTTTATTACAAATTTTATAGCCCGCAACTACAACATCAACAAATATAAGATATACTACACCAAAAGAGAGAATTTTGTGTCATCTATAGCAATTCATGTAGCCTATGAAATTGTGGAAAAGGGAAAGGACTATGATTTGTGTGAGTTGCTTCGGAAACAAATCTTTGACAACTTGAAGAAAACTAAAGAGAAGAAATACCCCTTCAAGTTTGGTTATTTGGTAGCTTGTTTATTGTTTTACTTTCTAAGGGAACTTTGAAGAAGAAGCAATGTTATACGGGATAAAAGTAGACCTGTATCCCATAAAATCTTTGAACATCTACACAACAATGGTGATATGAAATCTCAAGATGAGGCACTTACTACTTTCTTTGTAGTATTTTAGAAGAGAATGCATGAAAGGGAGAGGATCCCTAAGGCTATGGTGGACAAATACCAAGATGAAATTACATTTTTGATTAATACTGATGAATGCATTATTGAAGTTGTGGAACCCAGAACAGTCTATATTCTTCCACTTGGATAAGAGATCAATGAAAATCAAGTAGATGGTTATGTTGATATATTATTGAAGAATCCTAAGGACACTACTCAAAAACTACATGGAACATATGAGGAGAAATCCTTGGAGGTACACATAGAACTGAAAAAGCTTGAAATAAAGAGGAAGGTGACAAAATTTTTAAATAACCATCTCAAGGACAAGGGATTCACAAAATAAAAAATACATGGTTGTTAAGAGAAAAAGTAGAGGGAGAAGAGAGCATAGCAAGTGGGACCGCTAGACCTAGAAGATATGGAAGAACTACTTCCACCATTCCCCCTTGTATTCAACAATCATCTGAGTAAGTTTCTACCACCAGCTGCACAATCAAGAGAATGGAAACTAGTGCTCTTGTAATAGATTAACCTCAGTTGGAGGAGGCCACAAGGTCTTAAAAGAGAAAGTAAACTACTATGACGAACCCTACTACCACTATGCCACAAAGAAGAAAAGAGAAAGCTAGAGAAAATAATTTGAGTGTATTGTTTGAAGAAGAAGAAGAGGATGAAGGTACTCCATTGGTTCTAAAAAGAACTAGTACAAAGAAACAAAGAATAGATATTTGTTATACCTCATATGAAGAAGAGGTTGAGAAGGAAAAGCAAGCCTTCTGGATATATGCATAAGCAGATGAAGGAAAGGAAGAAAAGGAAATCAAACACAATTAAACCAAAGAAGAAAAAGAAGACAACTCCAAAAATACTACTCAATCCAATGAAGTTGGACTCATTGTTCAAAGGTATGTTGCATCATGAGATGTTGGAAGAAATAGCTACCTTATACAAAAGGTAAATGAGGTGGATAGAGCCACCATATTAGAGGAAATCATCAAATACATTGTGTTTATTGAAGCAAACATGGAGTTCATTAGGAGGAAGGTTCCTAATGATGTGTGGAAACTCTTAATGGAGAGAAGAAAATAAGTTAATGAAAAGGAGGAGAAGCTTAGATTAGATGTTGTGGAGAAAATTGGATTCTCCCTATTTGATGTTGAAAAGGCCACCCTGGCCCAAGTTATTAGCGAAGAATTCAAAACAAGATGAAGGGTCACACTTTTGATGGGAAGAGAATAGGATCAATTTGACAAAATGTAGAAGGAAACAAAAGAGAATATTATTGATATTCCACAAAAGTTTTACATAATTCCCATTACCTCTTCCAACAACGAACAAGATTCGGTAAAAGAAAACAAAGGAGTTATTGATATAAAAGAGGATCAAGATAATACTCCTTTGGATACAGATGAACCAATGCAAGTAAATACTAAGTATATTGTTGTGATTGGAGAGGAAACCACAAAGGATGACACTCTTATTCCTCTGGTAACATAGGTAACTACAGATCAAGGCAACCTAGATACATTTGTTCCTCTAGTAGATACAAAATAGAACACATGTGAAGGTAAAAAGCATGATACAATTGGTAAGAAAAAGTGTGAGAATGAAGAGAATCGGGAAACAAAGAATGGTAGTGAGAAGGATAAGGACAAAGGATATGAAGAAAAAGAAAAAGATAAAATCCTTGGTGAAGAAGAAGAAAAGGTAGAGGAAGAAGAAGATTATGATACTAGAAAGAATGAAGAAGAAAAGAAGTTTGAGGATTTACCTAAGACCTCCAATGAATCCTCCTCTGATAATCCTTTAAAAGGTCTATTTTCTAAATAGATAAAGTTTCAACTGATTGTTTCTTCTCAATTGTTGTAGTTGCCCATGCAGTAGGGTAGTGTTGATTTAGATATCTCTTATGCATAAGTTGCAACTAGGTGATGTGTTTAATGCATCAACAATAAAATAAATCATTAAAACATATCAAAAGAGCAACGAATTAATGGATGAAGTTGTAAAGACATTACAGGAGATCACACTAGGAACTAATGTTGATACATCTTTATCTGTTGTGTAAAACTTCAAATTACTGATTGATTCCTTTAAGGAATATGCCTTCAGATTGAAAGGACAAGTGGAAACAGAGGTTGATACGAGGCTTACAGAGAAGAAGTTAATGGATATCACAGAGAAATGTGCATCTGCACATACCAAAGTTGAAGAATGTTTGAAGTACAAGCTTGTGAGGAAAGAGCAAAAACATGGTTTTTCTATTGCATGAAGTGGCTAGATGCCACATAAGGAATAAAAGATTAAATGGATTTGATTGAGTCCTAGATGGCTAATGCATCAAGTGCTTATGATCTGGCACTAGACAGAGATGATAAGACCTGGACTACTATAGTGGACTTGTATGACAGATTCTTCACTTTGTAGACCTAGAAAGAAGAGATTTTCAAGAAGCTAAGGGACTTGGTAAAAAGAAAGCACATACCTATCTAAAGTTCCCTTGCCAGTACTGACAAAATCTCAAAGTTAAATCTTACCCCTATAGTCATCCCTCATAGTATTTAACACACAGTGCCCTCCGATATTTTGGTTCATATTTGTTCACCCATACAGATTTACTCATGTAATTCTAATATGATATTAATGGACATCTTAAGCATCTTAATTTAGAATTTCAGTTGATTTGGATAAGTGGTTCAAATTTGCAAGTGACCGAAGATTGACATATAAGGTTTACATAGATTTCTGTGTATTGGCCATGACCTAACTGGTCCACACTCTTCTATGGATTTGATTTAGTCTTTGCTGTTTTGGGAGAATGTTAACAGGTGTCAAAAATTTGTATTTTCAAGTTGGCATGACATTTTGTGGTCCACGTATCCTATGGTGATGATCAGTTGGAGGATATTTCTTTTAGGTCATATGCCTAGTTGACCTAATGTATGTAAAGGGTTGTGAAGATTAAATATGTGATGTGAATATAAGAGGTAGCTTTTATAGGTCCATGTTGACCTATATTTCATGTGTTTGGGCATGAAGGCATTTTTATTTGAATTGGGTTCTTACAAGGCATGTTTTGTATGATTTGTGGCTACACCTAATTAGGCTAACATAATTGATTTTTGTGGAGTTTAGTATATATACAAGGTTGATTTGAGTTTTTGGAGATTGAATCTAGTGTGTCATGATCTGAATGCAAGCAATAATGCAAAATTTTGCAAAATTGAGTGAATAAGTTGTGACTGTTGAGAAAAGGTGTGTGAATATATAGTAGAGTAGAGATTTGTAATCTGAGTTGAACCAAGAGTATTATCAATGTAATGAACTTCAAAGGAATTGAATCCAACATATGTTGGATGCACTTTTCTTCAATTCAAGTCTTGGTTGTGAAGCCACTTCTTTCTATCTTTCTTTTCTCTATGAAAAGTGAGTTCACTTGGATAGTGAGTCCACTTGGTAGTGAGCCTTTATGTAATATCTTATAACTGGTTATAACATATTGTGAGCTAACCCTCATCATGGTTTTTACCCTTTTGGGTTTTCCACATAAAAATTTTGGTGTCCATGTGTTGTGTGTTATGGGTTCTTCATGCTTTCATTCCTTATAACTATTAATTATGCTTTAGTAGTTGGATGGTTAATAATCGGATGGTTTAATAGAATACTGATTCACCCCCCATCTCAGTATTCTGAGTGTTCAACAATGAGATCAAGTGAGGATGTTTTTTCCGATCACAGATAATAAGGGCACACTACAATCATGGAGGTTATTAGTAGTAGTCATCAATCAAAATGGTCACATTCATGAAAATGGTATACAAACACTTCTTTAGCACTTTGGTGGAAGGTATGGGAGAGAAAGATTTGGCTACAGGGTTGGTCCCAATTTTACTGAAACTATAAATTCGTCCATTGGCATTGAATTGTATTTGTGGGATGGAGGTGATCCCAAGGGGGGAAATGCATACTAAGAATATTTGACGTTGTAGCTGCAAAACAAAAGCCTATCACTATAGAGGATCTTTAGCTTTTTTATCAAGGCATTGCAAGGTTGTCTATGGGAACTTTTCACTTCTATCTCAACAATTATGGTGATCTCCTTATATCAGAGCAGACTGTAAGGTGAATGTGCTAGCCAATGGTATCATTCCCCTTTGATGATTATAAAAAATTAAGATATATATCTTTGTTTGAATATATATAACCACAATGAAAATGTAACCTGATAAGTAACCAATATAAGTTGGAAAGTTCATCATTTATGTGTAGTTGTATTGTATGTGTAATTGAAAGTAGACAAATGGTAACACACATATGCATACATAGTTTCATGACTATGTACAAATATGTGTCTTTGTGTGAATATATATAAGTACAATGAAAACTTAAGTTGATAAGTAAACAAGAAAATTTACAAATTTTTTAATATATATGTATGTTGATCTATTGTATATACAATGGAAAGTAGACAAAGAATAACATAGTTTACAAAAAATGTATGGTATTGTGTTTTTATGGACAACGAAAGGAGAGTATATTAAACAAAGGCAAGAAAACTATAAAAAATGAAGATGTATGATGTGTTTTGTTTGCAATCCAAACTTGAGAGACACATACATAGTTTCATGACTATACAGTATATATATATATAACCACAATGAAAACGTAAGCTAATAAATAAAGAATAAAATTTATAAATTTCATCATTTATATGTATGCTATAATGTTGTATGTGCCTATCTATCTATCTATCTATCTATCTATCTATATATATATATATATATATATATATATATATATATATATATATATATATATATATATTTGTGAATTTATATAAGTACAATGAAAACATAAGCTAACAAATAAAGAATAAAAGTTTTAAAGTTCATCATATATATGTATTCTATTGTGTTGTATAGATAGATATACATTATATATATACATATGTATATCTTTTTGCAAATATATATAAGCACAATGAAAACGTAAGCTAATAAATAGAGAATAAAAGTTATAAAGTTCACCATATATATGATATATGCATGTGTGTGTGTGTGTGTGTGTGCATTATGTATATCTTTTCATGAATATATACAAGCATAATGAAAACGTAAGCTAATAAATAAAGAATAAAAGAACTATAAAGTTCATCATATATATGTATGCTATTGTGTTGTATGTGCAATAGAAAGTAGACAAATAATAACATAGTTAAAGATATCAAGTTTCCACAATCCATCTTGTTACAATATAATTTTTGGATTTGATTGCGTTTTTGTTTTTCATCAACATTTTGAATCACCCTCTATGATTCATCATTAGGATAAGAGAGAGTTAAAGAGGAGAAATGATTTGTTGCGGACCAAGAAGAGCTAAAAAGAGAGAGGGAGGGGAATAGATAGGAAGGCCAAAGTTTGAGGTCAAGGGATGACTAACTCCATTTAACCCACCAAGGAAAAAAACCCTCAATTTAAAAATTGTAAATAGATGCTTCATGAATATAGACATTGGTTTCTTGATTTATGCCCAAAAAAGCAAGGGTTTCTAGAAACAAGCCCATACAAGTTTAGGGTTTCATGATACTAATCCCTTAATCAGGGAAATACATGAATAATCAATTATATCAATCAAAATATCATGAGAAATAATCCCCTAATTAGGCAAACTCATGAATACAAATGAGGGTTTTCAAATATAAAAAAAAAAGTTGAATGTTTGTTGATTATACACCCTAGCAAAGTATTTCACCAAGGGCATCCAAAAATCAACTCACATGAGGGTTTATCTACAACTGAAAAACTGTCAAGAGCATGGCAAACATAGAGAGCATGATGGATACCAAAACATGGAGTGTGAGAAATACCAAAACATGGAGGGCAGTAAATGAAATTAGCATGGGAAAAAGACACATTGATGGACCGACATGAAAATTAATCAAGTCATAAGGAGGTTGCAATTCAAGAAAAGGCAAGTCATGCATGTGGCGTTGCGAACATTGGACACTACTAAAACTTCAGTAAATTTCATACTTTCAAAAGTGAGCTATTATTTTTTTATATATAAATGTAATTGCGCATTAACATGATCATAATTGGGTTTTTTATAAAATTTAATTGGTGGTGAACATGAATAGTAATTGGGTCATTAAAGAGCACATATTGGATATCAACTCTAAAAGGTCACTTTTAGACCTTTCCATGCTTAGTGAACCCTCCTACATTTGTCGAAAACACCTAAAAGCCAAACTAATAGCTATAGGCTATTAAGTTGCATTCAAAGAAAACCCAAAAAAATCAAGTCAATTTGATGCACTAGTTAGAAGCTTAAGGTGTGTGAAGTTAGCTATCACAATTACTAGACCCCTTCCCCTAACAAAATATTCAAAAAAATATTAATGAAAATAACAAAAAAATATATTGAAAAGAAACATTAAAACACTTAACACTAATAATAAAAGAATAATTATATTTTTTAAATTATTCAAAAAGCAAAGAAAACATTTAAAAGATATATTGAAGAAAAGAACTAGAATTCTATCAATAACATTCCAAAATTTAAAAAAAAATTAAAAGTATTATATAAATTATTAAAATAAAAATATAAAATATAAAAATGACAATGATTTTTCTACAGTGTATTATAATGAGTAAAGAGAGTAGTTGAAGTTGAATAAATCATCAATATGTTGAATTGCATTGAATGATTCATCATTAGAACATGAAGTAGAAGAAAAATTGACAATAAAATATTAGTTTTATCCAAAAGATCTTTTAACTTAAAACTATTAAATGATTTTTGGAGGAACGATGACGTTGAGTAACTTAAAAAAAAAATCAAATAATTAAATTTACTTAACTGTCAATGTCTGACACTATTGCACAATGCCACAGATCAAAAACAAATTTTACATTATAAATATTCCTCAGACCTACTCTAAACCCAAAAGAAGCAAATATTCATTCACCGAATACCACCATTTAAAAGGCCACATTATAAAATGTTTTTATCCTCCAATTTAAGAAGAAAAAAATCCAAAGACATTCCACCTAAAAATGGTTGAAGTTACTAACATCATGGCAGGGAGACAATGTATATATGATTTATGACTAAACTTAAAGGCAATTTAATAACCAGTCAGTCACCAAACTTCCTTATGGCAAGCAGTACATCTGACTGACATATATCAATAGGCACGACATTAAATATTCAAAGTACCTGTTAACCAAGCCATTGAAAGAGAAGATTTGCAATTACTGAAGCATTCATTACTTGTTAATCTCTGAAGAAAATGCCGACAAAGATATAGCTATATATAGCTGCAAAATATAAGTTTTGCTTTATTATAGTTGTATCAGTAAAGACTAACACAAGTCTATAAGGATAGGTGAACACAAGGAAGAGGTGGGTCACCTCTGGAAACGTACTTATAGAGGGTAATAACAGAGGAGAACGGATGAATACATAAATATTTTACAGTTCTGGCAGCCTATGCTGCTGTAACAGCAAGTTTCATACCACCAGTGCAATGGCCAGCGAAACTGCAGATAAAGTAATTGGGCCCTTTCTTCAGAGTTACTTTGTCATTTCCAGATGTCAGAGATGGGGACGCTCCTTTATTACAGCTCTTGAAACCTCCCGAGTTCACACTCACTACATCATGCGCTCCCTGTGTATACTTGAACACTGCAACATACCCATCCAAGAGAAACAAGAGATTAAAACAACAGATCTGTGAAAAAATCAATGTTTGGGACTACTTTCTAGGTTAAATCACTGGATTATGCAGATGGGCTATTAACCTGTTAGTAACTCGTATGGAGACAGAAGAGGGGACTTCTACTCTCCCCTGTCAACTGCTTTACCAATTGCTCTAGAATGCCCCATGTAAATGATATCATTTTTTTATCAGTTCTACTTTGATTCAAGTTAAGATTGACTGTACCCACTGGTTAAGCTCTTTCCAGTAAGGAATGGAAAAGAGTTCCCCACTACATTAACCTTACAGGAGGGTGTAATCCTCCACTTTTAAAGGAGACTACAGCCAACCAACCCACCTCAGTCAAAGAGGATTCCACCATAACAAACCAAGTGGGAGTGGATCTTACTTGAATCAATCAACCCTGTGGCAAAAGACTATCCATGCCAGCCAACCTAACAGAAAGTACTCCCTGGCTCTTCAGACTTTTATTTGTATATTTTTAGGAAATGGATGTGTACAGTACTCAAAATAAATACAATCTGCAGATCCTGCCAGGAACAAATGTTCAAGCAGTGCCAAAAAGAAACAACCCCACAACAAACCTTCCACCTAAAAACACAGTAGATCATAGTGTCATAATATCATAACAATATGAATCTTTCTTCTGGCCTCATGCTCTAGTCCTAACTTCACTTCCTTTCCCTACTTCTTTTCTAGTTCTTTTTAGGGCTAATTCTGCAACGCAATTTCCTCTTATCTTTCGGACAATAGATAACAATGGATCCAAAATATTGATTGAAAAATATACACATCTAAAACCAAAAACAATCATACATTATAAAACCTGCAATCATACATTATAAAACCTGTTTATTTTTTACAACTAACCCAATTCTGCATTTCAGCTGATTCTAGACAGTACTCTCCTACTGTGTTAAAAAGCTTGCTAAATCAGACTTAATGACGTAAGGTTTTGAGTAAGAGTTACCCAACGAATATCCTTCAGACTCAATTACCTGCTAAATCAGGTGGAGGGACAAGGTTTTAAGTAAGGCTTACCCAAAGTATAACCTTCTGATTGCCTAGTTAGTAAAAGCACAACATTTTAAGCAAGACTATACTTCTGATTGTCTCAGCCTAACACTACATTTACAAAACAGGGCATTACTGATGCCACCCAAGTGCATCATCCACATTAACAGACCCAGGACACAAGATTTTAATTAAGGCTAACTAATTGCAACTATGTAAAGCCACTACCTAAAGCTTACTTAGCTAAGTAGCCTAATAGCTTACTGGGTTTACAATTCAGTATAAGCAAAATAATGAACATATGCTACCAGACTCTACTGTCAGAAGACCCCATTACTGGCCCAAGCTAAATGAACCTTAAAACATAAGCTTTGAGTAAGTCTTACCCAATACATCACCAGCCTTGAAGCGTTTCCCAGCAGTCCAGCGAGATTTCTGAATTTGGAAACCCCATCCTTGGGGGCCTCCTACTATATAAGTAGCCCCCTGCACTTCAACCAAGCTGCACTGAATTAGAAACAACACCAGCAGGGCAACCAGAAAATGATTCAATGCACTGCCTCTTCCTCTGGCCATTTTAGGGCTCCACTGGACACAGATATGAAATAAAGATTGTTTGTCACAGACAAAAAGATGGTGAGAGGAATTCAATGTGATGGTAGTAACAAGGATGGGCTCTAATAAATAGAACAAGAAGTGGGATAGAACTTGAAAGAAAGGGTCCCACACATGACCAGTTTAATTAGTATAACCCTCTCAACCACCCCCATTACAGACCTCCTAGAAGAAGGCCAGGCCCTCATGGATTTAAGTGCATAGTAAAAGCCAATGACCATCGATCTCCTTCCCCAAAATTTATGCAGAATATGGGGTCCTCGTTTGAATTTCAAGGTATTTCCTCTAGAAGATCGGTGGCGTTGCTCAAAAGCAGCCGTGTTAATATGAAAAATACTTGTGATTCTTCAAAGTGGGTAGGTGGGTTCTTAAAAAATTTACAAAATAGTTTTCATATATATAATTATTTTTCATCAACTGGTACGAGTAGTTATGGACAAAGTCATTAGCTGGTGCCAAGAAATTCAGTCTTAAATTAGTTTATAATAATTGGTATTTATATATATATATGTATACATAGGCTAATCCAATAAAATGTGTAAAAATAATTATCAATAATTGGTACTAACTAAATATTATAATGTAAATAGAAAATAATTGTGTTAGGTTGATAAGTGAAGATGGTTCTAAATTTCATAACTAAATAGTTCAAGATGAATTGGGAATAATTGAGTATAATAAATATAAATAGAAAATAAATATATTAGGTTGATAACTAAATATAGTTCCAAAATTGATAGCTCAATAATTGAAGATGAATCTAAAATTGATATGGATATAAGTCTGATGTATCTTAGAATCTAAAATAGCAATTAATAGATTAATAATCTACTCAAGGATTAGAATTATGCATGAATGTACAAACAAATCCACGAACATGATCTTGTCTCATACCAACAAAATTTGAACTATAAAATTATTGCTTCATTACACTCAAGGTACGCTGATTTATTTTGTATTCCTTGATGTCTATAGAGGCTAGTAGTATTAATATACGTTTATTAGGAGGTTGTACAACTAAGCCATGAGGACCTATGTTTCAAAATCTCTTTATGTGCTAATAAATGTTTTTATTGCTAGGGTTTTTTTTTAAGAGCAATTGCTACTTCTTTGGGTTATTGTCAAATGCTCTTCCATCTAGCCTAGGACATTCCCATTATAAGTAGGGATGCCACATTGCACAAGGAGAAGTGTGTCTCAGGGTGGTAGAGAGAAGCATGGTTTAGAGTGGGATCTCTTGAGTCAGCCTCTTGGTTTTTCCAAAAGGTTGAAGCATGAATAGGCCATAGGAATCCTCTTTGAAAAGTCAGAGATAACAATATGTATCTTCATAAATATTAATGTAATCCCTAAAAAATAAATGTTGTGTTTGTTGTTATTATTTATATGCCTATAAAATATGAACTTGGTGCATATTTTTAGAGTTGGGTTAATTAAGTTACAATTTAATTATATATTGTTTCCTCACTAGAGTATTAGAGTTGCCTAGACTCTCACACCTTGGATTCTTTGTGTTATCATTTCTATATTTATACAAGAGAAAAAGATCTTGAAGTGTAATTTTTATAATTAGGCTATTTTGATTAGAAATTGTGTTCTTGCTATTTATTTTGTGTCTTAGTGTTTTCTTGTTTCAAATTGGGCCTCAAGGTATTAGAGTTGATATAACTCTAATATGACAACTTTCAAGTACTAAAGTTGGGACAATTTCGGTATAGCTTGTCCCAAGGTATCATAGTTAAGCCAACTCTAATGCCATATCAAAGCATCACAGCTGGACCAACTTTGATACCCTCTCAATACATCAAATGTGGATTGACTCTAATATCATCGCTTAGCATCAAATTTGGGCCAAATCTCATACCGTCTACTAGTATAAGAGTTGGGCCAACTCTAATACCCGAGCTCTTAGTATCAAAGTTAGGCCAATTTTGACACTCTCCCTTAATTGGAATTGCAAGGACTCTAATACCCTCTCAAATTGTTAGAAAGGGATGAATCCCTTTAACTTGTTAGGCTATTGGGGTTCAAAGTAAATTAGTGGCCTCTATAATATGGATCAAGTTAAGGATAAAATCAATGGAAAAATGGTGTTTGAAGAGGGATTGCCAAGGTGTTTGAAGAGAGCTTACCAAGGTGTGGATTTGAAGTAGATGATTCCCTCATCTCATCCTTAAGTTGTGTTCATGAGAGAACATGATGGGTTAGAACTTGATCATGCTTGTAGTGGGGTTCCACTCCCTCATAGAATTAACATGGTGGTTTGTCTCACAATTGGAAAATATTCTACATGTTCCATGTTGCTCAATGTAATGGTGATGTTTCTTTGGTGTGTGTTTTATTATGATTGAAACTACATATACTTTGCACATTATTATGCAAAGTTCCATGTCATTGGCTTATCTTAATTGTTAGTATATTATTCTTTCAAAAAAGAAAATTTGATGTGATTGGCTAATGCCTTGGGCATTTGGGCTCGAGGCATTACAATATATGTTTCTCTCATCTAGAATAGGGTTCCCCATAAGGAATTGAAGGGCACTATTCCCTTTGAATCTTGGTGCAATCATACACCTATCATTTGGAACTTTATAGCTTTTGGTTATCTAGTATGAAATCAAATTCCTTCAAAGAAATCTAGATATTTGTAACCTCAAATTTAGCCCCACATCTTTATTGGGTACCCCAATGGTATCAAATGATATCTAATCTTAAATCTAGACATTTGTAAACTCTTCATTTAGAGGAATGTTATATTTGGGAAACATCTCCTAGCTTATCTCCTCACACTCTTTCTTCCTCCATAGTAGATTTAGATGACTGAATTATTTAATGTTGAAGAGATAGGATGACTAAGGATCTAGGGGGAGTGCACAAGCCCCCAGGATCCAAGATCCCATGGAAAACCAACACAAGCACAAAGGAACATGAACATGTATGATATGTAGCAAGACAACATAAACAAACATATATGTCAAAAACATAAAACATACATGATGAAAACACACAACATAACATATATATGATAACAAAATGAGCAAAAACACAATTCAAACATAATGTAAACATGAGGGTGATCCCACAATACTATTTTACAATTCCTTCACCAAGAGAAATTGTAAAAATGCTTTGAAGAATTTTTTTTCATGTTTTTAGGGGTTCACTTGAAGGGGGGATTCATGTGAACCTAAAAAGGGGTTTGCTCAAAATCCCCCTTCGAGTGAATCCCTTTGTCATGGCATCCCCTTTTTGGCACTGTTTTTAATGAAAATAAAGGAAAATTGCAAAAAAGGGGGGGTTTGAGTGAACCTCCCATTGCTCAAAGGGGTCTAGGGGGTTTGCTCGAACCCCCCTTTTTTGCCCTTTTCCCTCTCCTCTAGCAATTTTCTACAAAATTTTCCTTTCCGATCTTGGGTTGAAAATGAAAATGGAATAAACTTCATAGACCCAACTAGATGATGATAGTCCTCAGAACGAGCTATCCATCAAATATAATTTTAATATATTTTGGTTTTATTATTTTTTTAGTTTAATTAAATATAGTTTTTTCACTAAAAATCAAGCTCTTTGTTCTGCACATGTGGAAAAATAGTAGATTATGAAAACGAATCTGAAAAATATGTTCATGCTAGGTATTGATATCCTTGATCTAGCAAAAAAAAAAGAATTTTGATACATACAAAAAAAGTTATGTTGTATATGGTCCACCTATGTCTAAATTGTAATCAGTTTGACTTGAAAACTTAATCAAGAAAAATATATTCAATAAAACACTATGAAACCAAATGAATGTGCTATATATCATAGTTATATAGATAAATTAAAAAAATAGAATTTTATCCTTCGTAGAAAAAAGTTATGTTGTTTATGGTGAACACCACTCTTCAAAAATGGTGTTTACTATTAAAAACTAGTTTTTGAAGGAAATGAAAAAATAAATACATTTTGGTTCCAAATATATATATATATATATATATATATATATATATATATTTAGAATCTACAGAAAATATGTCACAAAGCACTATTTTGCATCATCTTCAAATTCCTCATGGTTTAGTAGCTATAGGTGCCTAAAAGTGAAGATTTAGTTAAAATAATTTAGTTCAATTTCAAGTTTGGCCAAAAAGTGTAAACCACTATTGTGGGATCACCCATGAAGAAGACACTCAAAAAGACACAACAAAAGCACAAGGAATTAGTACTAAAGAGATTTGAGTCGATAAGGAAAAGAGACCTCAATATTAAATTTTCTCAAATACCAAACATTATCCATCAAATAAAGAAATGCTCCCATGAGGATGAGAAAGTTGCATTATGCCACATCACTCATGATCCACATGGATCTATTGGCTAGCAAGTTATGTTATGTTAGATGTTCATGCAATATGATGGGTTCCATAAGGCTAACAAGTTGTGTTATACTAAACACTCATGAAACACATGGATCCACTGGCAAGAAAGTTGTGCTATGCTAGGTGGCCATGTTGAAAAGGGGTGCTCAAGTTCATGACCCAACAAGCTTCATCATGTTGAATTCATGAACTATCTTGCAAAATCTTGATTCAAGGAACACATAAAACTCACCTCCGGGGGTGCATAAAGTTAAACATCATGGGGGATGAACAAACTCACCTCAGGGGGTGCACAAAGTTTAACGTCACAAGGGATGAACAAATCTCACCTCAGGGGGTGCATAAACTCACCTAAGGAGGCACATAAACCATGAACAGATAAGGCCAAAACCTCGAGGGGTGTTATAACAACACCACCACAAAAGGTGATTTACAAAAGCAATAAAGGGGTTTTGCTCAATATATGAAAGGTCACACCTTAGGGAACATCACACATGACATCACCACTAAGAGAGGACAAGTCCAGGAATAAAAATATCACACCTTATGGAATACTAGCCATAGTATTACCACAAAGAGGAACATCATATGCCAAGAAAAGTCACACACTTAAAGGACATCAAGCCCAATATCACCAAAAACGAGACACTAATATAGATCAAGAAGGCCACATTTTCATTAAGAAGGTCACACTTCCTAAGAGCTATATTGATGCAGAGCCAAGGTGAAGATTAACTTACAAAAAATTAGTTTCAATTGAAAAACATAATGAACCCTTCTAGGAAACACCTTCAATCTGCCAAGCAACCTTCCAAACTTTGAAAAAAAAAAGGCATAACTTTTCAAATACACCTCATACCAATGAACCCAAATGCCTTTTGCATACCCATTATGGCCTATTCAAACATATTAGAAGTTCTTAAACAATTGTTTCAGAAAACATAGGAGTTCTATGACTGGCCCCTCTTGAACTAGGCCTAAATTGGTCCAATTTACAAAGAAACTACCCTTAAATCATGCGAGATCCACTCAAAACCTCAAAACAGCAGATCAATATGTCATGAAACATCCAAATCAATGACCTCTTGAGTTATTCATGCATTTTAAGACCCCAAAACTAGAAACCCTCGTTTTTGCTTGCAAACTAGGAGGTTTAATGAAAATGGCATCTCCACACCTCACAAAACCTTGAAACAACTTGGAACACATTAAATTAGACCTGAATATGGTCACAAATCCTTCACATGGCCATCCATAACATCAATTGACTGAAACTCAACTTCTACACCTTCATTTGTATTGAAAATGCTCAAAAATTCAACTAGGGCATCACCTTAAAAAGTCACAAATGACCACCTCTGCTTCCTAAACTCACAAACATATAATTTACACCATATCAGACCATTCCACTGAGTTACAGTGGCATACAATGGGTGGAATGGTCAAAACCTACATTTTAGACTTTCAAACCCTCCTTTAATGGCTTTGCACAGGCAGTTTTAATCAAATGCCAATAAAACCCTCTAAACTCAATGAAAATCCTTCAAAATAAATTAAAATGAATGTAGAAACAATATACTAACACTCCATGGTCATTTCATACCATGAGAACCCTTGTATGGCTTGTACCAATGCAAGAAAATTCTGAAAATTGTGTAAAAACGTGAGAAACAGCAGATTTCTTTCTTCAATTCTTAAAATATTACATCATCATCCACTTAAACGTGTGAAATATCTTATTTAAATCCCAAAAAATCCCTTCCAATGACAAAACTTCCATAACTACCCCTTAAACTACCAAAGACCCTTCATATTTTCCTAAATTTGCAAAATAACAACTTTTATGCATTGACAACTTTACATTTTTTTGAAGCAACTTTTAATGCCAAGCTCTTATGACTCCAAAAACAACTCTAATTACATAATAAATGGGCCCTTTGGACCTTATTTATTCATAAAATGATTGATCCCACCTCTAACTCCTAGACCAACATCGAAATTGTGCATTTTTGCAATTACATGTTTTAGGTGCTCCTGCACCATAAAATGCTATCATCACTAAAAAGGGACCATTTATTATGCAAACAATGAGTGGGGGACTATATGCCCCCCTTAAAATGTTAGTGTACTTTCTACACTAACATTTTAAGGAGAAAAAAGGGATCCCTTGCTAGAAGGAATGCACCTAACACAAAGCTACCTAACCCCTTGCCAGTGCCAAGTGTAGGGACAAAGATGATCCCAAGATGGATGATTAAATGTGTTGCTCCTTGCGAAATGAAATATGATTACATAAAGCTGAGTTTATACCCTCATGCATGGTATTGAGTATTGTGTGATACTACAACTACCGCATGGAAAGGAGCAACAACTAATGCTATTGATTAAGTGAAGATCTTTTTGATTTTTTTTATTATTTTTGAAGGACAATATCTAAGACTTCTTGTTGTTTCTTGCATGTTAGGTGGTATGGGAACATAGGTGCCTTGTTATTTTACACCACGTTCTTTTTTAATTATAGCCAAGTTTTAAAATTTCATAGGGTGAAGCCACAATAGTGGTTTACAATTCAAGTGAGGAAGGAAAACTCACAAAAAATGACCCCATGGCAAAAAAATTGATTTTAGGGGTTCATACGAACCTACTGGTTCAAGTGAACCCTTTGGATGTTTTCCCACCCAAAAATCAAAGAAAACCCCTTATGGAAGGGGGTTTGCTCAAACCCCTAGGGTTTTGCTCAAACTCTTTACCCCTCATCCCCTAAGACACAAAATCTAATTTTTACAAAGCTTGGATTGAGGGATGAAAATGGAGGAGTCTTCACAAACCCAATTGGAATTAGGTAGTCCTTGGAACGAGCTATCCAATGAATATAATTTTAATATATTTTGGTTTTATTATGTATTTATTTTTTTAGTTTTATTAAACATAGGTTTTTCACCAAAATGAAGTTTTATGTTCTATACATATGGAAAGCCAGTAGATTATAAAAAAAATGAAAAATATGAGTGCACCAGATATTGAAGTACTTGATCCAACCAAAAAAAAAATGAATTTCAATATATACAAAAAAATTTACGCCTTATACGATCATGGTATGTCTGAATTGTAATTGGTTTGACTTTGAAACTTGATTAAAGAAAAAATATTCAATAAAAAACTATCTAACCAAGTGGAAGCACTAGATATCGGAGTTACAAATCTAAATTCGAAAGAATTAGAATTTTATCCTTCATGGAAAAAAAGGTATGCATTATACAGTGTGCGTCACTTTTTAAAAATGTTGTTTTCTAAAAATAAACCAGTTTTCGCGGGAGATGGAAAAAGAAGTGCAATCAAATTCCAAAAAATTTGAAAAAAATATTTTTAGAATCTACAAAAGAAAATTGATGAGACTCTAGTTTGCATCATCTTCAAATTCCTCATGATTTAGCTACTATAGGTGCCCGAATGTGAAGATTTAGTTAAAAATAATAATTTCAGTGTCCAGTTTGGCCAAAAATTGTAAACTATTGTTGTGGGATCACCCCATAACCTCTTCCATAAATGGATTCCATTTTTTGAAAAACCTAGTGGTGTTTAATAAGATCACTTTTATCATATGTGGATGTGCAATTTGTGTTTTCCTCTTTGCTAGAAGTTGTAGAATCAAATGTTTTTTATGATTTAGTGAGATTGTGTTGATATCATTACAGGTTCTTTTTCTTTTCTGATTTTGATTGTGTAATCTTATATTCACCCATGAATGTAGGTGTGAAATCCAAAGATTACCAATCATCATCCATTAACTTTTTCATCAATGAAAGGCAATCAAGATCATCATCAATTTGTAAAGGTTCCACTTTTGTAGTTGGTGTCAATGTGCTAAGACGATTCATTATTCCTATTTTATTTTGTAAGCAATTTTTCAGACTTATGATTTTCTTTATCGTGTAGACCTTATTGTTTTATGTGTATTTCATTAAATGATGAAGCATTGAAGGAACTCCTTTCATTTCATGAATCCATGGTCTGCCTAAAATAAGATTGTATGAAAGATCATGGGAAATGACATGGATGGGAGTTTTAGTCTCGATTGCTCTAATTCTATCTAAATGGTTAACACTACAAACATTAATCCCTGAACCATTGTCAATAAGGGTATGCCTAATCCTAATCTTGTTAATGCTAGCCAATATCATCAAGGCATCATCTTTTTATGCATTTCCAAAGGGGGTAATTCACTTTGATGAAAGACAATATCCACATTACTCGAATTCATAACCTTAATTAAGGCTGATATATTTTTTGGTTGTGCATTAGGAGGGATAACAAATTTTTGCAAAGAATTTTGAAGCATGCCATAGTAAACAAGTGATGTTTGAATCAAATCTCATAAGGATATCTTATCAACAGTGTTACAATGTTGCTCAACAAGATCATATTCTTTACAACTATGTTGTGGAATGTTAGGCATGGGTGGGAGGTATGGTTGAGGCAATGGGATGGATGATGGAGTTTTTTTTGGTTTCTTATTGTTTTGGTTCCTTTAATTCTCTTCAAACCTAAAACCTAAACATTCAAAGAGAAGGAAAGGGTTGTTTTGCTTAGGGGCTTTCCATAGTCAAACCCCATGTCAGTGTTTCCACTTCCACAATGACAATGTTAATGATGAAAAGGATAAATCATAGGAAGGAATAATGAAATCACAAAGTGCTGCAACTCACCACCCTTCAATGACTTCCTTGAAGGACTTAAGTCCTACACATCGACTCAAGGTCTTGGATATGTTTTCTTGAATTTTTGAAATTTCTTAGAGACCTACAACAAGGGTTATCTCTCACCAACAATGATAACATAAACACACATAACTCGCATAGGATTTGACATGATGCTTGGATCTTGAATTGCTACAATAAAGCTCTAAAATTTTCTAACTATGGTAGAGATGGTTAGCATTCTATTTTTTTTTTAGGAAAATATGTCTCAACCTTGCAATTACATAAGTTACTATTGATACATAAGGGACTATTCATATGATAATCAGGGTGGGGGGGTGCAGGGAGTTCCCCCTGTGAAGGGTGTGAGTGGTCATCCCCTAATTGGGGGTCCAAGGGTAGTGCACCTTGGTGGGGGCTCAAGGGCAACACCCTCAAAAGGAAAATTTTAATTATATTTTGTTATTGTAAATCTAAACCATTCATCATTAGTTCTTTAGATCTAATGACTAATATTTTATTAACTTGAATTTCCTTAGAAATCAACTCTATTTTATGAGGGCATTGTATAACATATGTGTATTGTGATGTATTCTAAGAATCTGATAGCGGTTGAGTTATCTCTAGATCTCTAGTTGGTGATACTATTGTGAGAAGCTTGCTCTACAAGTATATTGTAATATTTGTGATTTCTAAATAATATATTGGGAAGCTTTTGGAGTGTAGGTTTTTTCTCCCAAAAGGGTTTTCCCCACGTAAATCACTATGTCATCAGTATGCATGATATTTATGTTTATGTATATTTAAGTTTCTATAACTATTAAAGATGATCTGTAAATTTTTTTGCATTATTCTCCTCTCAAGATTAGTGTAGGAAGTTTTCAACTACCTTAGCCTCCTTACAAGTGGTATCAGAGCCTAATCACCTTTGGTTTCAGTTGTGGGTTGTTGGGTTCTTGAACTAATCCATATTTGAGTGGGAGCTTGTGCACAAGACACTTTGTGATCTTGTTGTAGGAATTTTTATATGGTAAGTTCATCAAGGAGAATAGAGGTGGATAAATTTTCTAGAAATAGTTTTGAAATGTGGAAGCTAAAGATTGTTGATAGATCATGATTTGTGGGATGCTGTTAATGAGAATGTTTCGAGGCCTGCAGATCCTACTCAGGTTGCTCAATATGATGTTATGGACCATAAAGCCAAGGGTCTAACAGATTGTGCTTCTAGCATACTCTATTTTAATCAATTTCCATGAAGAGACCTTTGCATAGAAACTATGGAAGAAGCTTGGTGATATGTATCAAGCCAAATATTTAGTGAACAAGATTTTCTTGAGGAAGAAATTGTATTCCTTGAGAATGGAAGATGGTGGACGAATTGAAGACCACCTTGTAGCATTTAATATGTTGGTGGCTCAATTAGCATTATTTGGTGTTAAAATGGAAGAGGAGGTGAAATGTGAGGTCTTTCTTTATTCTTTTCTTGATTCATGGGATTCTCTTGTTATGGCTATTGGAAGTACTATTATATTGAAGATCGAAGATGTGGTAGGTTCTTTTCTTTTTGAAGAGATGAGGAGGAAGGTATCCATTAGTTCCAAGGAATCGCTTAATGTTTGTGGAATACCTAAGGAAAAAAGAAAGAAGAATGAGAAGAATGATAAATCCAAGTCCAAGGGGAGATCTAAATCTTCTCTAGAAAGTACAAAGTTATTTACTAGAATTGAGGTAAGCCTAGACATGTTTGTAAGGACTAAAAAGAAGAAAAGAAGAAGAAAAATAAGATATTTTTTTCTAATTGTAAGTCCGAGAAGGAAGATGGTGATGCATTCATGGAAATTTTGGTAACTCGTGCAGGTAATGATGCATGGTTAATTGACTTAGGTGCATCTTTCCATATGACCTTTAATAGAAATTGGTTTTTTGAATATGAAGAATTTAATGGAGATAAGGTGTACTTGGGTGATGATTATTATTTAAATATTTTTTACCGTGGTAAAGTTAAAATTAGGTTTCTTGATGATAGAATAAAAAGGATTAATGGTGTGTTGCACATCCCTAGATTAGCATGAAATTTGTTAGCTATAAGTAAACCAATAGATGCAAGTACATGTAGATAGTATTTTCTGATGCACGATGTAAGATGTTCAAAGGTGCTATGGTGATTGCTAGAGGTGTCAGATATGGCACATTTTATAATCTTGATGCATGCACTGTTGAGTGCAATAGTATTTCTATGAAACACAAGTCTATGGAAAAAATGAGGGTTTCACCTTCAGTAGATGGTCATGGCTTTTAGGTACCTATTATGCCTTGCATAACCACCCCATTTTATTTTGGAACAAAATGGGTCCCGCTTTTTCTTTTTTTTTCATCACCTTTGGTTGTTTGGTTGGGTTTTAGGAGTTCTTTGTTTCCTCCTAGTTTGTATTTTTGTTCATGCGTTTGGTTCTCGCCTCTGCCAGAGTTGGGTTTCTTGCTAAGGATGTGTGAATGGCGGATGAAGAATGATATATTTTCTATGATTTAGAAGGGACTAATGAAGGCATTGTTTTGTAGGATTAAAGCATGTTGAGAACATCTAATGTTGTCTCTCAAGGAAGTCTATTGGAAAGCGTGCCTCAATCAGATCTAGCATAAAACTCCTAAAATAATAAAGTCGATGAGACCCTCTAGATGTCTTGCCGACTGGCAGTTGTGTTCTATTCATTTGAAATGCTCAGTCACCAAGACATTTCGATCGTTGTGAGTTTTCTATCTCTCTCCACTTGGGGAGATGTCTTACGACTAATGTGGTCTTGTCGACAATTGTTCACAAGGTTTGGACTTGGGGAGATTTCATGCCAATTAATGTGGTATCATCGATAGTTGTTCACAAGGTTTGCACTTGGGGAGATGTCATGTCGACTAATGTGGTCTTGCCAATAGTTGTGAAGTTATGTCTTTTAGTAGTGGTTGAATATAGCACTGCTAGAAACTCTTTTTTGGCACCATGCAGCCTCAAACTATGCCATAGTCACAAATAATGGTCCACCATGATGCAGTTTGGAATTAGGGTTTAAACTCCAAACTGAGTTGCATACAAAAAGTGCGCCAGGGTGGGCCTTTTTTCAAATTAGGGCTTAGGGCTAAACTGGACCTCACCTAAAACTGCGACGTCGCGGTGGAGTTTGAGGGCCAAAGGCTCCTAGCGGTGTAGTTTGAAACTTTCAAATTGTGTTGCTCCTACAAACAATGACACACAAGTTGCTTTGGGTATGCCGAGACAAATTAGGATCATGATTTTTTATGAATTTTAATGTAGTGGATTTCCTGATGCAGGATGAGGTGGTGATATTTTAGTCACGTAAGCACAGGTCTTGTGATCTTTTTGGAATTTTGTAGGGTATACCCAATCGACAACAGGGGCATTTGGAGGAAATTGACCTCTAGTACATTGCCTATGCACCACTAGTTAGGATGCATTTGGGGATGATGACAATGCTTGCAGAGCGGTGGCACAATGAGGCATCCTCCTTCCACCTTCTGACAGGTGAGGCTATAGTCACACTAGAGGACGTGTGGTAGATACTTAGATTA
Source organism: Sequoia sempervirens (assembly GCA_007258455.2). Classification (NCBI taxonomy): domain Eukaryota; kingdom Viridiplantae; phylum Streptophyta; class Pinopsida; order Cupressales; family Cupressaceae; genus Sequoia; species Sequoia sempervirens. The sequence continues at coordinate 598,595,364 of VDFB02058242.1, forward strand.
CCTATCCATAAAGAGTGCATGATATATAATGTGGATGTTGGGAGGGAGGCCTGCTATGATGTGATGGACCTCGATCAAATTATCTTTTGCAAGGGTCAGATTGAGCTAGAGCATTACAAGCTTGTTGTTTCAACCTTTCAATTAGTTATAGAAGCTATTATATTGGGTCTCGTTGCACCAGATCAGTGGGAATGATACTTCAGTCTTGGATGGGGGCTCGCTTGGGAGTAAATGGTTCAATAATGAGTATTCTTTGTGTGGGGGCCAGTATTGTTGGCCTCATTGTATAGATATCTACATGAGTTTGCATACATTGATGATAGAGCCATTGGGGTAGGGGTCACACTCCTTCATATTTGGGATTGGGAGCATATCAATGTGCTTTGTCTAAGAGTTGTTCTAGTCGATATGGATCCAAATGATCCAGTTGTTTAGTGATATAGAGGAGGAGTTTCCTTTATACACACAGGACAACACAAGATTCCCCACTAGAGGAGAGTCCTTGATGATATGCGAGCTTTCACATGATGGCCATATCTTGGATGACCCACTTGGTTTGATGATGTGCAAGAACTCTTTTTCGCTTGGCAAGACAAGCTAATGCAGGGAAGGGAGCACACTATGCTTGAGAGCTACCTACAAGGTAGAGTACAAAGATAGTCTAGGGAGCCTATGGACAAACTAGATGACCAATATGTTGTGATATTTGCATGTATGACGAATCAAACCTCATGGGGCCAATATATACCCGCATATGAGGTGGTGCAGAGTTTCATGGAGCTAGTGGCCAGGTTGTGGCCATATGATTAGGGTCAAGTAGGTGTAGGTACAACTCAGGCATATAGAGATTAGTTTCAGCTACCTCTTCAATTGACAGTACCAAGCACACCATCCACACGATAGAGGGCTAGAGGCAAAGGAGCAGGTTGAGGTCAGGACCAAGGATGCCGAGGGGGTAGAGACAGAGATGGGGACAAAGATGGGCCACCGCATAAACTAGATTAGGATAGGGGCCCTTAGGATCAACCCCACCAGGATGCCTCAAGATAGGACCACGACCAAGGGCGACAGGACAGATAGGATGGGCGCCAAGATAGGGTTCCAACATCACCCAAAGACGGGGACCATGACTAACCACCTATGTAGTCAAACCCCAAGGATGATCAAATTCTCCAGCTATAGGCATAGATACATGTACTTATGGCCAAGAGGGATCAGTTATGGGTAGAGTGGGACTAGGTCGTCCAGTAGAGACAGGCTATGGAGCTGCAGGTATCACCAAAGATGGGCAGATGACAATAGATTAAGAGCATGTTTGCATCCTCCTCCTAGAGCGTGGTACCACTTTGATCATACAGGGAGGCCATCTAGGAAGCCAATTACTATAGGATGCACTATTATTAGGCCATGCTGAGACCAACCCAAGTCCCAAATTTTTCACAGAGGACAGGCCATAGACCCATAGAGGACCATGGGGAGAAAGTAGGTGGTGAGGGAAATAAATAGCAAGGTTATCCCTAGTTTTGATCAGAGACAAGATTCTTTTTGTGCTCGATGGGCTTGTTTTTAATAGACTCATGGTAATTTGCAATCCATTGACATACACATGTATATTTTGATATGATTTTGTACCATGATAGTGTACATTTTGATGATATATATGATATGATAATTTGATGTGATATGATGTGTTCCTATTCTATTTATGCGTTATGGATGCCTTTACTTTCTAAATGTGATGCAATGATGGATGCATTTCTTTTTCAGTATCTTTCTATGTTGGTGTATGGATGCAATGCAAATGATTTATATTATGTCCTATGTGATGATGGAAATGTGATGTACTATGATGTATTATGGTTTTATGTGATGATGCAAATGTGATGAGATGCTTTCCTTTTCGATATCTTTCTATGTGATGATGAAAATTGCAATGATTGTGCGACTAAAAGATCTATATTATGCCTCTAATGGATGATGATGAATTGCAATCTTTTTCTCTTTTCATTATCTTTTCTCATGCATTATATGGTGATGTATTTATATGATTCTTATGCCATGATGATATTATGCAAATGATGCTTATATATGTTCTATAGATATTTGTGACAATGTTTATGATATGATGCAAATGATGTTTTATATGATTTATGAATATGATGATGCAAATGAATGCAAATTTGTAAATGATGACATGCTTAGAATAACCAGTTGATATTATGCAAATGATGGAAATGTAATGTGTGTGATATGATTTAATATTTCCTATATGATATGATATGCAATATGCAGTATGCTAATAGTTTGTGGATGTAGGATGTATACATATATGATGATGTGTGATTAACTGTCATGGTACCATGTTAGCGTGGAAAGAGGATAGAAGAAAGCAACAGATTCCAACAAGACATGAGATGATGATGATGATGATGATGATTTTCTTGTCGAGGATTTGGGATTTTAAAAGGTCCAATTACCTTATGTTTGATTACACATGTTGTACAATGCATCAAGGTATAAAGAACAGGGCTGGCATTGCACCTAGTGTGATGGAATTTGAATCAACAATCAGATAGGAGTAATCCTGTTCACAGTAGGTGTATGGAACCTCATTCAAAATGCAGTTTAATTATTCTAAACATCTTAGACCAAAGCATAGGAAAGAAAGCCTTCCCATGTGGTCAAGAAGACACCTAAAACATCCTCCCTACACCCAAACAAAGCACACATGACCAAGTTATATTACAAGAATATCCAACAAGCACAATAGATAAAAAGATTATGATCATTAACCCATTCCTTTCTCTCTAAATCCCTTCATTTGGGACATCATTGAGAGGTCATCGAAATGAGCGCAAATAAGATAAGTCAAAAGACAAAGATAAAGTAAACAAACAAGCTAATATTCTTCAATACTGCTAGCCAAGACTAAACTACGGTGATGCCTGATGTTGATGTCCATTATAGGAAGGATGTATCCTAGGACATGATGATATCAGATGATTGATTTGGGATTGATTGGATGATAGGCTATTGACACAAAGAGTTGACCAACTTGTTTATGTACTGACCTAGACTTGAGACTTTGACATTTTGAGTTTTCACTTTTGATTTGCTAGACTTGTTTTTGACTGTTTTACCAAAGGTTGAGGATGACGATTGTTTATTATGAGTGATGTTTATTGTGGTGAAAGCGAGATGAGATAGATGGATTTTTTTGGGTTTTGAATGTTTTTGATCTTTTGGAACATTTTGAGGCTATTTTTGGTATTTTTTCTAAGATTTTTTAAATGTTTTGATTTTCAAATTTTCAATGTTTTTGTGTTTTCTGAGGTTTTATGAATGTTTTTGGATTTTGTGTCTCAGGGGCTAATCAAATATTAGCCTTGCCTACATTTAAGCTCAAAGACGATGTAGTTCATATACCATGTTTTTTATGTTTTCTATTTTTATAAGTGCCTTTTGGTTTTTAATATGGTTTTCAATGTTTTTGGATTTTTGCATGATTTTGACGATTTTGATATGGATATGTGTGATGGTATCATTGCTCTGTTTTGGTATTTTTTTGAAAACCAAGCTAAGGTTGATTGATCAGATTGATGGATTGATGGATTGATGAGATAACATTGTTGATGATACACAACAATACAAGGCTAGTGTTAAGCAACACAAGGATTGAGAAAGATATCCCAAGATAAATATGGATTGATTGGATTTGATTGATCAAGATTGAAGCTTGATTTGGAATAAAATTTGTTTGAATGATTTGATGTTTGAAGAATAGGTTAGGTGTGACTGATATTGATTGTTCAAATTGATGTTCGATGAAAGATAAAGCTTGATAAGTAACATCTTCTCATCAAAATGTGCCATGGGCTAGTGATTTGGATTTTCGATCACAAATTCTTGACCAATTTTATTTTACATTTTCCAATGTTCAGATCACCATATATAAGTTGGAGGATATAGATCAAGATTTATTCTTGAAGCAAGATGTAAATATCTTCCCCTAGTGTCTAGCAATGTATGGAATGCCATGGATGGATGCTTGGATAGATGTATGGATGGATGGATATGGTAAGCACACAAAGGATGCCAAGGATTATCTTGTGATAATATAACAAGTTTGGATAAAGGATGTTTATTTGGATAATGCTTCATGGCTCAAATAATGTTGGGTAGGATAATGAAAATGACTCATGTCAAGATGTCTACCATAAGCAAGTGTAAAGTGTGCACCAAACTTTCACCAAGATCAAGATAACTTGGACTATGCGTAGACATTGAAAATATACTGATTAATCCTATACACATGATCCTCATCTTACTAACACTATTTCATCCTAAATCATCTCCTCTACTTGTCATTTAATTAAATAATATTTATTTAATTAAATTCATCACATTTCATCTCTTAATTAAATAAATCATTTTTATCTAATTAAGTCACCGTCTCCTATTAATTAAATAAATCACTTTGTTTAATTAATCATATAGTCCCTCTTTTAATTAAATAATTCATTTTATTTAATTAATCTCTAAAGTCATCTCATTTAAATTAAATAAATTAATATTTATTTGATTTAAAGCTAACACTGTCCTCTTTAATTAAATAAATCAAATCTTATTTAATTAAGTCTAAAATCACCATTCCTCTCATTTTGATTTATTTAAATAAAAAAATATAAATAAAATGGTCAAATAAGCTAATCTCCTTTAAAGTAATCAAATCCTAATTAATCTTAGTCTTCATCCATCAAATCCTCTAGATTTTGCAACTTGTACATGAAAATCAATTTAATTGATTTATAAATCATTTATTTTCATTCAAAAAATACATCAAAGATGGAATATTCCTCAAATTTGAAATCTCCCCCCAAAAGGTCTTGTCCTCCAAACATGACATTTAACATCTCTTACAAGTCCTTTTCTTGACCCATGTGACATTAACTTCACCTTTCACCTCTTCCTTCTAGCCATCTTTTGAGTTTGAATCTCCCCCCTCTTTGCAGATTCTCCAAAATGTGCTCAAGCTTCCTCCATGGAGCATGGAAATGAAAGAAAAAACATTATCACATGATTCTAACAAGTGTTTTTAAACACTTTGGGGAGAACTTATAATCCCTCTTCAAAATATTTGCTATCTTTCATACTTTTAGGACTCAATAAATTTCATTTGGGCTCTAAAAAGAACATCACAAAAGGATTAAAAAGAACTTTGGAAAAACTCACTAGATTTTGTTTGAGGCTAACAATTGAACAAGAAAAACTCCACATTTGATTTGGTGCTATAAAAAGAAGTCATTATTGCTTTGTGGACTTAAAATGAATAAGTGCTAATTTTTCTTGTAATTTCTTACTCAAAGTAATACCATCAAAAGGATGTAAGCGCTTCTCTCGCACCTCATGGTGATCTTGAGAATCAAAAGGATTTTTGGTGGTCTTAAGTTGGGTAAAGTAATTACCCCATATTTCATTTTGGGATTAAAATTGAACACATCTTGTGAGTGTGAGTGGAACATATTGTGTGTGTTCTCTCTTTGTTTCTCAACAAATATTGATCAAACTACGAATATGTTTGCTCACTTTTGTTTATCTTAGAGGGCTTTCCTTGTGGGAAAAATTACTCACCCAAGGGAACAACCCAACCAGTAACACACTAAAGCCAAGTGTATTTCCAGCCACGATATAAAGGTGGGTACTAGAATAAAGGCCAGTATAATGCGATTGGTTCCAACGAGAAGGAAAACACTGGTCTCTCATCTCGATGGATCAATCCCTACAAATGGAAAGTCCAAATTAAAACCCTTGTTGTAGGAAGGCCAAAATACCTAGCTATTTGTTGGTGCAAGAACAGTCCTTTTGAAGCTACCCCACACTTTTACAATTTTTAGTATAAATAGAAAGTATGCTATGGGAGTTTCATGGGTGTTGATGCTTGGCTACCCCGTATAAGTGAGTGTCATGGAAGGGAGAGAATGGGGTCAAACATCTAACCATTCACTAAAAATAAGCATGGTCAGACTTGTCCAATTGGGGATTCAAAAAATATAGTCTTTCATATCCATAGGATTATGTATGTTCTTAGAAACAAAACACTTTGCGTGATCGAAAACATTGGAAAACAAACATTCAATATGAGCATCGAATCTCAAACCCTTTAGGAGAAGCAAATATCTTTGAACAAATTCACATGATATTGCTTTCCCTTGAGATTCTCATCCTTAGAGGCTTCTAAGAATTTGAATTTCATCTCAATTTTCTCCTAATAAGGTCAACATTAGGAAAATTTTTCCTTGATTTTCTAGATTTCCACATAATGGACTTTGTGGGATGAAAAAGAATTAGGGCATTGGAAATCTAGTTTCAAAAGCTAATTAAGAGTGTGTTTGTGATAAAAAGAACTCATTAAGAAAAGTTAAGAAACAATTGGACCCCACATATGTGCTTGGTATCTTTTGGTCATATGGTTTTCATACAAACATTGGCCTTTTGGTTTGAACTACTCTTTGGGAAAAGCATGTTCTTCAATATATTGGTCTTGTAAACAAGGTCCCTATTAGGTTCATTTAGGATCAAATCAAACACTTCAATCCATCCTCAAACATCAATCAAATCTCATCCCACAAAAAACTTTAGAGCTTTGGAAACATCATTGTCTAGACTTGGGTACATCCTTAAACTAAATCACAACCGCTTGCTTAGTAAGGTGTGTTTGGATGAATCATTCCTCACACACTTAATTAAATTATCCCCCTTTTGAATGAGTTCATCCTAAGATAACATCCAACATCTTGGGATCCACAAGTTCATTATCTAATCAAAACAATCAAAATCAAATCCTAAATTCTAGCATTGATCCAAAGTTCCTAAAAGTTCAAACACCCATATCATTCACCCTTTTCATCCTTCATCTCATCATTGGTTAGGAAATTCCTTAGAGGTCAACAAGGTCAAAACACAAGAAGAACATGGAATGTAAACTTTCTCTATACATCATGAGTAATCCAAGTCAACCAAATTATCAAAGCCTTACAAAACCAATGGATCATCAAAACTCACATTTATATAATCCATACATGGGATCATTACCTCCTACAAACTTCAATGGTACAACAAATGTAAGTTTTCCCAATCTAAATTTTGGAACATCTTTCCTTATGGTAGATTTAAATCAAATCCAAAACTTATAAATCTATCAACCAAGCAATCAATGCATAATTCTTCAACAACACATCATCCCACCAAATCCATACATGTCAAATGTTAATATACCAAGTACAAGCTTACCAAGCATGAACATTTATGTGCGAACCCTTTTCCTAATACCTGCAAAACAACATGAATAAACAAGTTACACAAGGAAATGCAAGCATAAACAAGGATTCCCCATGAAATCCATTTACAACTTAAACTAGGAATGAAAATATTGAAGAACACAATGCAAATGACAAAAACAAGCTAAAATACTAATTAGATGTGCAAACTCATAATCCCATGGGGGAATTGGTGCCAATTTGATGTGAAAATTGGCCCTTTCCCAATTCCTAAGATGCAAGCTCCAAATGTTGAAGATGATATTGATCCACTTTGATGAAAGATGAGAACTCCAAGCCAAATCTGCAAAAAGCCTAGCTAAGAACTCAATGGTGGATGGAAATGGCTAAGTATTTTAGCATGGTAACTTTTCCTAGATTGTGGATGATCAAATGAGGAGAGGAGGTCTTCATTTATAGGATTTCAAGATGGATGAAAGTCAAATTTGAGAAATGTGGGACTAACATTCATCCAATGATATGGTGCCACTTGTCAAGCTATGAATGGATGATGGATGTGCAAGATTTGGGGTTTGTACCAATAAATGCCAATATTTAAAATTCAAATTTTTTGAAATGACATGCAAGAGGGAAAGGAAGAAAACAATAAATGCCACTTGGCTCAAGGCAAAGGGCATGTAAGAGGTTTTAAATGCCTTGTTGGATGTACATGTTGACTTAGAATTTTTGAATTCAAATTGAGAGAATATTCCAAAAGATGCCTTGTGAGGAAAATAGAGATTTAATAAATGAATTAAATCTATTTTCATGTGCAACTTACATTATCTAGAGGATGTGACATGAGATGAGGTTAAATTAATCAAGGATTAATTAATTTAACAAGAGATTGGATGATGTGACTTATTTGACTTAGATTTATGGATTTATTTAAATCAAATAATGAGAAGAATATGATAAGATATTAATCAAATAAATATTTTTATTTATTTAATTAAAAGGAGTTGATGTTATATTAAATTAAATAAGGTTTTAATTTATTTAATTTAATAGATATACTTTAGATATTTAATCAAATAAATTGATTATTTAATTAAATAGGGATAATTAGATCAGATGAATTGATTTAATTAACAAGAGAAATTGACTTAATTAGATAAACTGATTTATTTAAATAAGAGATTAATATTGATGAATTTAATTAGATAGGAAAATTTGATTAATTGGTTAGACCGAGGAATGATTCCAGAAGAAATGATGTTAGTAAGTTAGGATCAGATGCATGATGTCAATCAGTATATTTTATGGGTCTACAATTGCAAATCCACATTTGGTAAAATTTTGGATATATATGTCTGTGAATCATAAAAATGTTGCTCAAATTCCAAACAAGATGTTAATGACTCCAAGACAAGGTAACACCATGCAAAATCAAAGTTACCTAAATCAAGGCAATATGATTCCCAACCACAAAAATGTTCAATTTCAACCTATAATGCCAAATCTAAACATCATCCCAAATCACAACATTGTCCAAAATCAATTTATCTATGATCCCATACAAACACCACCAGCATACATTCAAAATCCACTTGAACAAAAGTCAAATCAACTATATCAAGGGTGTCAAAATCAAAATTATGATCAAATTTCATTAGATCAACATGCTTCACTTGCCAAATTAGTTGATTCATTGTGCTAAGATCAATCATCACATCTTCAAAATCAATCATCACAAGGTCAATTTAAGGTAAAAATCTCACAAGGTAACAAACAAAAATACACACCACTTGGGAGACCAATTGAATCGGTCTTGCAACAATTGGTACAAGAAAATCTCATCAAACTCTCCATCTATGAGAACTATCAAGAACCCCTAGTTAAGTCACTAGGTTATAATGAGGAGACCCATTGTGATTTTCACAAAACAAAGGGACACACAACATCAAATTATATTCGACTCAAAAATCTCATCCAAGACCTTATTGATAAAAAATGATAACTATTGGGGACAATGACCAGGATTCAACCAACGATCATGTTGAAAATGTCTCTACATCACCTGATGAGTTAGAAGACATATCTCAAGAATTCATTCCAAAGCATGACCGACATCTTTCACTAAAGTCTAGCAATGGTCATTTCCAAGACATTGGCATCCTTTGATCTCATGGTTGCAAATATTGAAGGAATATTCAACTCAAAATTTGATCCAAGTTCGCTCAAAGATCAAGAGGATATTGAGCCATTTCCCATTTCTAATAAAGATATCCAAGAACTCTTTATAAGCAATCCATCCTTTGAAATTGACCCATGTCAAGAACATGATCCAAATCATGTCAAAAGCATTTCCAAAATTAATCAAGATAAAGAATTTGTATCTCCAAGCTACTACAATGATCTAATGGACACTCTCCTATCTATACAAGATGTCACAAATGATGATCATATCCATATAACACATACTCCATCTACCCATAGGATGCTTCCTGTGGATGGACACGTAGATGATCTTCATTTAGAACAAGATCCCTTTACTCTTGAACATGAAGTTATTGATTCCTATAGTCAAACTAAGTTGTCAACATCAAGATCAAATATATCCCAAATTTAGACTAAGGACATCATGTATGAAGATATCTATCATTATCCACTCAAGGAAATAGGTCTAGTAGAATAGGATATTCTAGAGTCAGTAGAGCAACAAATTGAAATAACGTCATATGCAGTGGTTTTCTATCAGAAAGTGCTTATTGAACAAGACATCTCAAAATAGGTAGAATCAAGGAACAAAGATGCTACTACCACCATATTGGGGGCAATTTCATCTCAAGAAAACATCAACATAGGGAGCATGAAGAATCCTTATGATGAAACCAAGGACAATACTACAACTAGCCATGTCATGAATCTTCATCCACCCATCACCCCATCCATGAATTGGGACCAACATCAAAGGAAAGATTTCAATCAAAGCACAAATAACATTATCAAAGAAAAAGAAGTTGAGAAGCATAATGGACAAATCAAATACAAATGGATAACAAAGAATACAAAGAAAGATTATCCCTAGATAAAACTCCATTAGTCAAAGAAACTATGGGGAAAAATAAAAAAGAAAAAAGTATCCATCAAAGATGTCCAAAAAAGAAAAAGCACGCTTTTCAAGCAACGTACAAAGTGTATCAAGCAGTTGGTCCCAATTCCATGCACACTTCCATATCCACCCATCATTGCTTATCTTCCCAAGTTTGGATAGTCAAAGGTTCCAAACTATCAACCAATCTATCTTTTATTCCTAAACACACTCCATCCACACCTTCACACATGATATCCAATTCTTACATTGACCATATACAGGCAACAACCCTTTATCATAAGGATTCAAAAGGAACTCTATTGTGATGTGCACATAAAGATAGAGCTAACTCTAGTATCAATAAAGTAGATTATGAATATCAAAATTTGTATTCAAGTACACGTATCTTGGAAAAGAAGCTTCTTCAGGTAGGAAATTGATGGCACATCATGACAAAAGAATCTACATCAAAACCACCAGGTGATTTAGCAAGAGCTCAAAATCTTTCATAGAAAAAACTAAAAAAGTAAAAAAAAAATATGAAATTCCAAAAAAATTAGAAAATGGATTGAAAATAGTAAAGAAAAAAAATCATCCTCCAATTGAAACCACTACAGTGGCACTTTGGATAGGTACCATGATGAAAACTGGAAAACAAGCATCATGTGTAGATTTGAGCATTTGTGTGCACTAATTCAAGTGAACGCATCTCATACCATCCATAATAAATCTGACATTCCATCCATCTTATCCATACTAAATCCATTCATCCATGAATCATTTATCCAATCCATTTTCATCCATCTACATCCATAGTCCAAATTATCTTGACTTTGATGAAATTTTGGTGCACACTTTACACTTGCTTATGGTAGACATCTTGACATGAGTCATTTTTATTGATCCTATCCTACCCAAAATTATTTGAGCCATGAAGCACTATCCAAATGAGCTTTATTTATTCGAAGACCTTATCTTAGCACAAGATAATCCATATCCATCCATCCACACACCTATCCCAACATCCACCTAGGGCATTTCATACATTACTAGACACTGGGGTAGATATGTACATATTGCTTTAGGAATAAATCTTGACATATATCGTCCAACTTACGTGATGATCCAAACATTGGAAAAATGTGAAATAAAATTGGTCAAAGCATTTTTGAGCTAAAATCCCAAAATCACTAGCCCATGGCATGTTTTGACAAGAAGATGTTCCTTATCAAGTTTTATCTTTCATCAATCGTCAATCCAAACAATCAATATCAGTCGCATCTAGTTTGCACTTCAATGTCACATCAAATCATTCAAACAACTTTTGTTCCAAACCAAGCTTCAACAATCCTAATCAATCCAATCCAATCAATTCATCATCTCGGGATATCCTTCCCAATCCTTGTATTGCTTAACACTATCCTTGCATTGTTGTGTATCCTTGACAATGTTATGATCATCAATCCCACATCATCTTGGGATATTCATCCTAATCATCGTGCTTCTTAATACTATCTTGGCATTGTTGTGTATCCTCAATAATGTTATCATCATCAATCCATCGATCCGATCAATCAACCTTAGCTTGGTTTTCAACAAAATCCCAAAATGGAGCACTAATATCATCACAAATATCCATATCCAAATCATCAAAATCATGTGAAAATCCAAAAACATCAGAAAAAAAATACAAAAAATTAGAAAACCCAAAAGCCTCAAAACATAAAAAAATACAAAAACATCCAAATCATATCAAAATCCAAAAACACTCATAAAAGTCAGAAAACATCAAATTTTTTTTTATCTGAACTCCATTGTCTTTGAGCTTAAATGTAGGCAAGACTAATCTTTGATCAACCCCCAAGACACAAAAACACAAAAAACATTAAAAAAAAAAAACAAACAAACAAAAAATATTTAAATAACCGAAAAATCCCAAAAATAGCCTCAAACCATCTCAAAACATAAAAAACATCCAAATATTTGAAAAGGCCCATCCATCCCATCTCGCTTTCACCTAAAATAAACTTTCACCCATAATAAAATCAATCATCACCTTCATCCTTTGGCAAAACAAATAGAAACAAGTACAACAATCAACAAAAGAAAACTTCAAACGAAAAATCAAAATCAAACAACAAACTTCTAAATGCAAAATCAAACTCTTGATCATTCTCAAACATGCCAATCAACTTTATATGAAAAGTCTATCAAACAACTTATCAACCCATCATCATCCTATACAATGCATGTCCTAGGATATATGATTCTGACAATGGGTATCATTATATATATCACTTTGGATTCTTATCCTAACCAAAACACATCCCCTTGGCTTGTGGTATGAAGAACATTGGATTGTTGGTTTATTTGATCTTTTCTTTTGATTTATCTTATTGTTCCCATTCTGATGACCTCTTGATGATGTCTAAGAAAAATGATTTAGAGAGAAAGAAATGGGGCAATGATCATTATCTTTTTTTTGTTGTGCTTGTTAGATGTTCTTGTAATATAACTTGGTGAATACTTGCTTTGTTAGGTATGTATGGAGGGTGTTTTGGGTAGTTTGTTGACTATTGCATTGATAGGTTATACCTCTCCATGTTTTAGTCTGAGATGTTTGAAACTCTGGAAGTGCACCCTAGCAAGGTTTCCATATGTTAGGTGTGAACAAGAATACTCCTATTTGTTTGTCAGGTCAAATTCCATTGCATTAGGTACAACACCATCTTGGTTCTTTATACCTTGATGCATCATGCCTACGTGTGTTATCAAACATAAGGTAATTGGCCCTTTTAAAATCCCAAATCCTCGGTAAGCAAATCATTATCATCATCCTCATCATTATCATCATCTCTATAATAAAGTTGGCTTGTTGGTGTCTCTTTTCATCATCTTATTTTCTTCTTACTTTCCTTCACACTAGCATGGTACCATGATAGTTAATCATCAATCATCACTAATGCATCCATCCTACATCCAAAAACCATATGCATATCATATCATATCATATAAGAAACATTGATTATCTCACATGCATTGTATTTCATCATTGCATAATATAGATTGGTTATTCTAAGAATCTCATAAACCATACATTTATCATCCATTTGCATCATCATAAAAGCATCATCATATCATATCATGTGCATCCATATTATCCATGTATCATCATATCATCTTGTAGACATTCAAATTTGACCACTTCCACATGGTCAAAGTCATCTCCTTAATAGTCCCTTTGCTCATTTAAAATTGTCCTCTTTGACGATATTAATTAAATCACTCATTTAATTAATATTTCATGTCTTCCACAAGGTTTTCTAAAGTATTTAATTTAATAAATACTTTTCCCCTCTTTTTTCTCTAAATTAAATAAATGCATCACTTTATTTAATTTAGTCATATTATCTTTTGGAATTTTAAATTTATTTTTAAATTCCTTATTTTCTCTCTCATTGTCACATCCTCCAACTTTTGCAAGTTGGCTTTTAATCCCTCTTAGCAATCTAACCTTCTTTCTTAGTCATAATTAATTTATGATTAAGATGTGCACACCCCTAATCATCATTAGGGTCCCATCCTCCATAATTTCCTACTTGCCTCTAATGAGTCCTTAATTAGTCTAATCAAGTACTTGCATAACCTTAATCACATAATTAGGTCATCGTTAACCCCCATATCATTTATGGAATGTGTCCTTAGTCAACTTCATTAAAATATTTCTCTTTTTTAACAAAGCATCTCCATTCCCCATGTAAATTTTTAATTCACATTTAATCCCCCAATGAATTTAAAGGAATTTTAAATACCTTCTTTCATCCCCATGAGAATATTTGAGGAATTTTTAATTCCCCGCATGTCCTCTCAACCACATGGGGACAAGTGTCTCCTTTATGAGGAGATCTTTTCCAATCCCAAGGTACTATGTACCACCTCCATGTCATGTACTATCCTTCCACCTCATGTACACATCACCCTTTTTAAGCCATATCACATGCTACATGTCAAGATGTGAGGGCTTGTGAGTTCTCAACTCACCTTAGCCCTACATCTTGATCTTGGTGGCTCAATCTTGACCATCCATTTCCATAGAGAGTTCCAAATTCTCTATAAATACCCCCTCTTTTCTCTCATTTTGGGGGAGATCATGCATTGTAGCCAAACTCTTGAAATTTTTTTCTAGAATCCATATTTAGCCATTTTCATACTTGCACCCACTTGCATCCATCTTCATATCATCATCTAGCTTGCCTCTCTTGCCATTCAAGGAGTATACAACAACGAAGATCGAAGGGCCAACCAAAGGATCGATTCAACACAAGGTAAAAGGTTTCATTTGTTGTTTTTATTTTGTGTTGAATCCAACTAGGCTAATCTTGAGGTGTAGGTTGGTTTTTATTGCTATTGCACTCTCTTTATTTGCTTTTCATTTTCTAGCACCTAAGTTCAACCTATCACATTTCTGGCACACTCGGTGGGACCCACAAATGGGTCTCTTCCTTTCACGTTTTCTTTCTTTGACTTTTTGCAAGTACAGGTTACAAAGGGGAAGACCCGACCTACACAGGGGCAGATTTGACCTTCTTGGGGTGAACCCAACCTATAGGGGTGGACCTGACCTAACAGATAGGTGGACCCGCCCTGCACAGGCGGACCTGACCTTTCCCAGGGGCGAACTTGCCCTCCACTAACCTCAAAAGTTGTTTTTGGAAACTTTTCACAAACAGGAAGATTTTCCTCACAAACAGGTGGATTTGACCCACAAATAGGTGGATTTTCCTCACAAATAGGCAGATTTTCCTCACAAACAGTCAGATTTTCCCTAGACAGCTTTTTTCCAAAAGGTAAAATTTCAATTTTTAGCAATTTTTTGGCTATTTTAAGGGTTTTTAACCCCTAATTTAGGTACATAGTGTAACTAGGAGGTGTCAATAAACTTTGTTTTCCATGTTTTTGGGTGAGCTATTTGAGGTATCCAATCCCCTTGTGCCATTCCATGATCGTGGGTGACGAGAAATTGTAGCTTACCACATCTTTGAGTCTACCCTTTTACTTTTCTTAGCGGGACCTGCTTGGGGATTTCATCACCCCAAGGGACGATTCCAACCATGCATACTGGCGGGGTATATAAAGGGGGGAGAGCGAAAGCTATACCCCAATCCAACCGCGTTCTAATTGGTGAAGCATAGAGATGATGTGAAGAGTTGGTCCGAGCCTTTTAGGTTCTCGACTCACGCTTGTAATGGGTTGGAGTTCACGGTTTGGGCCTCATGTACCAAGTGTATATTGAGGACTCCCTAGTAACCATGTTCATCTTAGATTAGAGGACTTTTTTTACCATACCCTCTCTATTAGACTTAGGCTTGTATTGTCTGAATTGTCTTCTTTGTGCGAAACTAGTGATTATTTGATTTATTTCACTCAGCCATAGTCTTTTGATTGATGATTGTTGTGTTGAGTCATTTGCCTTAGTATTTTTCTCAAAAAATTAGACCCCACAAACAACCAGATTTGACCCACAAACAATAGGATTTGACCCACAAACAACTGAATTTGATCCACAAACAGTTGGATTTGCCCCACAAATAGCCGTATTTGACCCACAAACAACTGGATTTTCCCCACAAATAGCTGAATTTTCCCCCTTCTAAAAAATTTGACCAACTTTTGCTCCTTGGGTGGACTTTCCCTCATATAGGGGTAGACTTGACCTATAAACCAATCCTTTTGAAGCTTTTTTTGGCCTTTTTTGACCAAATTTTTCTCCTTGGGTGGACCTAACCCACCTAGGGGCAGACTTGACCTATTGACCAACCCTTTCAGGCCTATTTTGACTAAATTCGACCGATTTTGCTCCTTGGGCAGACTTGACCTTCACAAGGGCGGGCCTAACCTTTGACCGATCAACTTTTTCATCTTCTTCACCATTCAGAACCCTCGCTTCACCACCTTGATCCCTCGTCTCCCCATCTTGGATATCTATACGCTCAGTTTGGGAACCCATTCACCATCCTAAACATTCATCCCATCAACTCGTGCATCCGTTCACCCATTCAAAACCCATGTTCTGATTATTGTTTCCACATTTTTTACCATTAGAACCCTATTAGAGCGGTTATTCAAATTGACCTAGGTGTTTATCTATAATCATCATCCATCAAAACCAACTTCGGATCGTCATCTATCCTAAGTCGGTTGTCCTTGTCGGCCCAATCAATCCACTTTTATCTCAAGTTGGATTTGGCACCATCATTGTACATCTTCCCTTTGATCAATTAATCAACACCTAGTGTTACCAAGGATAACCCTTGAACTTGATTTCAAATTCCGATCGCTATCATTCATCCTACTCAATCATCAAACCAAAACAAATCGCTATATCATCCAATTCAGATTGACTCATTGTCTACCGATCAACCTAGTCCACTTCGGTCAAATCAAATCAATCCTATCAAAGCCACATCCTCATCGGCTAATCAATCATCAAACTAAGTCAATCCTTTCATCACTTAGGGTCATTCTAGCATCCTAGTCCATCATATCATCTTGCATGGCTGTTTAGACCCAGTCACAAATAAGGAAAATGGTCGAACAATAGTCTCAACCAAAAAATCCTCAAGACCCGAAAAACATAGCTAATGCCTCACAAAACCCTAATAGCAGTGCGAACATCCCTCGGGATCCACACAATGGTACCTTATCACAATCCAATATCGACGATCAAAACACTTCACCTCCTACAGATTAAAACAGGGTCATTCAACCCAAAATTACATTTGAGGAACACTTTAGCAACTTGGTCAATGTGCAAATGACATATTGCCTTCTTGAAAAAATGGTGAAGAAATCTTGGCTCACTTAATTGACAAAGGTGTCAAACTGCCATTAGGTATCGATCTATCCAAGTATGGCAGCTCCACACCTAACATGCCCCAAGGTTCACATAATGCACCAAGTAGTTCACACGTCCCCAATGCCCCTCCTGTAGAAGGTTGGCACCAACTTGAATTCAGTAACGCTGTTCTGTATCCCATTAGCTACCCCCTGCATCCCGCAATCTCAGTTATAGCAGTTCCCCAAATTATTGATCCCAATGATCCTTTCACCTTTAGTATGCCCCAAAACATTCTGCAACTACAACCACCAATGCTAATGACACCACCCCCTTCAAATCCACCCCCTGTCAACACTGGGGGCAGCCCTTTCACTACATTGCCTCCCCCTTCTGTGGCCATAAACCAACCATCGCCTTCATATGCATCTCCACAACCTCCCCATTCTGGTCTATCACCTCCGCAAGTCCCCTTCGGAACCCAACAACCAACCTTGCAAAACCCTCCTACATTATCCCAGCCGCCCCAACAACAACAACCATTATATAATCCATCAATCTCCTCACAAAAACCACCATACTAGCCACAAAGCAATCTATCTCGACCTCCCACTCAAACTATATCCCTGTTCCTCACATCCATCCTATGACCACGAGCTCAAACACAATACAACATCTTGTCCTGGCCCACACAACATCCTACATCACAACCACAACCCCCACAACATCATTATTACCAATAGCAGTCCCAACAACAACCACTCTATGTGGCCTCACAACAATCGTAACAATATCATCCATACCAGCAGGGCAATCTGCAACATCACATCCCAACTCCTTAGTAGCCTGCCTCTCATTTTTATCAAATGAACATGTACTATGCCTCATAGCCATAACTCCTATGTCACCAAAATCCCCAGGAATACCAACAAGGGGTATAATCATCCCAATAACAAAATCCATACCTCAACAACCTGACGCCCTCTCAACAAGATCCTTTATCGTCCTACCATCCATACCTATCCAGCCCGCCACCAGTCATCTCATATCTGCTAGAAATAAAAACTGCTCTGAAAGATCTCCAAGCTGGGACTAGCAAGAAATCATTCAAATTCGAGGATATATGTCCATATCCGTTTGATCCCTCCATCTCGTTGATCCCCTTCCCTAAGCATTTTGAAATACCAAATTCAACAGATATAGGGGGAACAAAGATCCTAAGGCCCACTTGCAAGAGTTCTACTCCCAGTACCAGGAAGTTATGCACAACGACAATTATCTTTTGTGCCTATTTGTACGGAGCTTGATAGGCATCGCCTTAGATTGATTCATGATCCTCAAAAGAGGGTCCATAAAATCTTTTGTGGACCTATCAGAAAGGTTTGTCTCTTACTTATCCTTTAATTTGGAAAAGGACACTGACACCTTAGATCTCGTCAAAGAGAAACAATGGGAGGGTGAAACCTTTGCTAGCTACCTTCAAAGGTGGTGTGCATTAGCAATCCAAATGAAAACCCCTCTAAAAGAGAAAGATATGGTCACTCTCTTTGTGGAGAACTCTCATCCTGACATGGCTCATAACTTCAAATTACATCGTGTTACCACTTTTTTACATATAGTGGAAAAGGGACCTATCCTTAAATGTGCCCTTGTTGCCAAGGGACACATCAAAATACATAGCCATGACAAAGAAAGGTCATTTGGAGATAAACCACGATTTTGGAACAAGAACAAGAATGCCATGAATGACGGTGTGACTAATACTAAACATATCCAAATGGCCGATACATCCTAGAGACAACAACCATCCGTACCTAACACCATATCTGTCTCACAGGGGGCACCTCGTCCCCCTCAACAATCAAATTAGAACAATCAGGGGAATGCTAAATGTTAGTATGCTCAATTAGGAGAACCCCTGAGTGCTGTCTTTAATAAATTTTTATAGATCAATTATCCAATCACGTACCCTGTCACCAAGCCACTTGATGAATCCAAGCCCAAGCCTATATGGTTTAGGGAAAATGAATATTGTGAGCTCCATAAAATTAAAGGACACTCTTTGAATAAGTGTCAGGGTTTGAAAAACTATGTCCAAGATCTCATTGATTGAGGAGATATCAAGGTTGACACTAGTCAAGACTCGTTGTCCAATGCTCAATTGAAAATATATCAAAATTCCCTCTCCAAATCATAATCAAGGCTCGAGCACCTCCAATAGTAATCCCTAAGACAATAGCACAAATAACGTGAGCTATAAGAATGTACCCCTCAATTACGAGGGTATTATCCATTACATTGAGTAGGTAGAACCCCGTGTATCCATGATACATGTCAAATCCAAAGACCCTTAGTGTGTTGTTACTACATGATGAGCCCGCATCACTATCCCCGCAGCCTCCGCACCAACCCAATCAACTCCTATAAGCTCCCAGTACAACATCCTCGATCACTTAGGAAAGACCACTGCTCATATCTCCATTTTGGATTTGCTTAAGTCTTCTCCTGTACACTAAGAAATTCTCAATAGAGCCCTACAGGAAACCCATGTACCTAATGACATTGATCCTACATGATTCCAAGCTTTGGTCAGACACCTAGCTTTATCTTATCAACTACACTTCAACCAAAATGACATGCCAAATATCGATGTCAATTATAATCGCCCCTTGCATATCGAAGTCGTTGTTTCCCACCATAAAATAAAAAGGGTCTTGGTAGATAATGGATCTACCCTCAATTTGTGTACTTTGAAGTTCATAAAATAGGTGGGGTATACTCAAGTAGATTTAAGTAATTAGATCATCATGATCAAGGCCTATGATAATGCAAAAAGGAATTCAGAGGGAATTATCAGTCTTCCTATCCAAGTGGGACCTATGGTTCAATACACTACATGTCATGTCCTTGATCTGAACTTGCCCTATAATCTCCTCCTTGGCTACCCATGGCTCCATGCTATGCAAGCCATCCCTTCCACATACCATCAATGCCTAAAATTCCCAGTCAACGGACAGGAAGTCACCATCTATGCTGAACCCCAACCATTCGAATATTTCTGCACTTTAGAAGTGCCTTCCCCCATTTACATTATTGTCTCGGGGTCGAAATGGGGGCATCTCAGTCATCATCTGCTAATCCACCCTCCATCACGACAACCACTCCATCTTCCACCACTAATCCTCCGATCACAAAAGTCCAGATCATTGAGAAAGGGTGCGATGAATACGAAATGCATATTACTCTTAGTATAGCAACCATGCCTCCGTCACCACATGAGTACGGACAACCTTCACATGCTACTCCAAAGGAAGACAAGACTGTCACCTTCAATGGTAAAAAAATCCCTACCACCACTTTCAGGTCTCCCAGTATCAAGATAGATGCACCAGAAGAGGATATAAGTCAATGTGTATACTGAGAAGAACCCCAACCAGATCCCCCTCTAAAGGAATATTTTCAAGAAGCATATCCTTGGTTAGCTAAGTTTGCAGAAAAGTATCACTACCAAGCTAGGGGCTTAGGTAAAGAAGAATAGGGGCGGTTGTAATCTATTGATACATCAAAGCTGCCGAAGAACATAGGCATCAGATACGATAAAAAGAAGAAAGGCCTTGCAACATCATCTAATACCTCCAATAGTGTCTCCGTGGACAATGGCTCATTGGAATACATACCCAAGGAGGAATACATCATACGTGCATACAATGACTTCGATCACACCAACCTATCATCCATGTTCAAATGCTTATCCGTCTGCTCCATTAGCCTATCCCTTCGCCACCCTGAGCTCATTGATTAAACCTATGTAATAGCACACCCGTCAATATGTCTGCGGATACATATTTCAACCTCATGGGATTGGGGGAGGATGAACACTCTAGTCGCAAAAATAAGAAAAAGAAAAATAAAAAGTGGTCATCTAGTGAAAACCTCCTTGAGGCACTTCCTAACCTTGAAAACATAAAAATAAAGGATGCCTCCGATGGAAAAAACCTCAAGGAGGTGCTAGTAGATGGAGATGTTCATCTTCCCCTTGTGGGAACTCAGTTATGTGCTTGATCATCTATTCTAATCAAAGAAAATCAAGAACTCAATCTGGGTATTGCTGAAAATCTTAAGATCACATATGTAGCTAAGTCACTCTCAGAGCAAGAGTATCCAGTCATTGTGCAGCTACTCCAAGAGGGAATCATCAACTTTGCTTGGTCATATTTAGACATGTCAGTCTTAGACCTCACCTTAGTGGTTCATCATTTAGACATTCACCCAAATGCCAAGCTTATCAAACAAAAGCTTCGCAAGATGCATCCACAGGTCGCATTATTAGTCAAGAAGGAATTGGAGAAGTTACTAGATGCAGGTTTTATCAGACCAATTGACTACTCTGAGTGGATCTCTAATATAGTACCAGTCGCCAAACTCAATGGAGACATTTGGATATGCACAGACTTCAGGGATCTTAACAAGGCCTTCCCAAAAGATGACTTCCCTCATCCTAACATTGACATGTTGGTCGACCTCTCAATAGGATATGAGATGCTATCCCTCATGGATGGTTTCTCTTGTTATAATCAGATTCGAATTGCACCTAAGGACCAGTACAAGACCACCTTCACCACACCTTGGGGAACTTTCTGTTACAATGTTATGCCCTTCAGTCTCAAAAATGCGGGGTAACATATCAGAGGGCAATGACAGTCATCTTTCATGATTTCATCCATATCATCATGGAGGATTATGTCAATGAATTGTTAGGGAAATCCAGAACATAAGCGGAACATCCTAATGTCCTGAAAAAGATCTTTGAATGGTTAAAGCTTTACAAGCTATGACTAAATCCAAAAAAGTGTGTCTTCAAGGTTATGTCAGGAAAATTGTTGGGTTTTATAGTCTCCTGAAGGGGTGTTGAAGTTGATCCCGCCAAGGTGAAGGATATTATAGACATGCCACCCCCGTGCAATCTGAAATAGTTAAGAAGCCTCCAAGGGAAGATGCAATCCATCCGTCGGTTCATAGCCTAGCTCGCGAACAAGTGTTAGCCATTCACTCATCTCCTGAAGAAAGACTCTACCTTCTGATGGAACCAACAATGTCAAATAGGTTTTGATAAGATCAAAGAATATTTAGCTCATCCTCCGATCTTGATGCCACCTATTCTAGGGAAACCCCTCCTACTGTATATCTATGCCACTTCAGTCATGTTGGGGGCATTGTTGGCACAACATGATGAATCATCAAAAGAGAGGGTGATCTACTACATCAGTCGGACATTGGCCGGATATGAATTAAACTACTCTCCCATGGAAAAGGCCTGCCCCACACTAGTCTTCAGTACATAAAAGCTCTAACATTACATGCTCAGCCATCTCGTCAAATTAATTGCTAAGATTGATCCACTCAAGTACCTGTTATCTAGAACCACTCTAATTGGTCACATGGCCAAGTGGGTCATGCTCCTAAGTGAATTTGACATAGAGTATGTGGAGTGTAAAGCCATCAAGGGGTAGGTCATAGCTGATCAGTTGGCCAAGGCACCATTAGTATATGCTTACCCTCTAGACACTGAATTCCTAGACAAAGAAGTTTACACGGTTGTAGAAGCTCCATCATGGACACTGTATTTTGATGGCTCATACACTCATAATGGATCAGGTGTAGGGATTTTATTAATCACCCCTCAAGGTGACTACATTCCAAATCATTCAGGATAGCATTCCCATGTACCAACAACATGGCAGAGTATGAAGCCCTTCTTACTGGCCTCCAAATTGCAAAACAGTGGCATATCACTCACTTGAAAGTCTTTGGTGATTCATTATTAGTTATCAAGCAAGTTAATGATGAATTCCTCACAAAGGATGATAAGTTGCTACCCTATAAATGTATGGTGGATTATTTCAAGAAATATTTCACCTTCATACAATTTCACCAAATTTTGTGGGTAAAAAATAAAGCAGCAGATGTAATGGCCACTATTGGTTTCCTGATTGACATGCCTAAAGATCAGACAAAATATGAGTTCCTTGTCAAACAACTTCTATTTCGAGCATATGATAACCCTAATACTAATATGGTGTGTGATATCATAGGTCCCACCTCCCCCTGGTACCAATATATATACACCTATCTCCATGATAATATTTTACCCCCAAATCTTACACGCAATCAATGTAAATCCATCGTTCATCACTCTTTTTGATAAATCATTGTTGGTGATACACTTTATCATGATGGTTATGATGGAATCCTCCTTAGATGTCTGAATGAGACTGAATCCCATACTACACTAATGGAAATACACACAAGTGTCTGTGGGGCTCATTCAAATGGTATGGCTTTAGCCAAAAGGATTCTTCAAACAGGATATTACCGGCCTACCTTAGAGCATGATGCTTGTGAATTTGTGAATAAATTCCTTCCATGCCAACATGTAGACTTGATTCATGCTCCAACCCAAGATCTTTAGCCCCTCCTACCACCGTGGCCCTTCTCTCAATGGGGTTTTGACTTGATTGGCAAGATTTACGCACCATCATCCGACGGCCATACATTCATAATCACTACCATTGAATACTTCGCTAAGTGGGTGGAAGCCATGCTACTCTCATAGATAACCGATATCTAGATCTCAAAGTTCATCCTTTACCATATTCTCTGCAAATATGGTATCCCATCCACCATCCTTTTCAATAATGGAAAACCCTTCAAAAACCAAGCCATGAAACACCTTTGTGACACCTTTCACATCCAACATCATTGGTCAATTCCTTATTACCCCAAGGGTAATGGTTAGGCATAAGCAACCAACAAGACCCTCATCCGCATCCTTAAAAAGGTCGTTAATAACATCGATCGAGGTTGGCACCTCCATATTCATCCCACCGTCTAGGCATATCACACATCCATTCGTACCCCTACAAGGGCCACTCCATATTCTTTGGTCTATGACATTGAAGCCATCTTTCCAATCGAAGTTGAGATCCCATCACTGAGAATGTCCCTAAATAATCTTATCAGTGAGGAGGACATTCATGTTACACGACTTGCACAACTAGAGTTACTTGATGAATGGAGAATCAAAGCTTATGATCCCAAAACCCCCTCAAGTGTCACTACAACAAGAAAGTTCACCCCCGATAGTTTCAGGTGGGTGATCTTATCCTCAAAGAGAATCAACATAGTCAGCAAGACAAAGACAAGAAGGGAAAATTTGAGCCAAACTAGTTGGGGCCTTATATCATAGCCGCCAAATATGGATCTAAGGGATACAGGTTGACTACTCTTGAAGGAGAGACCCTTGACGAACCCATCAACATCATGCATCTGAAGAAGTTCTATGCCTAAGTCCACTTGGTAACCCCACCTGTCAAAAAACAAAAAAAAAATCGGAAAAAATCCAAAAAAAGAAAAAAGTAAAGAGAAATAAGTTTGTCCTATTGTGAAAACCACTTTTGGTGGCACTTGGGATAAGTAGGGGTGGTGAAAACCTGGTCATAGGCATCATCCATAGAGGGTTTAATCATTATCTACCTAGCATCCTAGTTATTTTATGCTTTCATCCGCATTATCATCCTCACCCATCCCATCCTTGGCTGCCTGGTATATTTTGATTGAGCATTTGATGACTCGTCTAGCCTATCCCCCATCCTGAGCTTTTCAGTATCCCACTCTAAGCTTATGTCATTCATCTCCTCATCATTCGGTCTGTGTCATCACATAGGATCATCCATCGTGTCGGTCTCCATCTAGCTCTCATCCTCTCACGTTGCCAGTTGAACTACATTGCCCCTATGCTATCACATAGGCAAGGCTGGTCATTTGATCTACCCCTGGGGTATTCTAACCACCACATGTTGGTAGTTTATCATCTGCCTTCATCCTCCTCTTTCCACTTTATCCATGGTCTTTTCATGAACTATGAGGGCTCTGTGCTTTCATGTAGGCAAGGCTAATCTTTGATCAGCCCCCGAGCCCCTAGGTCTGTAGGATATGTCAGTCTGTGTCCTTGTCTAGCTCGTTATTCTCAACTAAGCAACCTCCCCTATTATAAAAAGCTTTGGTTAATTAAAAATATCTGGCATCAAATTGGGTCATTCAATTTTAGTATCCATCATCGTTCTCAACAGGATGCATCCTTCCTAGCATACCTCATCAATCCCATCCATCCCCTTGATCCTATGGTAAAGGAAATTTTGAAATTGATTGTGATTTTTTGATGTCTTGGAATTTATTTATCATTTGAGCTCCCTATCATCACTTTTCATGGTTTCCTTGATTGATCATATCATGATGTGCCTTGACTTGTATACATAGGGGTTTATCTTGATCTTTTCTTTGTTGTTGTCTTCTTGGTTGCCCCACGTAGTACCCACCAAGATCCCTATAGTCTGGTGTTATGCTGGGACATCCTTGTGTGTTTGAGGTTATCCCAATACTTGGCCCAACTAAGGTCATCATGACCTTGGGGTGTTGGGGTAGCCTTTCTATTTGTTGTGTATATTTCATGCATTAGATGCCAACTCACCTTGGTCCTACATATCAGGGTATATGGTATCTTATGCTATAGAAAAAATCAATGCTCTGAAGATGGAAACTCACATTAGGATTGCATTTCATCATATATTGCATTGCATTCACCATTTGATTTTGGTTGTGCAAATACTTTATCCCGCTCTCTCCCCTTCCTCTCAGGATATTGAAGGTTTTTGATAGGTGAAAAATTACACCCATTCTTCACAATCACTACATACCCATCTTCCATGATCATGTCAGTTCTTATTGACGCTTATGACCATGTGTTATTTCCTTTCATTATTAATTCACTATAAATTACAAGACAATTATCACATATTAGGTTCATTCTATTAACCACACATACATCGCCACCTGCATCACAAAGTGTCAGACTCATAATACATCACATCATGCATATATGGAATATTCGTATAGACTCCATCATACACATATACATACGTGTCAATAAATCAACTAGGCATCCATACACATAAGTCATCATAGATATAACATGTACATACACCATATCATGTTATGAATCTCTACATTAATAAAATCACCCATATTCCACAAATACATAAACCCAATCATCCATTGCCATATCAAGGAATGTGCATAAATAAATATACTCATATATCCACACAAGCATGTAGTATCATAAACATGAGAATAAATGAACCAAATGTGCCTAAATAAACCAAAGTATCCATCTACATAAGTAGGAACCATCATATACATGTGCATACATCAACTGAATTATCCATCAAAAAAGAAAACATGCTGCATAGTGTCAATAAGGACTGTCCCATATCATAATCAAAATAATACAATGTACGTCATATATCCATCATACATAAAAATCTATCATATGTCCATCACATAGCCCTCATACATCATCAAATAAGGTACAAAATCCAGAGATGAAGAGCATCTCTGATCTCTGTTGATAAGTACTACATGCTCCACCCTACATCTGTCAAAAAACTAGTATCCTATCATTCCGAATGAGCTACCTACATCTGATCTCTGTGGTGAATCAGGTACTGATCTCCTGCCTAGAGAGACATCTGGTGAATCACTATAACCTCAAGTTTGCATCCCTAATGATTGGGATGGCGTTGGAATATGTGGTGTCTGTCAAACATACTGGAACATCCATTGGGCCGGGTCTAGGACTGCATGGTAGTACGTGGCCATCCAAAATCCTGCCTCCCTCACATGCTCCTCTCACTCAACAACTTGAACCCGAGCAAAATTCTACTCTTAATGATATCTATCCTGAACTCTTGTGATCAATATCCTCTCTTGCTCCCAGGCCTCCTAGGATAGTCATAACTAGGCCATCTCTGCCTGAACCCGATCTCTCATCTCCTCAGCAGCCATTTCCCTAGGCACTACTACATCCCTCTCCCCTTATAACTCCTGTGTATCTGTCCCTATCACATCACTAACCTGCACTAAATGCCACTGAGCCACTACTATGTCATGCTCTCCTTGTAGCGTCTACATCCATATCTCTGCAACATCTCTCTCTCTACGTGGCCTGTGCCTGAGCCTTTGCTGCATCCTTGTCCCTCTACAAGGCTTGAAGTCTCAACTCAATAGAGTCTCGCTCTCGCCAAAGCCTTGACACTTGTGACACCGCTGCATCCCTATCCCTCTGAAGAGATTGCACCTCTGACTCTGCCACCTGCCTCTCACTCTGTGCCACCTGAGCATGTGCCTATAGCACATGCCTATCTGCCTCTAAGGCTTGCACCTATGCCTGTGCCACATCTATCTTTTCTCGTAGTATGCGCATATCTCTCCTCGTCTCCTCATCTTTTCACTGCATCAACCCCATGTCCCTGACGATCTGCTCTAAACAATCCACCCTGTCTCTAAGCTCAACCTGCTCCTAGTCCAAATCTGCTCTCTCCCTCCACAATTGTTCTAGCTACCCCTGTAGACCCACCATATCTCTGGCAATCCCTATCTCGGTCCTTGACAACTCCTACCCTGTCCCCCCTCCAACTACCTATTGTATCGCTACCTCTGCCACCAAGCAGTCTCACTCCCACCTCGTTGCATCTCCCTCCTCATGCTCTCTGGCCACCTCTACTCACAATCTCTCTATCTTTGCTTGCAGGTCCACTACCTCATCTCGGGCCTCATCTCTCTCTCATCAATCTCCTCTCCATGTCAAACACTAGCATGGCTAGGACTGCATAATCTCTCACCCTGAGTGAATCATCCTAGCTCACCCAACACCACCTATACTCTAACTTGCTCTACCTCTATCTACCGAAATCGCTACTCGCTAAGGCGTAGTCTCTCCAAAGTCTCTCTTAGCACCACTGCAGGATCCTCTCCTCTAGGGGGTGTTGTCGATAGTGGTTAGAGGTTGTACACATTCATGTCAATATCCATCTCCCATGGCTCATAGCCCTCACTCTCTACCGATGCCTCCATCCCATCCACATCTATCACTGAGAGGGCTCACTCTCTCCCTGTCATCCTCTCCTGTGCTCTACTGGTCTCACCCTCCTCCTGTCTATGTCACTGATGTCCTCATGTGACCATGTTTTCCTCATGTCTCTCCTATACTCTACTGATCCCAGCCTCCTCCCCTCTCTCCTACACCTAATCTCCTAGGGATGCATATGCTTTCTGGCTCCTCTCGCCTTGGAGCTAAGGCTCCCTGTCCTACTAGGCTGTAGTCCTGACCTCATCCTCTCCCTCCTTAGCTCCATCCCCTTAGGCCCTATGTCATCATCTCCTCCTCCTAATTGCCCTCGTTAGCTCCTCAGCTACTCCAACAACCTCCTCTCTCCCCCTCCTGGCTTCCCTCGCTGGCTCCTTAGCTGCTCCCTCCGCCTTCTGCCCTCCTGTTGTCCTGCTCTCGCCTGACCTCCTCTCTATCATCCTTGGGGTACAGGTTGTACTACCCTCAACTATCTCTCATACTCTGACCTGAACCCTAGTGCTCCCTCAATCGACACTACTGGGGTAATCTGTAATAGTGGATGTTGCCTGAACCACTGCCGATATCGATCTATCACCCCTGCATCCCTCTGCCCCTCCCGACTGTCTAGGTATGACATAAACTATAGTGTCTCCAAATCCTCCCACACTGCATCCAAGCTCAGTGGATCCCCCCATGGCCACTCCCATTATAGTCACCAGAATCTCACTCACCCCATGGGAATATCCCGCTCACTCCAAACTATCATGTCACCCGATCAGGCCTATATAGCTCCACTATAATCAGAATCCTCCCAACAATATAACAGTAGGTGAAGAAGTAACCACTGTGTGCCTCCTCATCATGCCTCCAACCCCTAAAGGACCATAGCAAATAGGGATGCCACACTATCATCTCCACCTGCACATCATCTTACCGTCTCCTCCATATGTCTACATCTCTCACATCTTGATGCCGTAGTATCGCTCCTGCCTCTGCTCCCCACCCCAAGGCCACAACCTCTCTTTCATCCTACTCTCCTAATCTGTGCACAATCAGTCTGGTCACCTTGATGTACTCCCATGCACAAACCTATAGTAGTATGACATGGGCCACACTCAACACCCTCCAGTAGCATACCCAGTGCATGTCTCGATACAGTTGTGCCAACATGTAGGTTCCCCATGCAAATTGCCCCTCTTGGCCCTCAATGATATGTCAAATCACCTCCATGAACCTGAGATGTAGGAATCGACCACTCCAGTCTGGCACTAGGATCCCACTAATTAGTCTCGCTAAGTACAAAGACAAAATCGGTACCCTGTAGGACAACATCCTATCCACATCCAACTACCCTTGCTGAACTAGTAGATTGTCAGTGCCAAAAACTATGCACATGGACTCATCCAATGCCTCACCCTCTGACCAACACTCACTAACTAGAAGCCCTAATATTGGGAGCCTCAGAATCTGCCAAACATCCTCCAAGGTCACCATCATCTTCCCCGTCGGTAGATGGAATGTCAATGTCTCCAATTCCCAATGCTCTATCAGACCTATCAGCATGGCCCTGTGGGCCTCAATCGTCGAATATGACAACATGTGCAATAATCCTACCTTTGATAGTCTTTGGTGCTCCATGCCTATCATCTGTCCCATGCATCTTGCCAAAACTTTGGACCATCTCTCTCGCATCCGCAAACTACCCACCTTCTACATCCATCACAATGACAGTTTGTCAGTCTCCTCTAGCACCATTTTGTCCTACCTTTTTCCTACCACAGGATTTCCCTTAACCATCCCTTACCCCTGCCTGTGGCTTCGCCTTGCCCCTTGGGCAGCCTCCCCTTGTGCTCGAGCGGACTTTCCCAAGCTCGCCTGAGCTCAGCCGAGTTCGCCGCCATCAGTCGAGCTTAGCTGAGCTCGCCGAGCTCAACCGAGCTCACCTGAGCTTGAGACAACGCGATCCTGAGCTCTCCCACGCTCGGGCAGACTAGCCTGAGCTCGCTCGAGCCCGGGAAGACTTGCCTAAGCTTGGCTCGTGCTCAAGCGGACCTACTTGAGCTCACCTGAGCTCACCCAAGCTTGCTGAGATCACTTGAGTTCGAGCACACCTGAGCTCGAGCTCGCCGAGCCCAAGCGGACTTGCCCGAGCTCGCCTGAGCCCAGGTGGACTCACTCGAGCTCACTGGTGAGCTCGTTCGAGCCTGAGTGGACTTGCCCGAGCGCGCCGGTGAGCCTGTCCGAGCTCGAATGGGCCTGCCTGAGCCTGCCGGCAAGCCTATCTAAGCTCGGGCAGACCCACCAAAATTCAGGTGGACCCGCCTAGGCTTGGGCGGACCTGCTCGGGCCCGTATAGCCCCCTAAAACCCTCTAGACCCCCCCTGCCCAAGCTTTTTCTAAAAGAACAATTTCCTGCTAACCCTTTTTTCCTCTCGACCCAACCCAAAAAACCCATATTTTTTTATTTTTGCAAAAAATTGACCAAATTATAGGGTGGGGTTTCGAACTAACCTGACGTGGCACAACACACTCTGCAAAGAACTGCCATCTCTCGTCCCCTTGATGAATGATATCTGAATCGTACTCTAGCATCGTGTCTCCTCCCTTTTGCTCTCTCCTTTTCTTCCTCCTCTCCTCACTTGACGACTATCCAAATGAGGAGAAATAACCCCCTCAATCCCCTTTATAGATTTTTCCTTCCTTTTTTCATTTTTTAAATAAAAGACATTTTTTCCTTTTATTTAACCTTTTTTTACCTCCATTAATTCCCTAACCCCCTTATCTTCCTGGGGCCACCATTTGCACACTGTTTGTCCGTTTTCCTCCATTCGACCGCCAATCTTCTTGGTTTTTCGTGCTCTTTCCAATGACATATACCACTCTATCCTTTTGAGAAGTTTCCCAGGGCCCCTTTTTCCATCCTTGTCCCCTTCTCGATGGGGCATACCCTACCATCCTCTCCCAATCTTCCATCATAAGCCTTCCCTTGCGAGACCAGGGCATCCCCTTTTATTCTTCTTTGTTCGGATAACTCATAATCTCTCCCATGTTCGGGCATCTCTTTTCCAGTCGAGTCATCTGCATTTTATTTTTCTTCAAAACCTTATTATCCCAACAGTGAAGATCGAAGGGCCAACCAAAGGATTGATTCGACACAAGGTAAAAGGTTCCATTTGTTGTTTTTATTTTGTGTTGAATCCACCTAGGATAATCTTGAGGTGTAGGTTGTTTTTTATTGCTATTGCACTCTCATTGTTTGTTGTTCATTTTCTAGCACCTAGGTTCGACCTATAACACATCCATTACATATAAACATCATAATCATCTCATTCATATCATCAATAATGTAATTTTCATGGTACAAATCAGGATCAATTGTGTGTAATATATCAAAATAGGCATGAAGCTACCCATGGACGATGATGATGGGTGGATGAAGATTCATGACATGGCTGGTTGTAGTATTGGCATCATTTTCATCATAAGGATTCTTCATGCTCCCAATGTTGATATTTTCTTGAGACAAAATTTCTCCCAATATGGTGGTAGTAGCACCTTTGTTCTTTGATTCTACTTGTTTTGAGATGTCTTATTCAATAAGCATTCTTTGAAAAATGACCAATGCAAATCACGTTATTTCAATTTGTTGTTCTATTGACTCTAGAATATCTTGTTC
Organism: Sequoia sempervirens; assembly: GCA_007258455.2. Taxonomy (NCBI): domain Eukaryota; kingdom Viridiplantae; phylum Streptophyta; class Pinopsida; order Cupressales; family Cupressaceae; genus Sequoia; species Sequoia sempervirens. Next base: position 598,627,191 of record VDFB02058242.1, read on the forward strand.
TATCTAACTTGTTTCCTTGAGTGGATGATGTTAGATATCTTCATACATGATGTCCCCAGTCCGAATTTGGGATATATATGATCCTGATGTTGACAACTTAGTTTGACTATATGAATCAATAACTTGCTCTTTTTGTGTAAAAATATCAGGAGTAAAGGAATCCTACTTTGAATGAAGATCATCTACGTGTCCATCCAAAGAAAGCATCTCATGGGTAGATGAAGGAGTATGTGCTATGTGGATATGATCATCTTGTATAGATGGGAGAGTATCCATTAGATCATTGTAGTAGCTTGGAGATATAAATTCTTGATCTTAAATGATTTTGGAATTGCTTTTGACATGCTTTGGATCAAGTTCTTGACATGGGACAGTTTCAAATAATGGATTGCTTATAAAGGGTTCTTGGATGTCTTATTTAGGCATGGTAAATGGATCAATATCCTCTTGATATTTGAGTTGAATTGGATCAAATTTTGAGTTGAAGATCCCCTCAATATCTACAAACATGTCTTGGAAAGGACCATTGCTAGAATTTGGTGAAAGATGTTGATCACACTTTGGAATAAATTGTTGAGATATACCTTCTAACTCATTGAGTGATGTAAAGACATTTTCAACATGATCATTGGTCAATGGATTGCCAATAGTTATTATTTTTTGATCAATTAGGTCTTGGATAATATTTTTGAGTTGAACACAATATGATGTTGTGTGTCTCTTTATTTTATGGAAATCACAAAGGTGATTTTCATTGTACCATGGAGGTTTCACTAAGGGATCTTGATAATTTTCATAGGTGGGAATTGTGATGAGTTTTTCTTGCACCAACTATTGCATGATTGATTCAATTGGTTTCCCAAGCGGTGTGTATTTTCATTTGTTATGTTGTGAGATTTAACCTGGTGGTGATTGATTTTGGACAATGCTTTGATTTGGGATGATGTTTATATTTGGCATGATAGGTTGAAATTGAACATTCTTTTGGTTGGGAATCACATTGCCTTGATTTAGGTAACTTTGATTTTGAATGGTGTTACCTTGACTTGGATCAATACATGGAGTTGTTAACATATTTTTTGGACTTTGAACAACATTTGTATGATTTGCAAACATATCTATCCCAAAGTTTACCAAGTGTGGATTCAAAATGTCCATGTTTGGTAAACTTGTACATAGTATATTTACATTTGGCATGTATGGATTTGGTGGGAAAATGTTTTTTTGTGTAGACTCATGCTTTGATTGTTTGATTGATAGATTTGTAGGTTCGGAAAATCTATCATTGGGAAAGATGTTAAAAAATTTAGACTAGGCCTACTCACATTTTTTGTACCATTGAGGTTTGTAGGAGATAATGATCTCATGTATGGATTGTATAAATGTGAGTGTTGATAATCAATGGGCATTATAAGTCTTTGATAGTTTGGTTGACTTAGATCACTCATGATGTATAGAGCAAGTTTATATTCCATGTTCCTCTTGTGTTTTAACTTTGTTGACCTCTAAGGGGTTTAGGACCAATGATGAGATAAAGGATCAAAAGGGTGAATAATACGGGTGTTGAATGTTTAGGACCCTTAGAGGAATACTAGACTTTAGGATTCTTTGGATTATTTGATTGGATTTGATTTGATTTGGACCTATAAACCCCAAGATGTTGGATGTTATCTTGGAATAAACCTGTCCACAACGATGATAATTTAACTAGATGTATGAGGAATGATTCATCCACACACACTTAGCAAAACAAGATGATTTTGATGTTGATTTGAAGGATTTTACCAAAAGTATAGTATGAATTATTTTTCCAATAGTTCAAAATTTGTTTGTGAGATGAGATTTGATTGATTTTTGAGATGGATGAAATGATTGGTTGTTTTTATCCTAAACTTAAAAAGAACTTTGTTTACAAGACCAAGATTTTGAAGAACATGTTTTTTCCTTAGAGTACTTCAAACCAAAAGATCAATGTTTCCTCAAAAGACCATAAGACAAAAGATAAACAAGCACACGTGTGGGATTCAATTGATTTCATCTTGATTAATGAATTGCTTTTACCACAAAAACTCTCTTGATTAAGTTTCAAACTGAATGTCTATGTCTCAATTTCTTTACATCCTACAAGGTCCATTATGTGGAAATCAAGAGAATTGAGGTGATAGTTACCTAATGTTGACTTTTAGTGAGAGAAAATTGAGATATAAACCCAAGTACTTAGATGCCTCTAAGGATAGAATCCCAAGGGCAAGCAATAGCAATTGGATTTTTTCAAAGGTATTTGATCCTCTAAAGGGTTTGAAATTTGATGTTCATGTTGAATGTTTGTTTTCCCAATATTTATGACCAAGCAAAGTGTTTTTGATTCCAAGAACATGCACAACCCTGTGGATATGAAAGACAATATTTGTTGAGTTCCCACTTGGACAAGTCCAGCTACACCTACTTTTAGTGAATGGTTAGATGCTTGACCCCACTAGCTCCCCTCCATGGCACTCACTTATATGGGGTAGCCAAGCATCAGTACCCATGAAACTTCCAAGGCATACTTTCCATTTCTACTAAAAGTCATAAAAGTGTGGGGCGGCTTCAGAATGACCATTCTTGCACCAACAAATAGATCAAGGATTTTGGCCTTTTCTAAACAAGGGTTTTAATGTGGTCATTCCATTCATGGGGGACCACCCATGCAGTGAGATACCATTCCTGCCCTTCTTTCCAGGATAATCCTCATGATATTGGCCTTTGTTCCAATATCCACACTTATATACCAGCTAGAAGTTGCTTGGTTTTAGTGTGTTTCCAATTGGGTTGTTCCCTTGGGTGATTACTTTTTACCACAAGGTAGGCCATCTAAGATAAAAAAAGTGAGAAAACACACCTGTAGTTTGATCAATATTCGTTGAGAAACAAAGAGAGAACACATGCCATATGTTCCACTCACACTCACAAGATCTGTTCAATTTTTAATCCCAAATGAAATGTGGAGGAAATCACTTTTCCAAACTTAAGATCACCAAAAATCCTTTTGATTCTCAAGATCGTCATGAGGTGTGAGAGAAATGCATACATCTTTCGATGGTATTAGTTTGGGTGAGTGATTACAAGACAAAGAAGCTGCACTTGTTTATTTTATCCTTTCAAAGCAAAAGTGACTTCTTTTTAAGCACCAAAGGAAGTGTGAGATTTTGATTGTTCAATTGTTAACCTTAAACAAAATCTGGTGGATTTTCCTAAAGTTCATTTTAAGCCCTTTGTAGCAAAATTTGAAAGCTTTTGTAGTGTTCCTTTTAGATCCCAAAAGAAATTTAGTATGTCCTAAGAGCATGAAAGGTAACAAATCCTTAAGAGAGAATGATGCCATAATGCAACCTCCAACTTCATTTTCCTTTTTCACCTTGATTAGACCAACCTACAAAAAACTAATTAAGACTACAAAACAAAGGTTAGAAAAACCAATTAGCAACCTAAAGCAACCAAAATAAAAAAATATTATGTCAAAAAAAAAGAAATTTGACTTTTTACTCCACCCCAATGACGTAGTCTACATAGGCGATGCTACTGAAGGACTCAACGACACTATATAGCACCACTAAATCTGCACACGATGCTCTACAAAAAAATAGAGAGTGTGATTGCGATGGAGTTTTACTCAGTGATGCAGTTTGGAATTCAAGAAACCTAATGACCGTGAATTGACCCAATGATATAATTAGAACATTTGAATTTTGGGTGGGAAAGGTTGAGCGACGTGGTTTATAGTTTGAAGCATCATTGTATGGCACCACTGGACTGATAGTGGTACTGTATGGTGTCAGTGGATTGATAGTGGTGCTATATGGCATTGCTGGACTAATAGCAGCGCAGTTCCCTATAGACACCAAAATAATAGAGAAAAGCACAAAATTCTATTAAAAAACATAATTAGAATTTGAGATAAGCCCTCCTTCTAGTGCCAAATGTGGAACTCCAATCCTAGGCCTACACAAACACAAGAAATAAACACAATATTAGATCAAATGCAAGTGAGAATCAAGATTCCCCATGAAATCCATTTAAATTGCAAAGAACAAGAAATGAGATGAAGAACATAAGTAAACATAAACAAAAGCTATCAAATCCTATTCAATGTAAAGAAAACTCTTGATCTCATGGGGGAGTTGGTGCCACTTTGATGTGGAAATTGGCCCTTTCCCAACTCTTATGCAAGCTTGTGATGTGATGACGATGTGATCCACTTTATTGAAGATTTAATTGAGCTCCATGATGAAAAATTTGCATAACCTAGCTAAGACCTTGATAAAATTGATGGAAATAGATATGCTTGAAGATGAAATTGAGTATAGTAGAATTTCTCAAATTGTGGATGATCAAAATGAGGAGAGAAGCCTATTATTTATAAAAAGAGAAGATGGAAGAATGTCCAAAATGAAGCAATGTGGGACTAATCTTCAACCAATGGCCATGTGCCACTTGTCAACAGATAAATGGGAAAATGATGTGCAATTAGGATAAATTTGAAATTAGTGAAATGACAAGGTGGAGGAGAGTGGAGGGAGAGTCAAATGAAGTTATGGCCACTTGGCTCATAGAAAAAAGACTTGTAAGATGAAATAAATGTCTTGTTGGAAGGACAAAGTCCACTTGGAGGGATTTTCAAATTTGGAGGAATATTCCCCTAAAGATGCCAAGTTGAGAGAAAATAGGGATTTAATAAATTAATTAAATGTATTTTCATGTGCAAGTGGCAAAATATAGAGGATGGGACATGGATTACAGTTAGCATTAATCAAGATTTGATTAATTAAGACGATGTTAGGTGATTTGACAATTTTGACTTAGATTTTAGAATTTAAATAAATCAAAGTTGAGAGGAAAGTGATTTAGACTCAGTTAAATAAATATTTTGATTTATTTAACCAAAGGGGATGAAGTTAGATTAAATCAAATAAGGTTTAATTTATTTAATTTAATAAGATGACTTTAGAGATTTAATCAAATAAAATAAATTATTTAATTAAATAGAGATCAAATGCTTAATTAAATAACATTGATTTATTTAATTAATAAGAGAGTGACTCAATCAAATAAAATTGATTTATTTAATTGAGGAAAATTGATGAAATTAATCAAATAAGGGTATTTGATTAAATGGTTATACAAAGGGATGATTCAGGATGAAGCAGTGCTAGTTACATTAGGATTAGGTGTGTAGCATCAATCAATACATTTTATGTGTCTACACATCCTTGGGAAAACTCACTAAGGTTATAACACACAAAATCCTCATTGGGAAAACCCACCAATAGAAAAACAATACAAGCACATAAAAGGGAATACATCATTCTTCAAGTATTACTCAACTACACTAGGGTTAGAGATTAGAGAGAAAGAGAAGGAATGTCATCACAAACAATCATGTGGGGCTTAGCATGAAACCAGGTATCCTCTCATATAGGTGAGGGTACTTGATTGTATAAGTTGTATGCTCCTTGAGTGGCTTGCCTTCCTCAATCATCCTTATCCACATTATGAGCAATCAAGGTATGAGAGGGATATACATTATCTTGGTTAATTAATTTCCCATGTGTAGCATTATAAATTTTCAACCTTTATAATTACACACTAGGTTAAGCTCCCCCCTATGTCATTGGACCTAATGGTTCTCTTAAATTTTCAATTTTATGGCCATTGTTGGAATATCATAATTAAATTATGAATTATTATTTAATATTTATTTAACAAAAAAATAGGTCTAGACTAGGGTGCCACCACCCTTTTCTAGCCTATTTTGGCCCTAATTTAAATATTTTATTGTCAATATTTTAAAATTTATAATTTTTTTCATTTGTCATCTTTTGATGATTAATTTTGGAGGAAAAAAAATTAATGCATATAAATACAAGTTTTTTTCACCATTTGAAAACCCAGTGAATTGATTGAGAAATTTAGCATCCTAAAAAGTGGTCAAAAGAAGAATAAACAAAGTTTGCAACATTTACTAGACCTGTCAAGATTCATGTTTGTAATGCATCAAGATTATATGTGAGTTTGTTCATGTTTTATGTTTATTTATTTCTTGAGTACTAACACTTGTATGAATTTCAATCAAGGGTGAAGCCACAATAGTGGTTTACAATTGAAGTGAGGAAGGAAAGCTCATAGAAAATGAATGCATGGAAAAAAACTTGATTTTAGGGGTTCGTACGAACATATTGGTTCAACTGAACCCATTAGGGGTTCGCTAGAACCTAGGTTTGGGCAAACCCATTTGATGTTTTCCTGGAAAAAATGCCAACAAAAACCCTTATAAAAGAGGGGTTCGAATGAACCCTAGTTCAAGCGAACCCCTGGGGGTTCATTCAAACCCCTGGGGGTTCATTTGAACCCCCCTTATTCCTCATCCCTCCTCTGAGACACAAAAAACCCTAAATTTTGGCACTTTAAAGCTCGAGTTGATGATGAAAATGGAGGAATATTCAAAAACCCAACTAGAATCAGGTAGTCCTCAGAACAAGCTGTCCAACGAATATAATCTTAATATGTTTTGGTTTTATTATGTATTTTTTTTTAGTTTTATTAAACATAGGTTTTTCATTAAAAATGAAGGTCTCTATTCTACACATGTGGAAAAATAGGAGACTATTAAAAATAAAATTTGAAAAATATTAGTACACCAGATATTGAAGTCCTTGATCCAACAAAATTTTTTTTTTTGAATTTTGATATATATAAAAAAAGTTATGCATTATACGGTCGCGCTATGTCTGAATTGTAATTGGTTTGACTACGAAACTTGATTAAAGAAAAAATATTCAATAAAAAACTATCTAACCAAGTGGAAGCACTAGATATCAAAGTTATGAATCTAAATTTGAAAGAATTATAATTTTATCCTTCATGGAAAAAAAGTTATGCGTTATACGGTTTGCGTCACTTTTTTAAAATGTTGTTTTTTGAAAAAAACTAATTTTCGTGGGAGATGGAAAAAGAAGTGTAAATTGATTCCAAAAAATTTGAAAAAAAATATTTTTAGAATCTACAGATAAAATGTGACGAGACTTTAGTTTGCATTATCTTCAAATTCTTCATGGTTTAGCCACTATAGCTGCCCGAATGTGAAGATTTAGTTAAAAATAATAATTTCAATGTCCAATTTGGCCAAAAATTGTAAACCACTATTATGGGATCACCCTCAAGCAACTGATTCTCATTGAATGGGATGAGTACAATTACTTTATTCCATCAAGGAAAGTATATCTAAATGGTAAGTTGTAACATTTATCAATCTATCATTCCTTTGATCTATTTTGCATCTACTTGACCGAGGGTAAGCACTCTTTACCTTGTCATAGTCATGTGGAGGTGGAAACACCAAAACAAGGTTTAACTTAGGCAAGCCCCTATACAAGGCAACCCTTCTCTCCTCTCTTATGTGTAGGTGATAGATTTAAAGTTGATTTGGGAAAGGATTGAAGACCTAATAGAAAGATTAAGCATTCAAACCTCTTATGTCAACAAATTAGGGCAAGTGGAATTAATCCTCAACAAACAAAATTTCAAAGGTGAGTCTAGAGAGGAAGATCCTATATACTATGGCCATCTAAGATCTAGTTTATGATTCTTGAGATATTCTCTTCCTAATCTATGGTGCTAGTGCTCCTATCCATCCAATTTGAGTCCAAATTCATATGTTAAGTTGCTCTATCTATGCACTCTATTGTTCTATAATTCATTTCTATATTTCAATTATGCACTTCTCTATAATTGCATCAATTTTTTGTAGCTTCAAAGTTGAGCTAGGTACACATTTACATTATCAAATCAAGCTAATCATTAATAACCAATCAACATCAAATTTTCCCAAGAAAGAACCAAACCCCCGATCCACAATTTTAGCTCTTTTATTGAGGTTAGTAGCCAAGTGGGTGTTTGTGATTACTTTTGGTTCCTTTATAATATGATGTAGGAGAAAGTGTGATTTAGACCCTAGATCCATTTTTCCCACATTAAATTTGTGTGAACCCAATTCTTGTTACATTTTAAAAACCTTTTAAAATATTAAATTACTCATTTTAAAATATGAATTCAATCTTAGGTTGTTTGAATTTTCCATTTACACATGCATATTTTTATGAAAAGAATTAGGGTAAGTGCACAAAGATGGGGGGGCAAAAAGGGGTCTTAAGTAGCCACTTTTATTTGGAAATAAAAAAATAATGACCTTGGATGATAAATTGAAGATAGTTACCCTCAAAATTTTAAGACACAACAAAAACAAGAGTCATAGTGCCTCAAATCTACATGCTAAAATACTATTTTTTTTAAATGGTGGAGATTAAGGGGTTAACAAAGGGGGGGCATATAAATTGGTCCTATTTTTTCAAAAAAACATAACATAGCATCTGGTGTGTTCCCCCTAAAATGTTAACCTTTTTGTTGTTGCAACTTTATAATATTTATTGTCATTGATGTCAAAAGTGTGTTGAAGATTGTATATGCTCCAGAGATAATTGATCTGTAGAGATACCTAATGTTGTAAGTATGCATTGTAGTCTATGGAAGATTAGTGATTAGTTGGTTGTATATATATGATGTAGAGGTGGATATGCATGTCTTAATGTTTTTTTAGTATGTCTACATTGATATCTTACCAGTCTAGTGTACCACACTAAGTAATAAGTTACAAAAGTTGTGTCCAAGGTTTTCTCAAGTATATACCCCAAGGTAGAGACACAATGTTATAGTTCAAATCCTTTTGTAGAGTAAGATTTTATATTGTGGTTCAAAAGTTAATCTCATGGAGGAAGGTGTTATATCCAAGGTTTAAAGTCATTAATTTTCTTCTGTAGTGAAAGTTATAAGTGACAAAGTTTCTTTCTATGCTTTGGTAGTGCAAAGTGGTTATGAAGGTTTGTTGGAATGCTTTACATTCCTTTGATTCTGAAGTTTTGGCCAAGAGGATTTGGGTACATTTTTAGTAATTTATTATGCATGCTATATTGAAGAATCAAGTGTTTTTATGCTCCACAAGTTCATTTCTCAAGTGACAGAGTGTTATAGTTGGTTTTGGGTGCTTATTCTTCAACATAACATATATTTGATTACTTACGCAAGAAAAATATGGTAAAGATTAGTGGTATGATCTTGTGTGGAAATTCCACATGTCTCATGGTGTTTGATGTATGAAGTACATGTAGATATTTCTTGTTTCTAGTACCACATAGTTGTTTCAAGTCAATTTGTGAAGTTATATTATTGTTGATGTTGAATAGGGTATATTGGTGATGTGTACCACTAATTCAAGATTGAGAAGAGTCTAAGAAGTGTTTGTATATGTTTTATGGGTCATTCTAACTCATCTAGAAGAGATGTAAATAATTTTTTTATCATTTTTTCATGTCACCAATAAAGATGTATGCTACAAGTTTCATAATTTCTTGTTTATGGTCAACAAAAATTATGTTTTGCAAGTGTGCAAATGATATATATAGAAGATAAAACATGAGAAGAGAATTATGGAAGTGTGTAAAGATGTATGATTACATGAGTAGAGAATGAAAATATCTACTATAGACCTAGTGAGTATAATTGATGACTATTAGTGGTTGAAGCCATAAATCCAGTAATATTTAAGTAACTGTTTCCTTTTTAATTTAGGGAATAATAGCTTCCTTGGGTTTTATCCCCTAAAATAAAGCTATATAAATAGGTAGTAGTAGCTTCCCTGGGTTGTATCCCTAAAATAGTTGTAAATTCTTATTTACTTGTGAGGATAGATTAGGACAGTAGCTCCTAGAAACATTTCTCATCATGGTTTTCCATTATGGGGTTTTCTACATAAATTTGGTATCATTTGTGTTCTTGTGTGGATGCTTATCTTCTTTCCTATTTTAATCAAGTAGTTGAATAATTATCTTGCTTCAATAGTTATTAATTGGGATTGAAATTTGGAGTATATTGATTCACGACCCTCTCAGTATTTTTATGTGTTCAACAATGGGTATCAAAGAAAGGTTCCTTGATATTTCCTAACAAGTAAGGTAGATCATGTATTGGGAACACATGGAGAATGATGTTGTGCCCAAGAAGAAGAGATCTCTAAAAGAAGAGAACATGCCTCATGAGGAGGATTATGAATTTGAATTTGAATTCAATAAGGAATATTGTTTAGTGGATTATGAAGAACTCATTTCTACTCTAAATAATTTGGATGAAGAAATAGAAAATAATGAAGAACTTCAGTGCAAACTTCAAAAATCTAAAAAAATAATTGGAAAGTCAAAATTTCAAGTTGAAGAATGTAAAAAAATTGTAGATTGCATGAATATAAAGCTATGGACACAAAAATTGTACTCCTTTGCAGAAAGTACAATCTATGGCCTAACTTAGTCCTATTTTAGACACCCTTGCATCAATCACCTCTTAAAAACTACATTTATAGGCCCCTAATGTTCATTATTTTTTATCTAGAGGCCCACTTCACTCAAAAATTATATAAATCCTGACAAATAATGCTTAAAATAGTCATGTCTCAAAAACCAACCTATGAAAACCTTATGTGGGACCCATTTACCACCTTGGGCGAATGAGTCCCTTTTGGGGAAATTTTCAATTTTGAGTAGGAATTTCATCGACTTAATTAAAGTTTTTAGTGGATGTCAGCCTCTTAGGTCTTAATAACTAGAAATTAGGTATTATTGCCTATAAATATGTGTTTTAGGTCATTTTTCACATCTCCTAGTCATTTTTTTACAAAGAAAAATCAAGAGTCAAGAGCAAAATATCTTTCACAAGAGGATTCAATAGAATTTTTACAATAAAGTTGAAGCTTTTAGATAGCAAGATAGGGTTTTTCCAAGTCTTCAAGCTCACTTTCCATTCAAGATTTAAAATTTCAAAGAGTTGATCATGGATGCCTATGGAGAATCATGGAGAAATCTAGGTTGAGGAGATGCAACTAACCATCAAATCACACCTTATGAATTGTTTTCAAAGTGATTCCATCTTCCATTTCTCTCTATCTTCATATTTAAGGTTTGCATTACATTTTCATGTCATTTACATTCATTTGATATGTTGTAGGGTTTCTTGGATTGAAGTCTTACATCATTCAAATCACCTTTGCTCATCTTATTCTAGCACATTAGAATAGGGTTTTGTCTTACTTTAGATTTTTCTAGTATTAGACACACTGAAGGCTAGGATTTTATGCATATTTTTTTCCATTCAAGGTTTAATTACCAAATTAGGGTTTTTACCAAGGAAAAATCCCCATTAGACAACAAATTTTAAGCTATTTTATAGGTATTTTCAGAGATTTAGATTCGAGTTTCTGTTAGGAAGTGCTATGCAGGTGACAAAGTACAAGTCTGAAACTTGAATTTGTAGAAAATAGAAAAATGAATGATTTACCATGGATAGTGAATGAGTCTCACTAGAGGTGCTTGTTAGAGCTTAATGTAGATTCCATAACCCATTTGGCAGAAATAGGATTCTAGGCAGAAACGCTGATATGGGATTGATTCGCCCAAGGTGGCGAATGAGTCCCATTCAGTCAAAAAGTTAATATTTATAGTTTTTTAGAGTTCTTTTCAATCTAAAATATAGGTTTATAGGTGCACACATTAAGTCTTGTAGATTTCTATTTTGTTCTATTAGCATTTTTATTCTTCTTTTTAGGTCTTTTGAAAATAACACTGCATTTTCAAACACTTCATATTTCTTAGTTTTGCATACGTAATCAATAGTATTTTTTAGTTCTTTGCATTTGGTTTACTTCATTTATGCATATTAAATTTATATCACATCCCACTTCAAGTGTAAACATTACATTTTTTCCTCAATCTTATCTCCTTTTAGGTGAAAAACCCTAGAAGGAGCATATAGCATTAGGTAACCAAAATATTTGTTTTCACAAGCTCATTGATAAAAATGTTAAATGCTTGAAGCTTGAAGAAGAGATTGTTTCCCTAAGGAAAGAAATGGATAAAGAAAAAGAAGAAATTGAAAAAGGACTAAAGCTAAAATGAGGTTTTGATATTCTTGATATAATCATCAATTCTCAAAATTCTCCAAAAATGAAATTTGGTGTTGGTTTTGAGAAAGGTAAAAGTCCTACTACCAGTGCTTTTGCAAACCTATATGAGAGTTTCATCGCAAAAGGGAAGTCTAAAATAAAGGAATAAAAATCCTACATCAAAGAACCTAAGAAGACAACCTTTAAAGATGCAATTTTAGATCAAGACAAGAAATCATATCAAAATAGAAAAAACGAAGATGGTGGATTATTTCTAGTTTAGAGACAATGAAGATTTATAGGTCCTACACCCAGTGGACAACATACCCCTACTAGGTTCACTCAATATTTTTAAGGTTATTGTTATTCTTATAATAAATTTGGGCAGAAGGCTATTAATTGTAGATCTAGAGAAACAAGGAAAGCCTACATGAGTAGAAGGCCATATGTGCCTCAAAGATACATTGTTATTTCATTTCATGAATATTGCTATCCCTCCAACAATTTTGGTCATAAGGATGTGGAGTATAGAACTAAGGAGGAATAAATTTGGAAATTTAAATAAGACCAAAATATTCTTTTGTAAAAATGTGGTGATTTAGGTTGTCTTATAGCTTGAAGTATTAGCCAAATTTTGATTCTCAAATTTCAACTATTAGCCAATTGGTGAATAATTTCCACTAAAAAAATTATTGGTGGGATCAGGCCATCAAGGAAGAGTACAATTCTTTGATCAAGGAAAACACATGGGATCAAATAAAATTGGTTTGATGTAAGTGAATCTACCAAACAAAATTTGTTGCAAATGGATTAGTTAACAAGTACAAAGCATGGATTGTCGAAAAAGGTTTCTCAGAGTTTCCTAGTATTGAATACACTATGAGCTTTCCCTTACTTTCCAAGATAAAATATTTTGCTTAATTCTTATCATTATTGTAGATATTGGTTGGATTGTACATTATATGGATGTGAAGAGTACATTTACTCATGGGATCTATAAAAGTAGATTTCTATAGTGTAACTTGAGGGATCCATTAAGGATTCTTCTTTATTTTGTAGGTTATAGAATCCTCTTTAAGGTCTCAAGTGGTCCGCATGGGCTTGGTATGCCAAGATGGACTAATTTATTCTCTATTATATTCTCTTGATGCCCTTTAATTTGTACATCTAAATTTTGAGATAGGACAATAAAAATTCAACCTCTTTTAGTGAATTTAGTCAATAGAATAGAACTATTTTATGATAATATTTTAGTAATATCTAACCTAACATTATCTTATGTAAATGAGTGGAAGTAGGAGTGATAGTTTTTTACTTTAAATTAAATATGGTGAGTGGGAGTGAGAGTAAGTGTTTTGAAACCTCTATGAGTGGGAACAATTTAGAAGAAAATACGAATGATGATGATGAATAGTTTGAGGGAAATGAAGAATAGGAGGCATTTTGGGGTGTGATTAAGGAAGAGGATGACCTTCTATATTTTTTTTGAATTCCAAATTGCAGGAAGTGTCCGCCCTTTGTACATTCATTGTTTGTGGTGACTCTTCAAATGGGTGTTTAGGATTGGGTTTATGAAAGGGTTTTATTTCCTAGGTGCCAATTCCTCTAGTCAAGTTTTCTAGAGAGGTTGAGTTTATGAACAAGGAAGTTGTGATTTGTAGGGGCCCTAATTATGATGGGATTCTATGGGAGGAAGCTTTTCTTCTTAGTACTAGGGTGGATTTCACCTCACCGAGGTGTCTTTTGTCGAGTCCCCTAGTTCCTCTCTTTTCTTACTATTGCTAAATGATGTTTCCATGTCACAATTAGATGTGGAATTTAAGGTTCCTTCAGTTCAGCTCAAGATGGGTGGTTTTTATTGGATCTTATTTCTTAGTTCAGGATCTAGATGCCCTGGTTGACCAAGTCACTTTTATGGAGAATGCTCTCATTGGGAGGTTCTTAGGCTCTTGTCCATATATAGAAATTATTCTTTGTTGGGCTTCAAAAATATGGGGTGTTGCTAGTCAACTTTAAGTGGTTGATATACTTGATGGCTTCTTTCTTTTCTCCTTCCAATACCTTGGGGAGATTAAGGGTGTTTTTCTTGGTTGGCCTTGGTTCTTTGGAAAAAAAAAATCTCTTTTTACAAAGATGGACTATTGAATTTGATGCATCCAAGGAAAAATGTTAAAAATTCTAAAAAACACGAGCCATAAGATCAAACAATGAATAAAGACACCTTCCACACAAGAGAGATACAAAAAATAATATGCAATATCCTTAACAAAAAAAAATCCTTAACAAAAAAAAATCTATAGAATTAAAGAGTTCAAGAGCTTATCAGAGGTATGATAATATAATAAGGGGTGAGTGCTATATAGGAGTAGCCCTAAATGATAAAGGGATTAGATTATGACAAGTGCCAACATCTCATGCAATGAGATAGAATGATCTAATAATAGCTCACTTCATTTAACATAAAAAACACTCCTAAGTTTAGCTTAAATGCATGAGAATAAATTAGACTAATAATTAATTAAATATTAATTAATTATTAGCTAATGCATGATTACTCTAACACCCCCTTTAATATGAACATACGGAGTAGCTAAAAACCATAAAATGAGAATACATAATGGGTTCCAACAAATAAGGCCTTGTGAGGTACCCATGTATAAACATTATAATCTCACAACTAGAGAAAAGGAAAAAATTGCATGGGAAAAACTCCTCTCTAAAAGAAAGAGAGGCGAATGAAGGGCTAAAAAAGCCTCCAAAATAAGGTCAAGGACTATGAAGCCTCAAACAAAAATAATGTCCTAAAAAAATAACATGAAGAACATCATTGAAGCACAAAGAAGTTCTAGACAACTATTGAAAGATGACTGATATAGTGTTGAAAATTTGTTCAGAACCTCCAAAAAAAAACAATGCAAGAGTGTCCATACATTGTAAATGCTTCATCTCACTAAAATGCATGGGTAACCAACCAATGATGTATGCTGCATTTTCCTATTACATATGAACAAGAGATAGATACATAGATCACTCAAAAAAATGAAAATAAGGAAGAATTAGCACAAACAGTAAACCCCCCCATAATGATGACAAGGGAGAGTCAAGATAGATCCACTAAAGCTATATGAAATAGAGAAGTGTATGTAGGAGAAGCAAGAACATCTAAATGTGCACAAAAGAGTACCTAAAAATAAAAGGGTGTGTGAAATATGACACACACACATGAGGCAAGAATCACTAGGATTCACTACTATCATGGAAGGGACACTCACTTGAAAAAGGTGTGATGGAAAAACAAAAGGTCTACACAATCCCCCCATGGAACTTTATATCATAGTACAAGTACAAAAGGCACAATGGGATGTGTAATTTACCCAAAAAGTATACACAAGAATGACACTTTATCTTAGTGTTTCACATTTTTAAAAAATTACATGAAAAATATTTCTACAATGTCCAAATAAGATAGAATATTGTAAATACATGTAGAACAACCAAAACCAAGTCATCCCATAGAAACAAGAATTTTATAGGAGTTAAAATGTCCAACTAATTCACTAGAGTGTGAAAACACAAAAAATTGAATAAAATATACTTGGATAGAATTCTAGAAAAAAGTGCATGGATGATTGTGAAGAGCTTTGAAAATCCATCCCAACACTGCTAGAATCATGAAAAATAGAGAAACATGTCAAAAGTTATGAGCTCGGAACTAAAAACAAAACCTTTAACTTCAACAAGTTGTAGAATACACCATCAACAAAAAATGGCAGTGAGTCCCACACCATTGAAAAGTTGACAAAACATGCTTTCCAAAGATATCTTGTTTCCCAAATTTGATATTGTATGTCCAAGTTATGGCCAAAAGAAAAAAAAACCTCCTTTAGGGAAAAAGAGGGCTTGAAGGGGATCATTCCCTACATCCATACCACTAACATCAATGGAATATTCCCTTGTCATCAAGAAAAACTTGATGCTTAAGAAAAATGTACTATTAGAATATTCTTTGTGATTCACTAGAAGAATGGACTAAAATACTAGAATATTTCAATTATTGACAAAATTCTAACATGGCCGAGAAAGAGGTCGAAAAGCATAGAATGGCCAATTTTTTTTTCATTCATTAGAAAATGGTGTTGGTGCTAGAAAAGGCCCGCTAGTAAGATATAGATGTTGATAAAGATCATCAGACGGTTGACTAGTCCGTCGACAAGCCTACCACTGACAAGGTCGACCCTACGTAGGTGGCTTGGTAGGTACTCTTGCATAGGGAATTAAAACCCTACATTCCTTTTTTAAATATAATTTTTTAAAATTTCAAAAAATAGAAATTAAAAAACTGATCTGCTTTTTTTTTGGATTTTTGTGCACAAGAGTTTTTATAGGGGTCGTATAGGCCCTATGCAAAAAAACTTCCTTAGAAGATTTCGATAGGTAATATAGGAAAAGTTATAGTCAAATTTCATTGAATCAACCTCCTAAACACAACAATGAGGTCCTTTTCACATGAAAATTCTCCTAAAATTCACCCAGCTCCAAAAACTGTAAAAAATGCAATGGAGATCCAGATTTGAAGCTTATGATCCTTGTTGATGAAAAAACCTCACAAATCAAGAAGGGGTTTTTTGAATCTACGCTCTGATACCATGAACTAAAATTTTGAAAAACATGAGGCACAAGATCAAACAATGAAAAAAGACACCTTCCATGCAAGAGAGTTGCAAACAATAATATGCAATATCCTCAACAAGGAAAAACTACATAATTCAACAATTCAAGAGATTATCAAAGGTATGATAATATAGTGAGGGTTGAGTGCTATATAAGAACAACCCTAAATGATAAAAGGATTAGATTATGATGATTTTCAACATCTAATGCAATGAGACAAAATGACCTAATAATAACTCACTTCAATTAACATAAAAAATACTCCTATTTTTAGCTTAAGTGCATGAGAATAAATTAGTCTAATATTCAACAAAAGTTTAATTAATTATTAGCTAATGCATGATTATTCAAATAAAAAAATCCAACTGGGTCCTTCTTTGGGTGAGGCTTCTAGCTTTCCCTTTGAAATACTAGCATGAAGAGATATTTAGAGGTATTGCATATGCTCTCCCTTTGAAAGACATGAAATAATTGTTCTTTTTAATTTTTGTGTGTGTGCTGAAATTGGTAAGATTTTACCAAAAACTATAAGTTACAATCCAACTTGGGTGTCTAGGAGCATATTCTCCACTTTGAGTCTTTCTCATTGGTGTGCTCTGATTTTCATAGAGTTGGGAATTTAACTCGCATGTGCTATGTTTACATAGATGTCCTTACTTATTTTGGGAACTTGGTATGTCATTCAAAAGGGATTGAGTTGGGCTTCTTTGGTGTAAGCACCATAGTTAAATCTAATTAGTCCTCCCTAATGGGCAAACAAGAGGTTGAGAGTCCTTCGGTTCATGATTCCTCTTTGATTTCTAGTAAGGTTTTTGTTGTTGAGGAATTTGTTGTGTTCTTGAGGGGAGTCGCCCTTAAGGATAAAAATATTCCAAATCCCTTGGCTAAGATTGATTCTTCAAAAAAACTTAATATGAACCATTTGGGTCACACTTCACTTCAAAGCTCTATGGTTAAGCTTAGCTTCAAACCTCCTTAACTGTTTTGGTTAATTCTATGTGGTTGTTGTATTGTTTGGTTCTTTTGGGGCCTTTTTTTAATCTTTACGTTAGTTCAATTGTTTTTATTTTTTCCATATTGTAACCTTTTGAGGTCCTTTCAAAACCTTCTTCAATTTATAACTCCAATAAAAAAATATTAACTTATATAAACATCACATAAATATAATAAATATTAAATAAATTATTTATATTCATAATATATATATAAAACATTACTCATAAAATATAAATCATAAATTTAACTTAAAAATTATAAAATTAAATTATAATAAAATATCATAATAATATAGACCTATCATGGAAACCCTGACACTCGAAACACTGTTGTCAAGCTTCATCACTTCCATTTTAAGTGATTTTAGAAGAAAGTTTTAATGATCCAATTATAGAGTAAGCTACAGTGGGCAGAGGATTTTTTTGTAACCATTGTCTTTGAAAAATTCCAATTTACTTTCTACTATTTGCGATAATACCAATTTAAGGAAACCCTAACTTTTTTATTATTGGTGAATTTCTTAAGATTTATCATTTGGTTGTCGAGGATTGAGAGGAAGGGTTTTTTATCATATGATCTAAAGTCCTTTTGGTTCCCTTGCGTGATTTTGACCAAACACATTTGCGTGGGCCATAAATGAGGATAAAAATGGAAGCATAGAAAGGTAGGTCTCACTCAAAGTCTGTGGATGATAGTCAAATGATAATGAAAGAGAATAATGATGCTATTTTGGTTGGGTACATGGCTACCAAGCCCACTGAGACAACCATGAAAGAAGAAGATTCTAATAAAATGAAGGAACAACAATCTGAGGATTTAGGTAAAACTAGAGAATTTGTACTTCCTAATGATGTAGTTGATTGCATACCTGAATGTTAGCATAAATCTATTATTCTATTCTTTCTAAGAGGTATCCCATCTGAAGCTGATTTTTACAAATGGGCCATAAATAATTGGGAAAACAAGGTATGGGAGATTGAATGCTTGAAAAGATTAGGGAAAGGGTATGTTTCTTGTAAATTAAATTCAGTAGATCATGCACAAATTGTGCTGCAATATGGAACCTAGGTTATATGTGGAAAAATCTATAACTTCCAGGATTGGACACTAGACTTTCACCTTGAAGGTCCATCTAGATCTAAATATCCTATGTGGATAGAGTTACCCTTTTTGAATCTTACTTTCAAACTGTTTCTCAAAGAAATTGTTTCTCAACTTGGTAGAGTTTTATGGTGCAAAAATAACATAGAAAAATTTTCAAGCTTTAGAGTTCACCCTAGAGTCTGTGTAGAAATGGACCTTACTATTCAACTACCAAAAATATTAAATTAATAGGTCTAGGGTTTGAAGTTTATCAGCCATTAGTGTACTTGAATGAGCCTAATGCATGGTTTTTTTCCATCAAGATGACCATTTGATTAGAGACTATCCTATAAGGAAAAATAGATATATTCAACCACAAACAATTGCTTTGCCTAGCTCACAACATTTGTCAACATCTGTTCGACCTTTTGTTATGCCTTTGGTGTCTCAATTGAAACAAGATGTGTCAGATGGGAATACTAACAATAATAATAAGTCTTATTCATAAAAAGATTCCATTATGATAGATGGTTGGAGGGTAACTAGGAAAAGGAAGGAACCATCAAAATCTCTTGAACCTCATAATGGTCATACCTCTTCTCCTATATACCCTTCATCTTCTTCTCACCAAGGTGTGAGAAGTACCGAGAGTGCTCCTTTACCACCACCTATGAGACAAAGATCCCCATCTCCCTCTATTTGTAAAGGAGCTCCTTCATCTACTATGAGGAAAAGATCAAGGTCCCCTACTCTTGTGACAAAAGATGATTGGCTTGCCAAACAAAATATTACAACTACTAATCATTTTGATTTTTTTCCACAAGAGGATTTTCCTATTCTGCATAATTAGGAAGTAGAAAATTATTTCATGGAATGTTAGAGAAATTTCTCTCCCTCATTGAAAATTTGAAGTTAAGGAAGGTATGGTTAAATGAAAACCTAATATTATCTTTCTTCAAGAAGTTAAACTTAATGATCTTTGACCTAGTTCTTCTCTATCTAATGTATGGAGATATGCTCTTTATTTTATATGTCACATAAAGAAGGAAGAGGCAAGGTTGTTATTGGTTTAGCCCCTTGGATGGAAAAGTTTGTCATTGATAAATGCATCAAGAGGATCCTTTCCATAGTTGTGTGTGGACTCTTTATTCATCAATGGGCACCCCATTGGTTTTTGTTCTATCTATGCTCCTAATATTGCGAAAGAGAGATGTGAATTATGGGAATGGATGACCAGGAATTTACCTCATGTTGATTTGGTTCTTGAAGGTGATTTTAATATAGTGGAACACCATATTGATCGCAGTTGGTTGAATTCTACAAAACTAAGCAACAAGAAATTCAATAAATGTCTTTTCTATTAGAATTTTGTGGAGGTTAAAGATCTTATTCATAAAAAGAATTATAGTCATGAAAATAACTAGTTTTCTTGGACTAATTATCGAATGGGTTCTGATAGAAAACTTAGAAGGATTGATAGGTTTTATAACTCCCCCAAATTGTAGTTAATTCAAGACTCTAATGGGTGTTGTGTAAATCTTGATTACTCTACTTGCCTCTTAGATCATTTTCCTATGCTCTATGTTGTTTCAAAGGATGAAGCTCATAAAGTGGATTATAAGATTCCTTTCAAACTTAATACTTCACATCTAAAAATTCCTTATTGTGTTGCTGCATTGGCTGGCATTTGGAAGCCTATTCTCAAACTCAAAGAAGGGGAATCTTATTTGTGGAATGGTGGCAAGATGCTATTTTGCAATGTGTTGTTTTTTTAAGCTCTTTTGGGAAAATATTGGCATGGTAGTGAAAGCGTAAAGAGAAATCTCTCAAATGGAAGCTAGAATTTCATAGAAGTAGGCTTAATTCTATTTCTATCCAATCAACTTTAGCTGCTATTAAAACTCAGGTATGAAAACTTGATACGTATAAGGGGTAAGGGGCCAAAATCAGGCTTAGGTTGCATTGGATTAAGGAAGGAGATAGAAGTACTAAATAATTTTTCAATTATTTAAATTATAAACATAGGAAGCAATATATTGGAGCAATGCAAAATTAGGATGGGAAGATTCTCACTAACTTGAAAGAAATTAAAGCTTTGTTTTGTAAATTCTATGAGAAACGTTTTAGGGAGGACCATCATTGGTAGGATGTTCAACTTTTATTTGAAGATATTATTAAGGATGACACTTCAAGGAAGGTTTATTATGAATATACTAAATTCCTTGATCAGGATCTTTCTTTAGAAGATTTGGAACATGTTGTGTTGTTAATGGCCCCTAATAAAAGTTTGAGGTTTGATGGGTTTTCAATTGAATTTTACCAAAAATGTGGCAACATATTAATGATGATTTTTACCTTGTTTATTTGGGAGTTTTGGAATGTGGTTCACTAGGACCCAATATTAACAAAGGATAAATTGAACTTCTTCCAAAGGGAAAGAATGTTGATTCTATCTCTGGATGTCATCTTATTACATTGCTTAGCACCTCTTATAAGATTATTGCAAAAGCCTTAGTTGCAAGAATTAAATCGGTGGCTAGAGAGATAGTTAGATTTAAGCAAACAAGGTTCCTCCAGGGAAGATATATCTTTGAGAATTTCATTTTGGCGTGGGAAATTTGTGAACGGGAACAACAATCAGGTTAGGAAGCTTTGTTGATTAAACTTGAATTTGATAAAGCCTGTGATAGAATGTGGTGGAGATTTATTATCGAAATGTTACAATGGTTGGGTTTTGGTACCAAAATATGCAAACATGTTCAAATGTTGTTTCAAGATGCAAATGCACAATTGGTGATCAATAATTCTTTGAAAGATTCATTTCCCTTACAATGTTCTATTAGGTAAGGTTTCCCTCTATCACCATTTCTCTACGTGCTTACTGCTGATTCATTTGGGTATTTGCTACAAAATTTTAATCGTATGGATTGTATGAAAAAAATTTCTATTCCAAACAATGTAGTGGTGATTAATTCCCACTTTGTTGATGGAAACATGCTTTTTGTGCAAAATTCTGAAACAAAAATAAGTAATGTCTTGGTTGTTCTAGACCTGTACTATTCTATCTCAGGTTCCAAGCTTGCTCATCACAAGATTGAGTTCCTTATGATTCATTCTAATCAGGTCCCACACTAGATTATGAAAGAATGAAATAAAATAGATATGGGTAAATTACCCAATACTTGGGCATGCCCTTTAGAGTGAGGGTTACCTTGTCTGATATGTAGAATCACTTCTTAATCAAGATGAAAAGCAAAAAATTTCAATTGGGGAAAATCCAAGTGGTAAACAAGATATTCTAAGCTTCTCATGTTTACTTCCCCTCTTGTTGGATGCCTTCCAAAAAGGGATATGGTGACTTAAAAAATATTATTCAATAATTTTTATGGACTAATTGAGATGGAAAGGCTGGTTTCAGATCATCCTCTTGGTTGCATTGTATACAACCTAAAAATAAAGGGGTTTAGCTCTTCTAGGTCCTAAGACACAATGGAATTGTTTAACAACAAAGTGGATAATTAGATTTGTCTTTGGGGAGAAACAATGAAATTTTTTAGTTTGTCACCAAATTATTCTTACTTCTATGAATAAGAAATGGCAATTTGTGGGGTGATTAGATAAAATTATGCTTGCTCCTTTCTTTTGTATTAAAGCCCCATTCCCCTTGCAATCTATTTGGAGGGCATGACAACAAGTTTGTAAATTTTTAAATTGGAAGGACTCCTTACATCATGGTTTATCTTCACAACATCGTCTATTTGGTGGAACAAACTAATACAATGTCATGGACAACCCTTGGCTATTACCTTCCCTAAGTAGGATCATGATCTTTTCAAGAAAGGTGTGCAACAGTTTGGTGATTGTGGGATTTCAATTCCCTTGACTAGGTGGATTGGTTGAGCTTCAAAAATTCATTTAGTTTAAATAACAGGTTCAAGGGTTTTGTGACATTTATGAAATGATTGGTGCCTATGGATCTCTTTATGAAACTTTGCACTCCTCTACGTTGTTATCTCTTCAAATATTGGTTATGGCTTGAGAGATATCCATTTTTTTGCTTTCCATTGAAGAAGATTTACTTAAAAATCCTTCCAAGTATGGAACTAAACCCAAGACTTAATATCAAATGGAGGTGTAGATTTTGAGAAAAGAAATGGAAGTTCACCTAAGTGCTTAAATTTGGAGGTCTAGAGCAAAAGTAAATGCTCAAAACCTTGTTTGGAAAGTGTTGCACCATAAGCTACCAGTGGGGGATAGATTGAAATATTTAAAGATTCCACCAACCATGTGTCCTTTTTACAAACATAATGAAAACATAAATTATATATTTTTAGACTATTTATGGGATAAGAAAAATGGAAGGCTATATTTAAATTTTCCCTTGCTATTTTTAAGCATGTGTTGTGTTAGAAAGAAGCAATGCTCGGTATTGGGTTTTATAAGAATGTGGCTATTTATTATCTTCGACATTATTCAATAAAAAAAACAAAACAAAATTGAGAAATATTTGTGATCCATGCCCACGACTTACTAACCCTATCAGCCAATTAATCAAGCTTTGAAATAAATTCTTATTTGTTAACAAAAAGTTTTACGAATAGATAAGAATAAAGACGAGCACGCGACGGTAGCGGCTAAGAAAGGGTGGCATGACTGTCGAAGGTTTAGAGGCTTTTAGACCTTTTTTTTCAGCTGCAGCCTCAATTTACCCATTCATTCATTATTGTTGATGTGGAAAACACTGGTTAAGTGGGTGTTTCGAATTATCAAACTTTCAGTTGAATGGTGACCATTAATGGGTTTAAAATCACACTAATAATGACTCTTGACTTCTCTATCTTGGAATTAGACACCAAAAATTAAAAGTATGGATATTTTGATTTCTGTGTACTTATTGTCAACAAGTAAACACATTCACCTTTCACACTGCAAATGCCAATTTCCATGTAAAAAAAATGAAAGATTTCATTTGTCAAAAGTATAGTAATTAACAAAGATTTAGGAAAACCTCAGTTACAGCAAAAAGACAGGAATTAGTAATAATAAGGTTGAAGGCTATATGTCTTAATCAATTCTGTTATATTTCATTATATATCAATTATTATTGGGTGTATGTATCAAATAATATTTTAAATTTTATATAAATTTTTGACATAAAGATAAATATCTTTTAATAATTTTATTAAATAAAAGATAGTACAATATTCGTGATTGAAAGTCACACATTGAAAGTAATGATTTCTTTGTTTTTTTTTTCTATCAAACATGATATAAATGTATATGTAATGATAATACATTTATAAGTCTATTTTAAATGGAGATTAACTTTCAACATAATATATAAAAGGGGCACATTCATTCTAAAGAGTTTGGAATGCATGTATCCCATCCTATATAAAATCTTTGGTAAGATTGAGTAAAGATTAGAAAAACATTTTTCTATTTATAGATGTTCTAGATAATAACTTAATAGATTAAGAAATAATATTATTATTGGTGTTTAATCTCAATAAAATATTCTTTTATAAAAGTAATTAATTGTTAAGTATAGCAACATAATGGTCAAACTTGTATTTTTATATTATTTTTCATTCAATTTTGTGTTAATTTTGAGAATATTTTAGTCTATATATAAATTGATAAATAGCTCAATTTTGTGTGAAGTTGGGCACATTCCCATAACCTTTACCTATTCTCATACACACATTTCTCATACACTTATCCATGGCTCGGAAAATTCACCACCAACAATTCACATGGAAAAAATCACCGCCATGAAAAATTCACCGCCAAGTAAAATTCACCGTCAGCAATTCGTGGGAAAATTACTAGTGGTGAATTTCACTTGGTAGTGAATTTCAATGAATTTTCCCATAGTGAATTGATGGTAGTGAATTTTTCACTGCGGTGAATTTTCCATATGCCCTTATCCATACTTTCTCGATGATGCACACATTCCAATACATTCATCCAAACCATATATTAATTATGCTAATTTTACACCAATCTCACTACATATATTACTTATTTTAATTTGATCATTTCCATGTCTTAGTTTATTTTCATAGATAATGCTAATTATACACCAATCTCACTACATATATTACTTATCCTAATTTGATCATTTCCATGTCTTAGTTTATTTTCATAGATAGAGGATCAACCTATTGATTGTGACTTTGATTCCTAAATTAAAATTAAAAAATGAATTTAGTTGATCTACTAGTTAGTAAGCCAACTAAACACACTTTTGTATTATTTGATGTTATGTGTACTTGTATTTAAAGATACCCATCTAAATAAATTTCACATCATTTTAGTGCTTACATGACTTGATGTTATATGTCTATATTTAATTTTTTTTATTTGATATATGTTGTCAATAGGTGACAAGGTTAGAAATAGTGTAACCCTTGTTTGATGGTTGATGATTAAGAAGCTAATTGATAGGTAAACAAGTGCTCTAAAGAGTTGATTCCCTGCAAGGGAGCAAAAACTATGTTTTCGATATTTGAAATTGTTATGATAGTTGTGCTTGTAGATGTTTATAGAGTGTGGAACAATTGTCAAGATGTTACGACATAAAGCATGATGATATGGCATTGGAAGACAATTTTTTTGAATGTGTGTATATATATTTGTACTTACATTAACATACATATATACACACGAATGCATACATATGTGCATAGATATTTACATCACCAAATGAGAAACAATAGAGAAATTGAGTAATAGGTGGTTTTACTTTTGAACAAGAAAAGAAAATATTGTCTTGAATAGCCATATTTAATTATGTAGTCAATTAAAAAAGAATTAATGATCTTGAAACAAAGTGAGACATGCAAGCAATTTATTGTACATATGCGTGGTTAGATGCATATGTATACATGTAAATTTCATTTATAGATGATAGTTATATTTAAACTGAAAATTACTTGTTCATATTTATTTTAAAAAATGATTATTTATTCTTGAGTTAAACATAAACTATTTAGATTAGTTTATACATTCGTATAAGTTGTTCAATGTATTTGAAAATTAGTCTTGTGAATATAAATTTTTATAGCCAATTGTTCTAAACACGTAAAAATTATTTGCAAGTTAGTAATACTAGTTTCTTGAAAGTAGATACTAATTTTAATATGCATTTTAAAAATAAAGTAACCAATATCTATCAATTGTGAAAGTAAGAAATAGTATAAGTGAATTCAATTTATACCAAAGTTGAAGATTGATCTGGGTGAGGTGAAAGAATATATGTAATTAAATATAATAAACCTAATTGTTATTCCACTCATATTTAAATTGTTATATTGCAATAATAATAACTGGACCAATTGGTGTGATGAAATAAATGCTTACACTTTTAGTTAATCAATTAAAATTTGAAATGTCTTGCACAAAATATATGTGTATATGATTCATTCTGTAGACCCTGCTTGGTAATTTAGAGTATGGGTAAGTTGAATGGTTTAATCATTCAAATTTTTGGATATAGTTAGTCAACAATTTATGGTCTTCAAATAATGCCAATCATGGCCATTTTTCATTGTTTGAAACAATGCTTGTATGTTTATGTATATATATATGTGTGTGTGTGTGTTTATATACATGTTTGTATTTTCCATTTTGCATTTATTTTGATATGATTATCACTTGTTTCTATATAGACATATCCAACTGGCTATCTTATCTACTAATGTTGTAATATGTGTTTGTGGATATGGGTTATATGTACCGTGTTCAAGGAAATAGAATTGGTGTTTGTAAGTTGCTATATATTCTACATTTTCATTATTGGTTTTTTTTTTGTTTGCTCGGATTGTTTGTAAAAGGCCAAATCAATGGCTTTTGAAGGGGTTTTGCATAAATATATTTGAGGATATGTATAGATAGATATATATACATTGACACAAAGGGGTTAGAATACACAAATTGAAAAAGGAGTGGGTAGGCATAGGAATGGAAAGAAAAAATATTGTCAATGTTTGATTGAAATGTTGGGTATGCATCTCTTGTGTTGTAAAGGTTGATTGAACATTTTAATTTTTTCTTTTGAATGCAAACATTGAATAGGAAAATCTTTGACCAAGTTGTATGGATCACCTTGTAAAATTTGTGTTCAGTAGTGATATTTAATCATGCAACTAACAAAAAATATATGATATTTATGTTGGACACAAGGAACACTAAGAAGGGGGGTGAATCAGTGTTCAAATATTTCTAATTCAAAAATAGATCAAACATTATCAACAACAATAATAAAATTTCATGTATCACTTCTGAAACATAATAGATAATTTAGCATTCAAAACATGCAGTCATATTAGTGAACACCATAACACCAGATATTTTTGCATGGAAACCCTATTAGGGGAAAAACCATGGTGGAGATCAGTCCACAATGTTTACTCTATTAAAATTAAATAAAAGAAGGAATGCACTTGCATTCAAGCACAATTCCTAGAGTTCACTACTCAAAGAAAAGAGGCTCACTACCTGACAAATATGATAAAGTCTTACAACTAGATTTTAACTGAGAGTACATCAACACATGATAGGATTCAATTCCACTGAAGCTCAAGATCAAATTTGGATCTTTGATAGGATCCTACTTCTGCTCTACTCTACTAAAAACTATTCTTCTTCCTAACAATTGGTCTGATCTTTTTCGCTCTCTCCTTATAACTACATTATGCCAACCATCATGAATTGCATTTTCGCACATACACACACATCCACTCGCATGCTATCACACTTACCACATACAAAATGATTTATGGATCACCTCTATATACCTACTTAATGGGAAATTCAAGAATGTTAGCCTCATAAGGATATCATATCTTTCTTTCCATGTCAGCTCATATCACTTAAATGGAAGATATGCGTACCCACACAAGTCGACTAGACTTTAGTAGGGACCCAAAACATAAGTAATAGGGAAACACATATTCCACATAGATCCACAAAACATCATACGAAGCATTTCAGCCACAATTAAAAATAGGCTATGAATCATGCTACCGAATCTCTTAACTCCAACTCCGGCTTAAAACAATACCACAAAATGCATCAGAGAATAGTGTAAATGCAAATAAAGATTTCTTGGAGATCCACACCATGGAATAATGATTGGATATGGTGAGCGATATCATGTGCAATTTCACTTGCACAACTAGATGTCCTATTCTCTAAACATATTGTCGGTAGAGATACTGTGGATATTGCGGATCATACTACTAACTAGTTGCCATCAATGACAACACAAGTAGCCAAAAATGATCTTCCAAGCCATACACCAAAAATCTGCCCCTTTAGCATTGATGGAAACACTTAGTGAAAAATTGACTGTGTAAGAACAAAATTACTGCTCCCCTTGAGGCTATCTGAGAAATTTTTCACTCATTCTCTCCCCCTTTGACATCAATGACAAAAATTTACTATATCCGCTCTCTAGACTTCCCTGCGTTACTCATATTTTATTCTCTCCTCAATTGAAATTCTAAGAATTTCATCAAAATTTTGACAATTGTAGTAAGAGTTCAGAAAATTATTTTGTACCTAGCTTTCATTTTTGGAAAGAAATTCTTCCAAGAATCTACTACAATTCCAATGGAAATGATCAAGCAATTATTTTTTGAGGTTTTTTAGGTGATTTGAAGAAGTAACTCAAGAATGATGATTGCAGCTTCTAGCTTTTCTCCTAACTTGAGCACATCAACCATCTGCTCTAATTTCCCTTCAGTTAGATCTTTAACTTTCCAGAAGGTATCGATAAGAGTGTTTATAGCATAGTGGACCTTTGATGCTCATCCTACAGAGTTTGAACCTTCTTCTTCACTTCTCCATTCATATGCAAAGACATATAGTAGTCTTGACCAATTTTTACAATCTCATCCTCAATTTCCTACAACTTATCTTTGTATTTTCCTACCACATGAGGCCGCTTTAGACAATAATTGAGTACCTTATTTCTTGAATCAATGCACTATCTCAACATATTCATTTTCTTCTTTATCTTGGAAAGAGAGCCTAAAATGCATCTTTGAATGAGAAATTACCTCTTCCTCTTTTTTGTCCAGAGGTATAGATTTCATGGCTTCCTTGACACACTAAATTAGCTCATTTGCGAGTACATTCTGCAAACTTTCCAGTTCAATGTTCATATCAACACAATATCTTACTAGAGTTTCCTCAATAATATTCTGCTCATAGGATGGTCCATTCAACCAAATATCTAATATATTTTTCATACCATCTTCATCCTAAATGATTTCCACTACCTTTGTTTTGAACAAAGCTCCTTCTTCATCATTGTCTTCAATAATTTCCACAACTAGTTCAACTAGTTTTGGTTGATTTTCTAAGGCATGATCTATAGAAATTAAATCTTCTACATCCACAATTAAATCTAACCTTTTCCTTTTTCCTCAACCTTTGCTGACTTGAGTATTGGTGGAGTAACATCTCCTACATCACTTCCTCTCTTCTACTTTCTCTTAACCTTTCTGGAGGATGAATCACCTTCTGTTATCTTTACTGGGATAGGGACAACACTTTCCCCAAACTTTTCTAACACCTTTCTAAAGAAACTTTCATACACTTGATCACAATTCTCAAAAGAATTATAGTGATTGAAGATCTGTTTACAAATTGGAATATTTTCTCTCCACACTACATTGTCTTTTGTAGGATAACAATTTAGAAAATACATCCAAATGCAAATAACTAGAGTGCCAAACCTGAAGGGGTAATCAATATCCTTCGTTAGTTGAATGTTTCCATCAGTTGCTCCTTTACCAAACTGCACAGATCAAAATCCTCATTTTCAATTATCATCTTGTGAGTGATATATGTAGCATCTGCCGATGTTGATCCTTCATGGTTCTTGAAGAATATTTTGTATGTAATTCCATGTCCCACATACTTTTTCAAAGGATCACTAATCCTCACAATTAACAGAGCCCTCTGATCTCCCTTTATTTTGGTTAGGGCTTCGACCTCAGCATTGCAAATTGACTTTTTCTTCAGCAAATAACCAATATTGCATAAGCCCATAAAATTTCTAATCACATCCTTAGTAATTTGATATGGTTTGTCAAGGGTGATGATATCATCATCAATTTTGCTTAGAACAAACTGAATTACTTCCACATTGACGAAATGAGGGTATTTGTTCCACATATCCAAACTCTTATGCTTAGATCCTCCAAGCCTTCTAAAATCGGTAAGTGACAACATATTCCTTTCATCCCTAATATTTTGAATATTATACTCATCTAGAGTTAAGATTCCTTTTATTTGCTTCATGTTTCACCCCGAACAAAGTTCTATCGATTGCAAGTAGAGATATGAAATTAATGACAAATAGAAATACCTAGAAATTCACTGCAATAATCACCTTTCAAACCTTTGAAATTTTGTAGAAAATGTTCTCAAACTCTCCTCCTTCAAGGCATAGTGATGAATTAGGGTTCTAATTTCCCTTTTTATAACTTAATTTATACCACATTAAATGTGATTCCCTAGAAGTTCTGGTCACTTTGCAAACTCAGACAACAAGTGAAGAATTTGACTTCAGACCTATACCATTCCACTCAATTCAACATATGATTGCTAGAGTTATTACTTCAAGAATTAACAAAACAATTGACGACATCCAACAATTCAAAACCAAATATACAAAGGGAGGGTAGGAGATCTTCATGAAAAACTCCCCCTAGGTTAGTGATCTGATATTAATTTCTAGAAGAGGTACTAGAGGGAACTTCTAGTACAACCTTGTTTGCTTCATCAGATTCACTTTTCTTTACCCATGTCTTCTTCATCTAATCTCTTATCTCTCCCACATTTTATTTTTCTTTTCCTTTATTGTCTTTCTATAAATTTCTTCCTTGATAAACCAAACCTCTTTTATTCTTGTTTCTATTCCTACAAAATTTTGTAAGGTGCCCAAAATTGTTACAATGAAAACATACCAAATCTTTCCATGTATACCAACCATTCCTCTGATTTCCTCTTGTCTTGCATTGATTAGCAACATGTCTAAATCTTCCACATGTATAGCATTTAATGTTACTTGGACTGACAGGCATGCTTCTGCATTCTAATGCCTTATAACCAAACTTCTTGCATTTAAAACATTGACTAGAGAATGATGGAGTACTAGGATTTATCCTATTCCTACACTGTGAAGCCATATGACCAAATTTATTACAAGCAAAGTAATATCCATTAAATCTTTGAGCATTGGGTTGCCTTACCAGATGCTTTCTTCCTTTGTTTTTCAGAGTTCTTCTATTCAGTTTGAAAGCTTTCACCCTTCTCATAGCCAAGACCTCTCTTATCATTTGTACTCTTCTGACTTTTGGTTATCTCATCAAGCTTAGTTGAACTTAACTTGAATTTCTCCTTGAATTCATTTTTAATAGCAAGCTCATCTCCAAGGGTGATTATTTGTCTTTCAATCTCATGCGCATAGTTTTTGGCTAGTTACAATTTAGCCTCCAACTGAATGGTTCTAGTGTTGATTCTACTATGTTCTTTCAGATTTTTCTTTCATAGACTGAGAAAGATTCTCATCATTCTTCTTTCATTGTTCAATCTCTTTGATAAACTTCATTGTCATAGATTCCATTTCAATTTTTAGGGCTGCATTTTCCTTGGATATCTTTTCAAATTCTTCTATTATTTATTTTAGGGTTTGATTCAAATGCACATCATCCAGACCTTTGCTTTCTTTTTGCTTCAACTAATCACACAACTCTTTCCTCTTTTCCCTTGACCCATTTATCTTATCCTTCAATGATTGAATGAATTTTTCAGCATATACAAATTTCTATTTTAGTTCCATGACTTCTACTTTAGATTGATCAAGATCATCAAGTGCCACCATAAGCTATTTTTTAATACCACCAATGTCCATTGAGATTCAAGATTCACCTCAAGCTGTTAAAATTTTGAAGAGGAACCAGAGCTCTAATACCAATTGTTGGACACAGGGAACATTGAGAGGGGGGGTGAATCAGTGTTCAAATATTTCTAATTCAAAAATAGATCAAGCATTATTGACAACAATAATAAAATTTCATTTATCACTTCCAGCACAACATATAAAAGCATTCAAAACATACAGTCATAGTAGTGAAAAGTATAACACAAGATATTTTGCATGGAAACCCTGTTAGGGGAAAAACCACGGTGGAGATCAGTCCACAATGTTTACTTTGTTAAAAGTAAATAAAAGAAGGAATGCACTTGCATTCAGGCACATTGCCTAGAGCTCACTGCTCAAAGAAAAGAAGCTCTCTGCCTTACAAATATGATAAATTTTTACAACTATATTTTAACTAAGAGTACAACATCAACACATGCTAGGATTCAGTTCCACTAAAGCTCAAGATCAAATTTGGATCTCTAACTGGATCAGACTTCTACTTTGCTTTGCTAAAAATTGTTTTGCTTCCTAACAACTGGTCTGATCTTTTTCGATCTCTTCTTATAGCTGCATTATGACAACCATCATGACTTTCATTTTCGCACATACACACACATCCAATCACATGCCATCACACTTACCACATACAAAATGATTTATGGATCACCTTTATATACCTACTTAATAGGAAATTCAAGAGTATGTTAGCCTCATAAGGATATAATATTTTTCTTTTCATTTAAGCTCATATCACTTAAATGGAAGATAAGCGTACCCACACAAGTAGGCTAGAATTTAGTAGGGACCCAAACCATAAGTAATAGAAAAGCACATATTCCACATAGATCCACAAAAAATCATATGAAGCATGTCGGCCACAATGAAAAATAGGCTATGAATCATGCTGCCAAATCTCTTACCTCCAACTCCGACTTAAAACAATACCACAAAACACATAAAAAATAGTGTAAATGCAAATAAAGATTTCCTAGAGATCCACACCAAGGAATAATGATCCGGTACGGTGAGCGATATCATGCACAATTTCACTTGTGCAATTGGATGTCTTGTTCTCTAAACATACTACTGATAGAGGTACTACAGATACTGTGGATCATACTGCTAACTCTAGTTGCCATCAATGACAAAACAAGTAGCCAAAAAGTATCTTCCAAGTCATATGCCAACAATTTAAACATTAGGTGTGTACGTTATCTATTTTTTGGCATAGTGGCAATAACTATATAATAGTATAGGATGTTGATCAAAAGCATTTATGTGTATTGGTGCATATATATATATATTGTAGTGATGTTTTGATTGATCATCTAGATGTATGATTTATCCTATTAATTATTTTATTGTTGAGTAGTCATATTTAATTTGACACCTAGCAAAAAAATTATGATCTTTAGAAATTGTAACATATGCATATTAACTATTATTTGGAATACTAGGAATAGCTAAACAATAAAGTATATATGTGTGTGTCTTTGTGTGTTGTATTATAATCATGCATTGCATGTTTGTATTCAAAATTTTTCTTCCATTTATTATCATGATCAACACACTATTATGTAAATTCTTTACAAAACTTAATGAAAACTGCTTGAGGAAAGCAATGAAGTAAACAATATATTAGTGTAGAAAAATGCTATGTTGCACTAGAATGAGATGAAATCAGATAATATTTATATAAATAGCTATTTTAATAAATATTTGTGCTGACATAAGTTTTGTTCAATAATCCTTGCCGAAACTAGGATAAATATCCTTGATCAATGTGCCAAAATCAGAAACATGGTATTTGGTAGATTACAATCAAATATGAGATATGTAATTTATACAAATAGAAATAGTGTTATGTACATAGAATCAATCAATTTGATGCATATGGAAATGACAATTTCATTGTGAGTATAGTTGCATGTATATCAATGAACACCAACCGAGACATTTTTTGAAACTTCATTGAGTGAGGTGAGTACATCCACATATTAAAACTAGTAATTAGTTCATGCAAGAAATAATTAAAGCACAAAGAGTGAAAATATTAGAAAAATAAATTGTTAAATATTAAAGAGAGACTTGAGATGAAAATAAACTTACAAATTTCCTTTGAAATGCTTGTGGGAAGGGAGCAAGGATACGTGTTTCAAAGATGAGAGACATAGATCCTCTCAATAGGCATAGATCTTGTCAAATATGGTATTTGATAGATTACAATGAATTATGAGATATATAACTTATAGAAATAAAAATAGTCTCATGTTCATAGAATCAGTCAATTTGATACATATGGAAATGACAATTTCATTGTGAGCAAAGCTTATGTATATCAACGACCACCAAAAAATACTTTTTTTGAAACTTCACTAATCCAGGTGAGTGCATCAGGAGGTTAAAATTAGTAATTAGTTCATGCAAAAAAATTGTTAAAAGTTGAAAGAATGAAAAATATTAGAAATAGAAATTGTAAAATATTAAAGAGAGACAAGATAGAAAGAAACTTACAAATGTCCTTTCAAATGCTTGTGAGAAGGCATCAAGGACAACTGTTTGAAAGATGGAGGATATAGATCCTATCAACAGAAATATATGTCTCTTTTATCGAACAATGCAAATGACTAAGTAAGCAACACCTAAAAATGAAAATGCAAAAGATATGGGAACTTACAAATCTCTTGCTTTTTATTTCAAAAAGTGAGTACATGAAGAATGAAAGAATTGGATCACTTATTGTGCATATATAAAGATAGGACAATGGGAATTCCAATGGAGAATGCAACTATTACATGTGTACACAATGATCTTCAGTGAATTTGAATAACAGGGTAGAGGAGAGAAGAAATATTGATAATTGGGTGAAAATAATTTCTTTTATGGATGAAGATCAAGTCACCACATCCAAGAAGGCAGTTGCAAGTACATAGCAATTATTTCTTTCAAAGAATGTATCTTTATGAATGCTCAGTAGGTTGTTTGGATATCCGTCTGGGAAGGTAGACAAAGCAGATCAACTTCTTTTTGATTCATCCCATTCTCAACTACGATGGATATAGGTTGTGTCAATAGAGCACAATGTAATGCTTATGAGGCATTGTAACCAATTGAATATACATTCAAAATAAGTGAACCTAATACCATAAGCCATTAATGATAGTTGCATTACACTCTATTGATATCAAAAAAAGTGACAGACTATATATGCATAGCTCAATTATGAGGGTTCAATATATAATGTCTATTTATTTGCTCTCCATGATTAAGAATGGAGAT
Source organism: Sequoia sempervirens (assembly GCA_007258455.2). Lineage (NCBI taxonomy): Eukaryota > Viridiplantae > Streptophyta > Pinopsida > Cupressales > Cupressaceae > Sequoia > Sequoia sempervirens. Next base: position 598,662,182 of record VDFB02058242.1, read on the forward strand.
ACCTAGCTGGATGCATTTGTAAGTTCCTATATCTTGTATAGTGTTTTTTATAGCTCTTTGCATTTCTACATTAAGAGACAATATTAGTTCCAGTGTCAATTGTGAGTAGCAAAGAAGATGCCATTATTGAATCATAGTGTTTAGTGTTTAATTCAAAAACATAGAATGAATCATAAAAACATTCAAAGACAACGAAGAATAGACATTGGATAGTAAAATGGACAAAGCAGAAAGCAACCGGAATGAGAAAATACAATGCAATGATATTAACAAGTATAAAATGACAATTATAAAGTTAGAGCAACTTACAAGTGCTTTGTTCTTCATTTCGAGAATAGGAGACATAAATACTGCCAATAGAGATAGGTTTGAATTCCATTAGATAATGTATTGAAGAGTATAGGAAATACAAAAAATGATAGTGTGAAAGGAACTTACAAGTTTCAGTTTTTTTTTGCTTGCTACATAGTTGATGTAAACCCTCTAAAGAGACACAAAATCTTGCCTCGTGAAACAACCTGACCCAATGAGCAAACAATGCAAATAATACTTTGGTCAGCAGAACCTGAACTTCAATGTCAATTTGTTTATTTACCATGCTTAAGATTGGAGATACCTACTTACAGTTCAACCTATTTGATTAAAATGAGAATTGTTCATATTTGGAATACTTTTTGGATTCATGAATTTAACCCTATCAACCAAAGTATTACTTGTGTTTTTCTTTCATTTAGGGAAAACAATTGCAACTATCCTTTGGTGAGCACACTCTAAGATTAATAGCATTAGTTGTCAAAGACAACTGCAATCTAGGGAACTTTCTATTAGTGAAGGATGGGCAGCTATGACTGCACAGAACAATAAACAATAGACATTAATACATGAAATGCAAAATTGCAAAATAGTATAACATAACAATGTAAATTATATAGTTAACTATTATTAATTTGTTATTTGTTATCAAGAAATAGACATAAATCCTACCACAACATAGGTTTCACTGATATGAAACAGTTTGAATAAGCAAATAAACTATGCAAAATCTAACACTTTAAAAGGTTTATGAACTTACAAATGATTTTTTCAATGTGTTGAATAATGATTTTAGTAGTAAGAAGAAGGGAAATAATTAGTATTACCTTTTTCATATTGTCTTTTTCTACCAATGAAAAAATATACAACAAGGAGACTTTGATGAGGTTATAACAATGGCAAGAATGTGTGAAATAGGTTTTTGTTGTTGTTTACACTTATTGTCATTTGACTATGGTTGTGAATTAAATTGACATGCATGATTCTTGCTTTCAATGGTTTTCCAGCAATTGTGCTAATAGTAGAACCATAAATGATCATATCATTTCCTTCAAATGGTAAAGTTGATTGGTTTTGTGCATGTGTGAATAATCCTTTGTGGCTCTACGGTATGTGTTTCCAACCTGTAAATTGCAAATTGAACCATGAGAAGTAGATTGATAAATAAACATATGAAGAGAAAACCTATGTGTGACATAAACAGGATATTGTACTTGCCTCTTTTTATCCTGCTTGTCAAGTGACCAATGGATTTTCTATTGTGTAGTAAGTGTAGTATACATTTTCCATTTGTTCTAGCAAGCATATGGAATGATATGTTTATGTCAAAAATGTCTTAAAAAAAAGATGAAAAAAAAACATTAGTTTAAGATCTCATATGATCTTGAAATTTTATGATTTTGAATGCAAGGTATTCACTTTTTTGCAGGTGCTCTAGATGATATGGTACATGCTAGGAATTCCTAAGATTTATGTTGGATGATATGACAGGTATTTGTAGGGTATGTGGTTGATGACTTTTTTCTACCCAAAATTGATGAAATGAAAAGGGTTTTTAAAGGAGACTCACATATTTCCACCGATATAAATTATGCTTTACTTTGAATTTAATATATAATTATTATTCACTTTCTATTTGAATTACAACTAAAGTCCTGATTGATAGGATAAATGAAAAACATCTATAGCTTTCAAATGGTATCACATTTTTTGAATCTGAAACATGTCTCACATTCTATGCTTCACATACTATAGAATTAAAAAGAAAATGAATTTCATGAAGTTTTGACCAAGTTAAGGTGGTCAAACATACAAGTTTTTATATTTTTAAAATTTGTAATAAAAAATTCATAATTAATTATTTACTTCAAAAAAATTACAAAAAAAATATGCATCACATCGGGACATGAGTCCTCTACTTATATCTAAAATCTTATAAAAAAATATTATCATTTTATTGTGGTTAGGTGGTTAGACAAACACCTACTTATTTTTTCCCTGAAATTTAAGTACTATTACATTGAAATTTCAAATTTTCACTAAATAGATTTAAAAAAAAATAAACCTAGTAGTTTAGAAACTACATTCAATATGCTATAGATTCTATTCTTACATATTTTTGAAATAATATAGATAACTTATTCAAATGTTTACATCAAGTTCCCTAACTCTAATTTTTCTAAATTTTTTGCCACTTAAGAGCCTATTTTTTCCATGATGATCTTGCATATACCCTTAAGCTACAAATCAGTTCAATGATGCAACACAATTTTGATTTTACAATATGGTTTGAATAAAGAAATCAATGCTATGCAATGTTGACTATCTACTTCATAATGGGTATCAAATCATTTGCAATAGGATCGCTATGCAAAATATGTCCGAAAATATGGTTCATACTTTTGTCTCAAAACAATAACTAAGTAAAGATTTGAATAAGTAGAACAATAAAAGAGTATTTATTGTTATCAAAGACATAGATAATTCAAACAACGGTTGACTCAACAGTGCTTTTATATTCACTAAAATTGTGGGCTTTTCTTTTGCATTTTTACCCATGCAACAGCTAGGGGAATTGGTTCCCATCAGATATGATATGTTGAAAAGCACTTTGAGTTTACTTTAGAAAAGAGTTGTTCAAAATATAATGTGCATATTTGAGTTATCGATTTTGCATAAACTCCATATCATTCATCTGCTATGTTGAGTCCACTAATTATGACAAAGAACATGCTCGCTTGTGCTTTCCAAAAGTAGTTTCTCCTCGAAGTAGTTGATCAAAGATATGGAATTGATGCAAAATGCCTAATTCAAAGTGGCACATTACATTGTCAAGAATTGTTTTCTACAATAACTTCAAAGATATTTTCAACACACTATATTTGATGCGGCGTAATTGTGTTAATTATTGATTGTGTTAAAAATCGAAGCATGAGGGAAGAATTCAATATGGTAAAGAGAGTGAAAAAGTAGAATTTGATGACATTGTTGCAAAGTTAAAGTTAATCACTTATTCCTTTTCTCACTAACATGATACAATTTCCAAATGAAAGAATTGTGATGCTAGAGAATCTACCCAAAACCATCAACCATCAGGTGTACTCAAGACCCAAACTCAACTAGAGAAGATCAAATTAAACAATCATGAAAAAATCCTTTATCTTTTCATCAAAATTTATCAAATTTACTTTCCATTCTTAAGGCTACCAACAAGCCAACTCACCACAAAAGTACTACACACCTTTATCAGAGCCCAATTCACCTTAACCAACATTCAAATTACTAAACCAAAGCAATAACACCATTAGAAACTAAGAACCAAGGTATGTGCAGGATCATCATGGAAAAAATAGGCCCCTAAGTGGCAAAAAATTTAGAAAAATTAGAGTTAGACAACTTGACATAAATTTTTGAATAAGTTATCTTTATTATTTCAAAAATATGTAAGAAGTGAATCTATAGAAAATTGAATGTAGTTTCTAAACTACTAGGTTTATTTTGAAAAAAAATTCTATTTGGTGAAAATTTGAAATTTAATGCAGTAGTATTTAAATTTTAGAGAAAAATAAGTAGGTGTTTACCACCCTAACCACAATAAAATGATTTTTTTTTATAATATTTTAGATATAAGTAGAGAACTCATGTCTGGATATGATGTATATTTTTTTGTAATTTTTTTCCAAGTAAATAATTAATTATGATTTTTTTATTACAACTTTTAAAAAATATAAAAACTTGTATGTCTAACCACCTTAACTTGGTCAAAACTTCATGAAATTTAATTCTTATTTTTTATATTATGGTATGTGAAGCATAGAATATGACACATGTTTTGGATTCAAAAAATGTAATACCATTTAAAAGCTATAGATGTTTTTCAATTAGCCTATCAATCAGGACTTTAGTTGTAATTCAAATAGAAAATGAATAATAATTATTTATTAAATTCAAAGTAAAGAATAATTTATATTGGTCGAGAGCTGAAAATCTCCTTTAAAAACCCTTTTTGTTTCATCAATTTTGGGTAAAAAAAAGTCATCAGCCACACACCCATCATATTGCCACTTTTTGGCCTATTATGATCCTGCACATACCCACCAATCACATCTTACCAAATTACCCTTCAATGTGACTTGTTTCAATTAAGGAAAAAGGACAACATTCTCTCAATCTTGCTTCAAACTTGTTACCAGACCTTGTAATTCCTTTGAACATCATAACTTGACTGAAACAGATGCAAAATCACTTTAGCAAACTCTTTTGATCAACTTGCACACAAAGACGCCTATTTTACACCATGATTCCACATAGTTGAACCACCAAAACAACATATTATGCTTCCTAAATTTTTTTGAGACATAGAGACATATTTACCAACATCATTTAAGCAGATTCAAACCAAATTCCATCACTAAAATCATTGTTTTAACATATTTGCACGTTTTTATGTAGTCATGGCACTATTTGTCTATTAGGTCTCTACACTCTAAGTCAGGTGTTTCTCCCATACCATGTTGAATCATCCAAAACTATTTGCACATTCAAGAACCCATTATTTTAAAATTGAAAATATCAAAAGCTTTGATATAGTTGTTTTGGAAAGTTTACCAAAACAATTGACTTTCTACTAGAAAGTGCCTAAAATTAGGCCAAAATTACAAAGTTCCTTTCAAACAACTCCAAAACCTTTCTTAATGAAAAAGAGTCTTATATCACATCAATTAACCACCAAATATGCCATTAGTCTCAAAGAAATCATTCACTATTGCATCAAATATAGAAACTCGTGTTCAAGCATAATTTTGAATCAAGCAACTAAGGGTTTATTGAAAATACCCTTTACAAACCTCACTATAGTTCCTTTCAAACAACTCCAAAACCTTTCTTAATGAAAAAGAGTCTTATATAAAATCAATTAACCACCAAGTCTACCATTAGTCTGAAAGAAACCATTCACTATTACATCAAATATAGAAACTCTCGTTCAAGCATAATTTTGAATCAAGCAACTAAGGGTTTATTGAAAATACCCTTTACAAACCTCATTATACCTTACCACCACTTCTAACACATGATAATATGTCTACAAATATAGATTAAAACATTTACCAACCTCCTTTATTGCATATTGAACCGTTTCAAACTTTGAGCCAACCATTTCATGGATGAAATTCAGATTTTGCATAATTTATAGACCTAGGGCATCATTAAATCTACCCAAGACCATGTATTAGAGATATGAAACCTTTATATCACTTAAAATACATATGTAACTACCTTCCTACCAAATTTTAGGAGATTTCATTAGTCCCACTGGTTACACTAAATTAGGTTTATGACAAATTTCAGTAAACTTACAATAACTTACTCATTTCTTCATGTTCAGACTCAACTTGCAAACACATTTTACCAGTCTAAAATTATGAAAATGAAAAGTTTTAAGCATGCAATGGGGTTTCTAAATGATTTTCTTCATGTTCAAACTTTCCCCTCTACTTGAAAATGATGTATAATTCCTTTTTTAAAGGATTTTCATCTTCCCCAATCGACTAAAACTTCTATTTTCCCTCTTAACTTTTCATATTCATTTTTTTGTTTGCATTTTGCAGGTTTTACAACTTTGTAGTTTTTACATCTTTTCCAAAAATAGACAAATTTTACATTTGTTTGAACCCTTGACTACCCAGAGACCTATTAAGGACTCAAATGCATTGATCATGACTTCACAAGACAAGGTTTACATGATTTTACTATGGAAAATTCATTTTTTTTGTAAATTTACCTATTGAAGGCATTTTGTGAATAAGGTGCTCCTGCACCAAATTGTTACTACCATTATGGATTGAAAGATGCCAATATTTAAGTGTTGCAACACATATGAAAATTTGGGTTAGGCAGGAATGCGATGATAGAAATTTGTACATAGCTAGGCAGATCGTGAAAATGCGATTTTGATATCGTACACAATTTGAAGGTGTGCATAGTAGTATGCATATACAATAGCTCAATGGTTATTGATCCCATGTATGATTGTTTGGTGACTAGTCATAGCATGATTGAGTATACAAATTAAATATTGATTTTTTTCTCACTTGAATGCAAACAAAGTAGAATTCCTCAACAAAATTGTCACCACAATTGGGTCTTGTAATAGTTTTTCTTTTAACAAAATTTTCTGTGACCATATTGACAGAATACATGGTAGAGGACAAAAGATATGGCATGTTGCTAAAGTTTTTATTTTTTCTTTTTAGTTGATTTATGTAGAGAAACAAAATATAAGATAAATGGTTGGAAGAAAACGATCAAATTCTTTTACGTATAAGCTGAAATAAAAGTGAAATATTCATTGAAACATGGAAGTACTAACTAAAACATGTTTCTTGATTGATATTCCCATACTATAGAAGCATAACATAATAATAGGGTATAAAGCACAAAGTGAGACAAGCGTATAATGCAAAAGCAATATAGTTCCAAACAACACTTGAAAAAGATAATTGCACTATACTACATTTTCTATATCCATCCAAAACAATACTTTTGGAAGAAGAAAATGGTGAGTTAAAATAGAATACAACTAAAGAGCTAGCTAAACTTAGAGTTGTAATTATCACCTAAAATAAAAAAGAAAGGCATCTATCAATCTTAATCATAAATAGAAAATTTGTATAGGAATGCATTCTAATTTCCAATGATCAACTATTATGAATAGTACCACTTATCAACCAAAACATTTGTATTGAACATGTGTCTACAAACTAAAACATTAGAGAACCACAAGCCTATAATAATGAAAGCAAAGAACAAGCTATGTATTAGTTCTTATATCTTTTTATACATAGCTTTTTCCATTTCTGTATTTTATGGGCTAATGTCCACTATTTCTTATTTTTGAGTGTTTCTATTGTTTCTTTATTTGCTTAGATTATTCACATCAATGTTTTTATGGGTTAGTCTTTCTTGTTTATTAAAAGACTGAAGAGGATAATGGGTTGGCCATGATTAAGAATGGAAACAGATTTGACTATTATTGTGAACACCAAACCTACACCAACTAACAAGAGATCAACAAAAAATTGTCAAAAATGTTAGAAAGCAAATCTAATGTTCCCTATGAAATTATTTAGCAAAATTTAATAGAAAACATGAAATAACAAGAAAAATAACAAAGTAAAGCATGTAATCTAAATAAAATCAGCTAAACCTTCATCCCATAGGGGGAGTGGTGCTCCTTTGATGAGTAAAGAAGGCCTTTCCCAATCCCTTTGATAAGCTTGATGAAGTGTAAATGATCTAAGTATAAAATTGACTATAATCTAGCTAAAAATGCTTGAAAGTGAAGAAAAGCTATGGAGTGAAATGCCTATAATGATAATGCTCTAAGTTGTGTATCCATATTGTGAAAATGATTCCTCTATTTATAGAAGCCAAGGGTTGAAGAACGAAGGAAATTGATGAATGTGGGATAAAATGAGAGCCAATGGGATGTTCCAAGTGTCATTGTTACCTAAATTTCACTAATAACTCATTCAGATAGAGCTCTTAGATTTCAAACTAAGAGAAAAGGTATATTTTATTAGCTTTCCTACATTACATTCAATTGTATAAACAGAAAAAAATAGAAAAGATTACAAGATTATTGTAACAGATCATTGCATTTATACAAGTGAATGTAATAAAGAAAATATTTACACAAATCTTTATAAAGAAGTAATCTTTATTGAATGTAAGAAGGTTCGTTGTCTCACACAATCCATGAGATTGACTTTTGCTTATTCAATACAAATTGAGAAAAGCATATACATGAATAAGTAAATGAAAGAAAGTGTGCATATAACGAGGGAAACCAGTCATTTCCTGAGAATGACTAGTTCAGGGTGTGTTTTTTTGTATTGTTGTTGCCTTGAGTTGTTTCTGTCATTCCTAGCTCCATGTTGCTCCTAGTTCCTACATCTTGCAATAACAATGGTGTTAGAGCAATGCTCTAAGCAATGAAGAGTCTCTAACCTTACATGAATAAACACCTATGCATATATAAATTGATCTCCAAATGCATTAAACAAACATGCAAACCTTGGATGTCCTTGAGAACAATGAGGTGATCAAACACATCTGAAGTATACATTTATTTTTCTAACTTGTTTGATTCATGTGGAGGTATAGGAAAATTAATGTTGTTGTTTTAATTCATTTAATTGCAGCATGTGGGATTAAATGTGGCTCCCACAAGGGTTGAGCCCAACATGCTTTCATTTTTTTTTTGACATGATAGGCTTGTTAAGTCTTCCATGACAGTGTAATACAATCAAGGATACACTTTATCATTCATAATAGTGAAGTTTTTCTATCCACTGATATAAACAATGATGATTGCTCAATGGAATTATGGTGACTTAGAAAACTAAACAAGCATTTGCTCAAAATAGTGAAGAGATCATAAGACAACATGTTCATCTAGAAGGTTCAGTATTTTGACTAATGATACTAGTAAAAATAGTGCAATCTATGTTCATCCTATCAAGAGTTCACATGATATCCAATCAAAAAGCCACAAGGAAATTTTGCATTGCACTATTGAATTTTTTTTAGGGTTTTTCTTGAACAAGATGGAGTGATTTAATCAAGTTTGTATCCTATTCTTAGTGCATTTTGCTATATGGAAGTCATTTTTCTTCATTATCTTTCATTATCAAATTTAAAGGTGTTACAAAACTGAGTGCTCTTCTTAGGGGATTTTTTTTTCATCATTCAATAATGGATCAATGATGAAAGCATGCTATGATAGTAAAAGAAGAAGGATCAAGCCTAAGATCTTATGACAACATGAATAGGACATGTATGCTATTATAGAATGCCTAAAGAAAATAAAATGCAATGATTATAGGATGTGAACAAAGTGGAAATCTACAGGAGATGTTATCCCATGAAGTGCAATGAGTGTTTTGGAGATAGGTCACTACAAGCATAGAGAGTCAAAAAATGGAATGTTGGAAGAAATCAGCTTGAGGAGATTAAAATGGTTCTTTATTGTCAAGCAACAAGAAAGAAAGACAGTGGCTTTGAAAAATGCTCATGTAGTTTTGTCAAATTTTGAGTTTGAAATGAATTATTTTCCAAGAACTGAAAAATGATTTTTTTAGAAATGTTTCATAAAAAAGACCGAACCAAAAAATGAAGGGCTACATTCTTCCTATGGAACAGTAGAGCTGACATAGCTCTTGTTTTAACTATCCACTCTTATGAAATCTCTTAGTAAAAGTGATTATCACAGGAAAGCAAAGTTTTGATCACCTAAATGGAGCCAAAAGCTACAAGTATGGAGGCCAAATAATTTTTTTTTCTGCTAAGAAACTAGAAAGGAGTGAATTAAGGGCTTGGGTTTTGGTAGCCCTATAGCCATTTTAGAACTTCTAAAAGAATAAAATTCACAACCATGATACTATGTTTTTTTCATTTTTACATGGAAATAAAATATAGAATTATCAATTACAAAATGTAGGGAGTTTCAAGTATAGAGCTATAGGAAAAGAAAAATGTATACTCAGTTGATGGAAGCCCATAGCTTGTGTGTGCAATGGAGATTTTTTATTTCTATAAACCTTAGTTTCTACTTGAAATGCATTGAATCCTTAAGGAAACTAAAAACATTGATTGCGAAAGAAAAATAATTAAAGTATTGAAGCATTTGATAGATGGTGGCTCAAGCTCGAGCAATTTTCTTTCTTAGAAAAAGAAAAAAAACTGATAATCTTAGTGTTTGCTTACCTAGGAGTTTCTTTGCCAGTATTTTATGGAGAAATGTCTTTGAGATTGCAAAAATCTTCCTCAAATTTCCATTGAGAAAGCTCTTTGAAAAATTGTGACGGTGCTTTCATTTTCTCTAAGGCTTAATGAAAAATGAAATGCTTTCCCAAACCTTGGCTCAGCTTTTGTTTTAGGGTTTTTACCCTAGTTAGTGCCGATAGAAGTTTAGGCTCTTTTTTGCCTATGTTTTAAAATGAAAATAATGCAACTAATACAATCATGGGCTAAGACCTTAGGTCTTATGCCTTGTATACCCTTAGGCATTTTAATGAATCATGAATTAATAGAATTTTACTTTGACTATGGCTGAGCATGGTTATTTTTAGTTTTGCATTTGTTTAAATTGTCAAGTACTCTAGTTAAGTGATGTTTTATAAATCACTTAAGTCACTATTTTAAATGCAAAATATGATCATGAGTCAATATGTTACCAAGTCACGAGAGAGATGTAGATGGCTTTTATGACATGCAATGAATATGGGAGAACTTATTTTTGGTTTACAAACATGAGGAGAGTATCTAGGGAAGTTGAGATGGAGTTTACAACACATGCCAAATATGTAGGAGTCTTTATTTTTCTTTTTGGAGCATTTGGAGTAGATTTAGGCATGTTTTCTCAACTTGGAGCATTTTTGGGGTGCTTTTATGGTTTGACATGGTCAATTTTGAACTTTTCATCTATTTGGAGCTCTTTTACATATAATCTAGTCACTAGATTTTAGACCTCATTTTAGCATCCAACCTAAGGAGGTTGGAAACTCCTTGTTTGGTGCAATTGTTTGGAGCTTGGTTACTTAGTGAATTTTGTAACTCATTTTCAGTTAGTTCTTATTATGCAGATTGGAGACATTGTGACTTTTAGAGTCTTTTGCTACAATATTGGAATATTTTTGTAACTCATGAGATATGGAATATAGTGGATACCTTAGTCATTCCTAGTGATAAACTCTTGTCTATTTGTTCTTACAATTTAGTGTATGTTAAATGATTGATCAAGTTGTATGTGAAGGTTATCTTAATTTCCTTATAACTTTGTCTCATATGTTATACCTTTTCTATAATTAACTTATGTTTATTCAGCTTACTGATTGTGTTTGTAAAATACAAACTACTTAATAATTGTGAAGTTTTTCTTCCTTTTATAAATTGGTATTTGATCTGTTAGTGAAATATTTATGCATGAACATGTTGTAACAGGTTGTGCAAACTTAGTTTTAACTAGTTTCAAGATAAGTGTAGAGTTCTAAATTTCATTATCTCCCTTTAGGTTTGGTGTATCACTTCATTTTATGCTTTCAGTTTTATTCATTTTTAGTTTATCCTTCTCCCTTTTCCTTAAAAAGTCAGTAGTTTAGGTCATATACAAGCTAGGATCTAGCCTTAATCCAGAGATTCACTCCAATCCTTTGGTCTCCCATGCCTAGAAGTTTTTCCATGTTCCTCTAGAAAGCTAAGTTTTGCAACTTAGCAAGGGTGTGTTTTTGAGAGAGAATAATCACAATTCTATTGGATGAGGCTAGAGAACATTTTGGGAAATGTGTGAGTCTAAAGGAGGATGGAAGAGAAGTAAATATTGATAGTTGAAAATTTGAAAATGGTGTAAGAGGAATTGAATGAGATTTGAGAGGATGTAAGAGGATTTGAAAGGTTGTAAGAGAATTTATTGCAAATGTAAGAGGATATGATAGGTTTTTGAAGACCTTTGGAGGGAAATTGAATGAGAGGTTGTTGGGAGGAATATTCCTTGGAATATGTGTTTGTGAGGATAGTTGAGGAATTAGATAAATAAAGAAATCGATTGTATGTGCAACCTGGTTGACCATGGTTGATTTAACTCTTGAAGAGTTAAAAGCTAGAGGATTTGATTGATGATGATTAGAAGGTTGATCTAGGATTAATTAATCTAGAATTAATTAATTGTAGTGAATTAGGAGATGTGGCATTTGATTTGATTGATTTAATAAAATGAGAGGATTAAAAGAGGATTTAATTAAATGATTAGATTTAATTAAATAAGATGAATAATTAGTTAGAAGAAGGGTGAATTAATCAATAAATTTAATTATTTGATTAATAGCTGAATTTTTTGATTTTAATTAAATAATATTGATTATTTAATTAATTGATCAATTTGAGATGATTTAGGAAGAAATAGTGCTAGTTAATCAGAATTAGATGCATAGTATCAATCAAGAAATTTTATGTGCAACTTTGAAGTGAGGTACTTGTTGTATCAGTTCAAAGAATAATACTTCCATGATCAAAATTCAATTTATTTTTTTGATTTTTTGGATGCCCCACTATTGCCCCAACAAAAGTAATTATGTTGCCACACTGCCCCTTTGAGAGATCAGACAAAAAAATTCAATTTTGGGTCAAGCTCATGAAAAAGATTCAACAATGATTCAGGAGTAGAAAATGGCCCACAGGATGCAAATTTAGGCTTACGATGATGAAAAGGGGTCAAAATAGGCTTCATTTGGGAAAAAATAGATTAAATAGGTTAAAAAACCCTAAAAATAATTACATAAATAGGGTCAAGAGGGTCAATTTCAAATCATTTTCATACTTGACCTTTAGAGATTCTAACGATTTTTCTCTGAGGTGTTGATGGAATGGTGACTCGTGTGCTCCCCAAACATTAGACGAATCAAGTTTGCGAGTTCCAGTGGCCTTAGGATGCAAGACCCCTGGTACACATTTTGAAAATTTTCTCATTTTGCATGATTTTCATGTATTTATTAGGGGTCATTTAGGTCGATGAAAAGCGATGATCCCCTAGGGCATCACATTTTCTTTGGTCAGCGTCACTTTTGTGGATGCCAAATCATGTTTGTTCTAGAGCATCGTATGATGCTAGAGGGTCCTGGGGTTGCTAAAGGGATGTTGACTCGCCTTTTTGAGATAGCGTCGTGGGGCCCAAAAAGGAAACAATGTCACCCCAAAATGTCGACGTCCCTTTGTGGTGGAGCGTTGCATTTGATTTTGGTGTCGCTTTTGCAAATGATAAAGCATCGCCTTTGCAAAATTTGTGCTACCTTTACTTCTTAGGGATTTTTAATTGTTTGAAAAGGTGTTTGTTTGGTGAATTTTAACGTCATGGGAATTTTGGTTGCAAGAGGTTCTGCCAGTTCTCCATTTGAAGGAGCATAGGAGCCGATTTCTACATAGAGCGAGACACTTATTAGATGAGGCCTTATTCTTCCTTGGGGCAATCAGATTCGACCACATTTCCCAAATGCCCAAGGTGAGGATGCACCTTGCGATGATGACAACATTGGTGGAGAGATGGTGGAGTGGGACCTATTCATTTTATTTACCGACTGACGAGGCCACTATGACCTTGGAGGACATATGGTGGATCTTGTGGATCCCTATACATAGTGAGTGGATTATATATGATGTCGAGGTTGGCAGTGATGCTATTTTCTATCTATTCGGCATTGACTTGTATGAGGTGGATAGTGGTTACATTGACCTTCACTGATATGAGGGGATTTCCCTTGATTTGAAAATTCTTATCGACGCACCGATCTCAGGAGTCCTTGTTTTTGACCGGAGAGCTAGAGGATGGAACATTGGATGGGGGATCATTTGGTCCCGAATGATGGAGGATATGACTATCTATGCCTGGGTGCCAGTCATCCTGGCATCCTTGTATCATGATATGCACCAGGTTGTATACAATGGGGCTCACAACTGTTAAATAGGTGCAAGACAACTGTGAGGGGGGGTGAATTAGTTGTCACAGCAAGTTAAATGTAAAACTTTATCACTTATCAAATCTTCAACCACACTATTATATTATTAATTATAAGCATAAAATGTAAATAACAGAAAGTAAATCAACACAATGAACACCAAATTTTTACATGGAAAACCCAATAAGGGAAAAACCATGGTGAGGGTTAACTCACAATATAAAGATTATAAATTGAATACAAAGGCTCACTTCCAAGGGATCACTTCCCAAAAGAGGACTCACTATTCAAGTACAAAGGCTCACTGCCTACAAAGGACTCACTGTCCAACAAGGAGGCTCATTGCCTATAGATATAAAAGAGAACAAAAGATCCACCACTACAATTAAATCACATTTATAGGATTATAGAAACCTTCAATTCACTGCCTTCAACACACTGAAAAACTATTATCACAAATCACTCACACACACTTCTACTCTTATGATTTGTGGTACACTTTCGTCACTTTGCATCACACTGTCATACAACTCTTCACAATTCAAATTGCTTTTATACCATTCTCAACCTTAGAAACATTTACCAAGGCTGGCCACAAAACATCATTTCATAAATTAAAATTAGGTTGACAACTAAAAATTCCCATGGTGGAAAGGAATAAGAATGGACCAATAAAATTATTTTCTTGAATCATCTACATGCTTCCTCAATTAAATTTTATTCTTCAAATGAAGTGTAAACACCAGGTCAACCTAACCTATTGAAAACATAGATAAAAATTGATGCACACACTTCCCAACAAGAAGATGACATGTGAACACTACAACACACTTCATTATGCACAAGAATACATCTTAGAACCTTCCAGAAACATCTATAGCAAAAACAACAGGCTTCAGTCACTGAATTTCTTTCACCAATCTATCTAGACTATGTAAATTCATACTAAAATATTGAAACATGAATTCCAGATTACCAAAATCCAAACATCTTCGTCAGAGCATAGGAAAGACCTACATAAGACATATCCCAGACCCAAACGATCTAAATCAAACAATAGAGGACTGCAAAGTAGAAACATTTATCCTAGTCCATGAAAAATCAAACTTGCCAGATAGTTCACATATCGGTGATTGCAACTTTCATGTACCATCTCACTAGAAGCTAAAACTAAGCATATATCACCATAAAATCACTGTAATGAAAACTTCACAGCCGCACAAGCATAGGATCAACACAAGAGAAATTCAGAGCACATACCAAAGCATGTTTTGAATACATTCAACACTTTGACTTCTCTTCTTTATTAATTTTCTCAAAAGAACTTGGAAAATCATCAAACGAACACATCTGCAACACCATAAATATAGCTCCATGTGTTCACAACATCTCAAAAGCATCTCAGCTATACATGTACAATTTGTAACATTCTCAACTGTGTTGACATCAATGACAACATTAATGACAACTCCACCAAACTAGCTCATACTTGCAACAATAACATTAGAGCGAGTGTTACATTACTCCATGTGTGGGAATATTAGCACATTGCAATTTTGAGGCCACAGATAGTAGATGATCAGACATACTACAATGATCCTATGGCCTATAGATATAGGGGGATGACCACCCTCCATTACACATACATTATAGCCATTCCATAGTGGAGGCGGGTCATTGACAAGATGACAGTATTTTGGTGGAGACCTTGGCTCCACTATCCCATATGGTGTGATGATGATGACCGACTCTTCTATTGTCGGCATTCTAGGTACATGCAGGGGAGAGAGCACTATATCATGGGGGAAAAGGATCCCTCCCCAATAGGCCATCGATGATTTTAGACAATTGGTCATGGTGTCATGGGTGTAATTCAATGGTCCTACGGATGCAGGGACCACCCAGGCATATGATGCATATTGGTGGACTCATGCCCCAATTCGATTGACTTTACCAATGGTACCAGTAGTGGGAAGAGGATAGGTCAGAGGACCCTACATTGGTTAGGTCCCCAAGTAGCCAGGACACTAGCCATAAGATGGAGGGGGAGATCATGATGGACAGATCCCACCACTGATGCCACCCGTTAGACAGAGGCCACCAGTTCAGCCACATTAGCATATGCCACCCCCACCACCACCACCAGGTCCTATTCCTAGCGAAAGATAGATAACAATATTGTAGCCATAGGTGTAGGTTTTGATAGGGAAACTTCAGTAGGCCTAGGCTCAAATTTAGACATTGGTCCAGGAGAAGGACCAGGTATGACAAGAGGTGGTGTAGGAGTACTAGATAAGGAAAGATGAAGACATCACCTTGGCATTAAAGATAGGATGGAGGTAGTAGCTAGAGGCTATGACACATCAGATACAAGGATAGTCCATGGTTCTGGTAGAGAAGTATGGCCGAGTGATGTAGGAGGCATCATACTATAGGGAAGTGTACTACAGAGCTATGGTCCAAGAGCGGTGGGAGCCAAATTTCTCCCATCTTAGCTAGATTGCTCCTACTAGGAACCCTCACATAGGAACATCAGGAAGACCATCAAAGTCCCACCATTAGAGTTGAGGAAACCATCATGGAGATAGACAGAGTGAGGGCAACTCATGATACTGATAGCACATTTGGACACATTTTTTGTACAACCTGATTTATGATGTATATACATTCATTGGTCAAGTTTTCATTAGCCTCTTGTATATTCAATGATGATACTATATATCTACTTATGATGTATCATGACATTCAACATTTTTGATATATATATGAGGCGACTTTCGATGCATTTATATGATTTGATGGTTATTTTATTTTATTTGATAAATAAATAAATATATATATATATATATGAATGGATGGATACATATACAAATGGATGGATTATGATACTTTATATTATGACGTTTTATGATGCAATGGATGTATGTTATGAATGTATATGGATCTACATGGATGTACTTTATACAAATTTCTATTTATGTGATGTGATGGATTATATTAGTGTTTTTTCATAATGTGTTGTATGTATGCTAGATGCAAAATGCAATGATTATGATAATGTTTACATGGTTTATGCAATGGATGTTTTATACAAATGTATGTTTTATGAGATGCGTAGAATAACCAATCTATATTATGATGAATCAAAATACAATGTATGTGAGATGATTGATGCTTCCTATTATGATGATATGTGTAGTATGTTGATGGTTTGTGGATGCACAATGGATGCTTATAAATATTTTTGGTTTCTAAATGTCATGATACCATGCTAGTATTGGTATGAAAAGATAGAAGAACTTAGATAAATCAACCCTTGAGTTCAAGATGACGCAAAAATATTATGATAATAATGATGATTTCTTATAGAGATTGGGGACATAAAGAGCTTACTTTCCTTATTTTTGATAACACACTTAGATACGATGCATCAAGGTATAAAGAACTAGGATGGCATTGTATCTAGTGAAATGGACTTTGACTAGACACTTAGATAGGAGTATCCTTGTTCACACCTGGCATACGAAACCCTATTAGGATGCAGTTTATATATTTCAAACATCTCAAACCAAAACATAGAAAGGAAAAACATTCCCAGTTAATAGTGAACGAGACATCCAAAACACCCTCCCTATAGACCAAACAAAGTAAGCATGACCAAGGTTATATTACAAGAATATCTTACAAGTACAATAGATAAAAGATAATGATCAATGCCCCCATTTATTTCTCTCTACATATTTTTGACTAGACATCATCGATAGGTCATTGGAATGAGCGCAACAAGATAAATAAAAAAGACAAAGATCAAGTAAACAAACAAGCTAATGTTCTTCATACCTCTAGCCAAGACTAAACTACAGTGATGTCTGATGTTGATGTCCATTGTAGGAAGGATGCATCCTAGGACATGATGTTATCTAATTATTTTGAAACTAATGGGATGATGGGCTATTAATACCAAGAGTTGACCAACTTGTTTACCTACTAACCTAGACTTGAGACCTTGATGTTTGACTTTTCACTTTCGATTTGCCAAATTTGTTTCCGATTATTTCACCAAAGGTTGGGAGTGATGATCATTTATTATGAGTGGACGTTTGTTGCAAGTGAAAGAGAAGCAGTATGGATGATTTTTTGGTGTTTTTTGAGATTTTGATCAAGAACCTAACCTAAGGACCTATCCTAGGGGCCTCAAGAGTTGATCAAAGATTAGCCTTGCCTACTTTATACATGTAATACCACATAGTTTGGCTGACATAGACTCATTTATTAATGAGATATGAACAAATGGATTCCATGTTTATTATGATAGACTCTTAAAGGACTAACCTAGGGAATCTCAGGGGCACATCGATGATGGAATTGCCTATGTTTAGAGCTCAGAGACTCGTAGTTTGACAAGATGAATCTATTTTTGACATTTTATGATTTTTTGACCTAGTGTTTTTATTTTTGATATGTTTTGGATGTTTTTGGATTTTTTGAATTTTTGAATGTTTTTGGAGTTTTTATGTTTTAAGGAGGATTCCAATAATTTACATGAATCTGATCCAATCTAGGTACAAGAACATGCCCCCAACATGATGCAATAGACTACTCTAATATAGGTAGGAAAAACTAACCTTAGGAATGTGCCAAGTAGTACTAGGAGGGAACATGATACAAACATAGGATCAAGCTATGATACAGACACGGATGGGTGATGGACAAAGATATAGAAGTGTGATGGATGAATCATGCAGAATAAGCCATAGAGATCATGGTGGATTGAAAGTGCTTATTTACACAAGGCAACTATTTGCCAGGTTTTCACCAAGGTACTTGCCCAAAGTGTCTCTAAAGTGGTTTTCAGTAGAGGACAATATTTTTCTTTATTTTTTTCAATCCTTTTTCTAATTTTTTAGGATTTTTATATTTTTATATTTTTTTGGATTTTTTGGACTTATACCTTGCAAGTTTAAGCATAATTTTTTTTGAGATGGGACCTATTGATAGGCTCTTGCAGGGGTTCACCTTCAAGTGTGGATAGTTGATATGCTCCTAATTTGTAGCTTGTTGTGATGATGAAGGGTCCCAACCAATTGGGTTTAAATTTTCCTTTGTTGTATGGATTTGGTACATTTTTTTTATTCTCTTTCAACACAAGCTCTCTGACTTGAAAGGTCTAACTCATAATCTTTTTATTGTAGCTTTTCTTGAGATATTTTTGATACACTTGTACATTGTTCAAAGCATCCATGCACCACTCATCTAGTAGTTCTATCTCATTCAACCGTGACACCCAATATTCCTCAACAGTAATTAGATTTAGCAATGATATTCTTAAGGATGGAAGCTTGATCTCAATGGGAAGGATGGCTTCTAATTCGTAGACTAGGGAGAATAGGGATGCACTGGTTGGTGTGCAAATACTTGTTCAGTAGACCCATAAGGTGGGATTTAGTTGTAGGTGCTAGCCATGACCAACTTCATTGACTGTCTTCTTTGGAATTTTCAAGATGGTTTTATTAGAAGCCTCAACTTGGTTGTTACCTTGGGGGTAGTATGGGGTGGAGAAGCGATGTTGGATATTGAGTTTTTGGCATAGCTCTTGAACATCCTAGTTCTTGAAAGGTGTCTCATTATCTAAATAAGGGTTTGTGGGATACCTTAGTGGCAAAGAAAGTAGAACTCAAGATGAATTTGAAGATTTTCTTCCCTATGATGTAGGTCATTGGGATGACCTCTACGCACTTTGTAAAGTACTCTATGGCAGTGATAATGAACTTGTGTCCATTAGATGAGGTGGGTGTGATTTTACAAATGAGGTCAAGTCCCCATTGTGAAAAGGGCCAAGGTGTTATAATCAGCTGGATCTCCTAAACTGGTGCATGGATGAGGTCCCCATGCTATTGACATTGCAAACATTTTTGGACATAGTCGTAAGCTCCCTTCTCCATCGTAGGAAAATAGTACCCAGTACTCAATAGTTTCTTGGCCAAGGTCATACCACTTGAATGTGATCCAAAAATGACATCGTTTAGCTCAATTAAAGTAGTCAAAGCTTCCTCATGGTTAGGGCATCACAAAAGGGTTCCTTTGATACTCCTATATTATAGGGTGTCTCCATAGATAACGAAACAGGATGACTTCTTGACAAATTTTCTTTTAAGGTTTGGGGTGATAATAGCAGGGAGGACTCCTATTTTCAAGTAGGTGTATATGTCATGGTACGAAGGATCACCGGGACCAATGATTTCACACACAAACTTAGACTATGGTACCTCGAAAACTGTTATGAGAAGCTACTCTACCAAGAATTTATTTTTATGGAAATTGCATAGGATATCCAGTAGTGATCTAATTGTTGTCATAGCATCAACTGCTCTATTTTTTTCCCCTTGGTATATGCTCAAATGTGATGTCAATGAAGAATTCCTTGAGGCTTTCCACCAATTTCTTATATGGGGTGAGCTTGTCATCCTTTGTTTGGTATTCATCATTGACATGATTGATGATAATTTGAGAGTCCCCATAGACCTTATGTGTCATAATCTACCATTGTACTATAATTTTGAGTCCTATGACAAGAGCCTCCTACTTTGCAATGTTGCTTGTGCAAAGAAAAGACAACTTATATGACAATCTCCTTGTGGTGCAATAACGAAGACTCCTTCTCCTGACTTATCTTGTGTGTAGGATCCATCAAAATATACTTTCCAATGATCTATTGCACTTAGATCAAAGATTGGCTCATTGGGAAATTCTAATACCAATGGGTTTTCTGAATGTATACGTGCTTATGCTAGTTGGTCTACAATTACTTGTTCTTTGATGGCCTTTTTTTCTACATACTCAATGTCATATTTTGTTAAGATCATAACCCATTTATCCATTTGTCCTATGAGTTTTTCTTTTGAAAGAGGATACTTGAGAGGGTCTATTTTGGTGATGAGCTTAAACTAGTGAGCTAACATGTAGTGCCTGAATTTTTGTGCAACAAACATTACTACTAGGAAAGCATTCTCAATGAATGTGTAATTCAGCTCATGTCCCACCATGGTTCTACTAATATAGTAAATAGCTCTCTATTTCCATTTTCATCATGTTGAGCTAAGAGAGCCCCAAGGGTTGCTACTATTGTTGATATACACAGGATCAATGGGTTGTTTTGGATTGGTGGCATGAGGACCGGTGGTGTTAACAAGTACTCCTTGATTTTTTTGAATGCTTGGTCACATTTCTTGTCCCACTTGTATGTTATCCCCTTGTGGAGCAGATGAGAATATGGGATAGCCTTATCTACTAACTATGCTATGAGTCGATGAATGGATTGGAGCCTTCCCTACAAACCCCTTAACTACTTCAATGTTCTTGGTGCTTCCATCTCAAGAATTGCTTTAACTTTGGTAGGGTCTATCTCGATTCCCCTCATAGATACATTATACCCTAGGAGCTTCCCTGGATGTACACTGAAGACACACTTCTTAGGATTGAGGCTAACCTTGTATTCTTCTATCCTGTCAAAGATGGAGCTTAGTGTTGCTATGTCATCTCGACGCTTCCTTGATTTGGCTACTATGTCATCCACATAGTCTTCCATAGTTTCATGAATCATATCATGGAAGATTAGCATAATAGATATTTGGTATGTATCCCCAACATTCTTTAACCCAAATGGCATCATGTTCCAATAGTAAGTCCCCCATGGAAAAATGAAAGATGTCTTGTGTTGATCATCCTTAGCTATCATAATTTGATTGTACCTTGAAAACATGTCCATTAATGATAACATTTCATGTCCTATTGTCATATCCACAATCATGTCTATATTTGGGAGAGGGAAATCATCCTTAGGACATGCTTTGTTCAGGTCCCTAAAGTTAGTGTAGATGCAGATACCCCCAGTGGGCTTAGAGATAGGTACAAGGTTTGAAACCCATTTTAGATAATCAATTGGCCGTATGAAGCCAACATTAAGGAGTTTCTGTAATTCAAGTTTGACTAGTAATGCTATCTGTGGATGTATCTTTCTCATCTTTTGTTTTAGTAGTTTTTCCTCTGGATAGACAGTTAGATGATGAACCACAACTTCTGGATCAAGACTAGGCATGTCAATGTAGGTCCATGCAAATTTTACCTTTCTTTCTCTTAGAAATGCAGCTATAAGTTCTTGTTGCTCAGTCAAAAGTGACTGTGCATAGAAGGTGATGTGTGGTGTTTCTTCAATCCCTAGATTGACTAGATTACATATTTCTTCCAATACTGCTGATTTTTCCTGATGAATAGTGTGATCCTAAATGTTAGTTCAATTCTAAATATGAAAAATAACTAAAATGCAATGAGGAAAAAAACAAAGGGACACCTCAAGATTATCCTAAGGAATGATAAAGCAAAGAAACAAGATAAAATAAAGATTTTAATCTGCTTATACCTTCTTTGTTGCTGAAACTCCTTGGTTGGCCCTTGATTTTGATTAGTTTGTGTGCTCCTTAGATGGATCTTGATGCAAGATTGACAATAGGACTAGATGATAGTGAAAATGAATAAAATGTCTTGGCTAAATGAATGAAATGTTTGTGAATTGACTATTCAAAATGACAACATTTAGTTGAAAAATGACTAAGTGTTCTAAATGCCTTAGAGGAGGGGGTATTTATAGAGGAATTTGAATTATTTAGAGAATTCAATGGTTGAGATTTATCACACAAGGCCAAGATGAATGGTTAAGGTGAGTTGAGGACACACAAGCCCTCACATTTTGACATGTGGAATGTGAAGTGGCTAAGGGTAAGATGATGTGTAAGGGATGTAGAAGGAGAGTACATGATGTGTGTAAGTAAAACTAGATGCGGAAAACAATTCTCCTAACGTCAATACCTCAGGAAAGAGTGTAGACGTACTTTTAAATTTTCAATTACAGTCAAGTTCAGATGCACTATAAGATATATTACAAAAATAGAGTATTTAGACAAACACACATGAATCGCCAGATATACGTGGGAAAACCCTTACGGGAGAAAAACCCACCACACCAAGAGAAATCACTTTGTATTATAGTAATCAAAATTACATACAATTCCAGACTTATCTTTCTAGTGTCATTATACAATAGCATTCATCATGAACCTTATTTGAATAGAGACATCCAAGTTACAGCCTTTACAGATTTTAATTCCTTCACTTATATAGTTTGAATTCTTCACACTTCACTGTTGATCGAACTACTATCCAACCCCCAAGCGTCTACAACTTCCAACTATATCCATGGTGTTCCTTGACTGTTGAGATTTCCCACAGAACTATCACACCGAACCAACTGCTAACGGTTCACTTTCGACTTCCTCTATTCATCCACAAGATTCCACATATGATAGTCAGACGGTCAATAGAAATCGTAATGCTCTGGCATCTCAGTGAGACACTAACAGTGTCTCACCGATTCCATAAATACTTTGTACCGATGTCACCAAGAGTCATCATAGTCACCAGGATGTTCTATTGAGCTCCATAAGTTACACCGAGCCACCAACCAGTCGCCCAGACTTACCGCTTTCACCAAGAGATCATAGCGAGTCACCAAAGGTATACCGCAGACTTAAGTCATATCGAGCTTCAAGAGACAGTCGGCAAGACTCACATCTATTGCCGAGAGTTCATACCAATCTCCATACATTTCACCGAAGTGTTCAACATAAAACAGTGTTGGCAAGACATGTAGCTCTCGCTAAGACTTCTTATCGATCTCTATGACTTATCCCGAAAGCCTTCTGTCTGTCGCTATGAGTTACACTGAAGTCATCACTTGAGTCTTTGTTGCTGAGACATATCCACATCGGTGGGACATCTTACCGATGACATTTCCTTTGGCCAAGTCTCCCCGATGAATACAAAACAAACACTGTCGGCATAACATTTTCTTTCGCAGTGACTTCTTACTAAGTCAATATGGGTTACCTCAAGGACCTCAACGTAAATGCTATCGACAAGAGACTAACACTTTGCCGAGACATCTTAGCGAAAACCTTTAGCTTCATCAGGGACCACAGTCGCCAAGAGTCTCATCGATATATGATTGAATGGCCTTTCGGCCAAAAGTCTCCCGAGCACTATAAGGTCATACCGAATACATCATGCTATAGCGGTAGACTCCATAGTGTAACCTTTCGGCAAGACAATGACAGGGTCACAACGACCTGTTCAGAAATGAATAAAGCAAACTGCTAGTAGGCCAGACATGGAACCTATCACACTGACTTGGCACTCATGGAGGTTTCAGCCTATAATGCTTGAGACATATATTTCCAACAATCTCCCACTTGACAAAGATCATACAAGCACCTCCAGAGCATAAATAATACTTACTGAAAATCATGGGCACTAAGGCCCATTGAACTGGCACACCACCTGAACTTGTCTATGCTCACTGGCTTCGTCAATGCATCTGCAACATTCTCCAGAGTATCAACTTTTTCCAAACTGACCTTTCCATCATCAACCATATTTCATACAAAGTGGTACTGTACATCAATATGTTTCATCTTGGCATGGAAAGTTGGATTCTTTGCCAGAAAAATGGCACTCTGACTGTCACATAAGATTGTTATTTCCCCTACATCAAAACCAATGTTAAAACACAAACGTTTCAACCATACAACTTCTTTATGAGCATGGGTAGCTGCCATGTATTTAGCTTTTGTAGTGGACAAAGTGACTACAGCCTGCCGCTTGCTCATCCAACTCACTACACCACCATTCAACATGAAAACATATCCACTGGTGGATCACCTGCTGTCAATGTCCCCTACCCAATCAGAGTCTACATAACCATGAATGCTAAGAGTCCTCTGTGATTTAACCGAATTCCCATGGTAACACAAAGAAAAATCTAAAGTTCCCTTCAGATACCTAAACATCCTCTTCACAGCATCCCAATGTATTCTTCCTGGATTAGCCATAAATTAACTAAGTACTTCCACTGCTTGGGCAATGTTTGGCCTTGTACAAACCATTGCATACATAAGACTGCCTACTGCACTAGCATAGGGTACACTGGTCATGTCCTCCATCTCAATAGGAGATTTTGGACAATCCTCAATAGATAGCTTCATTCCTTGCATGACTGAAACAACTAACTGCTTGCAATCATTCATACAAAATCTCTCTAGAACAGTCTTTATATACTTACTCTGACTGAGCCAAAGCTTTCTATTCTTCCTATCCTTGGTTATCTCCATCCCTAAAATACACCTTACTGCACCAAGATCCTTCATTTTGAACTTAGCAGACAACTGAGACTTAAGATAAAAAATCATTAGCTTGCTATTTCCAATGAACAACATATCATCAACATAAAGAGCAATAACAAGCACTTGATCACTTTCAGCTTTATAGTATACACAGTGATCAGATTTTGATCTCACAAAGCCTAAAGATAATACATGGGTATCAAATTTCTAGTACTACATTCTAGGCGATTGCTTTAACCCATACAGAGACTTCTTTAATTTGTATACCAATTTTTCCTTACCTTTCTCAACAAAGTGCTCAGGCTGGGACATATAGATTTCTTCTTCAAGATCACCATGAAGAAATGTTGTCTTCACATCCATCTATTCAACCTCTAAGTCATAAAGAACAGCAAGTGACAATAGAAATCTGTGGACATCAACTTTCTGAGGGAGAAATATTTCCCCATAATCAATTCCCTCTACACAGGGAATAACCTTTGCAACCCGATTAAGTGCTTTGTATTTTTTCTACAACGCCATCCGGACCAATCTTTTTTCTTAAATACCCATTCTGACCCGCGGTTTTTTTCCTTTAGGTAAGAATTTTTTTAAACTCAAGAAGTTTCATTTTTTTATCTAATGGCCTTATTTCTTCCTTCATGGCTTCCAACCAAGAATCCCCGAATCGAGACATTTTTTTTAAAAGCCTCCTTTACAGTCCTAGGCTCATCAGTGCTAGAAATCAAGGCATAGGAACAAGTAGAATCAATCAAAGAGAACCCATACCTATCTGGTTGTTTCCTTTCTCAGGTTGACCTCCTCACTGGCTAAGGTTGAGGTTCATCTTCTTCAGAGCTTTCAGATATGCTTGAGCTCTCCTTAGTTTTAGGTACGTTTTGAATCTTCAATTCCTCTTTCTCTGGTGTAGGAGGAATTGCTGCTACATCCTTATTGTTTTCTGACTTTGTCTCTGACTGTAGATCCAAGGTGGAAGGTTTCAACTCATGAAAGATTACACTTCTATTGTATACAACCTTCTCTGTAATAGGATTCCAAAGCTTGTATCCTTTAATGTTAGCACTATAGCCACTAAATATACACTTAACAACCTTGTTCTTCAACTTAGATCTTTTTACATCTGGCACATGTGTATATGCCTCACAGCCAAAGACTCTAATATGTCTAAGAGAGGGCTTCTTACCAGACCATGCTTCCAAAGGTGTCTTATCAACAAGAGTAAAGTTTGGAGACCGATTAACTAAGTAACAGTCAGTAGCAGTAGCTTCAGCCCAGAACTTCTCCTCCAAACCAACACTACTAAGCATACTTCATGCTCTCACCATCACTGTACTATTGAACCTTTCTACAACTCTATTCTGCTGTGGAGTGTAACGCGTAGTCTTATGTCTTTTGATTCCATGGTCTTTACAGTATCTTTCAAATTCATCAGAACAGAATTCACCACCATTATCAGTCCTTAAGCATTTTATTGTTTTACTAGTCTGATTTTCAACAAGATTTTTAAACTCCTTAAATTGACTACACACTTCTAATTTACTTTTCAAAAAATATATAAATGCTCTTCTTGAATAATCATCAATGAACGACACATAGTATCTTGATTTAGACAAAGAAGGAACATCTACTAGACCAAACACATCCGAATGAATATAGTCTAACAAACCGAAAGATTTATGAGGACTGTCATAAAATGAAACATGATGCTGATTTCCATATATATAGTGTTCACATAATTCAAATTCCAGATTACAATCTTCAAGCCCCTCAACCAGGTTTTTGTTCTTCAAGGTTTTTAAACCTTTTTCTCCTATGTGGCTTAACCTATGATGCCAAAGCATAGTCTTCTCTGCAGGAAGTTTTACTTTCATAGAGTTTACATAATTAGGGATATTTCCCTCTTTACCTCCATGAGTAGCTTTCAGTGACTTCGAAGAGACACTGTTACAATGAACAGCTTGTGCATCCAGCTTGTACAGGGTACCAATTTGAGCACCTCTAGCCAGCACCATTGAACCTCTAGTCATCTTGCAGCCACTTCTCAAGAACAAGACTTGTACTCCGATATCATTTAGCATACTTACAGACAATAAATTTCGAGCTAGACCTGGTATGTACATAACATTATTGATCCCCTTTATTCTACCATCAGGGAATTTGATTATGACTCTTCCACAGCCAAAAATTTCCAAGGTTGAATCACTCGCCAAGTACACCTTTCCACCATCATATTCTTCATACTTTGTAAACCATTCTCTGTGAGATGTCATGTAGAACAATGCTCTAGAATCGATCAAATAGACATCATCTGATACCTGAGTAGCCAAGGCTGCAATGAAGGCGTCACCATCACTATGAGAAGAACCATTATCAGAAGATCCTTTCTTCTTATTTTTCTCCTCTTTACAATCCTTTCGGACATGACCAGGTTGCCCACAGTTCCAACACTTCACCTTGGACTTCTTGCCAGGAGACTTTGACCTCCCCTCTGATTTTGATTTGGAATTCTTGTCCTTATTCTTGCCTTTCTCCTTTGACCTTCCTCTAACATCAAGAGCCTCCTTCGCCATCTCAGAAGATTTTCTTCTCATTTCTACTGAGAGCAAAGAACCAACAATATCTTCCATTTTTGAAACTGGATGTTGTATTCCCAATAGCCATCACTAGATGATCCCATGAGTCTGGAAAAGAACATAACAGAAGCATACAATGATCTTCTTCTTCAATCTTTACACCAACAGATGTTAATTGTGTGAGCAACATGTTGAATGCATTCAAATGATCAGCTATAGACCCTCCTTCCTGCATTCTCAAAGAGTAAAGCTTCTTTCTTAGGAACAACTTATTCACCAAAGATATCCCCTAATAAATAGACGCCAGTCTCTTCCACAAGAGAGAATCAGACTTCTCTTCATGCATATTGAGAAGAACTGAGTTTTCCAAACAGAGCCTTATCAACCCCTTTGCTTTCCTATCTGCAAGGTCCCATTCTTCTTGCTTCATGCCTATAGGTTTAGTTCCAGACACAAAAAGCCAAAGGTCTCGATCTACTAAGAGATCCTCCATCTTGAGTTTCCACAATTCAAAGTTACTACCATTGAATTTCTCTATTTCAATCTTCCCAGATGAACTAGACATCTCAATCTGTAAATAGAAATAACAATCTCTACAAAACTCCCACTGAACAGTATTGACACAAAAAACCCAATGTACCCCCAAGGCTAACACAACTGGCCAGGCTCTGATACCACTTGTAAGGAAAACTAGATGTGGAAAACAATTCTCCTAACATCAATACCTCAGGAAAGAGTGTAGAAGTACTTTTAAATTTTCAATTATAGTCAAGTTAAGATGCACTATGAGAGAGATTACAGAAACAGAGTATTTAGACAAACACACATGAAATACTAGATATACGTGGGAAAACCCTTACAGGAGAAAAACCCACCACACCAAGAGAAATCACTTTGTATTATAGTAATCAAAATTACATATAATTCCAGATTTATCTTTCTGGTGTCATTATATAGCAACATTCGTCATGAACCTTCTTCAAACAAAGACATCCAAGTTACAGCCTTTACAGATTTTAATTCCTTCACTGATACAGTTTGAATTCTTCACACTTCACTGTTGATCGAACTACTATCCAACCCCCAAGCATCTACAACTTCCAGCTATATCCATGGTGTTCTCTGACTGTTGAGATTTCCCACAGAACTGTCACACCGAACCAACTACTAACGATTCACTTTCAGCTTCCTCTATTCGTCCACGAGATTCCATGTATGACAGTTAGATGGTCAACATAAATCGTAATGCTTTGGCATCTCAATGAGACACTAATAGTGTCTCTCCAATGCAAAAAATACTTCGTACCGATGTCGCCAAGAGTCATTGTAGTTGCCAGGATGTTCTATCGAGCTCCATAAGTTACACCAAGCCACCAAGCAGTCGCCCAAACTTACCGCTTTCGCCAAGAGATCATAGTGAATCACCAGAGGTATACCATATCGAGCTTCAAGAGACAGTCGGCAAGACTCACATCTATCGCTGAGAGTTCATACCGATCTCCATATGTTTCACCGAAGTGTTCAACATAAAACAGTGTCAGCAAGACATGTAGCTCTCGCTAAGACTTCTTATTGATCTCTATGACTTATCCTGAAAGCCTTTTGTCTGTCGCTAAGAGTTACACTGAAGTCATCACTTGATTCTTTGTTGCTGAGACATATCCACATTGGTAAGACATCTTACCAATGACATTTCCTTCGGGTAAGTCTCCCTGATGAATACAAAACAAACACTGTCGGCATAACATTTTCTTTTGCAATGACTTCTTACTGAGTCAATATGGGTTATGCCAAGGACCTCAATGTAAATGCTTTTGGCAAGAGACTAACACTTCGCTGAGACATCTTAGCAAAAACCTTTAGCTTCACCAAGGACCACAGTCGCCAAGAGTCTCGCCAATATACGATTGAATGGCCTTTCAGCCAAAGGTCTCCCGAGCACTATAAGGTCATACCGAATACATCATGCTACAACGATAGACTCCACAGTGCAACCTTTCAGCAAGAAAATGACAGGGTCATAGCAACCTATTCAAAAATGAATAAAGCAAACTGCTAGTTGGCAAGACATGGAACCTGTCACACCGACTTGGTACTCATGGAGGTTTTAGCTTGTAATGCTTGAGACACATATTTCCAACAATGTGGAGGAAGAACAAGTACCTTCCAAGTACCTTAGGGAGTGAGAAGATTTCCTCAAAAAGGAAATTCTTGTCACCAAGTGAGCATGAAAGTGACATTTGAGGAATTTTGGAATTCCTCAAAAATTCCCAAGGAAAAAGAGAAATTGGTTGGAGAAATAAATGTGAATTAAAAATTCACATTCTTAGGAGAATCTAATGGATAATAGAGGGTCTCCAAAAAGGTCAGAATTGGTCACATGTGGATGAGGTGACAAGTCCAATGTTCTAGAAGTATTGGAAAGATAAAATGTGAATTAAAAATTCACATGGGGAGAAGAAAGACCTAGGGTGAATAAATTTGAATTAAAAATTCACATTGGAAAAAGGCAAATGAAAAGGTTGACTAAAAAGTGGTGCTAAAATTGGCTAATGTCTTTGATTACGGTTGTGCAAACACATAATTAGGATAATTAATGGAAGATTAGAGGCAAGTGGAAAATATAAGAGGATGTGACATTAATCCTTGATTAAGAGGATGCACATCCGAATCATGAATTAATTAAATTAATCCAAGTTAGAGATGGATTATGGAGGATGTGACAAGGAGAGAGAAAAGAAGATTTTTAAATTGATTTATTTCAAAAATCTTAAGGTAACTAAATTAAATAAATTAGTGTATTTATTTAATTTAGAGAGGAAAAAGGTGTAAGATAAAAGTATTTAACTGTTAAATTAAATACTTTAAGAACCTTAGGCAGGAAGTGTAATATTAATTAAATAAATTAATATTGACAGAGTGGATGAATAAAGAGGTAAATTTGATTATATGGGAGAGATCAAATTTGGATCTCTACAAATAGAACTAAGGAGAAGATTGATTTCCTCATCCTTTGGTGCCTCAGAGAGGTATCCACCATTGGATAAATCCTTTGTTTTTACTATTTTAGGGTTAGAAAGTGCCACAGTGTGGTTTTCACTTAAAGACCTAGATATTACTCTTAAATTCACTATTTTGTGATTGATGGATTTAATTGTTTCTCCATAGTATGTGTGTGTGTCTAGCTCAATATCAAACCCTTCTTTATGATCTCGACATGGTAGAGTACCCTACAATCCCATGAATTGTAAGAGAGCCTCATCATTTTCAAACATGTCTAAGATTGGTGGTCCTTGATGGTCGTAATCAATGAGTTGAGGGTAGACAAGTTTTAGGTCATTTGTCTGAAACTACTTGCTTTGAAGGATAGTGTATTGATCATGAAAAGCGAGGAATCCTTGAATAACATGGGTAGGTTAGTTGTGGGGTCCTCAGGTCCTCGTGACACACATTGGTTATATCAAATGTATAGTTATCTAAAAGTAAACCTATGGATACTAGTAACTAAGGAGGAGCTTTGGATTTTTTAACTGGGACACCTTTGCCATGTATGGTTATCTTCAGAGGGGTACATCCAAGACCAATATTTTTCATACGCTTCTTAGGAATAATGGGTTCTAAAAGGCCATTATCATTTTTCCCATGTTTTTCATTTTTATTATAGCCCCATAATTGCATTAACTGCAGTACTTTGTTGTCATTGTCCATGGGATGATCATGTATAGGCTTTTCATCTTGATATATTAAGCTTGATATATCCCTTTCGTCTACCACTTCCTGACTTAGGTCCCCCCACCTTTTGAATCTTGAGGGGTTTTCTTTGAAGGTTTTAGATGGTGTGTCAATCGGTTGGGGTTTCCCATGAGATCGAGGAGATTAAGGTAACTATCCTATTACAAAGGCACTCTTTTTCATTTTGTAGTCTCCAAACCCATTATCTTGGATAATAACTTTAATATCAGAGATGTCTAGAATGGAGGGTGTCTTTGTCTCAGAAGTGAAGGCTAGGGTAGATAATTCTATATATGGAGATGTGGGTCCCTCCTCATTCTTTAGGATTTGAGGGATTTTGTAGTGATAAAATGGTTTAGGATCACCATGGACTATGACCTCTTGATTTTGATAAGGAAATTTTACACATTAATGGCAGTTGGATGGGACAACTTGCATCCCATGGATCCATGGGTGTCCCAGGAGGATATTGTAAGGTAATTCAAGATCAAGGACTTGGCATGTAGTTTCCATGATTACTAGCCCTACTTGAATATGGAGTTGAATGGTGTCTCAAGACACCCGTTCTTGATCATCATATGCCATAATAGTAATAACCTTACCCTTTTCAATGACATCTTCAGAGAATCCTAGATTCTTTATTAGCTTGAGAGTACAAATATTCAACCTTGCACCTCCATCCACCAAACCTCGTTTGACTTTCTTCTTATGGACTAGGACTTCAAGATGGAGCACACAATTATGGGATGGTTGAGTTGGGAATTCCTTATTAGAAAATTTTAAGAGATGTGGGGTGGTGATATGTTTGACCATAGCTTGGAACTTGTTGGTGTCAAGAGCTGTGGGGACAATGGATGCAACCAATGCTTTTTGTAGGATTTCCCTATGTGCGGGTGAGATTTTTAATAATTACATTATGGAAATCTAGGTAGGGGTCTTTTTTAGTTGATCCAATACATTATAACCATTAGGGATTCACTTGGGATTGGTGGTAGATGCCTTGGGTGGTTGGGATGGTCCTAGAATGGTAATTTTTCCACCACATGTGATGACTCCAACTCAAGATCCTTTGATATTGACAACGGTGACCCACTCATCTAAGGATGCAACAACATGGTCGTAAGCATGGTTCACATTATTATACTTGGCCTTACAATTGTTGTTTCCCTTAATGTGATCTGGCATCAGATTCGTGTATATTTTGAGATCATGATTCCCTATAGATTGTTTAATGGTTATGGTTTTGTCATCAATGAGGTCCTAAATCAGATTTTTAAGTTGCATGCAGCTAGTTGTTGTGTGTCTCTTAATTTTGTGAAAATCATAGAGATGTTTCTTGTTATACCATGGTGGTTTAACTTGAGGCTCTTGATAATTGTTATAAATAGGGATCTTGATGAGATTTTCTTGTACCAGTTGTTGCATGATAGACTCAATTTGTTCCCCAAGTGGTGTTTATTTTGGTTTCGGGGGATACTTGTTCCTTGGGGGTGGTCCCCCTTGAGTATTCAAGTTATTGACCACTCGATTGTTGGGTTGTTGTGATGATATGTTGGCCTGCATGTTGTTTTGGTTATTGACTTGTGGTTGTTTATATGATTGTGTGTTTTTCCTTGGATCACTGATAATGACTTTTGCATCAACCACACCATCATTAGTGACATTCTTGTTCTTGGCCCATGTGGGAGGTTTTTCATTGTAACTGGTTGATGGAGAATTATCCCAATATGTGGGTGTGACCCCTTGTGCAATAAGGGCTATTTCAATGTTGAGCACCTTGGGGATCAACTAGTCATATGTGGTGATGCATTTTATTTTTAGATGGAAGGACAAGGTCCCTTCAAGATTGGTGATGATAGTAGCTATTTTTTGTTCTTCAGGCATAGCCCACTTGCTTCTATTGGCCTTGGATTACCATTGTTGCAAGAAGGATGCAAATTTTCCCCCCTTGGCTTGTTTTAGAGTAGATAGTTCTTCTAGACTCACATCCATGCCTATGTTGAATGAATAGTTCTGTATGAATAATTCCATAATTTCTTGGAACTTTTTAATTCTGGGAGGAAGGCGGGAGAACCATTCCATTGTTGGTCCAACCAAACTTTGAGGGAATAGTTACATTAAATAAGATTTGTTCTATGCAACTTCCATACAGTGGACATGAAATTCCCTAATGTAATCTTTAGGGCTGCTAGTCCCATGATATTGTCAAATTTAGGTATCTCAAACCCTTGAGGGAATGGAACCATTGCAATGCTTTTTTCAATTGGATAGGGGCACAAATTCTATTGTGTTTTTGTTGTTTTTCCTAATTGTAGGTCTAACACTTATTGTGATTAATTTGATTTGTGTAGACACATCATCTTGTGGATCGGGTGGTGGGATGAATGTTTTTTAGGGTGGTTTGATTGTTTGAGTGATGGGTGGGTTGTTTTTTGTGTTTGTGGGAGGCTGTTACAAGTTTTGTTCTACCACCAAGATTTGTTGGTATGCCTGTAATTGTTGTTGTGCCAACAATGCTTGTTGTTGTGCTTGGTATTGTTACAAAGCTTGTTGATAATCTTGTTGTTGTAACAAATCTTGTTCTTGTTGGAAAATGTGCCTCAATCTTATTAGCATGTAAAATCTTGGAAGAGAAAATTTGGTGAGACCCTTTGGAAGTCTTACCGACTAGCAACTATATTCTAATAATTAGAAGTGCTCAGGTCACCGAGATTTTGATTCTATCTTGCCGTAGGTTTGGTTCCTAGTGGTTATCGGGGAGACTCGTGGCGACCAAAGTCATCGAGGAGAGGCATGAACTTTTAGAATGCCTCATTCTAATCGAGTATGTCTCATTGAGGTTTTTCAGATAGGTAATGGATGACATCCGGAAGACTCTTGGCTAACAGGTTTGCATTCGGTAAGAACTCTTGCCAATGGATGTGGTATCGCCGATAGGCTGGTGCATTTGATATGACCTCTTAGCGATAGCATTTCTCTTGCCAATGGAATTGCTTGTGAACTGTAAATTGATCTCCACATGATGAACTTTGGTGTAACCTCTTGCCAATAGATTGGTCAGAGTAATATGAACTATCGGGTATGTATTGGGTGTGATCTCTTGCCAATGATTGTTGGTCTCGCCGATAGACATGTGTTTTCGGTGAGAACTCTTGCTGATGGTTATCATCTTGCCAACGGGTATGAACATTGGTATAACGGAAAGTTTTGTAAGACTCTTGGCGATAACGGAACACTTGCTGATAGACCTGCACAAGATGGATTTATGTTCGATATGACCTCTCGCCGATAGCGATGGTCTAGCCAATGGTTCTACAGTGGATATCAATATGATATCTTAGTGATAGATTGAGTCTGGGTGACATTTTTGAACTCGATATGACTCTTGCCGATGGTGGTGACTCTGGGAAATAATGATAGTCGGGCATTGTGGCATCGGGGAGACACAACCTAGTGTCTCACTGACATGCGATACTATTTGAACACCTTGATTGAATGTATATCCTGCATGGTTTGTTTTCAACCAATTAGAGAAGTAGAATGTGAACCGCTAGTAGTTGGACTATTGTGACCGTTCTTGTGAGGGAGATGAACAAACTATGAGGAAAACGACTATGTTGGGAAATGGTAGATGTCGGTGAACAGTTTGATGTTTGATTAGTGTATGAATCCAATTCAAAGAGAATTGTAACTGGGATGTTCTATACAAGGTTGATCAAGGAAATGTTGATGTTGTAAATTGACATCAGAAAGTTAAGTTTGTACTTTGTATGTATTTTTTTTACTATAATACAAAGAGACTTTTCTTGGTGTGGTGGGTTTTTCTCCCGTAAGGGTTTTCCCACATAAATCAGGTGTCCAAATTGTGTATGTTCATTTCTCTATTTCTGTTAATCCTTTCAAGTGTATCTTAATGAACTATAATTGTAAAATTTAAAGTCACCTCTACATTCTTCCCTGAGGTTTTGACATTAGGAGAGTTTGTTCTGAACCTAAGCTTTCCTTATAGTGCTTGAGCTTTTTGTGCTTGATACTAATTTTGTGCCTGAGTTTTAGCTTGTTGGGTGGCTTGTGTAGCCTATGTGGCTTGTGCAACTTGTGCAACTTGTTGTTGCAATAAAGCATGTGCTTGCACTTGGGCAGCCTGGTGTGCTTGTTGTGTGGCTTGATGTGCCTGTACTTGTTGAGTAGCTTGTTGTGCAACTTGCATGGCTTTTTGAGCTTGAAATTGTTGGAATGCTTTTTGATACGCTTGTTGGGTAGCTGGGCATGTGCAGGATCATTATGGAAAAATAGACTCTTAAGTGGTAAAAAATTTAGAAAAATCAAAGTGAGGAAACTTGACATAAAAATTTGAATAAGTTATCTATATTATTTCAAAAATATGTAAGAATAGAATCTGTAGAAAATTGAATGCAGTTTCTAAACTATGAGGTTTATTTTAGAAAAAAAAAATTATTTGGTTAAAATTTAAAATTTCAATGGAGTAGTACTTAAATTTCAAGGAAAAAAAGAAGTAGGTGTCTGTTTGACCACCCTAACCAAAATAAAATCATAATATTTTTTTATAAGATTTTATATATAAGTAGATGACTCATGTCTATATGTGATGCATATTTTTTTGTAATTTTTTTCCAAGTAAATAATTAATTATGAATTTTTTATTACAAATTTTAAAAAATATAAAAAACTTGTATATCTAACCACCTTAACTTGGTCAAAACTTCATGAAATTCATTTTTTCTTTTTTTAATCCCATAGTATGTGAAGCATAGAAAGTGATGCATGTTTTGGATTCAAAAAATGTGATACTATTTGAAAGCTATAGATTTTTTTCAATCAGCCTATCAATTAGTACTTTAATTGTAATCCAAATAGAAAATTAATAATAATAATTTATTAAATTCAAAGTAAAGCATAATTTATATTGGTGGAAAGCTAAGAATATCCTTTAAAAACCCTTTTTGTTTCATTAAATTTGGGTTAAAAAAAGTTTTCAGCCACATACCCATCATGATCCTGCACATACCCAACTTGCAGTGTGATGTATTAATTTTCCATGTTTGGATTTGGTGGTGGTGGTGGAGGATTCATAATGGTGTGAGATGTTTTGATGAGATTTTTTCAAGGTGGTTGTTGAGGTGTTTAAGTGATGATAATGGGTTATGCGCTAAATGGTGCAATTGATATGCTAGGTCCTTGAGAGACCACACTTTGAGGTGTTATAGATGTAGTGATTGATTGGATTGGTGCCACTTGGTGTTGCGATATCGGTGGCATACTTGGAGGATTTGGTATATTGATTTGATTCATGATCAAAGGATTTTTTTGATTTGGTTGATTGATGATTAGTAAAGGGGGTTTCCGTAAACTAATGATTGGTGTGGATGTTGATGTTGAAGGGGGAAATGGTGGGAAGATGGGTGGTGTGTTTTCTTGAGGAAGAGATGATGAGGCATCAAAGATTCCCCCTTGTCCAAATAGACCCACTTGTCCCTGTGAATTCATGGGGAGAGAGACTTGTGTATCAAGGGAATTGTAAGAGAGGGGGCCCACCGCATGCAAAACCCTAGGTCACGGAGGGTCAAGATGTGAGAGGCTTCCCTAAATTACCTCAAAGTGTATGTTTATGGTGTGAGGATAAGAATGATGAGGATTAGGATACCCTACAATCACTCTACAATATTGAGTTTCAAGGTGGGGCTAGGTGAGTCAATTTTTAGGTCCAACTTTGCAATTTAGGTAGATTTCTACCCAAGGACATCAGTGTAGACTTTGGATGACAGTTCAACATGCTAGCATCTCAAAAACACATTGTAGTCTGTACAGTAAAATTATATTAGAGACAAGGTTGGACTCGTTAAAAATACTAATATCATATTTTAATGAGTTCTAAGAGGAAAAAATAGAACTATGAAATATGAGAAATACAAACGAAGGTGACAAAGACAATCTCATAGAAGACCCTGTTCGCCAGCTAGCTCCTCGAAGTGAATCCACCTACACACAACAAGAAAGAGAATGTTGGGGGGTGGCTATATAGGGGTCTACCTTAGTCAGACCCCCATATAGGTGTTCCAACCCCCACAAACAACCAAAGGAAGAAAGATAAAGAAGTGAAAAAAACACAAGCACTACAAAAATAGTACTATGCTACTCAATGAAATGATAGAGGAGAGGAGAGGGAAGCTTACCACCTCCACCAACAGCACTCAAGGTTGCTTGGGGAAAAATTAGAGAAACTCAAGGCTCTGCTACAATGGTGTGGTCCCAAACTTGCTCTATCAAAGTGATGGAGTGTGATATTGTTGCTATGGAATGCTTGGAAGGCTTGGAAGTGAGTGAAAATGAGCTTGTGAGAGCGAGAGTATGGGGGCCAAGTCTATCCTAGATTTCTTCCAACCTCCAAATATAGGTTCAAAGATTGAATATGAAGGAATGAGAAAGAAAAAAGCCATATTCAGGTCAATTATCCAAAGGAGGCATTACAACTTCGCTGCCAATGGGAAGAGTAATGCCTCTACTAGCTCAGCCATAGGAATTTGTAAGGGACGTAAGTACATCGTGTGGATTTCTACACACCACATGGGTATCCCTAATAGAAACACCCCCACCGTCACAAAAAATAGGCACCAAGTGGACTTCCATCAGTGGACTTAAGTGAATTTAAGCCTTTGACTTAGGTTTTCTAAAGTGCATAAGGGAAAAAAGGGGAATTGCGCCTAGGGTGCAAATTTTCTCTTATACATTTTTCCTCCACTTTAGCGAGCACAAAAACTGATGAGTGCTCAGTAAAGTAGATCAAGAAGAGAGTAGGGTTAGAAAAGTATATTTGAACTATCGAGGAAGTAGTGCTCGGTCTATCAAACCCAAGGGTACAGGAGATGCAAAAGACTTCATAGCTACTTGGAACTATGAAGTTGGAACAACAAAGCACCTTACAAGCCTGCAAACCTACAAGGAGGCAACCCCCAAGATATCTTGCATGGAGAAAGCCCCAAGGAAGTAGCAACATGTCTACCCACATATAGAACATTTCTAAAGCATTAATAAGTCTACTCGTAGATAGGACACATCTAAAAGTGATGACATATCTACTCGTAGATAGATCATGTCTAAAGCATCGATACGTCTACACATAGATAGGATGCATCTAAAAGCGATGACAAGTCTACTTGCAAATAGAACATGTCTAAAGCATCAATATGTCTACCCACAGATAGGACACATCTAAAAGCGGCGACAAGTCTACCCACAGATAGAACATGTCTAAAAAGCAGCCAGTCACATAGACCAAAAAAAATTCAAAGGGGTCCCTTGGGAACCCTTCAAAAGGAGAGGGGCCCACTCAAGGGACACACTATTTGAAAAAGTAAGGTCTAGTCAGGCTGCCCCCAAGCTAGACGTGAAAGGGCGAATGTAAAGAGCATAGTCAGTCTGCCCTCAGGCTAGACATAAAAATATCGATTCACTACAAAGGATTTTGAAGAAAAGGGTCCCTGGGGAACCTACCATGGAAAAGAAAGGGGTTCCACTTAAGGGACACATAGTTCAAAAGTCATCTTTCATCTTAGAGAGATTCGTCATCAAGGGATCCTTTCGAAAGATGTTCACTTGATCAAGGAATTTGAAAGGGAGGTCATACCCCCACATGAGGGGAATTCAAAGAAATTCCCACTTTGGAGGAATGTCTTCAAGTCCTTTCTTTATGAACCCATGATGAAGGAAACACATTGCATTAGGGTTCCAATGTTGAGAATGTGCTTCCAAGGAAAAGTGTTGTAAAGACTTTCAAGAAAAGATTCATTGGCAGTGAATTCATTTTCTGAAAGTCGAAGTGTTAAAGGAAAGCGTTGCCACACATAGGAGGGACAACTCAAAAAAAGAAGAGAGAAAGATAAAGAAAGTGAAAAGAAAACACAAACCTAGAACACAGGGGTAGCCTAATATTTTGGGGTCAGAACTGCTCATAAATATATATAAGTATGTATAATAATAGTATATAAATAAAATTTCATAAAACCCCTAGTATATCAGGCCATTGAGGAATGCACGAAAAGACAAAGTAAAAAAATAAAAATGGTTCAACATGGAAGGGGAGCCTAAATGGCCCCAATGCTTTGCATCATCCCTAATTTGTCAAAAATCAAGCACAAACATGGAAGAATGATGGTACAAATAGAAGAAGGTTCACGACACACAAACCACACCTGTATACCAACAAGAGTGACAAGGGTCATCCAGGAACACCTAACATGATTATGGGGGAATACATTAAAAATCACACACACAATATCAAGAAGAGGGGTCTCCTCTTAACACTGCTCTGCTAAGAGGTCATCCATTTCCCAATCCAAATCTTTGAAAGGGGAAGGAGGACGAGCCTACAAAGGTAGAATGTTATGAGGAGGGGCATTTGACTCTCCCACAACAAGGGCCAAGGAAGAGGGCCCTTCGAGGTCCTCTCTGTTAAGCTCCTATGGAGTTAAGGTCAGTGACTTTGTGAATATCATTGATAGGGTCGGGACTTCATTCACAAAATTAAACATGCATCCTATGGGAGTATCATGCTTATTCTTAGTTGACGCCATAGGATATGCCAGAGGCTCACCACTAAGCTCGTCGAATGACTCGAGAGTGGTGATGAACTCAGGAGAAGCCGGGATAGGATCTATCACAAGGACAAAGTAGGTCATCATGGGGCCACCTTGCAAAGAAGGTTTGCTACTCCTACATCCTTCATTATGAGAAGGACCAACCTTTGCCTC
Organism: Sequoia sempervirens; assembly: GCA_007258455.2. Lineage (NCBI taxonomy): Eukaryota > Viridiplantae > Streptophyta > Pinopsida > Cupressales > Cupressaceae > Sequoia > Sequoia sempervirens. The sequence goes on from VDFB02058242.1 coordinate 598,702,306, forward strand.
CTTCTTCATAGGAGGAGATAAACTCTTGACAGATAAAGCTAGAGGTGCAAAGGAGGAGGAGGATAGAACCACAATGGATATGATTGAAGTGTTAACCATGTCCATGGGTTTTGAGAAGGGTTGAATATCAGGAATAGACATCAACAAAAGCAGCTTTGGCTAAGGAGCAATAAACACATTTACCTATTTAGGGTTAGGAATTTTTGTACTCACAATGGAAGTTGGGAGCAGATCAAGCATAAGAGACACAACAAGAAGGGAGGAAGAAGATGTTGTAGAGGGCTCTGAAGCAAGGGTGGTCGTTTCTTCCTCCTATTGTGAAGTGGCCTACTCAGCCAGGAGAGCCTTTTGCCCGTGCTTGTGCTCACGTGCAAGGAGGTTTCTATGGATCTTGGAGTTGGAAGCTAGAGCTTATGAAGGGGTAGGAGTTTCCTCCCTAACCATAGGAACATCCACTATGGTCATTTCGGGCAAAGGAATAGATTCCTATACAAGAGCAGGGGGAGTATGTTGAGGAGCAATAGGAAGAGTTAACTTGAGAGCCTAAAAAACATGCCTCTTTCCACTCACTATGTTAGGAGTAGGAGTAGTAGGAGGCCATGACGATCGAGACAAGGAGGACTTTCCTCGAGAAACCTTCTTCCTATCATACTGAGTGGGTCTAGGCTCCATCAGTAGAATAGGAAGCTTGAATGTGGGATGTTTAGGCTTTCGATGAGTAGACACTGGAGATTTCTACAAATGAGGAGCATAACTTGATGGTACCACAGCTAAGTGAGAAGAAGTGTTAGACCGAGTAGTGGAAGAGGAAGAAGGAGGGTCACAAGACCACTTCTCTTCTTTCCTCTTTTGAGCTTTAGCAACATCATTGTCAGCCTTCAAGAAAGCCCTATGTGAGACAACATAAGGTGAGGGAGGGTACTTTACCTTCAACCTCATATGTATTTTCTTATAATTATGATATGTCTTATGTAAAAGGTTTGTCCTAGGCTGAAGGTGACCCACAAACATAGGCCACAGGTGATCTAGGGAGTAGCTACCACAAGCAATTGGTGGTCAATAACTAGTGTCATGGATCATGTGTATGAAACCTTTGTGGATAAATTTTAGACACTTATGCAAAATGGAGGGTACCACAGTCATCGCCACTAACCAAGGGATACCCAACTTTACACGAAAGATTTCAAACCTAGGAATGATATCAAACAAGAAATTCATGGTATTAGGTCTGACTAAGACCAACATGGCAATGCTACCCAAAGGGGGTACAGAAAGGTTGTCATGCATGCAAATGAAACTCACAGGAGCATCATATCCATCCTTATGTAAAAAATTTATAAGCATAATCTCCTCTGTTATTGTGTTCACCTATTACGTCAGATCAACAAGAACATTGGCTACAATGTTTCCATTGATCCATGCAGGAATGTAGAGGGGAGATGGTTCCTTATTAAAACCCATCGGCAGGTCCTGTGAAGTAAAGGTTATGCCAACACTATTCTCCATAGGATATGCAAAGGGTATGGTTTGATGCAAAAAGGAGGCCATTATGCACACTACTAGACAACACCTTCATGAAATCCATAAAGGTTATTGGATAATATGGTTACCCAATTAAGGTTTTGTCATGTGATACCTTTTGAGCCTTCCAACTATTCCACCTAGGGGTTGCAAGTTGGGTTGCAAGGCGACAACCTTACAACACTCACACCTACAACACTCCTAGAATATGAGGAAAGGGACTATCAATATTGCAAGGAGAGAACCAAAATGGTTCATGTTGGTTCCACCAAAAATGTAAGAGAGGGGGACCACCGCATTCAAGACCCTAGGTCATGGAGGGTTAACACGCGAGAGGCTACCCTAAGTTACCTCAGCTAAGTGTATGTTTATGGTGTGAGGATAAGAATGATGAGGATTAGGATACCCTACAATCAAACTACAATCTTGAGTTTCAAGGTGGGGCTAGGCGAGTCAATTTTTAGGTCCAAATCTATGCCTTAGGGAGCTTTTTGCTCGAGGACATCAGTGTAGACTTCAGATGATATCATGATGTGTTGGCATCTCAGAAACGCGTTGTAGTCCATACAATCAGATTATAGAAAAGATAAGGTCAGACTTTAAAATGACTAATACCCTATCTTAATGACTTCTAAGAGGACAAAATAGTAAAATGAAATACGAGAAATACAAACAAAGGTGATAGAGTAGATATACCAAAGCTAAGGTGATGAAGACAATCTTGTAGAAGACCCTGTTCACCAGCTAGCTCCTTGAAGTGCATCCACCTACACACAACAAGAAAGAGAATGTTGGGGGGTGGCTATAAAGGGGTCTACCTCAGTCAGACCCCCATTTAGGTGTTACCACCTCAATGGATGGCCAAATGAAGAAAGATAAAGAAGTGACAAAAACACAAGAACTACAAAAATAGTACTATGCTACTCAACCAAATGATAGAGGAGAGAAGAGGGAAGCTTACCACCTCCACCAAGAGCACTCAAGGTTTCTTGGGGAGAAATGAGAGGAACTCAAGCCTCTACTACAATGGCATGGTGCCAAAATTTCTCTACCGACATGATGGAGTGTGATATTGCTGCTATGGAATACTTGGAATGCTTGGAAGTGAGTGCAAATGAGCTTGTGAGAGTGAGAGTATGGGAGCCAAGTCTATCCTAGATTTCTTCCAACCTCAAAATGCAAGTTCAAAGATTGAATATGAAGGAATGAGAAAGAAAACAACCGTATTTGTGTAGGTTGACTAAAGGAGGCATTAAAAATTTGTAACACTTCTACTGGCTTAGCCATTGGAATCTGCCAGGGACGTAAGCGCATTACGCGGATGTCTGCACACCATGTGGGAATCCTTGATAGAAACACCCCCACTGACACACAAAATAGGCACCAAGTGGATTTCCATCAGTGGGATTAAGTGAACTTAAGCCTCTAACATAGTTTTTCTAAAGTGAATAAGGGAAAATGGGAATTGCACCTAGGGTGCAAATTCACTCTTATAGAAGAATATGTCAGTGATTCGACAAAAGTGGAAGGATTGTTGGTTTCATGAAAGATGAGTGGGACATATGGATGCTTTGGATCTTGAGGAATAGTGTTTGGTAGAACCAAGATGGTGTTTGAATCCAAGTCTATTTATTTACAAGGGGATGTTTTTGAAGAGCGTGAAGCAATGAACTCCCCTTGGTAACCATAGGTTGACTTGAAGCATGAGATGATGTTGGTTGTATGATGGGTTGGATGACATTTTGGAAAGAAGGTGTGAATGATACTAGTGGCATAATCCCAAGAGGTTTTTCCACAATAGTGCTCACATCATAATCAAGAGGGAGTTTAGCCCCTTCCTTTGCTAATGCTAACATGTATTGTGAAGGATTAATTCTCATCATTGTGTTGAAAATCTTGTGATTTTTAGGATTTTGGACTATCTCCATGATTTCTTCTTGAGTTATTCCTAGGAGATTGTTGGTAACATCCTCCACTTGGAAACCTCCCTCTTGAAGATATTGTGGTAGTTGAGGAAGGTTGAGTGGGGGGTTGTTAGATTTGATGGGGTTGATTTTAGGTATAGTTTGACTCAAGTCACTTGAAGTGGATGTTTCTTTGTTTGCTTCCATATTTTTCTTGTGCTGAGATCTAGTTTGGACCATAAAATAAGGATCAACTTTTAGGAATATGGGAGGTAAACCTCTAACTCCTTAGGTTGGTCTAAAATTTAGGTACAAAAAAGAAAATCTAAGATGTTAAGGATCAAATGACGGTGATGAGATAAATGGATGATGGATGATGCAAATGATTGATCTCTTAAGAAACCTTAGAGGGATACAAGACTTTAGGACTTTTTGGATTTGTTGAATTTGGATTTGATTTAGATTTTTTCTTGGACTTGATTTGGATTTTGGATAATGAACCTATAAACCCCAAGATGTTGGATGTTATCTTGGAATAAACCTTCCCACAAGGTGATAATTTAACTAAGTGTATTAAGAAGGATTCATCCAAAAACACTTAGTCAAACAAGATGAGTTTTGATTTGAAGGATTACCAAAAGTCTAGCATGAAGGATTTTTTCCAAGATTCTAAGAGTTTTTTGTGAGATGGGATTTTATTGATATTTTGGGATGGATGAAAGTGTTGATTTTGATCCTAGGTGAACCTAGAGATACTTCTATTTACAAGACCTAGGTATTGAAGAACATGCTATACTTCTGAAACATTTTCAACTCTACAAAGTAAGATACTCAAAATGTTGGAAGAGAGCTAGATTTTGAAAATAAGAGAATGAGTACAAGTTTGGGATGTCCTTTGATGCACATTTGTAAAAGTTATAGAGCAATATTTTCCTAACTTGGTAAAACATAGAATAATTTTTCTTGAGATTTCTTAGACTAAGACGCTTGTGATGATTGATAGACTTTGGTTTTGGGATTTTGATCTTATGGGAAATCATTTGAACAAACACGTATGGGATTCAATTGTATTTTATCTTTTCTTAATAGATTATTTTTACCACAAACACTTTCTTGCTTAGGTTTTCAAATTGAATGTCTATGTCAAATTTATTTTCATCCCACAAGGTCCATTATGTGGAAATAAAGAGAATCAAGGTAATAGTTTTGTAATGTTGAATTTAGAGAGAGCCAATTGAGAAATAGGCCCAAATATTTAGAAGCCTCAAAGAATAGAATCCTTAGGTACAAGCAATAATACTTGGACTTTTCAAAGGTATTAGCTCTTTCTAAAGGGTTTTAAATTTGATGACCTATTTGAATGTTGGTTTTCAAGATTTTGGATCCAAGCAAAGTATTTAACTGACTCATAGATTGCACAACCCTAGGGTAGAAATGGCCATATTTGTTGAATTCCCACTTGGATTTCTCTAGTTGCACTTATTTAGAGCAAATGATTAGAAGCTTGAACAAACTGGCTCCCCTCCATGGCACTCACTTCTACAAGTTAGCCAAGCTTTAAGTTCTCATAAATCTCCCATGACAAACTCTTCATCTCTACTAAGAACCACAAGTATGTTGGATGGATTTAGAAGTTTGACCTCTTAACACCAACAAATATTAGGGATTTTTGGCTTCTACACAAAGGTTCATAATAAGGGCATCTAGTTTAGGGGGTGCAATGATAAACTCCTTGTGAGAGGTCTCCCAACCCTTAGAACAAGGGATTTACACATCATAAAGATACTGGGGGAGAGCTATCATGTACTGCTTCCCATTGTTTACATTTTTATCATAACCACAAATTTATATAGCGGTTTGGAAGAGCTTTGCTTATGCTCGTTACCACTTGGGTCATTCCCTTGGGGTGAGTAAATTTTCCCACCAAGGTAGGCCCTCTAAAGGTAAACAATAGAGAGTAAGTTAATCCATAGTTCGATCATTTTTTCTTGCATGAACAAAGAGAGAAAACAAGCTATTCCTTTTCTCACATTAGCATGATTGGTTCAATTTAAAAAAACCCAAATTTGAATGTGGAGGAAATATTTTAGACAACCTTTAATGCCACTAAAATGATTTTGATTCTCAAGATCGTAATGAAGCATGAGAGAAGTGTATACACATTCAAATGAAACATGTTTGTAAATAATATTACAAAATAAAGTAAACATGAATTATTTTTAGTCCTTAATGGAAATAATGAGTTATTTTTATAGCACCAAAACCAAACGTTGAAGTTGATTGTTCAATTTTAATCCAAACTCCAAATTCTAGTAAGTATCTAAGGTTCAGTTTTAACCAACTTGAAAAAGCTTGAGTTGTAGGCTAATTTTAAGCCCAAATTGAATCTAGTTGGTCCTATGAAATGAAATGCAAAAATTGAAGCCTAGGATTATCACAAAGAGAATTAAAAAATGCTTTTAAGTTTTTAAATTTTGATCCTCCCCTACTTCCTACAAATGTGATGCTGAACTACAAATGCAATGCTATGAAACTTTCAAATGTGATGCTAGAAAATCAAAGCAGAGCATGAATGTGGTGGAATTTAGAAGTGACACTCTATGAGAATAAAGTTAGATAGAAGACAAAGATGTCAAATGTGATGGTGAAGTGAAAGGGACATGACAAAGGTGAGAATATGTGGTGTGACATGGTGATAGAAATGTTGTATGAAAAAAGCAACACTCTATGGGATCACAATTGCACGAAGGCGGCGTTACATTCCTATTTTGCAATAAATGAAGAAATTAAGTGAAATTCAACATGTTAGGATGGTTTTCCCTCCTTCTAGCACCAAAATGTGAACACCAAACCTGCACACCAACTAACAAGAGATCAAAAAACAAGTATCAAACATGTTAGAAAGAAAATCTAATGTTCCCTATGAAATTCTTTAGCCAAATTTAATAGAAAACATGAAATAAGAAGAAAACTAACAAAGTGATGCATGTTTAATCTAAATAAAATCAGCTAAACTTCCATCCCATAAGGGGAGTGGTGCTCCTTTGATGTGGAAAGAAGCCCTTTCCCAATCCCTTTGATAAGCTTGATGAAGTTTAGATGATCTAAGTATAAAATTGACTATAATCTGGCTAAAAATGTTTGAAAATGATGAAAAGCTATGGAGTGAAATGCCTATAATGATAATGCTCTAAGTTGTGTATCGATATTGTGAAAAGGATGCATCTATTTATAGAATCCAAGGGTTGAAGAATGGAGGAAATTGATGAATGTGGGATAAAATGAGAGCCAATGAGAATGTGCCAAGTGTCACAATTCTATTGGATGAGGGTGGAGCACATTTTGGGAAATGTGTGAGTGGAGGAGGATGGAAGAGAAGTAAGTGTTGATGGTTGAGAATTTGAAAATGGTGTAAGAGGAATTGAATGATATTTGAGAGGATTTAAGAAGATTTGAAAGGTTGTAAGATAATTTATTGCAAATGTAAGAGGATGTGATAGGTTTTTGAAAACCTTTGGAGGGAAATTGAATGAGAGGTTGTTGAGAGGAATATTCCTTGGAATATGCCTTTGTGAGGATAATTTATGAATTAGATAAATAGAAGAAATTGATTTTATACATGCAACTTGGTTAGTTGACCATGGTTGATTTAACCCTTGAAGAGTTAAAAGCTGGAGGATTTGATTGATGATGATTAGAAGACTGATTTAGAATTAGTTAATCCAACATTAATTAATTGGAGTGAATTAGGAGATGTGACATTTGATTTGATTTATTTAATCAAATGGGAGGATTAGAAGTGGATTTACTTAAATTATTTTATTTAATTAAATAATTAGTTCGAAGGATGAATTAATCAATAATTTTAATTATTTGATTAATATCTAAATTTTCTAATTGTAATTAACTAATGATGATTATTCAATTAATTGATCAATTTGATATGATTTAGGAAGAAACGGTGTTAGATAATTAGAATCAGATGCATAGTATCAATCAAGACATTTTGTGTGCCTACATTTATCAAACAATCTAGGCTAATGAGGGTACAACACAAAGAAGACAATGTGAAAGATATGTGATCTTACAAATGTCTGCTTTTTTGATAGGTTTTATTGTCAAGGAATAATTTGTAAAGATGATTAGGCAATGCAAGTGATGCTTCACTCAACACTCTTTAAACATGATGGAGGGATCAATTAATGCCAGTTACAACTCAAAAATAGAGCTTGGGCAATGAAAATAGTCAAGAATAGTAAAGAATAGACATTAACACAGAAAATGCAGACAACAACAAACAATACATATTAAGGCATTAAAAGGGAGGATGAAAAAAACCATAGAGCAATGCTCTAAAAGACATACGAGCTTGCAAATGCTTTGTGTTTCTCTCCCAATACAATAGACATAAATGCTTTCAACATACATAGATTTAATGATTTTATATCTAGACATTTTACACGTACGTAGAGCTAATTCTCAATCTCATGTGATACATGTCCTTATCACATTCAACATAGAAAATAGCATTAATGAATTATAGTGCTAAGTCTTGTAGTCAAGGATTGAGGTTGATTCATAAAAGCATTCAAAGGTAGGGAAGAGTAAAGAATAATCCACATAGTGCATATATCAACAAACAATAGACATTAACCCGTTAAATGAAGAGACATAAAAAACTATAGAAGGAAATTGTAAAAGATATAGTAACTTACAAATTCCCTAGTAGACATAAACCCTCTCAATAGGCACAAATGTCACTATCTGTTTTTTTTTAATAATTTTTTCAATGGTTTAGCCTTTCTTGTTTGGTCCTTTGCAATCATTGGCTACTTTTATGGGTTGTTGTTTGTTGTTGAGTTAGATACTTAACACCAATATATATATATATATATATACATTATACATATATGTGTGTTTTTATACATATGTATGTATGTACATATTGGACACAATGACATACATACATACATACATATATATATATATATATAATATAAATATATGCATATGTATTTGTATTTGTGTATATATATACATGTGTCTACATGTGTGCATATAGATATATATATGTTTCTGCATATATGTATGTGTGTGTGTGTGTGTGAGTTGTGCATTTTGCATTAATTAAGATCTATTTTTTTCATTTATTTTAAATAAATGGGTATGTGCAGGATCATGATGGGCCAAAAAGTGGCGATATAAAGGGTGTGTGTAGGGTATGTGGCTGAGGACTTTTTTTACCCAAAATTGATGAAAAAAAAAGGTTTTTTAAAGGAGATTCTCAACTTTCCACTAATACAATTATGCTTTACTTTGAATTTAATAAATAATTATTATTCATTTTCTATTTTAATTATGACTAAAGTCCTAATTGATAGGATGATTGAAAAACATCTATAGCTTTCAAACCGTATCATATTTTTTGAATCCAAAACATGCATCACATTCTATGCTTCACATACTACAGGATTAAAAAAAATGATTTTTATGAAGTTTTGACCAAGTTAAGGTGGTCAAACATACGAGCTTTTATATATTTTAAAAGTTGTAATAAAAAAATCATAATTAATTATTTACTTGGAAAATAATTTCAAAAAATAATGCATCACATCGAGACATGAGTCCTCTACTTATATCTAAAATATTATCATTTTATTGTGGTTAGGGTGGTCAGACAGACACCTACTTATTTTTTCCCTAAAATTTAAGTATTGCTGCATTGAAATTTCCAATTTTCACCAAATACATTTAAAAAAAAAATAAACCTCATAGTTTGGAAACTACATTCAATTTGCTTGGATTGTGTCTATGAGTGTGAACATGGATTAGGCTTTCTTGAAAAAATAGGGTTTGTGAAAGAGATTTTATGGGTATTTTGTGTATTTATGTCTACCCTTCGCCATTCTTTATAGGTTTGTGTCTATCTCCGAGTTAAATAGTTAGTTGCATTTCAATTTATTTTATGAAGATGAGAATAGTTCATGTTTTAAACATTTCTTGGTTTTGAAGTTTTAATTCTGTTGAGCAAAGTATTGTTTGTGTTACTTAACATTGTCTTTATATATATATATAGATATGTAAATATATATGTATATATGTATATATATATGTATATGTATATATATATGTATATATGTATATATATATGTATATGTATATATATATGTATATGTATATACATATAGATATACATATAGATATAGATATAGATATAGATATACATATACATATATACATATATATATATATATACTATACATATATATATATATACATATATATACATATATATATATACATATATATATATATATACATATATATATATATATATATATATACATATATATATATATATGTATGTATGTATGTATGTATGTATTGTATATAGAAACATATGTACACATAGATACAATGATTTTATACCCAAATATCTTCCAATCACTTGCACCTAGTTTTCATTGCTATTTAACAAGTTCAAGTGCATTTGCAATGCATGAATGCATAGAGCAGAAAATAGCCATAAAATGTAGAGATGCCAAAAACTATAGAACGACACTCTAATAGATATAGGAATTTACAAACACTTTGTTTTCCAATTCCAAAAATAGTGAATGACTTAGCACGATAGTGTGGCTGCCATGATTAAGATTGAAAGTAATATTTCCTTGCCATGCACGCACTACAAATACACTTGAATCTATTTAACGAAAAATAAAAATTAGGTATAACTAACTGGAAAATGTTTTGACGTAAAATGAGAAACCCTCCCAATAGACACAAGCTTTAGCCACATCAAACAACCTGACCCAATGTACTAACAACGTAGATAATAATTTGCTCACTAGCTTTAAACCTTCGCACCATAACACACCAATGATGGTTGCACTCTAGCCTACTCACAATAAATGAGAAAACACAAATAGTAAATGCAAATGTACTGCTCAAGATGCCATGCATCCCCACAAAGAGTCCATGGAAAGACACAACTATACAAACAAACTCATGAAATATTTTCAATAGAAAAGCTCCATACAATAATAATTATTATTAAAAATATTTATGAAATTCCAAAACCACGAGGAAAAATACACCCGCCAATCACAAATTTGCAAAAAGAGGGAATAAAATTCACTTTTTCTAAATGGGTATGTGCAGGATCATGATGGGCCAAAAAGTGGCAATATTATGGGTATTTGTAGGGTATGTGGTTGATGACTTTTTTTTACCCAAAATTGATGAAACAAAAAGGGTTTTAGAGGAGATTCTCATATTTCCACCATAAATTATGCTTTAAATTTGAATTTAATAAGTAATTATTATTTATTTTCTATTAGAATTATGACTAAAGTTCCGATCGATAGGCTAATTGAAAAACATCTATAAATTTCAAATGGTATCACATTTTTGAATCTGAAACATGTGTCACATTCTATGCTTCACATACTATAGGATTAGAAAATAAAAATAAATTTCATGAAGTTTTGACCAAGTTAAGGTGGTCGACATAATGAAGTTTTATATTTTTTAAAAGTTGTAATAAAAAATCATAATTAATTATTTACTTGGAAAAAAATTACAAAAAAATATGCATCACATTTGAACATGAGTCCTCTACTTATATATAAAATATTATAAAAAAATATTATACTTTTATTATGGTTAGGTTGGTTAGACAGACACCTACTTATTTTTTCCCTGAAATTTAAGTACTACTGCATTGAAATTTCAAATTTTTACGAAATAAATTTTATTTATTTTTAAATAAACCTAGTAATTTAGAAACTACATTTAATTTTCTACAAATTCTATTCTTACATATTTTTGAAATAATATGGATAACTTATTCAAATTTTTACGTCAAGTTTCCTAACACTAATTTTTCTAATTTTTTTGCCACTTAAGGGCTTGTTTTTTCCATGATGATCCTGCACATACCCAAATATTACCCCAAACATAAGTTCTACTTTATCTTTATTTTCTAGTGCCATTCCTAAAGCACAATTTTAATATACAATATTGAGGTGATAACATTAGTTTGTTTCCTTATAAATGTAGTGACCAAATATACTAAAAAAAGATATTTGAAAGCTCTGAAAATTTTATCATTAACAATGGAAAAAAAATTCTCCCGACATATACATTGCAAATTCATTTCAATTCAAAAAATCAAAATGGAAATTAGGTCGAAGTAGTTGGAAAATATCTATGTGCAAGATAATTAATTTTGTGTAGAGAGGGCTTTGATATGGCTATCTTCACATTTTCTCTTTTTCTACATGCATAACATTCTAATAATAGGCTTATGCATATATAGTATGCCAATTATGGTTGATATCACAGACTGGAACACAACTCTCATTAATGACTTCTGCTATAAACGTCAATGACTTGCAATGTTTATTCATTTCCTTACATTGCCTCTTAGACATAGACACTTGGGAAAATATTGTTGCACTATCGTTTGGGTTTTGTTTACTCACTTTTTTGGATTGTTTGATGAGACAAACACTTGTGTCTATTAATAGGATCTATACATCTTCCATCTTCAAAACAAAGAAAAAGCTAATTGTAATTTGATATGTGTACAAAATCAATATCTATTGAGAGGGTTTATACATATCATATTCAAAGTGGAAAACAAGTGATTTGTAAGTACTATTCTTTTGCATTGTTTTTCAATTTCCTCAGGAAAACCAATCAATATGAAAATTTTGTCTCCTTTCAGGGGTTATTTCTATCATGTTCAAAACAAGAAACAATTCATTTGTAATTTTTAACATCATTTACACTATTGTGCTCTATTTTTTTCCTTTCTCTTCCCTTTTTGACTGTCTTTCTAGGTGATTTTCCCCTCCTCAGTTGCAGAAGTTTAACACCATAATTCATTAGTGTTTTCTTCTTTCCTATGAACAACTAACAAAGCATGCAATGTACTCAAGTGTAGCCCCCATCAACAAATCTAGGTATCATTCTCATGTCCTTGTTGGCCCCTCAAAAGCACTCAAGAGGACATTTATAAGAACTTATTCATCTTGGGTTTCTTCTATATTAGACAATTTCTTTTTCTAAGATTTACATGTTTTGTGCTTTGAACTATTACTTGCATAACCTAATTTGTAGTTTTAACCTCTCTATGCACTTACCTATATCAATAAAGCTCGATAAGGAGACTTAGTTGATGTCGGTTGACATATGTGCATCTATAACCACAATGAAATTATCATTTCTACATACATCAAGTTGACTGATTCTAAGTACATAAAGCTACTTAGATTCCCATAAATTATACAATACATCATTCACTATAATCTTTCAAATATCATATTTCTTGTACACGCTAATAATTATTATAGAAAGGTTTGGAATTGGGAATATTTGATGAGTTTTTTGATATACTCCTGTTTTGTCATACACTCTTCTTCAGGAAGTCTTCACATGATAATGTATTGTTCATGATCGAGAATGGAAATAATATTTCCCCTACATGCATGCATTTCCACTGGACTTGAATGTATTCAATGAAAATAAAAAATTAGATCTAAGTAATTGGAAAATGTCCATATGTAAAAAAATAAATATGTCTATATTGTAGAGTGACTGTAAAACAAGGCATTTCTAATTTCATGTTTCTTTTATAGTCTAGTTTATAATTTTCCCACTCTTCTTTATTCTATCAGCCAATGTCTATTGTTTATTGTTGCATGTGTTCTCTCCACACATGCATCACAATTGCCTTTGAAGTTGTTAAATGAGATTGAAAGTAATATTTCCTTGCCATGCACTGCAACTGCACTTGAATCTATTTAACAAAAAAATAAAAATTAGGTATAACTAATTGGAAAATGTATGGACATAAAATGAAAAAACCTCCCAACAAACATAAGCTTCAATCTCATCAAACAACTTGACCCAATGAAGAAACAATGTGGATAACAATTCGATCACCAGTGTTAAACCTTCACACCATAACACACCAATGACGGTTGCACTCCAACCTACTCACAATAAATGAGAAGACACAAATAGTAATCAAAGGCATATTTGTAATTGTTTACCCATTTTGATTCTTTTTTATTTTAAACAAATTCTCTTTCTAATATTTACATGTTATATGCTTTCAACAATTACCTCCATAACCTAATTGCTACTTTTAATATCCTCATGCAATTACCTATACAAGTAAAATATGATAAGTAGGTTCAGTTGGTGGTGGTTGATATCCTTGCAACTATAATTACAATGATATTATCATTCCCACATGTACAACAAGGTGACTGATTCTATGTACATAAAACTATTTGGGTTCCTATAAATTATACATTACATTATTCATTGTAATTTATAAGATATCACATTTATTATACACGCTGCTTAGTTGAGACCATATTTATTCTTATTTTTATACAAATACTTCATGTTCATATAAAGTTTATTTGACTTTATTTTCATTCCGACCAGTGGTATTTTTATCTTGCTTTTCCTAATCTCTTGATTTGTGTTGTTGTCCCATTTGCTTAGGTTGTTTCTATCACTGTGAATATGGGTTAGCCTTTATTGTCTGGTCCTTTTCAATCGTGGGTTTCTTTTATGGATTGTGGTATGTTGTCGAGTTTCATACTTAACACTGTAATTCGTTAATGTGGATATCTCTCTTGCCTATGACTAAGAATGGTAGTAGCTAGTTGTACTTCAATATATTAGGTGAAAATGAGGATTGTTCATATTTGAAATATTTCTTGGGCTTGAAGTTTAAATTTTGTCAACCAAAGTGTTATTTGTGTTGTTATATGCAAATATATAGGCATGTGTATACATATGTATAGGTATATATGCACATAAATGCATATATATATATATATGTATGTATGTATAGATATGTATATACATATGTATAGATATATACACATATGTATATAAATATGTGTGTTCATGAATAATATAGATACACATATAAAATGCATATACACATATATATCTACTATCCATAAATGCATTCTACATGTACAGATATGCAAGTAAGCATGCATACATATACGTGTATGTATATATATGGATGTCTAGATGTCTATATATATGTATGTGCAAATGGTCAAACAACACAAAAAGAACTTTGCACAATAGAATTTAAAGTTTGGAACCAAGAAATATTTAATGAAATGCAACCAAGTATTTCACTTGACAACAAACACTAACCCATATTAGAGAATATCCAACAAGTAATAAATTCAAATGCACTTGCAATGCATGGGTCCACACAATGGAAATTAACCATAAAATGCAAAGATACAAAAAATAATAAAATGACTTTATAAAAGATATAGGAACTTACAAAGGCTAACTTTCTCACTTCCAATCCAAGCAAATGTAACTTGTCATACATGCTACTTAGTTGAGCATATTTATCCTAGGTTTGATACTAACGCTTTATTAATACAAGTGTTCATACAAAGTTCATTTAACTTCATTTTGATTCTGATCAGTTGTATTTTTCTCTTACTTTTTTCATTCTATTGATTTGTTTTAATAATAATAATTATTCTACTGAGTTTTGCCGTTGCAAATATTTGATGAGTTTGCTGATATACTCATGCATTGGCATGCATTCTTCTTCAAGAAGACTTCACATGATAATGTATTGTCCATGATCAAGAATGGAAATAACATTTCCACCGCACACATGCATCACTACTATAGTTGAATTTATTAAATGGAAATGAAAATTATATCTAAATAATTAGAAAATGTCCATGTGTAAAAATAATTAAATCTATGTGTAGTGTAGGGAAACTGTAAAACAAGGCATTTCTAACTTTGCATGGCTTTTACAATGTTGTTTCATAGTTTTCCCACTCCTCTATATTTTTTTCAGCTAATGTCTATTGTTTCACACATATACAAGTATATATGCTTCTATATATATGCTTATGTGTGTGTGTGTGTGTGTATTATATACACACACATGCAAACATATATACACATATATAAACATACATGTACATGTATATATAGACATAGCTCATATTTGAAATAGTTCTTGGTTTTGTACTTTTAAGTTTCTCAACCAAAGTATTATTTGCATTGTTTTTTCATTTGCTCAGGATTGTTTATGTCAGTGTATTTATGGATTAGTCTTTCTTGTTTAGTTAAAAATTGGAATGGATAAAAATATGTCCACCTCTTCAAAATAAATCTAGTGCTTTGTCCATTTCTTGATACATGGACACAATGCACATATAGGAAAAAGGACTATGTATATCGTTAGTGTTTAAATTGCACTATTCATAGTAGTTGACATGTCCCATTGGAAATTGAAATACATGCACATATATATATTTATTTACTATTAAGATTGATAGTCATTTTCATAATAGAAGCAATAGCTTGCTACTATTACACAATGAGCACATGTAGCAAACAAATTCAAAAAACACCTAAAACAAATAGGATTTTGATTTTTATCTTTGTAGCTACCTTTTTAGAAGCATATTTTGAACATTTGAAGTAGCAACACCAATGCCCAGATCCATGCCAACGGAAGAAACATAGTTGGGCGTCACCAACCAAAAAGAAACCAAGATCAAAACATTAATTGGAATAGTTACTATTGCATTTTACATAGATCATATCAGCTTCTTATAGAACATCCCAGAAGCACATGACCATAACATATAATAAATACGAAAACATAAACAGGCCACAAAATATGATGGAAAAAAACTTGAATTATTATCTATTACTCAATCCATGCATTTGGAAAAGCTACAAAGTCTCAGCAAACACACTATGCATTTTTGAGATAACTTCCACAATCTTCTAAAAAGCATAGGAAAATCATATAACCAAAAAATGGAAAAGACATTACATTGTGTATTGTAACTTTAATGCCCATACTACACTAGATCCAAGGAATATTTAAAAGTGAATACACAAGACAAAATAATTAAAACCTTACCCATATATTAGCTAAACTTCTCAATTCTCATCTCTACTTCATGAGCATCTTACATTGTAAAAGATGCAAATTCCTTTCCAATTTGGTTGTCCTCCTCTTTGCATAGCTTCAAAATAGGTTCAAACAAAAGGTCATAGAAATATACCATAATGTATTAACTACAACTGTCAAGCATAAAAAATATAAATAGCATTGCAACTTACCTATTTTGTTTCTTTATGAATGGCTAGTAACAACATTGGTGGCTACACAAACCATTTCAGAGCAAGCCCCTTCACTTTCCTTGTAGCATCACATTGGTTTTCACAAGCGACCTATGTTTGTAATCAATAACTAGTTGACTGATACCTACAAAATCAACATCAACTGAATAACACATTGTGCCATGTCTATAGACATAGACACATATATGAATACACACACACATATACATACACACACATATATATACATATATACATATATACATACATATATATATATATATATATACATATATGTATATATGTATATATATACATACATACACACACACACATATAGATTATGTATAAATACATACACATGCAAATAGGAATATAATCAAATATAGATATATATGTACATGCAACTCAATACATATACATATACATGTATGTATGTTTAGGTGCATAAACTACTTTAGAACGAGGTTCTCCATGCTCTTTGTAGTAGCATATCAATTTTTTTACAAACGAGGCAACTTTTCAATGAGGAAATAATTGACATAGCCACCTACAAAGTCAGCATCAGCTGTAAAACACACTGTACCATGTCTATACATGCACACACAAGTATCCATATGCACACACAGATACACACACACACACATATATGTATATGTATATGTGAATATATAAGTAGATGTAGATATATATACATACATAGGTATATATGTCTACAATTATATACACATGCACATATATAAACAAATACATATATGTAAAAAGGAATATGCATAGATCGACACACACACACATATATATGCAACCATTTACATATATGCATTCATATTTACATATGTATATGTGAGTGTGTATATAAACACACATTTACTGATTTCATATCCATACATTTTGCAATTACTTAAGAGCTAATTTTACTTTCATTTTATAGATGTCTTTGTACTGGCTAGCAAAGAAGATGGCATTAATGAATTATTATGTTAAGTCTTCTACTGTAGAATAGATACTGATCCATAAAAGCATTCAAAGATAGGAAAGAATAGAGAATAATCTATAGAATGATGACATCAAGAAAAAATAGACATTAACCCATAAAATGCAAAGATGTAAAGAACCATAAAACAACATTGTAAAAGATATAGGAAGTTACAAATGCCTCATTTTTTCCTTCCAATATAGTAGACATAAACCCTCTCAACATGAACAAATTTCATTGTCTAAATTCTTTTGCACAATTTGGAAATGGTTTAATCTCTACTGGTCCCTATCAATCAATGTTATTATGCATGAATTTCTATTTTTTGCAATTTTGTCATTTGTTCCTAATATTTTCATCTTTTTTTTGTGTTTTTTTCTAATTCAAATCTATTGTGTGGTCATGAAAGACTAATAGAAATTGGAGAATGTCTATATGTTCAACATATTTCTAATTTGCCATGGATCCACACAAATGAGTCAAACAACGCAAATAATACTTTGCTCAATAGATTTAAAACATCACCTCATTACCCACTAATTACAGCTACACTCTAGTCTACTTACAATAAATGGGAGATAGCATATTAGAAAATGAGAAGGCACAAGCAAAATAATAGTAGCGAATGAAGAAACTGTGAGAGGGACATAGAAATAAAACATAAAATGACAATCATACACGCACATACATATATATATACATACGAACATACATATATATATGCATACACACATATACATATGGATATATACAAGTATATATACAGATATACATATATATATATATATATATATATATTTTTATATATATATATATATATATATATATATATATATATATATGCTCATAGACACCACACATATATATGCATACACACATATACATATGGATTTATACAAATTATATATACATATGTCTGGAGACCTGAGACACACACATATAAATATATATATGTGTGTGTGTGCCATAAAACTTTTTATTTACATTGCGCAGTTTTCTCATTTGGCCTCACCCAATTTTCCCTGCAGGGAGCTAATATTATAACCTCAATCTTGCATATTAAGATTGTGGGAATGGTGCTTAAAAATAAAGCTAAAGTATAGCTTGTGTTTGGGGGAATATTTAGAAAAAACGAATTTATTTCCCTGTTTTTGCAATTTTTGTGATTGGCGGGTGTAATTTTCCTCATGGTTTTGGCATTTTGTAAATATTTTTAATAATAATAATTATTGTAGTGTGAACAGGAATAGTTACTTCCATTCTCAAAACCCTTTACTTCAAACAATCTAAGGTGTTTCTCTATCGTTTACATTGTCATTCTATGATTTTTGACATCTTTGCATTTTATGAGTTTCTACCTATTGTTTCTACAACAAAAATATTACTTTTCTCAACAAAATTAGAACTTCAAAACCAAGAACTATTTAATTTATGAACTATTATGATCTTGATTGAATAAATTGAAGTGCAGCTAAGTATTTAACTTGACAATAGACACTAACACATAAAGAATAGTGAAAATAGCCATTTACACTCAAACTGCAAACACACCACATGGATACAATAATTTTATACCCACCTATTTTCCAATTACTTGGATCTAATTTTCATTCTTGTTTAATAAATTCAAGTGCAATTGCAATGCATAAGTAAACAAAATACAAATTAACCATAGAATGCAGAGATGCAAAAAACTATAAAACGACAGTATAAAAGAGATAGGAACTTACCAACACCTTGTTTTCCAATTCCATAAACCGTGAACAACTTAGCATGATAATATGCTTGTCATGATAAAAAATGGAAGTTATATATGTGTGTCTGTAAGAAATGCTTCATTTTTAAATTTCAGCAAAAAATAATATTGTTGGATGCTTCGATGTCATTGGGAAAACTCGGGGTGGAGACATAGATATTCTTCATAAGAAAAAATAATAATAAAAACAATATTTTTGTTTTGTTCATGTTGAGTGTCAAAAATTGGATTTGCACATTTGGCTTCTCCCCCCTATAGAGTAATCACTTTTGTTACACTCAGAAATGAATTAGGGAGACTTGATTTTACAAACGCTCTTCTCAAGGAAAACTCTGTTGCACCGTTTCATAATTCCATTTGAATTGTGAAGTGTTGCATAGGTTACTATCGAAGGCCTTCATAAAACCAAGCCCACTAACTAATACAAATACATATACAAAAGAGAATATGAAAATTATTCAAATTCTTGCAAACTCAAATAGATGAATTCATAGTTCAAAGGGATATGCATTAAACACAACTATACATAGGAATAGAAAAGGACAGTGAGAGAAAAATGTGAGGCAGTGGACTGAAAGGATCCCCAACTTATACAATTCAATGATGACATAGATAAATTGATATTCAAGCATTGACAACCTAGACCTAATATTCATTGCCATTTAACAAATTCAAGTGTAGTTGTTATGCATGCATGGAAACAGTAGTGATTAACTCATAAGGCACTGACATGCAAAAAAACCATAAAAAGGACATTGTAAACACTAACCCATATTTACACTCATAGAAACAACTTGAGAAAATGGTAAAACAAGACTAAAAATACTCTGCCAAGCAGAACTAAAATTCAAAAACGAAGAAATATTTAATGAAGAGCAACAAAGTATTTCACTCGACAACAAATACTAATCTATAAAGACTACCCAACAATCAATAAATTCAAATGCATGACCAAACTCTTAATTGTGACTAGCAGATAAATCCACATCAACACATTGTGATGTTAAGTATCTAACTCGACAATAGCGAACAACCCATAAAAGCAATCCATGATTGCGAAGCACTGAAGAAGAAAGACTAACCCATATTTACACTCATAGAAACAACTTGAGCAAATAGGAAAACAACAAAAAGAATACTTTTCCCAACACAATTAAAACCTCAAAACCAAGATATATTTAATGAAGTGCAACAAAGAATTTCAACTCAAAACATACACTAACCTATAAAGAATAAGCACCAAGTAATATATTCAAATGTGAAGAAGTTGAGAAACCCAACTTTATAGACCCCAAGAATCACCTACATGCAATAACCTACCACAAAGAAAGAAGAATGTACAAAACAAAAAAGATGCTCTACAAGCCTCAAGCTGAAAAATGCATTAAGAGAATCAAATAATTACAATGAGATCAAAAAACCCTAAATGAAACCTAAAAGGAAACCCTAGTGTACACACTTAATAATTATTAATTAATTAATTATTAATGTGCCTAAGTTTAGCTTAAGTAACTAAAGTAATAAGTGACTTAATTAATTAACCAATATGATGAAATTAATTAAGTGAAATAACTTATTACTCTAACACCCCCCATTAAGATGAACTTAGGAAGTAGATAAAACACTATGTAAAAGATGCATGAAAGCAAATATGGGTCCTTGTAACAAGGCCTAATTAGGTACCCATTTACAAATGTAATGAATTAGGTAGAGAGGGAAACCCAGTGAGACAAAACCCCCCTATAATGAGATGACCTACTACAAAGAAGCACTGGAAGAACACTATGGAGTAACACTAGAACCCGAATCTAGCAAGGAAGGAAAGATGCTTCTATTTATTAATGAAACCATATGAGAATAATTTATTGACTCAAGGAATCATGATAAATCAACAATAACCCGATGCCACGGAACATGAGAAAACTCACAAACTAAAACAACCCTGGAATCTATGAAGCAACAGTATATTATTGAATGATGTAGTACTAAAATGAAGTGCAAAGATTCAAGTTTCACCCTTCCAACTGCCAAAACATCCAAGTAATCTCCAAAACACCCATTGGGTCAAATATGGACTAACAATCAACTTGGGATAGATATAGGAAAAATTGCATGGATGGCAACGTACAGCTCCTCAATACCTTTCCAACGTCACAAAGATTACGAAAATTGAAGATCATGGAAAAAAAATTATGAGCTCAAAAGCCATAAATGAACATGTAACTTCAAACAACAATTTAAATGTAGCTAAACAAAAATAACCAAAAAATAAAGTACACCATAGGATAGTGCTCGAAACCAGCTTTTCAATGATATCTTATTTTCCCAATTTTGACACTATTCCCAAGTTATGCCAAAATGAAAAAAAACTACTCCTTTATGGAAAATTGGGGTTAGGAGGGGGAAAATAGAGCCATACAGTTGTTGCCGTCAGCACTTTATGAGCATAAATTTGACGGCCATCTAGCTGTCATAGCAAGAAAACGCCCCCTACCAAAAAAATTTGCATGCACAAAATATGTTGGATGGCCCAGAATATTCTTGCATGCAAGGGAATATTCCCATGTTGGGTAGTTCACCACCTAAATTCGTGAACCGATAGATTTTGGTTTGCATGTCACTGAGATTCCTCTTTACGATCGTCAGCCGATTGTTTGGGAAGTCGACGGCTTCAATGCTGCTGCCAACCTATATGGGGCCTAGCTAGGCTACTTAGGCCTACTGCTAGGTATTAATGGTAGCTTTCAGGTGGGTATGCTTCTGTAGGGTGCAAAAACCTATGTAGGTTTTAATAACTTACTTTTAAAAAATCTTGCCCCTCTGATTTTTAACAATTTTTTAGTTTCAAGGATAAATGTTTTTGAAAAACCCTTAATTTTTTTTTATCTATGGAAAAATTTGAAAAAACCAAAGATCTTGTACTTGTTGTACCTATGCATGCAAATCGAGAAAAAATGGGGCACAAATCTGTATGGATCTACATTACCTTAAAAAAAATTCCTTCCATTGCAACTGCTCAGGTTTGAGAAAAATTATAGGCATTCTTAGGATTTTTGGGTACTACGAACATGATGGAGACATCCATTTTTCCCAAAAATGCACAGAAAAAATGGATACCCTAAGATCTTGCAAAAATATGCTTGGATTAAACCCTTGCACTTAAAAATAATTATAAGGCAATATCTTCAAAAGATGAATAGGTAGTTGTAGGTCTAGAGCTCTAATACCATGAAGAAGTTGAGAAACCCAACTTCATAGACCCCAAGAATCACCTACATATAATAAACTATCACAAAGAAAGAAGAATGTATAGAACAATAAAGATGTTCTGCAAGGCTCAAGTTGAAAAATGCATTAAGAGAATCAAATAATTACAATGAGATCAATCCTTATGAAGGATATCAAGAAACCCTAAAGGAAACCTAAAAGCGAAAGCCTAGTGTGTACACTTAATAATTAATAAATAATTAATTATTAATGTGCCTAAGTTTAGCTTAACTAAAGTGATAAGTGACTTAATTAATTAACCAATATTATGTAATTAATTAAGTGAAATTACTTATTACTCTAACAAAATGCACTTGCAATGCATGGGTTCACACAATAGAAATTAACCATAAAATGCAAACATAGAAAAAACAATAAAACAACACTGTAGAAGATATAGAAACTTACAAAGGCCACCTTTCTCACTTCTAACCCAACCAAACCACAAGAAAATGAAAAAAATTACAAAGGCCACTTTTCTTACTTCTAATAGAGTAGATGAAAACCCTCTCAATAGATGTGGCACAAGCTTCAACCTCATCAAACAACTGGACCCAATGAACAAACGATGTGAATAAAAATTCGCTCGACAATGTTAAACCTTCACACCATAACACACGAATGACGGTTGCACTCCAACATACTCACAATAAATGAGAAGATGAAAATAGTAAATGCAAATGTATTGTTGAAGATGCCATGCATCCCCATGAAGAGTCCATGGAAAGACACAACTATACAAACAAGAAATATTGACCCATATTTACACTCACAGAAACAACTTGAGCAAATGGGAAAACAACACAAAATACACTTTTCCAAACACAATTGAAACTTTAGAAACAAGAAATATTTCACTACACAACTAACACTAACCCATAAATAATAAGCAGCAAGTAATAAATTCAAATGCGCTTGCAATGCATGAGTTCACACAATGGAACTTAACCATAAAATGCAAAGATACAAAAATAATAAAACAAAACTATAAAAGATATAGGAACTTACAAAGGCCACCTTTCTCACTTCCAATCTGAGAAAACCAATAGGAAAATGGGAAAAATTACAAAGGCCACCTTTCTTGCTTCTAACAGAGTAGATGAAAACCCTTCGAATAGATGCAAGCTTCAACCTCATCAAACAACTTAACCCAATGAACAAACAACATGGATAACAATTCCCTCAATAGCATTAAACCTTCACACCATAATTAACTAATGATGGTTGCACTCCGACCTCACAATAAATGAGAAGACATAAATAGTAAATGCAAATGTACTGCTCAAGATGCCACACGTCCCCATGAAGAGTCCATTGCACGACACAACTATACAAACAAACTCATGAAATATTTCCAATAGAAAAACTCCATACAATAATTATTATTATTAAAAATATTTACAAAATGCCAAAACCACGAGGAAAATTACACTGTCAATCACAAAATTGCAAAAAACAAGGAAATAAATTCGCTTTTTCTAAATATTCCCCCAAACATAAGCTATATTTTAGCTTTATTTTCTAGTGCTATTCCCAAAGCACAATTTTAAAGATTGAGGCATTAACATTAGTTCCCCACCTTATAAAGGAAAGGACTAATAATAGAAGAATCTAGTGCAATCACTCATCTAATAGGAAACTAATTTCTATAAAATCTACAATCATGGTAGATATTAACTAGTTCTAGCCACATTAAATACAACTAAAATATGAATGGGAGCAGTTTCTTGAATATAAGTAAGTTGTATTTCTTAGCGAATGGATTGTTTATATTTTTTAACTACCATTTTAAATTAAAAGTTGCTTAAAAAGTAATTATTACACAAACTAGATAAAGTTTTGAGACATGTATTCTAAAAATATATAAACTTAAAGTCATAACTCAAATTAGTGGTATAATCAACCAATTTAAAAACACATGAATAATTATAAAATTAAAGCTTAAATAAGATATATCTTAAACATGTAAAATTTCTTTTTACTAACAATAATGTCATAAAAAATATAATCTAAAGTTCAAGAAAAATATGAAATATATTAAAATTATCAATATTATAAAAGACTTTGAGAGTATAATTTGAGTAATTAAAATATTTATATTTATTTGTTATATTTAGAAATTGAAGATTTTTTTTCAGCTTATCTTATTTTTAATAAAAAAAATATTTAAAATTATTCAAATAGTATTTAAGTATTTTTTTTATTTTAAAAATTACATTATATAAAATATTTAATTTCATATATGTTTTATCTATTTTGTAAACTCTTTTGTTTGTATCTTATTGTAAAATAAATTAATATCATTTGTAAAATTTATCATCTTATTTAAATTATAAATTTTACAAATAAGAAATAATAATTGTTCATAATATAAAAAATGGTTGTATTAATGAATAATTAAGATATAGAGACTATATTGACACAATGCCCATTAAATCAAAAAACTATAGAAATAGCATGGACATGGATAGTTTTCCAAAACTTACTCCAAGATCTAACACAAAAAATATACACTCAAGACATTGAGCTATAAGTATAGATTCCTTTATAACATCATTCATTCTCAATCTTTCATCTAATTAGATGTCGATCCATAGAAGATTATCATGGGTTTGGCCTCAAATTCTAACCATTTTGCAATGCATGAAATGAATAATCTCTTGGGCTTTGATTACTACCAAATTCCCAACTTATTTACTTGATATGTAACTTATGAAAATATATCCTCAAATGAATTATAAACAAATTATCCCTCATTATGAAAAATCATGTTGATGGGGTTGTTGTAATCCTCATCATTGAAATTATCAATCCAAAGCGATGTCCATGGCTATATGCAAAAGAGAATGGAGAAAACTTGCTTGACAGTCCATTTTACAATCAAACACACATAAATAAAACCTATTCTAGAGCACACTTGCATAAAATGAAAGTTGCATGAAAGGAAACTAAGATAAGCCACACTTGCATGAGTTGAAAAAATGTTAAATTACTTCACACTTTTATGGAAATGAAAAGCTTGCTAGAAATGAAAAACTTGCTTGAATTCAAATTTACTCTAGAAAGTTGGAAATACATTGCTGGAAATTAAACTAAAACTATTCTATTTCCTTGGGCCAAAACAATTCTTTCTAATCCCCTCCCTTTTGATCAACTTATTACATTTTATTTATAAAATTAATATTTCATAACTACCCAACCAATCCACTAAGAATGTGGATCCAATATCCTATTTTGGAGGGGCCATTAATTAAACTTGGAACATTTCAGAGCAGTTGTCTTTAATATTGCCACCTTTATCTCAATCATCTTTTGTCACATACTACTCCTTCCTTGATGTAAATCATGTCAAATTCTCAAAAGGGTTTTTAGCCTTTCCAATCTACTTTCCAGAACATTTTAAATTTTTAAATTTTATTGAGAAATGAGGAAGATATCATTGTTTTACTGAGACTACATTTTTGACAATTTCTAGGCACTTGATTTTTAGCTCTAGAAATTCTAGAGCATAGAAGCAGATTTCTAGAGCATTAGACCAGTGAAGTTTTCTCTGAAACCACAACCTGGGTTTTTGTGAAATTTAATGGGATTTTTTAACCTTTTGTCTCCTAATTTGTGTCCAAAAATTTCAAGAACCTAGATTGGAATTTTCAAGATATGATGAAATCTTTCACTACTGCAATTGAAAATCTCTTACTTTCCTCATCATGCTTAGTCTTGATAAACTTCATAATTAACCAAAATACATGTTTTCATTTGGCTAATAGATGAGACATTTTTTTGTCTTATCATCTCCCCCACACCTAAAATGTTGCAAGTCCCTTTGCAACTCATAATGAGCCTTTAAAATTCATTTTTTAGTAACTTTCTCCATGTTGCATGCAAAGAATTTCTTCAACTTTTGAGAGCTATAACATGATCCTTTGCATTGAATAGCAATTCAAATCTCTCCATCATTATTTTTTCTTCCATAATATTGAAGTTCTAGTGCTAAAACTAGATTCCAAAGTTGCAATAACTAGTCATCTATAATGTCAAAATATTTGTAGGAGATTTTGAGAGCAACAAGCTTTAAAAAAAAGTGCATGTTTACAGTCTTTAAGAAGAAGAAAAAGCTTGTGTAAAACACTTATTTGCAAAAAAAAAAAAAACTACCCTACTCTACTTATTGATTTAGAGGGGTTATACAAAACCATTAACTCGTTGTGAAAAGTATCTTCCCCTTCTCAAAATATTTTTCCATGCATTAAAATTCTTGAGAGAAGAGAATGAAAAGAAGATGACAAAAAAATTGGAACTTAATGTTTCGCCTTCATTTAAAGTGAAAACCTTTTCCATGATTTTTGATTCTAGCAAAAACATGGGTTGATTGGAGAGATATTGCAATAATTCATTTTAACCTAGTGTTGCATGCATGACTGGAAACAACTCCTTGTTCTTCAAATCCATGATTAGGAAGCCCTCTTTGGACTTCAAAAATTTGATTGGGTAACCACTTTTGGACTTTAAAGGTCTCCAATTAATTTTTTCTTTGCAATCTTTTGTAATGAAGATAACATCTTTTCATTGTATTTTGTACCGCTTGCAAGCAATAATCCATCAATTCTTTCCTTAAAGAAATATCTTTTGCCAGGACTTGGAGTGATGGTCCTCCAACTAAGGATATCTTGAAATAGATAGGGGTTTCTCTTTAGAGCTATTATTTTGGAGGGGTTTTGAGAGACATCTTTCTTGAGAAACTTCTAAATCTAAAAGGCCACCAAACTGGTTTTCCTGATTCCCTAATGACACCTATCCTTGAAAACAGTGCCAAAAATGATGGGGTCATTGTAATCCTCATCATTAAACTTATCAATCCAAGGTGGTGTCCATAAATATTTACAAAAGAGAATGGAGAGAACTCACCTGATAGTCCATTCTACAATCAAACATGTAGAAACAAAACCTATTCTAGAGCACACTTGCATAAAAGAAAAGTTGCATGAAAGGAAACTATGATAAGCCACACTTGCATGAATTGAAAAATGTTAAATTAATTCAGACTTTGTTGGAAATGAAATGCTTACTTGAATTAAAATTTACTCTAGAAAGTTGGAAATGCATTGCTAGAAATTAAACTAAAACTATCTTATTTCCTCAGGCCAAAACAAGTTTTTCTAATCCCCTCCCTTTTGATCAACTTATACATTGTATTTATATAATTCATATTCCATAGCTACCCAATCAATCCACTAAGAATTTGGATCCAATATCCTATTTTGGAAGGGTTGTTCATTAAAATTGGAACATTCTGAAGCAGTTACCTAAATAATCTCACCACATATATGTTAGTCATCCTTTGTCATGTACTGCTTCTTCTTTGATGAAAATCATGCCAAATGCTCAAAAAGAATTTTAGCTTTTCCAATCTACTTTCTAGAATATTTTGAATTTTTAAAGTTCATTGAGAAATGAAGGGAATATCATTGTTTTACTGAGACTACATTTTTGATAATTTTTGGGTGCTTGATTTTTAGCTCTAGAAATTTTGGAGCATGGAAGCAGATTTCAGGAGCATCAGACTAGTAAAGTTTTCTCTAAAACCACAAACTGGGTTTTGGTGAAATTTAATGGGTTTTTCTATCCTTTTGTCTCCTAATTTGTGTCCAAAATATCAAGAATCCAAATTATAATTTTCAAGATATGATGAAATATTTGACTACTGCAATTAAATCTCTTTGTTTCCTCATCATGACTAGTCTTGATAAACTTTATAATTAACCAAAATGCATAAATTTTTATTTGACTAATAAATGAGAAATTTTTTTGTCTCATCACATGTGTTTTTATAATTGTATGACATATTGATCTAGGAGGATTTACAAATCATAACACTAATTACAATTTAACCCTAATCCAAATTGAACCTTGATTGAACCCTAACCCTAATTGAATTATAGTGATAAATTTGAACCCCAAAGATAAAATATAACCTTAATTGAACTTTGATCGTAACCCTATTTGAACTTAATTTGAATCACACCCCTAATTGAAATCTAATCCTTACCCTTACCCTATCCTTGTTTGATCCTCAATCCTAACCCGCTTACCCTAACCTTCTTTCATCCCCAATCTTAATCCTATCACTAACCCAAGTGAATAGTAATCGTAATTGAACCCAAATTTTTATCCCAATTAAACTCTAACCCTTATTAAACTTTAACCCAATTTGAACCCTAACCCTAATGTAATTGTAACCTATCCCAATGAAGTCCTAACCCTAACCCTAATTCTTATTGACCATTTATTGAATCATAACCATAATTGAACTCTAACCTTAACTCTAAATCCTAATTACAACATAACCTTAATCCCAATTAAACTCTAACCCTTATTAAACTATAACCCAAATTAAACCCTAAACCTAATGTAATTGTAACCTATCCCTAATGAAGTCCTAAACCTAATTCTAATTGACCATTTATTAAACATGTTAGTTCTCAAAAACGTTGGTTAAAAAACCACAAGAGGTTAGCAAGCTCTTGGTACGTTTTAGGCTAATGAACAAGGCCAAATTGTATTTGAACCTTCTTCTCTTTAGGATCTTCTAGACCTAGGCAGGTATACCTATGCAAATGAGACATACTAAATTATGTGCTTTCTAATAACTACTCCTATTGAAATTTGAGATGTGAATGTTTGAATGAGATTTTATAAAATTCTAAAATGGAATTGGTGTGACCAGTGCCTACTTTTGTTGGGCTAATGGAGTCAAGAGGTAAATGGTATGTGTGTCCTATTTCTAGATACAATTTAAATTTTTTGGCACTTTTATGAGTTTATGCTTGGCATAAACGTGCAAGGATGAAATTATCAAGTTCTTCTTGATCCAAATGAACTTTTCCATATTACTATGATTAATTAAAAGAATTTAATCCTTCCTTGAAGCAGCCAGTTAACTAAACCACATAAGAGAAACAAATGTTCTTTGATAAATTGAAAATATCCTTGATATATCAATTTAAATAATAAGTAAATTTCAACCTTGGAGAGAACTAGATAATATTTTCAATTATTTCAACAAACAACTAACACCATAACAAGACCACCAAATTTATGCATTCTTCTCCATTATATAATTTTAAATGATTTTACAATATACTTGTACATAATGTTTTATTGAGGGGACTAACCAACCTATCCAACTACCTAACCTACTACTTCTTATCTCTTGATGATTTTATTTCATTTTACATATATACATTGTTCTTTTAGGGTTACAACACTTCACATCATCCATCTAGTGTAACTCTTCTTTTTGATGCAGCTCTTTGTTTAATTATCTTTAGTAAAATAAAATATTTAATTAGTTTCCTTTGAAAAATTAAATATTTTAACTTTATTCTCCATTTTGCATCTTCATGAAAATTAATTTAATAATAATCTTCTTTTGCTGGAAACTTCACTTTTCATCCAATTAATGCTCTTTGCATAGAAATAATGAATCCACTTTGTAACCCCTTGGTGAAAATGTTTCAATTTTTAATTTAAAGCATTCCTTGGGTAAAACAATTACCCTTTGGTTTAACCCTCCATGTGTAGATATTTTATTTTTGGGTGAAACATTACATTCATCAAAACAATTATCTTTTCCTACATGCTTGCAAATATATTTTGAATTTCATATTAAAAATATTTCATGCACAAATTATTTCTCGAGGCACTTTATATCTAATTATTTTTTACTTCCACCGCTATCCCGCATTATTTCATAGGAGCATCTTGGGTAATTTAGGAAGGGTCTTCAATTTCACTACCCTCCCACACACTTTCATTTTCAATAAATTAGTTTCCATTTTTACCACTCATATTCCAAGAATCAATTTTAATCAATCTTTCTCTTCAAATGTAAAAGTGTTCACCATATTTTTGTTTGCAATATATTTTATACCCTTTCGTATTGCACACTCCACCGTAAAACCGTGAGTCTTTTCCCTAGCCTTTCTGGGAACGCGACATAGGCTTGTCAAGTTACCTCATTACCACAACTTTTTTGTTTGCATCCTATGGGGATGTGGGAAGGCTTCACCACTTAAGAACATTTTTCTTTGGCATCATTCATTTGATATTTGCATTCACATTCTTGGTCTTAGTCATCCTCTGTATCAAACTCCTGCCCTTGAAGCCTTAATGTCATGCAAGCCTTTAGAGTGTCCATACCTCCAATGATCGGTTAATGAATCTTTGTAAAATTCTCCATTTCCTTGTGGTCATGAACAATAGCTGCTAGTGTTATTGCTACCATGACCACCACACAAATGAACATTTTCACCTGCAATAATGTGTGGTCGTAGATGGTTCGATATAAGGGACCATGACATTTTGTAGTTCCTGCACTTACAATTATAGTAGTAACCACCATAGCTAGAGGCAAGCCCACATGATTGAAGCAAAATCATGCCCATATGACAACAGGAAATACCAAATAAGAAAGGCATTTGAAAAAATTCACTATCATCAACACCCATAAAAAATATAACCATTGATAGAACTATAAGAACAAAAAGTGCCACGATCTCCATAGACCTCATCAAAATGTTCTAACTGAAAAACCACTAGTGTCTAAAAGATTGTTGAATGCTTGAATTTTGTTAAGCAACATTCTTTCCTTTGAAATTTATCATTCATTTTCACATTTACCACTTTCTTATCACAATCAAAAGAAATAAACTGAACATCTCCTGTAGAAGAATTTCCTCCAATATCAGTGGAATGCTCATACTCATTAAACCTCTAGCACCATCCACTTGCACAATGATTTTCTTCTAGATTATGTGGAATATTTGAAGTTGAACTTCCAAGTTGAGAGAAACCAGAATCTTTAATTGGAGGATTCTCTTCATCAAAATCACATTATATCTTTAGTTTCATTGAGTTCCTTGGATCATAACATCCTTTTCTAGGAGATGTAAATTTATTGCACATCTTTCTCACCTTCACTGCAAGGTCTTTTATAAGAAAATTGTGACAAGGTTGGGCATAATGTCAACCCTATATGAATTGAATGCTTCATTCATGTTACTGAACATTCTTTACATAATCCTTGCATCATAGAAAAATTGAAAGGTTATCGTAGGATTTTCAATATTGGTTTTAGAACCTAAAATATTCTTATATCCATTGTAGGTTGTATTCTTCTATATTTTTGTGGGATTCATCTATATTCTATGGAGTACACTCTTGAAATGCCTTGAGTTATTTTTCAAACAAGCTTTGATGTATAATTATAAGAGTCATGGGCATCCTCTCAAATTGGAGAGACAACAATATTAAAATGTCGTATTTAATTACAATTGTAGATTCCTTCTCCTAGGCCCTCTTGACATACTTTGTCAAACACTTCTTAGAGGTTTTTTAAGTACACCCAAAATAATTCAATTACATGACACCTTACCTCTCATCAAAACTTGTAATGCATTCAAAACTTGGGTAGTCATCAGAAATTTTCTTTCTGACATTTTATATTGTGACTGAAATGGGTCAAGTAGACACTGGGAATGCTTTGGAAAAAAAGTTTAAAATTCTCCTGGAGCCACAAAAATGCACCAGCATGTTGCGTTATGATAGGGGAGTATGGCTGTAAAACGGTTGGCATGAAGTCATCAAGATTAAAAACTTCTAATGCCCAAATTTGCTCACTTATTCATATTTGAAAACTGCACCTGTTAGAACTCAATTGGAACCCACCAACTTATCTTTCTTGAAAAATATCACATCATCTGATCGGGAGAAGCTATAACTCTGAGGACTAGTTTATTTAGGTTCCATGAGTATATAGGAAAATGGGTTTTTCTTTAATCTTCCTTTGCAAAATATTAAATTCCAAAGATGATCTCTGTGACAATTTTCTAGAAATATAGGTGTCAAACTAGGTAAAATTCATTTGAATTTAAATTTGAAAAAATGCCAAATGATATCCAAAGCCCTGAAAATTGACATGGAGGTAGATTTTGGTGGAGAGAATCAAAGGAACCAATGAATTTGTGATGAAACTCTCTTGGTTACTTAATATTGCCTTCGAAGGTTGACCATTTTAATAGATTTTACTGTGTAGACAACAAACCTTTGCAGAACCCTTTAACTTGGCCTTTTGAAACCCTAGAAAATCATATCATAGGGAGCTAAAATTTGGTAGAGGTACTCTCATATGGTAGACGAACACATTTGCAAAGTGATTTTTCTTGAAATTGCACTGACTTCATTTTGTGATTTTTCAAAGTGAGCCACCTAAGTAGATTTTTGAACTATACTTATGAGTGTTAAAATCAAAATTTTGAACATGGGAACCTAAAATTTGTATGAAATTTTAGGCCCCAACAATGGCTCCATCTGGGGATGTATGCCCCCTGTGGGCATATCAAGAATTCATATCTTTGGGAGAGCAGGCCAAGTTTCTTACTTATTGAGTAGCAGATTCAAACTTTTTTCTTGTCATGAACTGATATCGCTTTCTAAAAAACCATATAACAGCTAATGGCACAAGGCTACCAAAAAGAAAGGCCCCTATTTTCCTCTTTCATACACCTTGTTCTGATATCATTTCTTGATAGTCCTCTTGAAAACATTCATGCAATTTGTCTTGCTACATGTGCTACCATTGAAAACTTTCAAAAAATCATTGTGTTCAGCCTAAACCAAGTTCCATTCACCATTATGCAGTTCATAATCCCCATTATCATGTGATAAATCATTTGAATCTTCAACATACAATGTGTTTTCAGATTCAATGCAACATTTCTCAGTATTTTGCTCATTATTATGTATTGTTAGATGATCTCCCAGCTATGCTAAAGATGCACTATCTGAATCCTTCTCTTGTAAGTCAAAAAATTCTGTCACACCAACATTTTCTAAGACAATCATATTTGAAAAAATTTCTATCTCTTTTATGTCACTAATTAGTAGTGACACAAACTTGTGATTCATACAATCATTATTTTGGACATTCATACTAACTAATGGGTATGTGCAGGATCATCATGGAAAAGCCAAGCCCTTAAGTGGCAAAAAAATAAAAAGTATAAGAGTTAGGCAACTTGACTTAAAAATTTGAATAAGTTATCTATATTATTTCAAAAATATGTAAGAATAGAATTTGTAGCAAATTGAATGTAGTTTCTAAACTATTAGGTTTTTTTTTTTAAAAGAAATCTATTTGGTAAAAAATTGAAATTTCAATGCAATAGTACTTTTAGGGAAAAAATAAGGTGTATGTCTAACCACCCTAACCACAATAAAATAATAATAATTTTTTATAAGAGTTTAGATATAAGTAGAGGACTCATGTCCCGATGTGATGCATATTTTTTTGTAATTTTTTTCCAAGTAAATAATTAATTATGAATTTTTTATTACAATTTTTAAAAAATATAAAAAACCTGTATGTCTGACCACCTTAACTTGATCAAAACTTCATGAAATTAAATTTTTCCTTTCTTAATCCTATAGTATGTGAAGCATAGAATGTGATGCATATTTTAGATTCAAAAAATGTGATACCATTTGAAAGCTACAAATATTTTTCAATCAATCTATCAATCAAGACTTTAGTCATAATTTGAATAGAAAATGAATAATAATTACTTATTAAATTCAAAGTAAAGCATAATTTATATTTGTGGAAAGCTGAGAATCTCCTTCAAAAATCCTTTTCATTTCATCAATTTTGGGTAAAAAAAAGTTGTCAGCCACATACCCATC
Organism: Sequoia sempervirens; assembly: GCA_007258455.2. Lineage (NCBI taxonomy): Eukaryota > Viridiplantae > Streptophyta > Pinopsida > Cupressales > Cupressaceae > Sequoia > Sequoia sempervirens. The sequence continues at coordinate 598,736,630 of VDFB02058242.1, forward strand.
ATATTGCCACTTTTTGACCCACCATGATCCTGCACATACACTAATGCTGGGGAAAAATTCTCTAAATTTTTCTTATGTGTGTATTTTTTGTACTCCATTGCCAGCAAATCTAAAAAAATTTCACTATAAGTGAACATGACTCTTTGTCTATTTCACTCTTGATGTACTCTTCACCTTGTTCATCATCATAATGAAGCTCCAAATCATCATAAAAAAAATCAAGTGAATTATCAACATAGTCATTTGTTCCACAGGTTGATATATTTTCTTGGTTATCTGAAAATATTTCTTCCTCATCATAAAGTGGATTTGAAAACACATGAAATTCATGCTCTAGCACACCTTGGCAAAATTTCATTTGATTTTCTTCTATTTTTTCATCATACAATGGATTTGAAAAAAGTTGAAAACCATTTTTTAGATGTACAAACCTCTTCTTCATCAAACTTTTCTTCATGGAATTCAACTACAGCTAGAAGTGTTATTTGTCTACTATTAAATGAACTTACATTTTCCACTACTTCTTCACGATGATCTCTATAAGAACCATAGGAATAAATTTGTTGTAGATCAAAATATGAACATTTAATGGATCCCTCATAACATGCACTGTCACAATCTGTTATGAAAGAGAGACCCTCTATATCTTCATCCTCTTGTAGGTTGTTATAGGAATTATTTTCACTTACACACTCATCTTCTATGAACTGATCGCAATCATTGATTTCCTCCTTGAACTGTTGATTCTGATGTGTTTTGCTATAGGTTTTGATTGACATTTCCAAGAGGGAAGAAATTGTGTTGCACATTTTGATATGGAGTTTGATATTGACATGGGTGATATTTAGGATATTGATTGTATTGATGATTTTGGTACCTTACTACTCTTTGAAGAGGAGGGACAAGATAAGCATTTATTTGTTTTGATGGTTGTGGTGAAGAAGTGTTTTGTTGTGAATGATATGCATTACTTCCATTTCCAAAATTCCTAGTTATATTATGTGGCACTTGTGGGGTCCAATTCTTGCTTGCATTTTTGTATTCATTCTTATTATAGAATGGTATATAAATTTGTGATGCATTGGGAACACATTTGACTCCCAACTGTAGCAGTTTTTTGTCCAATTGTAGTAGTTATTTTTATAATTCTGTACACTTTCTTATTAACTATTTCCTTTCAAAAAATTATTTTGTTCCAAACTAATTATGCATTCTTCATCAAGATTTTTACCAGAGTCACCACTCACTTTCTTAAAAGTGAGAAAAATAAAATTATTCTTGATTTTATCCCCAGTGGAATCACTTTTCCTCGATTATGTGACATGATAGGGATGCAAAACAAATTAATGACTCTATAATGAAAGGTCACATGTTCCCAAATTTTCTCAAGTTTTCCCTAGCAAAGTCACCTATCTATTAGTTCTCAAAAACACTAGTTAGAAAACCACAAGAAGTTGCCAAACTCTTGGTACGATTTAGGCTAACAAACAAGGCCAAATTGTATTTGAACCTTCTTCTCTTTAGGCTCTACTAGACCTAGATGGGTATACCTATGCAAATTAGGCAGAATCAAACTATGTGCTTCCTATTCAAGATAAATCTAGATATTCGTAATGGCAATTGGGAGTGGGATAAATGAAAGCTTAATAACTACTCCTATTGAAATTTGAGGTGTGAATGTTTGAATGAGATTTTATAAAATTCTAAAATGGAATTGGTTTGATTGGTGCCTACTTCTGTTGGGCTAATGGAGTCAAGAGGTAAATGGTATGTGTGTCCTATTTCTGGATATAATTTGAATTGTTTAGCACTTTTATGAGTTTATGTCTAGCATAAACGTGCAAGGATGCAATTATCAAGTTCTTCTTATTGATCCAAATGACCTTTTCCAGATTATTGTGATTAATTAAAAGAATTTAATCCTTCCTTGAAGGAGCCAGTTAACTGAACCACATAAGAGCAAAAAATGTGCTTTGATAAATTGAAAATATCCTTGATATATCAATTTAAATAATAATGAAATTTCAACCTTGGAGACAACTAGATAATATTTCCAATTATTTCAACAAACAACTAACGCCATAACAGGATCACCAAATTTATGCATTCTTCTCCATTATATAATTTTAAATTATTTTACAATATACAACATAATGTTCTATTGAGGCAACTGACCAACCTATCCAACTACCTAACCTACTACTTCTTATCTCTTGATGATTTTTTTTCATCTTACATATATACATTGTTCTTTTAGGGTTACAATCCTTCACAACATCTTTTTGGTGTAACTCTTCTTTTCAATGTAGTTCTTCGTTTAATTATCTTCAATAAAATAAAATATTTAATTAGTTTCCTTTGGAAAATTAAATATTTTAACTTTATTCTCCATTTTTCATCTTCATGAAAATTAATTTAATAACAATCTTCTTTTGCTGGAAACTTCACTTTTCATCCAATTAATGCTCTTTGGGTAGAAATAATGAAATCCAATTTGTAATTAAAAGCATTCCTTGGGTAAAAAAATTACCCATTGGTTTAATCCTCCATGTGTAGATATTTTATGTTTGGGTGAAACATTAAACTCATCAAAATAATTATCTTTTCCTATGTGCTTGCAAATATATTTTGAACTTCACATTAAAAATATTTCATGCACAAATTATTTCTCAAGGCGCTTTAAGTCTAATTATTTTTTACTTCCATAGCTATCTCTCATTATTTCATAGGAGTATTCTAGATAATGTAGGAAGGGTCTTCAATTTCACCGCCCTCTCGCACACTTTCATTTTCAATAAACTAGCTTATATTTTTACCACTCATATTCCTAGTATCAATTTTAATGAATCTTGCTCTTCAAATGTAAAAGTGTTCACCGCATTTTTTTTTGCATTATATTTTATACCCTTTCACATTGCACACTCCACCATAAAACTGTGAGTCTTTTCCCTAGCCTTTGTTGTAGCGTCGAATAGGCTTGTCAAGTTACCTCATTACGACAACTTGTTTGTTTGCATCATGCGGGGATGAGGGAAGGCTTCACCAATGAAGAGTTTTTTGCTTTGGCATCATTCATTTGATATTTACATTCAAATTCTTGGTCTTAACTGTCCTCTATATTAAACTCCTACTCCTAAATCCTTAATGTCATGCAAGCCTTCAGAGCATCCATACCTCTAGTGATCAATTGATGAATCTTTGTAAATGTCTTTATTTCCTTGCAGTCATGAACAATAGTTACAAGTGCTATTGCTACCATGACCACCACACAAATGAGCATTTGCATCTGCAATAATGTGTGGTCGTAGTTGGGTCAATATAAAGGGCCATGATGTTTTGTAGTTCCTACACTTACAATTATAGAAACAACTAGCATAGCTAGAGGTAAGCCCACATGATTGAAGTGAAATCATGCCCATATGACAATAATAAATACCAAATAAGAAAGGTGTTTGAAAAAATTCACTATCATCAACACCCATAAAAAATATAACCATTGATAGAACTATAAGAAGAACGAAAAGTGCCATGCCCTCCATAGACCTCATCAAAATATTCTGATTGAAAAACCACTAGTGTCGAAAAGATCGTTGAATGCTTTAATTTTGTTAAGCAACATTCTTTCCCCTAAGAAATATCATTCATTCTCACATTTACCACTTTCTTATCATGATCAAAAGAACTAAATTGAACATCTCCTGTGGAAGCATTTCCTCCAAAATTAGTGTAATGCTCACTCATTAAACCTCCAACAACATCCACTGGCACAATGATTTGCTTCTAGATTATGTGGAATATTTGAAGTTGAACTTCCAAGTTTAGAGAAACTATAATATTTAATTGGAGGATTCTCTTCATCAAATTCACATTATGTCTTTAGTTTCATTGAGTTCCTTGGATCGTAATATCCTTTTCCAAGAGATGTAAATTTATTGCACATCTTTCTCACCTTCACTGCAAGGTCTTTTATAAGAAAATTGTGACAAGGTTGGGCATAATGTCAACCCTATGTGAATTGAATGCTTCATTCATGTTACCGAACCTTCTTTACATAATCCTTGCATCATAGAAAAATTGAAAGGTTACCGTAGGATTTTCAATATTGGTTTTAGAACCTAAAATATTCTTATATCCATTGTAGGTTGTATTCTTCTAGATTTTTGTGGGATTCATCTATATTCTATGGAGTACACTCTAGAAATTCCTTGAATTATTTTTCAAGCAAGCTTTGATGTATAATTATAAGAGTTGTGGACATCCTCTAGAATTGAAGAGACAACAATCTTAAAATGCCACATTTGATTAGAATTGTGGATGCCTTCTCCTAGGCCCTCTTGACATACTTTGTCAAACAATTAGATTTTTTTTAGTACACCCGAAATAATTGAATTCCATGACACCTTACCTCTCATCAAAACCTGTAATGCATTCAAAACTTAGGTAGTCATCAAAAAATTTATTTTTGACATTTTGTGTTGTGAATAAAATGGGTTAGGTAGACATTGGGAATGCTTTGGAAAATTGATTTAAAATTCTATTGGAGCCACGGAAATTCACCAACATGTTGCGTTATGATAGGGGAGTATGGCTATAGAATGGTATAGCATGAAGTCATTGGGACTAAAAACTGCTAACGCCCAAAGTTGCTCACTTATTCATATTTGAAAACTGCACCTGTCAGAACTCAATTGGAACCCACCAACTTATCTTTCTAGAAAAATATCACATAATCTTTGAAGAAGCTATATCTTTGAGGCCTGGCTTATTTAGGCTCCATGAGTATGTAGGCGAATGGGTTTTTCTTCAATGTTCCTTCTTTGCAAAATATTAAACGCCATAGATGATCTATGTGACAATTTTCTAGAAATGTAGATGTCAAACTCGGTAAAATTCATTTGAATGTAAATTCAAAAAAATAACAAATGATGTCCAAAATCCCTAAAAATTGACATGGAGGTAGATTTTGGTGGAGATAATGAAAGGCATCAATCAGTTTGTGATGAAACTCTCTTGGTTACTTAATATTTCCTTCCAAAGTTGACCATTTTAATAGATTTTACTGTGTGTAGATAGCAAACCTTTGCAAAACCCTTTAACTTGGCCTCTTGAAACCCTCAAAAATCATATAATAGGGAGATAAAATTTGGTATGGCCTTTCGAAACCCTCACAAATCATATCATAGGGAGTTAAAATTTTGTAGAGGTACTCTCATATGGTAGACAAACACATCTGCAAAGTTATTTTCCTTGATATTGCACTGACTTCATTTTATGATTTCTCAAATTGAGCCACTTGTAAACCCCTATCCCGAAACCTAGAGGATGATGCACCACTATGGAAGCACAACTAATTTTTCTTCTTAAAAAGAGTAACAATGACAAGTAAAGTAATCTACTCTAAACACATACATATTCTAGGTTGTGCAACATGTCCACATTTCAATCCCAAAACTTACAAAATAAATCTAACCATAGAATATGAAATTAACTCATGATAAACAACATACATCAAAGCATTAACCCATTGCATAATAAATTAAACATGAAAATTTAATGAACATGTTTCCATAGATACCACACCATATATACAATTTAGTCCCATAATGAAGAGATCATACATAATGTTACAATTACAACACAAGGATCCTCCTCGATTACAAATGGGGAATACAAATACATAGTGTCCCACTATTACAATGAATATAAGAGAAGTAAAAATCCATAGAAACACATGAGATCCTTGAACTAGAAGATCCCGCCATCATGAACATGAAAAGAAAGCCCAACAGTGTAAGTTGCATACCACCTAGCCATGTGGTACTCGTAGGCCCAGCCCCCATGCTAGGAGATAGTAAGAGGTAACCAAGACAAACCTACTACCTCTAAACACAAGCAACATACAAAACACCACTATACCAATAAACACAAAACATAAGGTTACATTGCTTCCAAAACCAAAAAATAAAGTACAACCACTATACAATACAAACCAACTGATGTCATAGGATGAGTGTCCTCACAAAGGTTGGATTGGTCATCCTAAGGAGATCTTCCTAGGTCTCAGCCCCCATCTTGGGTTATCTTGGTAACCTCTCATGAACTTTGGCCCCACATGCACACCAGTGCAGAATTGATTATCTTTCAAAAACACAAGATAACAATTGCCATTCTAGGCCTTCTCGACTAATCTCAAGTCTAACACAAGCCCTTGAGCCAATGAGTAAGGCTAAATTATTTGGTTAAATGTATTAAGCTACTCTATCTCTAATATAGGTTATTTAATTTCCACTAATTAAACTGACTCTCACATGAGTTGTCGTGAAACCACTTTGTGTCCTAGCCCCCATTGAAAGCCACTCCACTATTGAAAAATCAATAACTTATTCCACAACCGAAGGGTAGATAGTGCACTAAAATTGATAACAAGAAACCACCACATCTCAAGTGGTAACACATCCCTACAACTGTTAAATACTAAATCTCAAATATGTGTACTACCCAAGGAAATATCAAAGGTTGAAAAAATATACAACCCTTTCACAATTTACAATCTTTGGAAGACTTTCATTTCCACAATAACAAATATCCCCCCAATACACCATTACAAAAGTATATGTAATTGAAACAAGCAACTCAGGTAATTAAGTGAACTACCATTAGGATTTCCTAAATCCAAATAAATCAATAACTCGTATTTAAAATACATCATTTAAACATAATTCTAATTAATAAATCAACATTGAATTAAACCAATTGTTTAACTTTCAGTTGGACAATTACTCATAATATTCAACTCAAATTTCCACAAACGTGAATAGAAAAGAACATGGTTTAAAACAATACAAGCACTTAAATAATCTAATATTCAGATTTCCCAAATCCAATTGAATCAACATCTCATAACATGCAATTATTCAAAGTAAGTATAATTCCATTTGCAATAACAAAGAAATAAAATAAAACTATTTAATCAACTCCAATTCCATAGATTCGTATAATAATAATAAAATCAATTTCTCTATTACAATCATTGCATTATAAAATACTTTACTTGTACATTAAACATTTTAATAACACAATATCTATTTAAATATAAATCAACTTTCTCTCTTAAGTCATTTTAGTTTAAGTTTTACTAGCCCATGCATTTGCATGCTTATTTTAAAAATATACTTCCATTTACAAACCATAAGAAATTAAAACTAGTTGTTTAACTCAAATTTCACAGTTTAGAGAAACTTTCACTGAAGAAGTTTTCTATAGAAGAATATTTCTAATTTTCACAGAAAAGATTTTTCTACAGTTTGGTTTTAATTTCAACAGAGATTCTACAATTTAACTATAATTTCCTTCAAGGTAAATCCATTTCCAAAATTCAATTTTAACAGAGGATCTACAATATATTCTACAAAGGTTGTATACATTCATGACAATCTTTTAAAACCAAAAAGCTTCTACAATAAAAGGAATCCTCTTCTACAAAAAACCTTTCCAATTTGCAATACAATAATAATTAAATAACCTTTTCAATTTAACTTCACAAAACCATAAATAACCTGCTCAAGAAGAATTGTTGATTTGAAGTTTGATGTCGAGCTTCCCTTTAATCTCCAACTCTGCCAAAGCTTCCTCCAGAAGAATTTTCACTTCCCAGAGAATAGAAATAGTCCAAGACCAAGAATGCAACAAAAATAGTTTCCTAAAATTATCAGAGAGCTTCTAATATTAAAAATTTCCCCAAACCTCCAAACAATTCTACCATTTTTAAATCATCTCTCTTTTTCTCGTGAAAACAACTTCCTTCTTTCAATCTCAATAATTCTCTGTGAGAATCAATTTTCAACAATTAGTAATCAAAACTTTCTAACTTCCAGTTAACAAAACAAATATCTTTTCTTCAACAACCATAGATATTTCAAAAGATATTTTCCCAATAACATGGCATTTGAAATTTAAATAATTTATTTATTTCAAATAAAATTTAAATAACTTATTTATTTTAATTCACATTTAATCTAATAATGAAAATTAGTTTATAACATAAATTAAATTAATCAATTTATCTTTTATAAAGTCTCCACATCAATAATACAAATTAATTAAATACTTAATCATAACATATAATTTAATCCTCTCAATTAAACTTTGCATAATAAATAAAATAACAAGACAAATGTGGATAAACAATATTACCAATACATGGACTAACGACACATTATACTAGGGTAAAGGTCTTACTAGGTTAACCCATTACTATCTCCCAATCAACATTACTATTTAGTAGTGGACACGCTCAAACCTATGAAACCAGGTGAAGCCCTTTTCCTCTACCTACAAACCTACAAACAAAGCATATGTTGTACATGTATCCAGAAAATAAATCATACACACTATGAAGATAGAATTGCAGAAATCACAAGGCACTCACAAGAGAGTGATGCAATACCATTCTCTTCACCAATACAATGTCACATCAACTAATGTGATAAAATATTAGTTAAACTACAATGGGCATGTATAGCAATATCATCTCAACTAAAAATATAAACAAACATAAACATGTCACACAAATCACCATGCATATAGTGTAACATCACAACAATATAGATCTATCATTGCTTCACTGTCAGCGATTGAATAACATTCACATAAAATATGATCTATCAAAGTATTAGATCTATAAGAGAAAACATAGGAAATTAGAGGGGTGTTACATCTTACCCCCTAGGACTCGACTTACTCTTGGAAGTCACAAGATTAGGTAAAGATACATAGTTATCAACCACATCATAAGGCAATAGCTACTCATCAGCATAACAAGTGTAATCATGAACCAAGGGATACATGTAATCAAAATTATCCAACATATCATAAGCATCCATACATAATGTCACGATCATCAAGATCAATGAAATGTCATCCAACACCATCTAGAATGGTGAAACAACCAACTATAAGGTCTCAAAGTGTAAAACATAATATAATTAGTATCAAAGTTTCATAATCATAACATAGAATAAAGTATCAAACTAGCTAAACAACATAGAAGGTTCAACATCCCTCTAACAACTATCGAGCTACTTACAACCTAAAAGAGGACACTCCTTTGGGTCCTCATCAGAATCCACTACCACAATAACGGAAGCAAGAGGTTGAGCATGAAGGCTCTCCTTCTCTTTCTTGGACAGTAGGGGAGCATTAGGTTCGCACCACAATTGCCACTCTCAGAATGTGGAAGGCTTCTTCTCTTTAGTTTTGTGCTTTGGCTCATCTACCTATTTCCCTTTTTCTACCTTGAGTTGTGTGAGGGCCTGAGCCAAGGTCTCGTCATCTAGGACACAAGCTAGGGCTATTGATGTAGAATTCTCTTTAATAACTACCCCCTTTTCAGAAGTCTTTCCTGCCTTTCCTTTCTTCTTTATAGACTTTGACACTCCCATCCTGTACACAATCAGGGGTAAACATAAGACTCAAAGAAAATTTTAAATCACAACTAATCCACATTACAATAATGTCCATAATGCATTCCCCCGTAGGAAGGATATCAGTGCATTGCGCACTACACCAAGGGTCCTATCCTTCCATTGGTTTGTGCACCATTGGACCAACAATGCCTAAAGACAAAATTCTGGGAGACAAGCGAGAACAACCCAAAAATGAAAAACATAAACTAAAGAGTACAAAACCTAGGTCAACATAATGGGCTCATAGTGCCCAATATATAATACTTATGCAACTAATAGACTAGTGGGTTCAACATTATCCCATAGCACCTAGTGTTTAAACCTAGGCTCTAAGACCAAGTTTAAAACCCTACCCCACAACCTAGAGGACGATGCAACACTGTGGAAGCACAAATAATTTTTTTCTTAAAAAGAGTAACAATGATAAGTAAAGTAATCTGCTCTAATCATGCACACATCCTCTAGGCCACACAATGCATATACATGTGAATCCCAAAACTTACAAAATAAATCTAACCATAGCATATGGAATTAACAATTGATAAAAAGCATACATCAAAGCATTAACCCATTGCATAATAAATTAAACATGGAAATGTAATGAACATATTCCATAGATACAACACCATATATATAATTATGTCCCATAATGAATAGATCATACATAATATTACAATTACAACACAAGAATCATCCTCGATTACAAATGAGATACAAATACATAGTGTCCCATTGTTACAATAAATATAAGAGAAGTAAAAATCCACAAAAACACATGAGCTCCTTGAACTAGATTATCTCACCATCACAAACATGAAGAGAAAGCACAATAGTGTAAGGTGCATGCCACCCATCCATGTGGTACCCATAGGCCTATCCCTCATGCTAGGTGATAGTAAAAGGTAACCAAGACAAACCTACTCCCTCTAGACATAGGCAACATATAAAATAACACTGTCCAGTAAACACAAAACATAAGGTTACATTGCTTCCAAAACCACAAAATCAAGTAAAACCACTATACAATCCAAACGGACTGCTATTATAGGAGTGTCATCACAAAGGTTGCCTTGCCTATCTTAAGGAGATCTTCCTCAGTCTTGGCCCCATCTTAGGTTATCCTAGTAACCTCTCACAAACTTCAACCCCACATGCACACTAGTGTGCAATCAATTATCTTTCAAAGACAAGATAATGATCTTTCCATTCTAGGCCTTTCTGACTCATCTCAAGTCTAACATAAGCCCTTGAGTGAATGAGCAAGGCTAAATTATATGGTTAAATGTATTAAGCTACTCTATTCCTAATATAGGTTATTTAATTTCTATTGATTAAACTAACTCTCACATGAGTTTTCCTAGAACCACTTTGTATCATGACCCTCATTGAAAGCCAGTCCCCTATTGACAACACAATAACTTATTCCACAACCCAAGGGTAGATAGTGCACTAAAATTGATAATAGAAAATCACCACATCTCAAGTGGTAACACATCCCTACATATGTCAAATACTAAATCCCAAATACGTGCACTACCCAAGGAAATCTCAAAGGGTGAACAAAAGATACAACAACCCTTTCACAATTTACAATCTCTAGAAAACTTTCATTTCCACAATAACAAATATCCCTCCAATACACCATTACAGAAGTATACATAATTGAAACAAGCAACTCATGTAATTAAATGAACTACCATTAGGATTTCCTAAATCCAAATAAATCAATAACTCATATTTAAAATACATCATTTAAACATAATTCCAATTAATAAATCAACAATGAATTAAACCAATTGTTTAACTTTTAGTTTGACAATTACTCATAATATTGAACTCAAATTGCTGCAAATGTGAATAGAAAATACCATAGTTTAAAACAATATAGACACTTAAATAATCTAATATTCAGATTTCCCAAATCCAATTGAATCAACATCTCATCACATGCAATTATTCAAAGTAAGTATAATTCCAATTGCAATAATAAAGAAATAAAATAAAACTATTTAATCAACTCCAATTCCACATTTTCGTATAATAATAATAAAATCATTTTCTCTATTACAATCATTACATTATAAAATACTCTACTTGTACATTAATCATTTTAATAACACAATATCTATTTAAATATAAATCAACTTTCTCTGTTAAGTCATTTTAGTTTAAGATTTACTATCCCATACATTTGCATGCTTATTTTAAAAATATACTTCCATTTACAAACCATAAATTAAAACTAGTTGTTTAACTCAAATTTCACAAACACATATAAATAAAAAATATCAATCTTTCTAGTAGAATCAATTTATTATAAAACACCTACTTGTGCATTGCATGCACTAATTAACAACATAATATTTATTTAAATAAATATCCTTTATTTATATATATATTCTAATTACATAATCAAATTATTCATTTCCAATATTCATTTTAAGATATTTCATATTTCCAAAATACATATATAAATATATAAATTTATAATATATAAAATATAATATATATATATATATATATATATATATATAAATAATATACATATTATATAACATATATATAATATAATTATATATTTTATATATAAAAAAACATTTATTAAAAACAAACCTAACACTACTAATACAACAAATGCAAGGGTTGTTTTCATAGTTGACCCCAAGTGGGGCGTGGTCATGTAGGCAACGTCATCCCTGCCCTCACAAATGCCTCCCCTATGGGGATGGCTGTGGGGATTACCCCCATCGCCCCACACAATAATATTTATATTTCATAATTTTTTTAAAGCAATGCAAATTTATAAAAGATTCCCATACAAAGATTTCAACAAATTTCCAATAAAATTTCTCCAAAATAAATTCTACAGACCGTTCATATATATATATATATAATTGTATGTGTATATGTATATATTCAAATATACATATATATAAACAAAATGATATTTATCTATAGGAAGTATTTAGAAAATTTCACAGAGGTTTCAATTTCAACATAGGTTTAAAACATTTTCTAGAGGAGAATATTTCCAATTTTTACCAAAGAAGTTTTCTACAGAGGAATATTTCCAATTTTCATAAAAAAAGAGTTTTCTACAATTTTGATTTAATTTCAATAGAGATTCTACAATTTAACTATAATTTCCTTCAGGGTAAATTCATTTCCAAAGTTCAATTTTAACAAAGGATCTACAATTTATTCTATAGAGGCTATAAACATTCAAGGCAATCTTTTGAAACCAAAAAGCTTCTACAATAAATAAATCCTCTTCTACAGCAAACCTTTCCAATTTGCAATACAATAATAATTGAATAAACTTTTAAATTTAACTTCACAAAACCATAAAGAACCTATTCCAAAAGAAAATTTGATTCAAAGTTTGATGTTGAGATTCCCTTTAATCTCCAACTTTTCCAAAGCTTCCTCAATTCTCACTTCCCAGAGAATAGAAATAGTCCAGAACCAAGAATGCAACAAAACTAGTTTCTTAAAATTATCAGAGAGCTTCTAACATTAACAATTTCCTTAAACCTCCAAACAATTCTACCATTTTTAAATCCTCTCTCTTTTTACCATGAAAACAACTTCCTTCTTTCAATCTCAATAATTCTCCCCGAAAATAAATTTTCAACAATTAGTAATCAAAACCTTCTAACTTCCAGTTAATAAAACAAATATCCTTTCTTCAACAACCACAGATATTTCCAAAGATCTTTTCCCAATAACATGCATTTGAAATTTAAATAATTTATTTATTTCAAATCAAATTTAAATAACTTATTTATTTTAATTCACATTTAATCTAATAATTAAAATTACTTTATAACATAAATTAAATCAATTAATTTATCTACTATAAAGTCTCTACATCAATAATACAAATTAATTAAATATCATAACATATAATTTAATACTTTCAATTAAACTTTGCACGATAAATAAAATAACAAGACAAACATGGATAAATAATATGACCAATACATCTAGACTGATGATACACTATACTAGGGTAAAGGTCTGACTAGGTTAACCCATTGCTATCTACCAATCAACAATACTATTGGGTAGTGGACATGCTTAGACCTATGAAACCAGGTAAAGTTGTTGTCCTGTACCTGCAAACCTATAAACAAAGCATATATCGTACATATATCCAGATAATAAGTCATACACACCATGAAGAGAGAATCACGGAAATCACAGGGCACTTAGAAGGAAGTAATGTAATACCATTCTCTTCACCAATACAATGTCACATCAACTAATGAGATAAAATATCAATTAAACTACAATGGGAATATATAGCAATATCATCTCAAATAAAAATTTAAAAGAACATAAAGCATGTCACACAAATCACCATGCATATAGTGTAACATCACATCAATATAGATCTATCATCATTCCACTATCAACAATCAAATAACAATTACATAAAATATGATCGATCAAAGTATCAAAATTGTTAGAGAAAACATAGGACATCGGAGGGGTGTTAGATCCTACCCCCTAGGACTTGACTTACTCCTAGAAGTTGCAAGATTAGGTAAACATACATAGTTACAAACCACATCATAAGGCAATAGCTAATCATTAGCATAGCAAGTGTAATCATGAACCAAGGGATGCACATAATCAAAATTATCCAACACAACACTAATTCCATAAATCCAATGTATCATAAACATCAATTCATAATGTCATGATCATCAAGATCAATAAAATTTCATCCAACACCATCTAGAATGGTGAAACAACTAACTATAAGGTCTGAAAGCGTTAAACATAATATAATCAATATCAAAGTTTCATAATCATAACATAAAATAAAGTATCAAACTAGCTAAGCAATAGAGAAGGTTCAACTTCCCTCTAACAACTATTGAGCTATTCATTGCCTGAAAGAGGACACTCCTTTGGGTCCTCATCAGAATCAACTACCACAATAATGGAAGCAGAAGGCTAAGCACGAAGGCTCTCCTTCTCTTCCTTGGATAGTAGGGAAGTGTTAGGTCTACACCCCAATGGCCACTCTCGAAACACGAAGGGTTTCTTCCCTTTCATTCTATGCTTTAGCTCATCTACCTTTTTCCCATTTTCTACCTTGAGTCGTGTGAGGGCCTATGCTAAGGTCTCGTCACCCGAGATGCAAGGTGGGGCTACTGACGTATAATTATCTTTAATAACCACCCCTTTTTTGGCAATCTTTCCTACCTTTCCTTTCTTCTTTCAGACTTTGACCCTCCCATCCCTACACACAATTAGGGGTAAAAATAAGACTCAAAGAAAATTTTAAATCTCAACTAATCCACACTACACTAATGTCCATAATGCATTCCCCAGTAGGAAGGATATCGGTGCATTGCGCACTACACCAAGGCTCCTATCGTCCCATTGGTTTCTGCACCATTGGACCAAGAATGCCTAAAGATAAAATTCCATGAGACAAGTGAGAACAACCCAAAAATAAAAAATAGAAACTAAAGAGTACAACACCTAGGTCGACGTAATGGGCTCATAGACTTTCCCAATATATAATACTTACGCAACTAATAGCCTAGTGGGTTCAACATTATCCTAGAGCACCCAGTGTTTAAACCTAGGCTTTGATACCAAGTGTAAAACCCTGCCCTACAACCTAAAGGATGACACAACATTGCGAAAGTGCAACTAGTTTTTTTTCTTAAAAAAAGTAACAATGATAAGTAAAGAAATCTACTCTAAACACATACATCCTCTAGGCCATGCAATGCATCTACATGTGAATCCCAAAACTTACAAAATAAATCTAACCATAGCATATGAAATTAACTTATGATAAACAACATACATCAAAGCATTAACCCATTGCATAATAAATTAAACATGGAAATGTAATGAGCATATTCCATAGATACGACACCATATAACACCATATATATAATTTAGTCCCATAATGAATAGATCATACATAATATTACAATTACAACACAAGAATCCTCCTCGATTACAAATGGGAAATACAAATACATAGTGTTCCACTATTACAATCAATATAAAAGAAGTAAAAATCCATAAAAACACATGAGCTCCTTGAACTAGATGATCTCACCATCACGAACATGAAGAGAAAGCCCAATAGTGTAAGGTGCATACCACCTAGCCATGTGGTACCCATAGGCCCAACCCCCGTGCTAGGTGATAGTAAAAGGTAACCAAGACAAACCTACTACCTCTAGACATAGGTAACATACAAAATAACATTTTAAGAGTAAACACAAAACATAAGGTTACATTGTTTCCAAAACCACAAAATCAAGTACAACCACTGTACAATTCAAACTGACTGCTATTATAGGAGTGTCATCACAAAGGTTGCATTGCTTATCCTAAGGAGATCTTCCTTAGTCTTGGCCCCCATCTTAGGTTATCTTGGTAACCTCTCACAAACTTCGGCCCCACATGTACACTAGTGCGCAATTGATTATCTTTCAAGAAGACAAGATAACGATCTTGCCATTTCAAGCCTTCCCGACTCATCTCAAGTCTAACACAAGCACTTGAGCCAATGAGCATGGCTAAATTATCTAGTTAAATGTATTAAGCTACTCTATCCCTAATATAGTTTATTTAATTTAGATTAAACTAACTCTGACACAAGTTGTCCTAGGACCACTTTGTGTCATGACCCTTGTTAAAAGCCACTCTTCTATTGACAACACAATTACTTATTCCACAACCGAAGGTTAGATAGTGCACTAAAACTGATAATAGAAAAACACCACAGCTCAAGCGGTAACACATCCCTACATATGTCAAATACTGAATCCCAAATATGTGCACTACCCAAGGAAATCTCAAAGGGTGAACAAAAGATACAACAACCCTTTCACAATTTACAATCTCTAGAAAACTTTCATTTCCACAATAACAAATATCCCCCCCAATACACCATTATAGAAGAAGATGTAATTGAAACAAGCAACTCATATAATTAAATGAACTACCATTAGGATTTCCTAAATTCAAATAAATCAATAACTCTTACTTAAAATACATCGTTTAATTATAATTTCAATTAATAAATCAACAACGAATTAAGCCAATTGTTTAACTTTCAATTTGACAATTACTCATAATATTCAACTCAAATTGCCACAAATGTGAACATAAAAGAACATAGTTTAAAACAATACAGGCACTTAAATAATCTAATATTTGGATTTCCCAAATCTAGTTGAATCAACATCTCATCACATACAATTATTCAAAGTAATTATAATTCCATTTGCAATAATAAAGAAATAAAATAAAACTATTTAATCAACTCCAATTCCACATTTTCATATAGTAATAATAAAATCATTTTCTCTATTACAATTATTGCATTATAAAATACTCTACTTGTACATTAAACATTTTAATAACACAATATCTATTTAAATATAAATCAACTTTCTCTCTTAAGTCATTTTAGTTTAAGATTTACTAGCTCATTACATGCTTATTTTAAAAATATACTTCCATTTACAAACCATAAGAAATTAAAATTAGTTGTTTAATTCAAATTTCACAAACACATATAAATAAAAAATCTCAATCTTTCTAATAGAATCAATTTACTATAAAACACCTACTTGTGTATTGCATGCACTAATTAACAACATAATATTTATTTAAATAAATATCCTTTTTAAATAAATATATATACTTATTTATGTACGAATACATATAATTATGTATACATAAAATATATTATTTAAAAATATTTTTCAACTTCCAATTATCAAAATACATATATATATATATAATATAACTATATATTTTATATATAAGAAAGACATTTTTTAAAAACAAACATAACATTACTAATACAATGGACGTATGGGTTGTTTTCACAGCTAAACCCCAACTACCTCCTCTATGGGGATGATTGTGGGGATTACCCCCATTGCCCCCCACAATAATCTTTATATTTCATTTTTTTTTAAAGCACTAAGAATTTAGAAAAGATTCCCATACAAAAATTTCAACAAATTTTCAATAAAATTTCTCCAAAATAATTTCTATAGACCATTCATATATATATATATATATATATATATATATATATATATATATAAAATTGTATATGTATATGTATATTCTCATATATATATATATATTAAACAACTCAAATTCTTTAATCAGGCAAGTTATTGCTCTTTCAATAAGAAGATTATCAAATTTACTAGAGGTTTTCTTTTTCCAAATAAATAGAATAAATTGGGGAAAGAAAAAAAAATGATATTTATTTATATTTCCAAATTCCATTGAAGTTTTCTATAGAGGAATATTTCCAATTTTTACATAAAAGAGTTTTCTACAGTTTTGATTTGAGTTCAACAAAGATTTTAAAATTTAACTATAATTTCCTTCAGGTAAATCCATTTCCAAAATTCAATTTTAACAGAGGCTCTACATTATATTCTACACAGGTTGTAAACATTCACGAAAATATTTTAAAACCAAAAAATTTCTACAATAAAAGAAATACTCTTCTACATAAAACCTTTCCAATTTGCAATATAATAATAATTAAATAACCTTTTAAATTTAACTTCACAAAACCATAAAGAATCTATTCTAGAAGAATTGTTGGTTCGAAGTGTGATGTTGAGCTTCCCTTTAATCTCCAACTTTGCCAAAGCTTTCTCCAAGAAGAATTGTCACTTCCTATAGAATAGAAATAGCTTTCTCCAAGAAGAATTGTCACTTCCTATAGAATAGAAATAGTCCAGAATCAAGACTTTAACAAAACTAGTTTCCTAAAATTATCAAGAGAGCTTCTAACATTAACAATTTCCTCTAACCTCCAAACAATTCTACCATTTTTAAATCCTCTCTCTTTTTCCCGTGAAAACAACTTCCTTCTTTCAATCTCAATAATTCTCTTTGAAAATCGATTTTCAACAATTAGTAATCAAGACCTTTTAACTTTCAATTAACAAAAAAAATATCTTTTCTTCAACAACCACATTTCCAAAGATCTTTTCTTCAACAACCACATTTCCAAAGATCTTTTCCCTGCATTTGAAATTTAAATAATTTATTTATTTCAAAACAAATTTAAATAACTTATCTATTTTAATTCACATTTAATCTAATAATTAAAATTCCTTTATAACATAAATTAAATTAATTAATTTATCTATTATAAAGTCTCCACATCAATAATACAAATTAATTAAATACTTAATTATAACATATAATTTAATCCTCTCAATTAAACTTTGCACGATAAATAAAATAACAAGACAAACATGGATAAATAATATGACCAATACATGGACTAATGACACACTGTATTAGGGTAAAGGTTTGACTAGGTTAACTCGTTACTATCTCCCAATACAATGTGACATCAACTGACGAGATAAAATATCAATTAAACTACAATGGGCATATATAGCAATATCATTGCAAATAAATATCTAAACAAATATAAAGCATGTCGCACAAATCACCATGCATATAGTGTAATATCACATCAATATAGATCTATCATCGCTTCACTGTCAACGATCGAATAACAATCACATAAAATATGATCTATCAAATTATTAGAACTATTAGAGAAAACATAACAAATCGAAGGGGTGTTACACCACTTGAGTAGATTTTTGAACTATACTTCTGAGTGTTCAAATCAAAAATTTCAAAAAATTTATCATAGGAATCTAAAATTTGTATGAAATTTTAGGCTCAAAGAGAACCATAACCCTAATTGAACTCTAACCTTAAATCTGAATCCTAATTAATTGAAGCTTGGCTTTAAACATAATTGGATGGTAATCATAATTGAACTCAAAATTTTAGCCTAATCAAATCATAACCTAGAAAGAATATAAGTTTTTATTAAGAAAAAAAAGGTATTTTTTATTTAGAAAGAATATAATTTTTTATTTTTAATAGGCATGCCCATACAAAGGAAAAATACTTGTTTTAAATAGTTTCCTTCATAAGGTCGCAGCGTAAATGATAATACAATATTTTGTTATAGTTTTATTTGTCTATGACAATAATCGAAGTTGACGTATAAGATAATGGATACAATATTATCTTTCCAAAGATTTGGAAGGTTACTCAAATTAGACTATTTAAAAGTTTAGAAGTATAAATAAACAAAATATATTACAAACCATATTCATTCTTAAACATTTTTTTATTGAATTTTGTAATAATATCTTAAAAACCATATTTTATAAAGAATTTTTATTAAAAAAAATTACAGTAAAAGCATAAAAAATTAAAAAAAGGTAATAATTTATAAAGCTTTTTTAAAAATTGGAAAGTATATACAATAAATTGTAGTTTTATTAATTTTAATTTTATAATACTTTTGGGAATAATTCATAAAGATTTTTTTTAAATTAGAAAAAATATTAAATATTTTTTTATTATTAATTTTAATTATATAATACTTTTTCCGTCAATATTTGAATCATACTTTGTAATCCTATCATCAGGATGTAAAGAGGCGTCAAGATTAAAACCCAAGAAGCTACAGAATGTTGAAAAGCTTGAGGTAACGAAAAATAAGGTGAATAATGGTGGGACCCAACGGTACCACGTACCTAAATATTTGTTTTCACAACAAAAATGGAAAGTTTGTTTCGGAACATAAATAGAACTAAGCACCATTTTAAAAACTTTACAGTGAGTTTGTTACTAAATCAAAGCACCATTTTAAAAACTTTACATTGAATTTGTTACTAAATCAAAGCTGACAAAACAGGGCAGATTTCTAAACTTATGCAAGAAAAACAAATTTCCAACAAATCCTTAAAATGATACTGTATTTACTATAATTGAATGGAAATACATATTAATTACTCTTAAGTTCTTCAGCAAAATAAGATAGCAAAGCAACTACACACATATAGACAAATAAACATAACGCGGACACTATATATGTACCGCCATACACACAGCTAGGATAACGCAGAAGTTTTTCCCCAGGTAATCACGAGTTCGAGCCCCAAACGAAAAGAAAGTTGCTATAATATCCTAACAAAACGAAGCCATTATTAATCTTTTGAAGCTCAGTAATCCTCAGCAGTCAGTGGCTGGTGAGTAGGTTCAGATCGAATCATTAAGGATTCGTAAATAATCCCAGCAAGACCGCCTCCGACGAAAGGGCCAACCCAGTAAATCCAATGATGTCTCCATGCCCAGCTAACCAGAGCAGGGCCAAATGCTCTAGCAGGGTTCATTGAAGCCCCTGAAAATGGGCCTCCTGCTAGAATGTTTGCAGCCACAATAAATCCAATGGCAAGAGGAGCTATGGTGCCTAAGTCACCCCTCTTGGGATCAATGGCTGTCGCATAAACTGTGTAAACCAGACCAAATGTCATTACAATCTCGAACACAACAGCATTCCACTCGCCTAATCCATGAGACACTCTGAACGCTCCTGTGTGCTGCATATCCGAAAGAATCACAAGTCATTATATACTCACTGTATATATACTCTTTGTACATGTATATATACATAAATATACAGGTTCACATAGCTTAAATATTATTTTCATTTGTAGATGCAGGGGTATTTATGTATGCACATGTAAAGCTTAAAGATCGCAAGAAAATAATGCTAGAAAATCTTACCAGGCCGCCCGTTGTGAAGCGAAGCAACAAGCAAGCAATGACAGCTCCAAGAAGCTGTGCAATCCAATACAGAAAAGCTCTGAGTAGCGTTATATTTCCACCAACAAGCGCACCAAAGGTTACAGCAGGGTTGACATGACCGCCAGAAATATTGGCCGCAACTGCAACGGCCACAAACAGAGCTATGCCGTGCGCCAGCGCAATGGCAACCAGACCAGACGGCGTTGTGTCTGCACCTTCCGTAAGTTTACCTAGAAAAACCCCAAAATTCATCATGAAACCCTAAAATAAAAATAAAATCAAAATCAAAATTCTTCACAATACGCCTAAATAATTTAATCTGAAAATAAATTATAAGATCTCGTTACCGAACGCCATGACAGCGCCTTCTCCTGCAAAGACGAAGATAAGCGTCGAAAAGAACTCGGCTAAGGCGGCTCTGAGAGTGTTGCGATCAGTGGCCTCCTCGGCCCTCCCGACGGCGAATCTTCCCAGTGGCATGATTTCTTCTTTCTTCCCGAAAAATGAAAAGAAAAACCTGGAACAGAGAGGATAAGGATTCTAACTCCGAACCTGCCTCGATTACAATCGTGTATGCAGCTAGCAGAAGCCGCTTACATGCAGCCTACACACGAATGAATATGAATTTGGTTTCTTTCGCTGGAATAGCGAAGGCGACACGAGAGTTTATACTGGCAAGCCAGGGTATGCGAACAGCAGGAACGCGCACAGGCTGCCACGTGAAGTACGCCAGCTCAGTAAAATCTTCGTAACGTTGCGTTTTAAAACAAGAAGCCTGTAAACGCGCGGTTAAATTCCTGGTTTCTCTCTTCTCAAATCCTGCAAAAACAAACGTTAACAATATTCGTAAACCGAATCGCGGTTTTCATCAATTGCAACAGATTTTTTTGTCTATCATCTTCGCCTTTTGCTCTCCCGTCTTTTAAAAGAAAATTGAATCGTTTTTCAAGTGGAGATCTTACAAAAAGAAAACGTGGCATGTTGTTCATAATCAACGGTGACAGTTTTGCCACGTAAGCAACTAGGATGGGCATTGTAAGTAAGATAAATAAGTGGTTAAGGCAGCACTTGATTGGGTTGCACTTTCCCAACTCTTTGGAAACATGATTATATATATATAGAATGTTTGAGATAATACTTTCGTGATTCATTTGATCTAAACCCAACTTCATCCACCATCAAATACCATCCATTGTCACATCCAAATCCTAAGTCAATATTAATGGCTTTTATCATAAAGCAAACTGCTAAGTTAGCAAGGCTTAAAGAAAATCCCTTTCATAACCAATCCCTTTAGATAACTTTGATTTCCTTGGAGAATCATCAAAACACACCATAGTGATAGTGGTAATGACACTTCTAGTCAAAGTCTCAATAAAATTCTTAATTTTGAACGAGGATATAATCTTATAGAGAGATTTATTGAAATAAACAAAGATGTTATTTTTAAACAAGTCATTAAATTGAGATTTAAATGTCCACCCAATTATGACATCTCCAACCTTAACAACATAGTGCATCTTGACTCTTTAGACTATGGTTGTGTCCATGAGGAGAACTAACTATTCATCTTGATCACACCAACCTTCATCTAGATCATAACATTACATCCCAAACCAAATTCTCCCTCATTATTTAAGGAAAGGACACTCATGAAGAATCAACTCAACATAGAAAATAATCACACATGATTCCCAAAATCCACCATCCACTAATCTAGCCACTAACTATGCCATTTTGACCATAGCCTAAATGGGAAGCACTCAAATGGTTCTTGCGCCAACCTAAGTGGTTCACCTCCTCCTTTTGATATCTAATAGAAAAAAAAATTATTAAACACTTCTCTTATAATATGGAAGATAAATTAACTATGATAGACCATCATAATGCTAAAAAATGTTCGGGGAGATATGCTCATCATTCTGCCAATATTAATAGCTTTAGATAGTAGGTTCCCATGTCTAGTCAATAGTGAAAAAATAACTCATATATATGTTTGTTAGCAATCTCAATCTAAAATTGGGATTCCACTTTCAAGTACAATGTGACTTGCTTTGATGAATTAGAGATCATGGGGGTTCAAATAAAAATTCCCTCAAATTGTTCATGGGGTAATCAAATTTAATTCTAAGGATCATAATAAAATGATAAATTAAAAATTTCCAATTATAAACCCAAGTTATCTATTGAAAGCAAGAATATAGTTAGCAATGTGGTCACCAAATCAAAACACATGCAAACCATTCAATATCCCTCATCCATAACCATTCCATCAACAACTCCCAAACTTGAGAAGAAGAGATAACTCCTACCATTAGGAGAAATTCTAGAGGTAGTCTTCCATAAATTGGTCAAGGCTAACATTGTCACTTTCCCTCTCATAAGACCATTCAGTGACAACTAGGCCAAGGCCTCTTGGTGCAAGGAGAATGAATATTGTGATTATTGTCTAATCAAAATTCGTACCTCATTCCATAGGAAAATGTATGAAACTAAAACATTACATCCAAGAACCTTATTTATAGAGGTAAAATCAAAGTTGAAGGGAAATCAAATTTATCAGCAATCAAGACATGAGGATTTATCAAAATATATTCCCCAACCATAATCAATGCTCTAGTGAGAGAAAAAGGGTTAGGACTACCACACACACAAGTTTTATTACAAAATCCCTAAAAAATACAATTACATTGTTGGCCACATACAACAATCTAATGAATGAGTTCAAGCCATCAAAATCAAATTATTTGAATGTGTTATCACTATCAAACATAGTAGATTCAATATCTAGGCCTCCCCTTTTGGTCAATTCTAACAAACAATATAAATTGTGTATGAACCAAGATCCTAGTACCTACAAAACATAAAGAACACACACATTAGAAGATTGAAATGCAAGTTAGAATCTAAGTTCCCCATGAAATCCATTTACAAAGCTTAAATTAGGAAATGAGATGAAGAACACAATAAGAAAGCAATAAAAAGAGATTGAATCATAATTAAACAAGCAAACTCTTGATCGCATGGGGGAATTGGTGCCAATTTGATGTGAAAATTGGCCCTTTGCCAACTCCAATGATGCAATGTTGATTGGTGATGAAGAGTGATCCACTTTGTTGAAGATTCAAGTATGCTCCAAGATGAGAAACCTACATAACCTAGCTAAGATTTGATAAAAAAATGGATGAGAATTGCTATGGATTTGAGTATAATAACTTTGCTCAAATTGTGGATGATGAAATGAAGAAAGAGACCTCTTATTTATAGAATGACAGCTTGGAGAAATGCCCTAAATGGAACAATGTGGGACTAACATTCAACCAATGGCAAGGTGCCATTTGTCTAGATGTGAATGAATGGAGGATGTGCACATTTTGATGAATGTGCCCATAAATGCAATTAGGTGATATTTTAAATTAGTGAAATGACATGTAAGAGGGAAAAGAAATGTCTTAAATGCCACTTGACTCAAAGCAAAAGGACTTATTAGGTGAAGTAAGTGTCTTGTTGGAAGGAAAAAGTCCACTTGGATTTGAATTCAAATTTGAGAGAATATTCCTCCATTATGCCATGTTGAGAGAAAATAGAGATTTAATAAATGAATTAAATCTATTTTCATGTGCAAGTGGCAAAAGGTAGAGGATAGGACTTGCATTAGGATTAAATTAATCAAAGGTTAATTAATTTAATGAGAGATTAGATGATGTGACAAATTTGACTTAGATTTATAGGTTGATTTAAATAAAAAATGAGAATATAATGTGATTTTAGACTTAGTTAAATAAATATTTTGTTTTATTTAACAAAAGAGGATGATTGGTTAGCTTAAATTAAACAAGGTTTAATTTATTTAATTTAATAGATAGACCTTAGATATTTAATCAAATAAAGTAAATTATTTAATTACATATGGACATAGGGTTAATTAGATCAGATAGATTGATTTAAATAACAAGAGAGAGAGACTTAATTAGATAAAATGAATTATTTAATTAAGAGAGGAAAATTGATGAATTTAATCAAATAACAATATTTGATTAAATGGTTAGACTGAGGGACGATTTAGGATGAAATGGTGTTAATAATCGAGATCAAATATGTCAGTATATTCTACATGTCTACATTTTTCCCCTCTTTGAAGCAATGCACTTGTTGCTCCGGTTCAAAAAATAAACTATCTCAATCAAAAGCTAAAAAAATTTGATTTGAAAACTAGCCCCACTACTGCCCCGGCAAAGGAAAGCATGCCAATATACTGCCCCCTTAAGAGATCAGATGAAAATTTTGAATTTTGGGTGATCTCACAAAAAAAGAGGACAAGGTGCCCGACAGATCCAATAGGCTCCATGAAGTCAAAAGACAAGATAAAATGTAAAAAATGATACAAAAACGACTCTTGGACAGACGAAAATGGGATGAGGGGACCTAGACCCCTCTTAGCTAAATGAGGTCAGAAAACCCTAATTTTTAGGCTTAAATAGGCTTTGGGGGCCACTTCCAATTCATTTCAACATTCAACCTTTAGAGATCTTGTGATTTTGAGCTCTGACACCTTGGCAAGATAGCACAATGACAGCTCCCCATGCACATTTCTAATAGGGTATAGACACACTAGAGACTTCCTGGCACTGGACCATCGATGAGTCAATTTGACCCAACTTGATTTTTTGATTTTCACATGCATTTATGATGCTTAAAAACTACATATTTAGGAGCAATGCTATATAGGCCCATTGGAATTTTAAACTGCAATGCTCAGTGTTTAAACTATGTCGTTGTTGCAAGGTCTGACACCACGATGCAGTTTGAAATTTAGGGTTAAATTGTAAACTCCACCGCCTTTGCAGATTGCACTGCCATAGTGGTTTTTAGGGTTAACATTTCATATTAAACTCTGGTGCCATTACAAATTGAATCACCGTGGTGCAGTTTGGGAATTTGAAGGCTCTAGCAACATAGTTTGAAGTTTACAAACTGCACTGCCTTCACAGGAAGTAACGCTGGAGTCACTTTGAGATGCTGGGTCAAGCTATGATCAAGATTTTTTTTGATGATTTTTAACACGGTGACCTTCTTGATGCAGGAGGAGGTGAGAGAGATCTACTCTCACGAGCATAGGTCTCAAGATATTTTTAGGATGTTCGAGTGAGAGCTGGAGCATTTAGGAGAGATGGGACTTTGGTACATCGCTTATGCACTGCCCTTGTGGACACACCTGGGCATGATGATGGCCCTTGCTAAGAAATGGCACAGTGAGACCTCATTTCACCTTCTGACGGGCGAGGCCACAGTCACACTAGAGGATGTGTGGTAAATCTTGAGATTGCCAATCCATGGTGAGCGCGTCATCTATGATATGGATGCCAAGAGGGAGGCCTACTTTGACATTATGGGTATTGACCAAATTGTATTATGCGAGGGCCAGATCAAGATAGAGCACCACAAGCCTATCGTATCACCCTACCGCTTGGTTATTGCAGCCATTATATCAGGTCTTGTCGCCCCAAATTAGCAAGGCTGATATTTCAATCCTAGATGGGGGCTCACTTGGGAGCAGATGGTCTGGCGATGACTAACACTTTTTGCATGGAGGCCAATTTTGCTAGCCTCACTTTACAGGGATCTACACAAGTTTTCCTATCTAGACGACAGAGAAATCAGAGCGGGGGTCACACTCCTACATATCTAGGCATGGGAGCACATCCTCGTGCTTCGTCCTCAAGTTGTTCCAGTTCTGATGGAGGCAAATAATCTTGTAGTCTAGAAATACAGAGGGGGTCTTTCTTTCACTCATATAGGACAACACATGATTTCTCACTAGAGGAGGGTCCTTGATGATATGCGAGTGTTCATATGGTAGCCTTACCTTGGACAACCAACCTGGTTTGTTGATGTGCAACAATTATACTTTGCTCATTAGGACTGACTCATGTAGGGGCGAGAGCATACCATGCTAGAGATGTATCTACCAAGTTGAGTCCAGAGAGAGTTCAAGGAGCCACAAGATAGGCCTAATGATCAGTACATGGCTATTTTTTCTAGGACAATGATGCAGAGCTCCTAGGCACGGTACATACCTACCCACGAGGCAGTTTAGAGCTTTATGCAACTGGTGGCCAGGCCATGGCCATGTGACCAGGGTCAGGTAGATCCTAGGACCACACAGGCATACTGAGATTGGTTTAGGCCATGCTTGAGGTTGACAGTTCTAGGTACACCATCCAGTTGATGGAGAGTGAGAGGCAGGGGGCAAGATGAGGTCAGGGAGACAGGGATTAGGATCAAGTTGGTAGATGACAACACCAGATCAACGAGTCAGGGATTAGGATCCATAAGTTCATCCACCTAGCGATTAGTAGGATCAGCCCCACCAGGATGTCCTGATACAAGATTAGGACCATGGGCAGCATGACAGACAGGATGGGCACCAAGCTCAAGTTGCAACACCGCCCAGAGATGGGGTTAGGATCAGCCTCACGTGTAGTTTCCTCTATAGCCAGATCTGAGGGATGAGTAGATTTTATAGTTATAGGCCCAGATAAAGATATTGACGACTAAGAGGGACCAAGACAGAGTAGAGTGGGACTAGGCCATTTAGTAGAGGCAGGGCGCAGAGTTATAGGTAGTGATTGAGATGGGCCACTGGTAGCAATTAGAGAGTATGGTTTCCTCTTCCTCTCAGGGCACAATATCACTTCGGTCATATAGGGAGGCCATTCGGGAGGTCGATTATTATAGGATGCACTACCACTAGGTCGTGCCAAGACCAGGACAAGTCCCTGATTTTTCACAGAGGACCCGCCATAGACCTGCATAGCGTCACAAGGATAGAGTAGGTGGCGAGGGCAGTAGCCAACAGGGCTAGGCCTTCATTTTGATCAAAGATAGGATTCTTTTTGTGCCCTTTGGGCTTGTTTTTTATAGCCCCATGGGCTAATTGTACTTATGTATTTGATACTTGATATGATTCTATTGTACCGTGACAGTGTACATATTTTGATGATATATATGAGATGATTATTTTGATTCGATATGATATGTGATACATTTATGGATGTCTTTACCTTCTATATGCTTATGTAATGATTCTATATGATGGTGTAAATGGTTTATAGATTTATTTTATTTTCAGTATCTTTTTCTGATGCACTTTTCAGGATGTATGCAAAATGTTATGATATGCATTATGCTTTGACTAACAGATCTATTTTATGCAATGTGTGTAATTTCCTCATATATGATATGAATTTTATGATGTTATGGTAATGATGTGATACTATGATGAGGATGTTTTATGAAATGATACGATGGTTACGATATGCAAATGGATGCTTTTGATAGATGATGAGTATGTGATAGCATAATGAATGCTTATATGTGTTATGGGATGATGCAAATGATGCTATGATAATGTATGATATGATGATGTAGATGTTTTATGATGTTATGGGATAAGTTATTTTTGTGTTTATATATGATGGATTGTTATGTATGATTTATGTAATGCTTAGAATAACTAATCTATATGTATGGAAATGTAGTACAATTAGAGTTAGGAAACTTGAAGTAAAAATTTGAATAATTATCTATATTATTTCAAAAAATATGTAAAAATAGAATTTGTAGAAAATTGAATCTAGTTTCTAAACTACTAGGTTTATTTTAAAAATAAAATCTATTTGGTGAAAATTTAAAATTTCAAAGCAGTACTACTTAAATTTTAGGGAAAATATAAGAAGTAGGTGTCTGTCTAACCACCTAACTACAATAAAATGATAATATATTTTTATAAGATTTTACATATAAGTAGAGGAATCGTGTCTAGATTTGATGCATATTTTTTTGTAATTTTTTTCCAAGTAAATAATTAACTATGAATTTTTATTACAACTTTTAAGAAATGTAAAAACTCATTATGTCTAGCCACCTTAACTTGGTCAAAACTTCATGAAATTCAATTTTGTTTTTTATAATCCTATAGTATACAAAGAATAGAATGCGACACATCTTTTGGATTTAAAAAATGTGATACCGTTTGAAAACTATAGATATCTTTCAATTAGCCTATCAACTGGGACTTTAGTTGTAATTCAAATAGAAAATGAATAATAATTATTTATTAAATTCAAAGTAAAGCATAATTTATATTGGTGGAAATCTGAGAATCTCCTTTAAAAACCCTTTTTGTTTCATCAATTTTGGGTAAAAACAATTCGTCAACCACATGCCCTACACATACCCATCATATTGCCACTTTTTGGCCTATCATGATCCTGCACATACCCTATTCACAGTGGTTATTTTCCAAAGACATCCAACAAGAACACAGATAAAAAGATAATGATCATTTCCCCATTCCTATCTCTATAAATCCTTTTGTTTGGGATATCATTGAGATGTCCTTGGAATGAGCACAATAAGATAAATCAACAAATCAAGATAAAGGAAACAAACAAGCTAATGTTCTTCAAGACCGCTAGCCAAGACTAAACTATGGTGATGCCTGATGTTGATGTCCATTGTAGGAAGGATTCATCCTAGGAAAGGATGATATCAGATGATTTGATATGGGACTGATTGGATGAGAGACTATTGACACAAAGAGTTGACTCAAAACTTGTTTATGTATTGACCTAGACTTAAGATTTTGACGTTTTGAGTTTTCACTTTTTGACTTGCTAGACTTGTTTTTTATTGTTTCACCAAAGGTTGAGGATGATGATTCATTTATTATGAATAATGTTTATTGCGGGTGAAAATGAGATGAGACAGATGGATTTTTTTAAATATTTGGATGTTTTTGGAGTTTTCAAATGTTTTGAGGTTATTTTTGAGATTTTTGAAAAATTTCAAATATTTTGATTTTTCAATTTTCAAATGTTTTGCGGTTTTCTAAGCTTTTAACCAAGAGACTAACCTAAGGACCTATCCTAGGGGCCTCGGGGGCTGATCAATAGATTAGCCTTGCCTACGTTATACATGCAGAGATCACATAGTTTGACTGACACAAACTTTGATTATTGATGAGATATGAACAAATGGATTGCTAGTTTATTATCACAGACTCCTAAAGTACTCACCTAAGTGTCTCTGGGGATGATCAAAGATCAACCTTGCCTAGGTTCAAGGCTTAGAGACCCGCAGTTTGATCAGATGACACTATTTTTTTTACTTTTTGACTATCTTTTTAACCTGTTTTGGATTTTGATATGTTTTGAGTGTTTTGGGATTTTGATTTTATGATGTTTTTGGATTTTTTTTATTTTATGAATGTTTCTAGATTTTCAATTTTAGGGACCTCAAAAATATACACGAATCTGATCTGATGAGAATGTGCCCCTAGTGTGATGCAATAGACTACTCTAATGAGGCAAGACAAACTAACCATGGGAATGGGTCAAGTAGTACTAGGAGGGATCATGACACAAACACAAGACCAAGCTATGATGCGGATGCAGGTGGATGATGGATGGAGATATGGATTGTAATGGATGATGGAAGCTTGATGGAGGGATGATGTAGAATAAGTTGCGAAGATCCTAGTGGATGGAAAGTGCTTATTTACACAAGGCACTTGTTTATGAGGTTTTCACCAAGGTACTTGTCCAAAGTGCCACTAAAGTGGTTTTCACTAGAGGGTATTTTTTTTCTTTACTGTTTTCAATCCTTTTTACTGATTTTTTTTGGATTTTTTATTTTTGATTCTTTTGTTGTCACCAAGATGCTTGTTTGCTAGGTTTTCATCAAGGTGACCATTTTTTAGGACTTTTTCTATTTTTTTTAATTTTTTGGTTCTATACCTTACAAGATTTAGCATAATTTTTTTTGAGATGAGAGCTATTGATGGGCTCCTGCAGAGGCTTGCCTTCAGGTGTTGATAATTGATATGCCCATGACTTGTAGCTTATTGTCATGAAAAATGGTTCTAACTAGTTGGGCTCAAATTTTCCTTTGTCATTTGGGTTAGGGACATTCTTTTGGTTCTCTTTTAGGACAAGTTTTGGGTATGTGCAGGATCATCATGGAAAAACTAGGTGCTTAAGTAGAAAAAAATTAGAAAAATCAGAGTTAGGCAACTTGACGTAAAAAATTGAATAATTTATCTATATTATTTCAAAAATATGTAAGAATAGAATCTATAGAAAATTGAATGTAGTTTGTAAACTACTAGGCTTGTTTAAAAAAATCTAGTTGGTGAAAATTTGAAATTTCAATGCAATAGTACTACTTAATTTTAGGAAAAAAATAAGAAGTAGGTGTATGTCTGACCACCCTAACCATAATAAAATGATAATTTTTTTTTTATAAGATTTTAGATATAAGTAGAGGACTCATATCTCGATGTGATGCATATTTTTTGTAACTTTTTTCCAAGTAAATAATTAATTATGACTTTTTTATTACAACTTTTAAAAATATAAAACTCGTGTCGACCACCTTAACTTGTTCAAAACTTCATGAAATTCAATTTTTATTTTTTAATCCTATATTATGTGAAGCATAGGATGTGACACATATTTTGGATTCAAAAAATGTGATACCATTTGAAAGCTATAGATATTTTTCAATCAACTATCAATTAGATTTGTCATAATTTGAATAGAAAATGAATAATAATTACTTATTAAATTTAAAGTAAATCATAATTTATATTGGTGGAAAGCTAAGAATATCCTTTAAAAACATTTTCATTTCATCAATTTTGGGTAACAAAAATTCACCACCACATACCCATCATATTGCCACTTTTTGGCCCATCATGATCCTGCACATACCCTTCTCTGACTTGGAAGGTCCTGCTTTTGATTTTCTTGTTATAGCTCCTCTTGCGTTAGTTATGATAGACTTGCAAATGGTTTAATGCTTCCATATACCACTCATCTAGCAACTCTAGCTCATTCAGCCTTGATACTTGGTGTTCTTCATATGTGATGATGTTTTGCAGTGATATTCTTAATGACAAAAGATCAATCTTGATGGGAAGTACAACTTCTGATCCATAGACCAGGTAAAATGGGGAGGTACCTCTTGGTGTGTTGATTTTGGTTCGATAGGCCCAAAGGGTGGGATTTAGCTTTAGATGCCAGTCATGACCTATGTCATTGATTGTCTTTTTGAGGATTTTTAGAATGGTTTTATTGGTGGCTTTTGCTTGGCCATTGCCTTGGGGATAATATGGAGTGGAAAAGTGATGTTGGATTTTGAATTTTTTACAAAGGTCATGGACATCTTGATTCTTGAATGGTGTCCCATTATCTGAGATAATAGTGTGGGGAACACCATATTGACATATGAGGTAGTTCAAGATGAACTTAGACATCTACTTTCCCATTATGTATATCATGGGGATGGCTTCCACCCACTTGGTAAAGTACTCAGTGGTGGTTATGATAAATTTGTGGCCACTGAATGAGGTTGGAGTGATTTTCCCAATGAGATCGAGCCCCCACTATAAAAAGGGCCATGGTGTGGTGATGAGATGAATTTCTTAAGTTGGAGCATGGATGAGGTCCCCATGCTACTAACATTGTAAGAACCTTTTGACGTAGTCATGTGCTTCTGTTTCTATTGTAGGCCAATAATACCCTATCCTCAACAATTTCTTGGCCAAGGTCATTTCACTCAAGTGCGAACTACAAATACCATTATGCACCTTAGTTAAGGTAGTCAATGCCTCCTCAACACTTAGGCAATGTAATAAGGTCCCCTTTATGATCCTACGATAAAGGGTGTTTCCTAGGATGACAAACTGGGATGCTTTCTTATCAAAGGTTATTTTTAGGCTTTAGGGTAAGTCAACAGGTAGGACCCCTATTCGCAAGTAGTTATAAATGTCATGGTACCATGGATCATCGGGGCCAATGATTTCGCACATGAATTCTAACTCTGGTGCCTCGAATGCGGGTACAAGAAGCTACTCTACCAAGAATTCATATTTTGGGACGTTGCGAGGGATGTCTAGTAAAGATCCAATTGTTTCCATGGCATCTAATACTCTATTGTTGGCTCTAGGAATCTGCTCAAATGTGATATCAATGAATGACTCTTTTAGGCTCTCTACCAATTTTTTGTATGGAGTTAGCTTATCATCCTTTGTTTGGTACTCATCATTCACTTGATTTATTATCATCTAGGAGTCTCCATATACTTTGAGGGTCATGATGTGCCACTACACTACTATTCTGAGACCTATGGTTAAAGTATCATACTCTATAATGTTGTTAGTGTAGGGAAATGTCAATTTGTAGGTGTGATAGGTCGAATGTAAGCATTAGAAAATGAGCAGCAAATAAAGAGTGCAAATAAACACCAAAACAACCTACACCTCAAGATTAGCCTAAGTTGGAATCAACACAAGATAAAAGCAACAAATGGAACTTTATACCTTGTCTCGAATCGATCCTTTGGTTGGCCCTTCGATCTTTGATGTGTATGCTCCTTGGATGGCAAGATGCAAGCTAAATGATGATGTGAGGATGGGTGAAAATGGATGAAAACATGAAAATGGCTAAGTGTAGATTGAGAAATAAAATTGCAAGAGTTTGGCTAGCAAAATGATCTCCAAAATGAGAGAAAAGATATGGTATTTATAGGAATTTTGAGAATTCCTAGAAAAATGAATGGCCAAAGATTGAGCCACCAATGATCAAGATGTAGGGCCAAGGTGAGTTGAGAACTCACAAGCCCTCACATCTTGACATGTGGCATGTGATATAGCCCTAAAAGGTGAAGTGTACATGAGGTGGAAGGATAGGACATGACATGTAGGGGGTACAAAGTACCTTGGGATTGGACAAGATCTCCTCATAAAGGAGGTCCTTGTCCCCATGTGGGTGAGAGGACAAGTGGGGGAATTAAAAATTCCTCAAATGCATTGGGATTAAATGTGAATTAAAAATTCACATGGGGAATGGAGATGCCTTGTCCAAAAGGGAAGGCATTTAATAGGGTTGACTCAATTTAATGATTAGGATTGTGCAAGTACTTGATTAGATTAATTAATGAAGATTAGAAGAGGGTTAAATCTCACATGTGACTTGATGTGACGTCAAAGATCACATGGGGAAGAGAAAAAATGAATTAAAAATTCCTTGAGAGGTTGATTAGGCTAGTTAGTGAAGGATTAGAGGAAGGTTAGGTGGCTAAGAGAGAGATTAGAGGCCAACTTGCAAAAGTTGGAGGATGTGACACATCCTAATCAAGGATTAGGCATGTGCACATCCTAATGATGAGATTAGAAGAAGGATTAGGATAAGATAAAAATGGAGGATGTGACATGAAGGGAATTAAATAAATGGAATATTTATTTAATTCAATTGATGGAAGGAGGATTAAAGAGATAAGGTATTATTGATTAAATACCTTAGGGATTTGGCAAAATTAAAGCTATTAATTAAATAATAGCAATATTTTGAAAATAAGGAAAGGGGATGAATTTGGATAAATTAAGTGTCCAAATTTAGATGTCTACAATAGGATCTAGGTATATAATCCCCCTGTGGGGTGATGAAGAAAACACCAGCTCTTGATCCATGTTGCATATAGGAACCATCAAAGTAGAGTTTCCAATTGTCGGCTATACTGAGATTGAAGATGGATTCATTTGGGAACTCTGATATGAGTGGATTCGCTAAATACATGGGTGCTTCTACAAGCTAATATGTGATCACCTGGCCTTTGATTACTTTTTGTTCCATGTACTCGATGTCATATTCAGATAGAATCATGACCCAATGGCCATCCTTCCTATGAGCATTTCCTTTGATAGAAGGCATTTGAGGGGGTCAATTTTAGCGATGAGTTTGATTTTGTGTGCTAACATGTAGTGTCTAAATTTCTATGAAGAAAACACTACTGCTAGAAAGGCTTTTTCAATGAATGATTAGTTTAACTCGTGCCCAAACATTATGTAGCTAATGTAATAGATGTCCCTTTCTATCCCATTTTCATTGTACTGAGTTAAAAGAGCACCGAGGGCCACTGTTGTTGCTAGCACATAGAGGATTAGTGGCTTTCTTGGGATTGGTAGCATGAGGACCGAAGGTGTGAGCAAATATTATTTGATTTTGTTGAAGGCTTCCTCACATTTATCATCCCATTTGTACGCTACTCCCTTGTGAAGTAGGTGAGAATATGGGTTTTTCTTGTCTTCCAGTTGTGCTATGAATCTGCAGATCGACTAAAGCCTGCCTTGGAGGCCTCTCAACTATTTCAATGTTTTGGGTGCCTCCATCTCACAAATTTCTTTTACCTGTGCAGGATCTATTTCGATACCCCTCATTGATACTATGTATCCCAATAGCTTTCCTGACTATATGTCAAAGATGCACTTTGGATTTAAATAGACCTTATATTGCTCCAGCCTATAAAAATAGAACTCAAGGTTGCTATGTGATCTCTCCTCTTTCTAGATTTTGCTAGTATGTCATCAATGTAATCTTCGACAGTCTTGTGGATCATGTCATTTAAGATTAATGTCATGGCTCTTTGATAGGTGGCTCCAGTTTTTTTCAGCCAAATGGCATCATATTCCAGCAGTAGGTCCCCCATCGACAAGTGAAGGTGATTTTATGTTAGTCTTCATTGGTGATCATTATTTGTTTGTACCTAGAGAAACTGTCCATCAAAGAAAGCATTTCATGTTCTGTTGTCATGTCTATTATCATGTCATGTTAGGTAATAGGAAATCATCTTCTAGACATGCTTTGTTTAGATCTCTAAAATCCATGCAGATTTAGATGCCTCCATTGGGTTTTGAGATAGGAACCAAATTTCATACCCATTCTAGATAGTCAATTGGTCATATAAATCCTGCATCCAATAGGTTTTTCAATTCCATCTTGACCAACAAAGCAATTTGAGGGTGCATTTTCCTTAGTTTTTATCTGACATGTTTTGCTTCTAGATAGACTGCTAAATGATGAACCACAATCTCTAGATTGAGCCCTGGTATGTCACCATAACTCCATGCAAAGTTGACTTGTCGCTCTCTTAAGAAGGCTACCAAGATCTCTTGTTCCTTTGATAGTAGTGACTCTGCATAGAATGTGATGTGTCAGGTTTGTTCTATTCACAAATTAATTGGATTACATTTTTCTACTCGAACCACTAATTTTTCTTGATGGAGAGCTCTAAGAGGAAGATTGAATCCCCCATCCTCAATCGCCTTAGAGAGGTTTTCACCATTGGATGCATCCTTTATTTTTACTATTTTTGGGTCAGATAGTGCCATAGTGTGGTTTTCACTCAAGGACCTAGAGATTATTCTCAATTTTTTGCTTTTGCGACTGAGGGATTCAATCATTTCCCCATAGTATGCCTATGTATCCAACTCAATGACAAATCCTACTTTATGATCCCCACATGGAATATTATCCTACAGTCCCATGAATTCTAAGAGTGCCACATCATTTCTGAATGTATCTAGAATTGGTGGTCCTCGTTGGTCATAATCGTTGACTTGTGGGTAGACTAGACAGATTTCATGGTTTTAATTTTCAGACTCATAGGATAGGGTGCTAATCATGAGTAGGGAGGTGTCTTCGAAAAGTGTTGGAAAATTGGTTATGGGGTCCTCTTCACTTCTACATACATCAGTTATATCAAACATGAAGTTGTCTATGACACGACCAGTGGATACATGTAGATGAAGGGCGGTTGTTGATTGCTGAGGAGGATTTTGACCTTTCTAACTGGAGGACTTCAGCCATGTATGGTTATACTTGAAGGGGTACATCCAAGGCCAAAATTTCTCATTCACATCTTTGGAATGATGGGTATTAAAAGCCCATTTCATTTTTCCCCGGCTTTCTATTTCTATCATAACCCATGGCGAGCATCATTTGTAAACCCTTACTATTGTCATCCATTGGTAGATCGGTTGTTGGTCCATTGTCTTGATAAAGGAGATGAGATAGGTCCTCTATTACTTCTCGGTCGAGATCTCTAGAACTTCTGAAGTTGGAATATCCTTTCATGGATGTTTGGGATGTGGAGGCTTCATTTGATTGTGGTCATCCTCATGACCTAGGAGATTGTGGTAACTCTCCTACCACAAAGGCATTCTTTGGGATTGTATAGTTTCCACACCCATTTTCCTAGATAATAAGCTTGATGTTAAAGATGGTAGGGATGGCAGGGATGATAGGTGTCTCTATCATAGAAGTGGAGGTGAGAGTGGTTGGATCAATGTATGAAATAGATGGTCCTTCATCATTCTTTTGCACTAGGGGAATTTTATAGTATTTGGCTTCTAGACTCTTGCAATAAGATAATGGTTTAGTATCCCCATGGATTGTGTCCTCTTGGCATTGATATGTGAATTTGACACATTGATGAAAGGTTTATGCCACTGCTTACATCCCATGGATCCACAAATGCCTCAAGAGAATATTATATGGAAAATAAAGGTCCAGGACCTGATAGGTGGTTTCCATTATTGTTGGTCCTACTTGGATAGGGAGTTCAATAGTTCCTTGCAACACTCTCTCTTGATCATCACATGCCCTGATTGTGATTCCCATATTCTTTATTAGTTTAAGGGAACAAATTTTTAATCCTGCACCTTCATCCACCAAAACCCTCTTGACTTTGTTCTTATATACTAGGACCTCCAGATGGAGTGCATGATTGTGAGATGGTTGGGTAGGGAAGTCTTGATGGGAGAATTTAAGGAGGTTTGGAGTAATGATATTTCCAACCATAGCTTGGAATTGTTCTACATCAAGATTTGCGGAGATGGTGGATGAGGCTAATGCTTCTTCAAGGATGTTTTTATGGGATGATGATATCTTCAGTAACTCCATGATGGAGATCTGAGTTGGGGTTCTTTTTAATTGATTGAGGACATTATAGCCATTGGGGAAAGATCTTGAGTTGGAAGTGGATGCTTTGTTAGGCTGCAATGACCCTATGATGATAATTTTGTCACTTCTTGTGGTGACTCCACAATCAACATGGGCTCCTTTGATAGTGATAGTGGCACAATGCTCATCCAAGGATGCAACAACATGGTCACATACATTATTGGTGCTTTTGAATGTTCCCTTCCCCTTATCATTATTATTGTTTCCTTTGTTGTTATGGTTTAGCATTGGATTTGTGTATATTTTGAGGTTCTGGTTTCCAACTAGCTACTCCATGTTTATGATTTTTTGATCAATGAGGTCTTGAACTAGGTTCTTTAACCTCATGTAGCTATTAGTGGTGTGTCCTTTGATTTTGTGAAAGTCACAAAGCTGGTTTTCATTGTACCAAGGTGGTTTCATGTCTGGTTCTTGATAATTCTCATAGGTGGGAGCCTTGATGATATTTTTGTTCATCAATATCTTCATGATGACCTCAAGTGGTTCCTCAAGGGAAGTGTACTTTTTCTTGGGGGAGTTTTTGTTTCGCTGGGGGTGGCCCCCTTTGATCATTGACATTGTTGATGGTTTGATTGTTTGGCTATTGAGTTTTCATGTTATCTTGGTGATTGTTTTGATGGTGATTTTGTGGTTGTTGTTGAGGTGCAGGTGTGTTTTGTCGAGGTGCATTGATGACAACTTTGGCATTGACAACACCATCATTGGTAACGTTTCTATTCTTTTCCCATGTACAAGGTTTTTCATTGTAACTGGTGGATGGGTGATTACTCTATTGTTCATGATATGCAGGTGATCCTCCTTGTGACATAAGGGATTGTTCGATGTTGAGCACCTTGGAGATCAATTGGTTGCACGTGGTGATACCTTGCACTTTGAGATGGAATTCCAAGGCTCCGTCGAGATTGGATATGATAGTGCATAGTTGTTGTCCTTCATTCATGGACCATTTTCTCTTATTGGCCTTGGATTTCCATCATTGTAGGAATGAAGAAAATGATTCATTCTTCCCTTGTTTCAGAGCTGATAATTCCTCCAGATTGACATCCATACCAATTTTAAATGCATAATTTTTGATAGATGCATGTATGATCTCCTAGAACTTTTTGATGCCTAGAGGAAGGTGAGAGAACCAATCCATGGCTTGGCCTACCAAACTTCTAGGAAAGAGCCACATCTGATAGGTTTCATCATATGCAACTTCCATGCAATGAACTTGGAATTCCCTAATGTGATCTTTAGGGTTTCCCATCCCATGATATTTTTCAAATTTTGGGATCTCATATCCCTTTGTGAATGGTTTCATTTTTAGGCTCTTGTCAAAGGAATAAGGATACAAGTTTTTGGGTGATTTTGTGGTTTTTCCTGATTGAAGATCAAGATCAAGCACTTGTTGCAAGAGTAACTTGATTTATGTTGATACATCATCCTATTGATTAGGGGGTGGAATGAATGTGTTTTGGAAAGGTGGAGGTGTTGGAGGGATGGGTGGATTGGTTGATATGTTGACTGATGGTGTTTTTATGTGTTGTGCCAAATATGCCTATAATTTCTCTTGTACCAACAATGCTTGTTGTTGGTCCTATTGTTGTGTTATTAAGGCATGTTGTTGGGCTTGCAATTGTTGTTGAGACATCAACTCTTGTTATTGATTCCTAATTGGGTTACTTCCTATTGCTCTTGATATTGCTTCAATGCTTGCTGATATGCTTGTTGTTGTGCAAGATACTACACTTGTGCTTGCGCTTGTTGTGTTTGGTATTAGGCTTGGACTTGAGCTTGGGCCTGAGCTTGAGCTTGTACTTGTGCTTGTGTAGCTTGTTTTTTTTTGCAATAAGATTTGGGCTTGAGCAACCTTTTGTGCTTTTTGTGCTTGTAATGCAACTTGGGTAGCTTTAGCAACTTGCATGGCTTGAGTAGCTTGCTAAGCAGCTAGTTGTGCGGCTTGTTTATTTTTCACTTGTTGGAGTGCCTTTTGATAGGTAGCTTGTTGAGCTACTTGTAACACAATGCTATATTGACTCTTTGTGTTTGATTGTGGTGGTGGTTGTGGTGGTAAGGTTGGGATGGTGCTTTTTGTGGTGATGAGAGGCACTGTTGTAGTGGATGGTGCGATTGATATGCTTGGTCCTTGAAAGACCATGTTTTTCAGGGGTGATATATGATGTGTTGTTTTTTTGTTTTCAGGGTCATTTTGTGAAAGACACATCCCTTTGATTTTGATGAATTTGTCTTTGTTTTTTAAACTATTTTTAAATAACATATTAAAAAAGCTACAATCTAGATTTTAGAGGAATTGGAGTAGAATTGAGTAATTGTAAATATATAAAGATTATTTCGAATACATTTGCATGTATAAATGGAAAGGTCTTAGACTATTTTAATGAGAACCAATAATTTGAGTTTTACTCAAAGCTTTTACTTGCTTTAATTCTCATAAAGCTTCATTTATTCTTGTAAAAATATTTGGAAATTAATATGTTAAATCATTAGCTCATAAAATATTTCTTAATCAAGAATGAAGAGGTAAACATAAAAGAAAAAATCAAAAGTTATTTTTGAAGAATTATTTCAATATTAAAGTGATTGGAAATTTTATTGTACTTAAGTCTCGAATTGACAAGAACTCATGAGAAAAACAAGATGTCTCAAGTCAAAGTCATTATTCAAAAATACTATAACTTGAAAAACAATTTTAGAAAAGTATTGTGCATGGAATAAGGACATTTTTTCACTCTTGGTAATGAATGCAAAAAATTATGAAGTGGTAGTAACCAAGGTATGAGATATTGTGAGTATGCAATATGGATGTTCATTGTTAGTAAAAAATT
This sequence comes from Sequoia sempervirens, assembly GCA_007258455.2. Classification (NCBI taxonomy): domain Eukaryota; kingdom Viridiplantae; phylum Streptophyta; class Pinopsida; order Cupressales; family Cupressaceae; genus Sequoia; species Sequoia sempervirens. The sequence goes on from VDFB02058242.1 coordinate 598,777,439, forward strand.
TCCATAACCTTAGTCATTTACCGACTATAGAGAATTATGCATTTTTTTATCTTAAATTCTTATGATGAGTTAGAAAAATAGTCAAACAAGTCAATAATGTGTTAAACCTTGGGTAAAATGGTCATTTCCAAGTCAAGTTAGAGGTGTGTGAACTCTCAACTAAATTTACTATGGAAGTGTTTGTTTTATTTCAAAACTTTGGCCAAAGAAATACAAAAGTCTATGTTTGTATTAGTTGGTTCACAATGTTCTAGATTGCATAATCTAGCCAGGTTGGTCATACTTAGTTAGAAGTTGTCTAAAGTTGTATGGTTGATTGATTATGTAGGACACAACACTAGGAATCATATGTCCTTTATTTGTTGGTTCCTTTCTCTATACTCTTCATGAAGGGAATAGCTACTTCCAAATGAAAGGTGTGTGGGGGAGTGCCAATGAATGATTGTCTCCCTCTTGCAAATGAATGATTGTCTCCCTCTTGCAAATGACAATGTTGAGGCTTGTAAGATAGATGTAGATTTATAGATATCAAATACTTGACTTTATAACACTGACTGTGTATTGCAAATTTTTTTTATTTGAATTATAATTTATCTATGTAATGTGAAAGAAAATTTTGTAATTCAATTTCAAATAATTATAGTTTTCCATTTATTTAGTGTAAATATTTGAAGGATATATGAAAGAAAAAATTTACTATCCTATTTTTAGCATGTGATTATTTTATTTTTACTTCTATGGTAATGCATAAAGTAAATTTATTGTTTAGAAAGTTGAGTATGTTACATAGTCAATTTGTTATAAGTAGAGATATGTTAAGAGACCGTAAAAATTTAGTTATTCATTAAGGGGGAGTGTTAGAGAATATAACTCTTAATTGAACTATACTTGTGTACATTTTGTATAATATGGTAGAGAGTCCAAATTCATTGTCCTTTGTCTCTCAATTACTTGTAAAAAAACTCCAACTAGTTTTACATTAGTTATATTTCACTATCATCAGTTGTGTTGTGCTATCAAAATCTTTACCAGTTTGATAGGAAGGCTGTTGAGTTTACTACTATCTATAAATATGTAAATACATTAATAAATAAATAATATGATGTGAGTTTTTTTTTTTGTTCACTATTTTAAAAAAATATGTTAACTTAGAGTTGTTTTAACTCATGGTCTTGCATTTCATTTGGTGGTTCTATAAATTGGTTATTTGATACCCATGTAAAGACTTTCATTCCAACTATATTGTAATATTATTTATCATCACATAGGTAACTTTAGAGTGGCATTTTTCTTCTATAATGATTTTCTCAAGGCAAATCATTATGTTATAGTTTTATTGTTTATTTGTTTATGAATGTGTTTTTCTACTTTTTATAACTATTTTGGATCAAATTTTAAATTCTTTGTACATCAATCCTTTCAAGATTAGCATAGAACATTATTTCTATGAAACTATCTTCCTTACATATAACAACCTAAAAGCTAAACTTTGATGCCAAATGAAAGGAAATTTTTAGCAATTTGTCATTTCCACATAACCCTCACGAGAGAAGAAAATGCAAAATAAACTTATTTAGAATCTATACTGAAAAAGAGTAAAATAAAATACATCACAAGATGAAAATAGATGTATCTTGGGAAAACCCTCTTAAGGAAAAACCTTAGGCTTTAAAAACACCTACATACTCAATGTACTATTTCAAGAACATGATTACAATACACTTGTAGATTATCCATGTAAACTTATAAAGCATCAAGCATCCTACTAACATTCCTCTATGTGAAAAATAAAATGAGAACCATGCAACCATACATCTGAATCCATACTATCACATATGCAACCAATAAGAGATGTTCAATCCAACCCTAGTTAACAAGCAAAAGATTTTGTTGGAAGAATGAAGAATAATGGTTATCTCTATAGTTTTGTGTTGTCATTGATGTCACCATGTTATACAGGTTGTGATTGCAAGTCTAACTCAATGCTTAATCCATTATTTTGGTCCAATATCTGAACCGGTATACAAGCTATACCCTCTGGTATTTTGGTTCTCATTCCTTCCCGACTGATATTTGCTACTTGTGATTTTGGGAAACAATTTATGGGTGTTGAAAGTATGTATGTTCAGAATCTCTTGTACTCTAGTGCTCGTATGGTGTATCGACATTATTTTGTTGAGTACTTTTTGTAATTAAGTCTATTTCTTGCTGAATTCATGAATAATTTGTGATATGGTGAATCATTTTTTGTTATGCGGATATATGTGTGACCTATCTTAGGCCCATTCTGACATGATGTAGTCAGTTGAGCATTTGAATTTATTTTTGGAAAGATTTTGTGAAATCCTGAAGCCAAAAATTGGTATTTTTGGTGAATAAAGATTGCATCTAATTAGGCTGACCTAATTGATGCTTGTGGATGGATCAAGTATATATATATATATATTGGAAAATTTTGAAGATTGACAGGTGAAGTAGTAGTGATTGTGAAGCTGTGAATGTGAGAGTGCGAATATAATGAAGTGTGTCAAGTATGTTTACTGATCATCACTAGAAATATTATAGCACTTGATAGGTGCATTTGCATCAGTTCATTTTGGCTATGAAGCCAACTTATGTTTTTGTAATCCTTCTATAGGTAGTGAGCCTCCTTGTGTAAGCAATGAGTTCTTGTATCCAGACAATGAGTCCTATTGAGGGAAGTGAGCCCTTGGTAGTGAACCTTATATATATGGTTTTGGAACTACTTTATATTGTGAGTTAATCATCACCACGATTTTTCCCTTATTGTATTTTTCATGTAAAATTTGGTATTCATTGTGTTGATTTTGCTTTCTGTTATTTGCATTTCATGTTCATACTTAATAATAAGATAGGGTGGTTGTTGGCCTCCTACAATGATTTAATAACTAATCCTTTACAACCATGATTCAGAGACTGGTTATCTAATCTGAATAGTTATTCAATCATCATGAAGGTGCATTTAACTTGTCAATCCAGGGACATGAACTTGAAATGGGTTAGCACAGTATGTGCACTAGGGGCTCAAGTAGCCATTGCATTCTATGACTAAGAAACATAATACTGAAAGTAAATTGTTGGAAAGAAATGAAATAAATTTTGAACATCAACCGTCAACTATGCTAAGTTGAAATGCAAAATAAGAATGGAATTCTGAACAACAAACCTAAAACTACTCTATCGAGGAACGGTTATAGAATAAAATTCTAGTGGTTGTAGGAACAGTCGATGCCAAATGTCTAACTAAAAACTAAACAATAAGCAATACTAATCTAATGCTAAAATAAGAAGACAGATTGCTTACCAAGTGGGCCCCCTTGGATAAGTATCCTCTAAACTAACAAGAACCTAGATGCTTGAACTCAAAATTGTATTTCATTCACTGTAAATCATGCATACAAAGAGTAATATATCTATATTGTTGAAAGTGGAGAATGCGAGTACAATGCCAAATCATGCAACTCCTAAGAAAGGAGCATCAAATTATTATTTATACTACAAATAAACAGTACAGTCAGCTCCACGACTGGGAGAATACCATTTAGGGAAAATAGGGGAAAGTGGAGCGATGGTGGTTATACATGCAAGGAATCTAGTCAGACATGCAAGTCAAGAGTAGATTTAGCACAACAATAATGCCCATGCATGCTTGATCATTAAGGTCCACTACAAGGCGGTTACGCTCAGTTGCATGAAGAATATTTGTTGCTAGCTACCTTTGACTTGGAGTGATTCCTCAGCTGGAAATTATGGTGCATGCCCAGCTAGTAGTGTCTTCCTCAACTTAGCTCATTAAATCTACATGATAGAGTCAGTATGCATAATAACTGCACATCTATAACCACTCTAAGAAATATTTGTTAATCACATGCAAAATCAATATAGATAACCCACATATTATGCCAAATGTCATTAAAACTTGCAGAGATAGGATATTGTAAAATTTCCATGGTTTGAGGGAAACATTATGCCAATACCAACACTTAAGCATCAAATTCCATGAAATCTATTAGCAAATAGACTATAGATTTTACCCAAAATTAGACCAAAAGCTAGGCTCATCACCCCCGCCAACCTAAATTTGGACATGTGTCCACACATGTGAGATGGGAGTGGTGATTGATAGGTAATGATGGAATCTATGTGAACATCTATACTAATGTATAGTGATTAAATGAACACTCCTAAAAGATGATTAAAGATAGTAATTAATGCACACATACCTGAATGTGTGGAAGATTTGTTGCAGAGATTGTGGATAAAGTAATGCTCACCTTGTTGGAGAATGAATTGAGCAATAAATGAAGATGAAGTGGAATGAGGTGAGGTGAAATGAAGTGATGGAAGAGAGAGAAAGGTGGTGATGGATGGTTGGATGATGAAGAAATGGACTTCCACATAAGTGAAATTCTTTATTATGAAAAGTACGTACCTCAGTTAGGTAGAAGGAGGGACACTAGGTCCACTGCCTTTGGCTACACGAAGCTCGAATGCTGAATATTGAGTGAATTGCTACATGAAATCTTCTTTAGAGGTTGGTTTGTGGTATAATCTGAGGTGATGATGACCATTGACAAGTAATTTGAACCTGATTGGGGGTAAAAGCACAAAGTTGTGTCACACTTTTCCAACTTATCAGCACAACTGAATTTAAGTATTTCTAACTAAAAATCAATTTTGGTCAAACATATTATATAGTAAGATTCATTCTAGATAAGTTAGATGCTTCCACAAAATTTTCAACTAAAATTGTTGGCTAAAAATGTATGGAGCACCACTTTGAGTCCAATTTACCAAAAATATTAAATTATTTGAAAAACTTGAAGTTTCAATAACTCTTGCTAATGTAAACAACATTTTTAAAAAAATATAAAAATACCCTTTTGTAGATCCATAAGTGTAGTTTTCAAAAATATATTTATTTTAATAGTTTAATTATTTTTTAATATTTTACATTTTATTTTTACTAAAAGTAGGTTTTCAGCACAAAATATTAGGTTGATTACTATGCCAAGGAAAAATACTAAAACTTATTAAAAAAAATTTGAAAAAAATATGATGCACTAGATAAAAGAATCTATTTTAAGATGGTATAATTTTGTTTCCATTTTAGATAAATATTTAATATGAAAGTTGACGTCCGATGAAAACAGTTGTTTTTTGATTCACGCACATTTTAATATTTATTTAAAAATATATATTTATCAAAATTGGAAAAAAATATATCCATGCACTAAAATTTCAAGTTATAAATACACACAAAAAATTTGAAAGAAAAAAAAAAAAATTTACTATAAAAAGTTTGACGTCCCATGCAACTTCATTTTTCAGCATTTTATTAGCAACTAAATTATAGTTTTAATTTATTCAAAACTAGTTTAAAATAATTTTTTTATTTTAAAAAAAATACAAATATAAAATATACTAAAAATACATATTTTAGTAGTTTACATCATTTCAAAATTCAAAACATATATGCCACTTTTTATTGATTCAAGTTTAAAAATTGGATCTTGGCCATTTCCTTTATAAAGTGTGACACAACTTTGTGCTTTTACCGGGTCAATGGTGGTGAGTTGGACAGTTCCATTGGGAAAGACCTCAACAACTTCATATGGTCCTAGCCACCTTGTCTATAATTTTCCTACATTGTCCCGGTATTTGGAAATAGAGCAAGGCCCAATCTCCTAGTTTTAATTTCTTGTCCTTGATAAATTTGTCATGCCACTTGATCCTCTGATTCTACACTACTTCTGTATGTTGCAAGGTTGTTCTTCTTATTTCATCCAAATCATTTAGCTACATGATTATTTCTTTCTGTGCTTTAGAAATATCCATCCCCAAATCAATTGTAGTTCTTAGAGTCTTATATTCAAATTCAATGGGCATCATAGTTGTCTTTCCATTTAACAACTCAAATGGGGTGAAGCCTGTAGTTGTTTTCCATGTTGTCCTATAGGCCCAAACAACTTCTGGTAATCTATTTTCCCAATCCTTCCTATGGATGGCTACTATTTTGGTCAGAATGGCTTCAATCTCTTTGTTTTTCACTTCAACTTGGCCATTAGCCTTGGGGTGATAATGGGTAGACTTCATGTGCCTTATGTTGTACTCATTAAATAGTGTTGCAACAAGAGTTGATGTGAATTAAGATCCTTTATTAGTTACTATCTCTTTGGGGACTATGTATCTTGTGAAAGTATCTTCATAATGAAACTTTGCAACCTTGTTATCTCTTACATGATTCATGGCCTTAATCTCTACCCATTTTGTTACATAATCAGTGCATACTAATATGTAAGACTAACCATTTGATGGAGGGTCAATTGATCCTATGAAATCCAATTCCCACTTATCAAAGGGAGTGATTACTACCTAAGGGCACAGTGGCATCTCATAAGATCTAGTTGGTCTACCCATTCTTTGACACCTATCACATTTTCTAGTATACCTTTCTACATCCTTGCAGAGTGTTCGCCAATAATACCCTATGTTCAAAACCTTCATTGTTGTCCTCTTGGGTACAAAGTGTCCACATGGTTCATTGTGACATGCATGTAAAATGTCATACGTCTCATCTTCTCTTACACATCTTCTCATGACATGGTCTAGTCTAGTATAAAATAAACATCCAGCAATCCAAGAGAAAGGAAAATATTTTTCAATAAGTTCCCTTTTCTCTTTTGGGGAGAAGTGAGAAGTAATTCTACCTATGACCAAGTAATTGGCTATATTAGCATACCAGGGTGTTTTTAAACTGAGAGAGAATAGATGCTCATTAGGGAAAGAGTCATCTATGGGCTGATTGTCTTCTGATGTAGTTAGCCTTGAAAGAAAATCTGCAACAACATTAGCTTTCCCTGGCTTATCCACAATGGTTATATCAAATTCCTGCATCAACAATAACCATCCTTCCAATCTACCTATGATCAGAGGTTTATTCATGAGGTACCTAATGGTTGCATGATTAGTGTGCACAAATATCTGGTAGCCCGTTATGTAATGTCTAAATTTGTTCAATGCATAGATTACTGCTAGCATTTCTTTCTCTATCACTGTGTAATTGAATTTAGCTCCTTGCAAATTTTTGTTGACAAAATAAATAACATGATGAAAATCTCCCTCTTTCTATCCTAAGACTGCTCCTATGGCATAATCTGATTTATTAGTCTGGATGTGGAAAGGGAGTTCCCAATTGGGTCCCTTGAATACAGGAGCATGAGTTAAAGCTACCTTCAAGTCAGAAAAGGCTTTGTCACAAGCAATCCACTGAAATTCAGCATATTTAGTGAGAAGGGTATACACTGGTGTTGCTACCTTGTTGAAATCCTTGATGAATCACTTGTAATATCCTGCATGACCCAAGAAACTTCTAACATCCTTGTGTTTTGTAGGTGTAGGAAGATTTGTGATTACCTCAATCTTTGTAGGATCAACTTGGATTCCCTTGTGGGAGATGTAGTGGCCAAGAACTACACCCTATTTCATCATCATGAAGCACTTTTCACTATTTAAGGACAAGTTCTAGTCTTCACATCTTTGTAGGACTCTCTTGGGATTCTCCAATGCTTGATGAAAATCAACACCATAAGTGGTGAAGTCATCCATGTAAATCTCCATGCAGTCATGAAAAATGTCTGAGAATATGCTAATGACTACCCTCTGGAAAGTTGTAGGTGCATTGCACAAGCCAAATGGGAGCACCAAATAAGCATATGTCCCCCAGGGACAAGTAAAAGTGGTCTTCTCCTGGTCTTCTAGTGCAATTTGGATCTAGTTGTAGCTGCTAAATCCATCTAGAAAAGAGAAGTATTGCTTCCCTGCAAGTGTATCCAAAAATTAATCAATGAAGGGTAAAGGAAAGTGATCTTTCTTGGTGCAGCATTAAGTTCCCTATAATCAACACAAACTCGCCATTTCCCTCCTTTCTTGGGAACAAGCACTAATGGAGATACCCACTAACTATCTGAAATGGGGTAAATAAATCCCACATCTAGTAATTTCTGTAGTTCTCCTTTCACAATTTCTCTTGATATAAATTATGTGGGTACAAAGTTTAGGATCCAGTCCCTTGATATCATGATAAACCCATGTGAATACATGTTGATGGGTCCTCAATATATTTTCCAATAACAGTTGTTACTCTTCATTCAATTTTCTATTAACATTCAGATATCTTCCTTCTAACATGTGTACTCATGTAGTTAATTCTATCATGGCTGATTCATTCACACATGGTACCTTTAGTTCATATGGAAGCAATGTATGGGACATAAATGTTGCTACAAGAAATGTTGTTAATAGTAGAGCTATCAACAAGCTATAGGAAAATAGGATTAGATCTCATGCTTGCAATATTTAGTTGTTGTAGGATGTCTTTGGTCATTACATTTATTGTTGCCCCTAAATCAATTAGAGCATTCTTTACCTCAATCTCATTTATGACAATTGCTACTATAGGACTGCCTAGGTCATTATGCTTGGGAATAGTCACTTTTCCCAACATGATGTCAACTAACTAACCCACCACATGGACTGTAGTTGGGTCTTTCTTCTTTCTTCTTGGCTTCTTGAGACAAGCTTCCTTGATAGATTTTTCATAGATTGGAACATCCTTTATGGCCTGAAATAGGGGTATCTAAACATATATATGCTTTAGTTGATCCAAGATGTCAAAAGTGGTATCCTCCTTTTCTTCTTTTTTCTTGGAAATTTCCAACCTCTGAGGGAATGGTGGTTCTTGTTCAATCTGCTTGAATTGAATTGGTTTAGGATTTTTAGGTGCATTTGGCTGAATGGGATCATTCAAAGGCTCATCTTCCTCTTCCATAGGAAGTTCAGTGATAATGGGCTTCGAAGGGGATGATAGAGTAGTTCCTGAATGTAAGTGGATGTCACTTAAATTGACAACATATGCAGGGAATTGATTTGAATTAGTAGAGTATGCAGGCTGTTGTTGTGGTTTGTTATTTAGATTAGGTGTGGGTTGAGCTGGTAGTTGAGTGGGTTTAGGTGCATTTGAGCTTGGATTAGTAGGTGGATTCATTATAGTAGGTTGTTGGGGCTAAGAAGGTGGTTAGATGTAGTCGATTGTCTAGGTAGGCCATTTTTGTCCTCCTCTCCATTGATTTTTTCACAGCCAATTTCCTGGAGGTGGTTGCTAGTGCCCTTGAAATTGCTACCAATTTCCCTAAAGTTGTTGCCACTGGGGTGGAGAATTCTAATGACTAGGCCAAACATTTGGAGAGTTACTCCAAGGTTATGGTGGATATCCTCCATAATTGGTTGGATATGGGGGCTTCCATTGATTACTAGATGAATAAGAGTTAAAATATGGCCTAGCATAGGATAAGGGATTTGGTTGCATACCTTGTCTGGGAGCCCAAGGCTTCCTTTGTGCAACATAGTAGAATTGGTCTTCTTCAATCTAAATTGGCTTGAAATCAAGTGAGATCTGCTTGCTTTCAAAATTAGCTACTATCTTGCACCTATATTCCTTCTTATTTTGTCTATAGTGAGGGAAATAATTTTCCAGCATTGTCTTTGCCTCCTCTTGCTTCTTCTTGGCCTGAAGTGTATCCAACTAAGTAGCTAGATTGTTGATAATGTCTTTCTTGAAGTCATACAACAAATGAGTGATCTCCATTCTTGACACTCCACTGGTAGTTGACTTACCCATGGAAGATTGATAAGCTCTCCCTTTCGTTGAAGATGCCCTAGAGTAATTCTGGCATATTTTCTTGATATCCTCCCAAGGGACTTGAGAGATATCTCCTCCTGCCATGAGATCCAAGGCATTAGTGTAGGTGTCATTAATTCCTCTCAAGAAAAGAAAATTTTGTGAGTCCTCATTAAGTGCATGGTGTGGATATTTTTGCAAGAAAAACAAAAAAAATCCAATGTAGTCTTCCAAGCTCTCATCTTCCTTCTATTGCATCTTGAAAATGTCACCTCCTCTCATGTCACTACCCCTACAATATTCCTTGTATTTCTCAAGGAATTTTTTCATCATGTCTTCCCAAGTTTCCACAATATCTCTGCCTAGGCTCATGAACCATCTTAATGCAACCTCTTTCAAAGTGGTGGGGAATAGCTTAAGCCTATGGGCATCAATGGTATAATCATAACTCTTGCAGAGTATGTCAAACTCAAATAAGAATGTATCAGGTTCTCCTATCACAAGTCCATAAAACTTGGAGAGCGTTGAGGCAAGAATGTTCTTAATGTTGTCAACTTCATTTTGATGGGCAATGGGGAAAGGAAAAGCTAGTTGGTTCTATCTATTCCTATTTGCATCACCCATGCCTTCTTGATGTGGTTCCAAAACAAAGGGGTTTTCAAGCTGATTTTGATCTTCAGAGGAGACTTTAGAGCTATTCAGATTAGATATGCATCAGAAAAGGGGTGTGGATCTTCTTCTTCTTCTTCTTCTTCTTCTTCTTCTTATAGGTGCTAGTACTCAACTAGCTAGAATGGATATGGATGGTTAGGAATAAATATCCCATAAGCATCCCTTCTCCTTCCTCTATGCATATGATATCACCCACTATCAGTCAGCTCACACAAAGAATTGGTAAAGAATAAGGGGGTTCATTACTTCCTAAATGAGGATATACTAAGAACAACTTCCAAAACACTATAGCAAGAAAAACTACCAATAACTCTAAAAGACTTCCTAGCTTGACACCATCCCCGACAACGACACCAAAAATGTTGGCCTCCTACAATGATTTGATAACTAAGCCTTTACAAGTATGATTCAGAGACTAGACATCTAACCTGAATAGCCCTTCAATCATCATGAAAGTGCATTTAACTTGTCAACCCAAGGACATGAACTTGAAATGGGTTAGCATAGTATGTGCACTAGGGGCTCAAGTATCCATTGCATTCTATGGCTAAGAAACACAATACTGAAAGTAAATTTCTGGAAAGAAATGAAACAAATGTTGAGCATCAACCGACAACTATGCTAAGCTAAAATGCAAAAGAAGAATGGAAATTTGAACAACAAAAAGGAAACTACTCTATCTGCTTTGGCTATAGGAATAGTCATAGAATGAAATTCGAGTGGCTGCAGGAACAGTCAATGCCAAATGTCTAACTAAACACTAATAGTAAGTAATACTAAGCTAATGCTAAACTAAGAATACTAATTACTTACCAAGTGGCCCCCCTTGGATAAGTATCCTCTAAACGAACAATAACTTAGATGCTCAAACTCAGAATTTTATTTCATTCACTATAAATCATGCATACAAAGATTAATGCATCTATATTGTTGAAACTGGAGAATGCAAGTACAATTCCAAATCGTGCAACTTCTAAGGAAGGAGAATCAAATTATTATTTATACTATAGCTAAATAGGGCAGTCAACTCCATGACTGGGAGGATGCCATTTAGTGAAAATAGGGGAAAGTGAAGCAATGGTGGTTATACATGTAAGGAATCTGGCCAGACATGTAAGTCAAGCATAGATTCGGCACAATAGTAACACCCATGCATGCTTGATCATTAAGGTTCACTACAAGGTAGTTATGCTTAGTTGCATGAAGAATCTTTGCTGCCAGCTACCTTTGACTTGGAGTGATTCCTCAATTGGGTGTTATGGTGCATGCCCAACTGGCGGTGTCTTCCTCAACTTAGCTCATTAAATCTTAATGATAGAGTCAGTATGCATAATAATTGCACATTTATAACCACTCTAAGAAACTTCCATTAGTCACATGCAAAATCAATATAGATAACCCACATATTATGCCAAATGTCATTAAAACTTGCAGAGATAGGATATTTTCAAATGTGAATTGTTTGAGGGAAACATTATGCCAATACCAACACTTAAGCATCAAATTCCATGACATCTATTAGCAAATAGACTATATATTTTACCCAAAATTAGACCAAAAGCTAGGCTCATTAGTGGTTGTGAAATTTATAAGTGTTGAAGCTTTGAGTTTAATTTTGGTGACAACTAATTCACCCCCCTATTAGTTGTCCTATACCTTTTAACAATTGGTATTAGAGCTTTTGGTTCCTTGGTGTAAAGCTTAACTGCTTGAGGAAGATCCTAAAGGCTGGTCAAATAGATGATAAACAACTATGGACTACACTTGAAGATCTTGATAAGGGAGAAAATAAAAATAGGGACTTGAAAGAAAATCTAGATGAGGCTAATGAATGTGTCCAAAAATTGAAAGAACAATTGAAGAAATTCAAGGAAAGACATGGAGAAGTATGTGAGCAGCAGAAACAAGAGATCGACGGATTAAAAGTACTTGTAGAAGAAAAGAAATGAATTGAAGAATGTTTGAATACAATGGTGTAAAACATGTCTGATGAATGCACTAGACTTGAAAAAGTGGTAGTAAACTTGAAAGTAGAGCTAGAGAAGGAAAAAATATATGAGAACAATTTCATATCTAGCTCTGACAAGCTTGAAGAATTGCTTGCTGGACAAAAAACAAGTATAAACAAAGATGGCTTGGGAAATGAATTAAGTGAAAGCTCAAAAGACAATCAGAAGACTCAAGAAAAAGAAAGAAAAAAATGAAATTTAAGAATTTTTGCAAGGAGACTACCTATGAGATAGCCTAATGCACAAAAATATCCCTCTTTTAATGGTTTCTATTTTTAATGCAACAAATTTGGTCACAAGGAAACAAAATGCAGGGGTAGGATGAATCAATTTCATAGTTCTTTCTTTGGACAATGTTTATCTTGCAAAAAATTTAGACATAAAGCCACTTAATGCAAATCTCAGGTAATAATGATCAATCAAGTGATGATGAATAGGTTTAATGGAGGAAAAATGAATCAATCCTTTATTGGCTACTGCAATACCTATAACAAATTTGGAAACAAAGAAAATAAATGTAGATCAAGAAGTAATGGAGGCCAGACTAATCATAAAAGTGTTGTTTGCTATAATTGTAACAAACCTGGACATATCTCAAAGGTTTGCAAAAGTAAGAAGGGAAAATAGTCTACTCTAGTAGAGAAGAATGAATAGGTAAAGAAAATTGGCAAAGAAGAGATGAAACAAGAGATGAATAAGATATGGAGGAAGAAATAAGAAGAGCCTAAAACTATTGATGTGTTTGTGCTCTCATTCAATATAGACAATTCCTTTGGGAATTAGACCAAGCATGGTCTTATGGGGACCATTATTAGAAAAGTGTAAAAACCCTTTGGATGAATGGCATGACAAAGTTTGACACAAGGATGTATTGTGAAGAATGAATAAATAAAGGATTTGGAAAGAAACTAGAAGAAAACATGTTAGCATGCTAATTTGCGGATTGAATTAAGGTTTTTTGTGTTGAGAAGAATGATTTTAGTAGCTTTTTGAAGTTTGCCACATTTAATGTGAATTAGGGAAAAATGATGGTGTATAAGGTAAAATTGGTAAGTCTTTTTTATCACTTGAGCACTTAAAGATTTTGAAAGGTTTCTTGGAGCAATCTTGAAGCGATTTGATGAAATTTTGTAGAAATTTGAAGGAATTATTTCTTAGTTTACAAAGGGGAAGAAGGGAAGAGGAATAATATTTTTATTGAAAAATAACAAATTCAAGAAAAGATAAGCATGACAATGGAAAGAGGATTGAGTGGTGACATTCAATTGAAATTGAAAGGCATTGAATTGGAAGAATTTGATCATAGAAAGATAAAGGAAATGGAATTAAGGTTTAAGACAAATGAACTAGAGCACAAAACCCTAGATATGAATTTATGGCCCAGAGAATTTCCCTAGTTTACAGATAAAGAATTGATCTTGTTCTTGTTAAGTCAATTCAAGAATGGTAGTATTATGTTGGACAAACCCTACCTGATCACAAAGGAAGCAATCAAAGCGATTACTATTTTAGGTAGTGTTGGAGATCTCCATGGGAAGAAAACCATGAAATACAAAGATGTGGAGGAACTTACTAGCATTGATAAAGACCCTCGAGCTCTATTAATAAACACACTTGTGGATTCCGCTGTAAGGTATGTTACATACAACATTTCTTACAAAATCTATTTCAGAAATTGTGAAGCTTCGACTTCAGCTATTATTTTATATCTTCCATACATGATAGTTAAGGAAAACAAGCAGTTTGATTTGTGTAGCCTATTACTTGAAAACCTAACTGAGAATTCCTGAATGTTGTTGGTTGAGGGTTATCCTTTTCAATTTGGATCTTTGTTTGTGTGCTTGAATTTTTACTTTATGAACTTGCTAGCGGGAAGAAAAAATGTTGAGTGGGAATCCAATATTCCTATTGGAAAATAAGTTTACAGATGCTTGAAATCATTGGCAGACAATGTAAGTGTTTGCAGAACATATTTCACATCCCTAAAGAAAAATTTGTGCTCTGGTGTGAAGTTGGTTTGTCCTCTGGTAAGAAAGAGTTGGAAGTTATCATTGGTGAGTTACCTCTGGAACCTAAAAAGAAGAAAACTATTGTAATAGTTGTCTCAAAAGAAAAGAAGAATGAAGAAGAATTTATTTCTGGATCTAACTCCTTTGATCCAAAAGATATACAGATGATGCTAGACAAAGGTAATATGAAGAAGATTGGTGAAATTTGGAATGCATTCTCTCTAATTGAGAAACTTAAAATTGGTGATGTACTTATTGACTATTTTCTCAATAAGGGTATTTAAATTTTAGATGTATCAGACTCTTTGCCAAATAATCTAGTAGAGATTATTGAAGAGAGAACATTGTTGGAAGGACCCAAAGGTCATAAGTTCAAAGATATGATTGAGAGAAGATATACGAAAGCAAAAAAAGTGTTATCTAAACATATTAATGAGAAAAAATAATGCATCAAAGAAATATCTAACATCTACAGGTATTCTCTCTGGTGGCCAGAAGTTGTTAACAATTTTAGAAGTAGAATTGAAGCCATTGAATCTAAGATGAATAGTATTGGAAAGAATTTTGATTTCTTCAAAAACAAGGATGAAAAACAAAGAATAAGAGTTGGTGAATCGCAAGTGGATTTGTTGACTACTTAAAGGAAAAGAGAAGATATGGTTAAAACCTTCTATTTGGTTAAGGAAGTTGCTTAGGTCTTGTTAGATCATCTCTCCAAAATTCTCTTTGATGTAGAAAATTGTGAACAACTGTGTATGTCTTCTAATTAGACATCTGCCTTTAGAAAACTATCTTTATTGGATGGAATGAGTGAAAGAATGAATTTGATTGTGCTTGCTTGGAAAAGGATTATTTTGATCATAAGAGAGAGGTACCAAAAAATATTTCATGTAAAAAGTGTCATCCTCATTTGAATGTTTGAAATGGGAAGCTAGAATTTATGTATATACAAGGTTTTCATACACATACGTTTATATCCTACCTTTTGGTCACCCTTTTCCATTGATTTCAAAGGGTGAGAAAGTCATGCGAGTAGATAAATTCATGTGAAGAATAGCTATGGTGATAGGAGAGAATGATGTGTTTTGTAAATTTTAGCACATGTTTCCATCAATGACAAAGGAGGAGATTGTTAGAACAATGAAGAAGAATTTCTATCTCTAATTTTTTTTGTTGTCATTGATGTCACCATGTTATATGGGTTGTGATTGCAAGTCTAAGATAGTGCTTGATCTGATATTTTGGTTTGTTATCTGAACCAATATACTGTTGGACTCAAGAAACACTGAGAGGGGGGTGAATCAGTGTTGTGCAATTTTTAACTTTATTATTTTTTTCTCTCAAGTTCCAAAAACATTCAATCAAAAGAGAGATGCATGAACATAGAACAATAATCCACAACACCATATCACAAGGGTTTTTATGTGGAAACCCTGTTAGGGGAAAAACCACGGTGGAGGTCAATCCATAATTTGAGTACTCAACATATAAGTGTTTTACAAAATGAGAATTCACTTGTATTTAGGCACACTACCTAGAGCTCGTTGCTCAAAATCAAGAAGGCTCACTACCTTGCAAAAAATTTGGATTACAAAAAAAAGTTGAACTGAGAAAATAGCATCTGCAAATGCCTGATTACAGTTCTGATTAGGCTCATAGATTAGATTCTGGACCTTTTGTCTGATTCTAAAATTTGCTTTGCTTCGCCTTAATTCACTTCACAAAATAATCTTCTACACAAATGAAAATCACTCAACTATTCTTCTAATATTCGCACACACATCAACACATATCGAATACTCACACACACACCAAAATGAATGAACCAATCTCATATATATATCCACTACCAAGAATTCAATTGCATCATGTTGGCTTCAATAAAATAGAAATTATTTTCCAACTATTGCCTCTAATCATGAACAACATTTAATGTGCATAGTCATTCATAGCATAGTTAGGACCCAAAACAAAATCAAAATTTACAACACCTTACAAAATTGCAAACACAAAAATACACCAAATACTTTCACTTTAGACATTCACAACACCTTACATTCACTTAGTTGGCCTTCATACACTAATGAACATAAAATCAAAGAACTGGATCTCCTAGCTCATACACCACTTGATGCATCAACACAAAACTCAAGAATAACACATTGCATATGCCCAACGACCTTCACTGAGATCCACAACCAAAACTAGTAAATTGGTAATGCAAACTACTTAACAAATTCAACTTTAGTTGGATACCCTATGTTTTACTTTGTCTTCTAGTATAGTAAAATACTGTAGTGTGGACCAAATCAATGACTTCAATTTCAATCAATGAAAATACTAGAATCCATATGCCATCAATCTCCCCCTTTGGCATTGATGGCAACACTTAGTGAAAAATGACTAAGTATCAGAACCTTCAATACTTCAAAAATCCATAGCTAACAAAACTCCCCCTAAGTTTGATAAGGCATTTTTCACTGCTCTCTCTCCCCCCTTGACATCAATGACAAAAAGATAAATATTTTCTTTCTTGCCCTATGAAGTGTAACAAAAAACTTACTTATTCAAAAACTAATTCAAAATTTTGAAGATATACAGCTACTATTTGAAGATTATTTTATACTTTTCCTTCATCTTCAAAAGAAAATTATTCCATGCTTCCACTACAATCCCAATGATTATGATCATACTATTTTTTTCAGATGTCTAATTGATAATCTTGATGAGGTATTTCAGAATGGTAAAGGCTTCCTCCAATACTTCTCCCTTCCTTAGTAACTAATCAATTGTTTCAGCCTACATTCAGTTATGTCCTTCACTTTGCAAAAGGTGTCAACAATCTTGTTCTAAGTATTCTGAACATTTGTATGCTCTTTTTGTAATTCTTGAATACTTTTCTTGATTGCACCAACTTGATCCTGAGACATGTTAAAATCCTGACCAATACTATTTAGCTTTGTTTCAATTTGTTCCAACTTCTCTTTGTACTTGTTGATTTCATGAGGCCATCAAAAGATAATAGTTATAAATGTTGTTTGATGTGCTTATGCATTGCCTTAGTTCATTCATATGTTTTTTTAGCTTGGTAAGTGACAATCTATATTGTTTCTTCAGGTGTAGGATCACTTATTCTTTCTTATTTTGAGACTTAGAGTCCATGATTTCCTTGATGCATTCAATCATCTCTTCTAGCAACTTATTCTCCAAACTCTCTAATTTGATATGATTGTGCACAAGATGAGCACTTAGTATGCTTAAGATCATGTCCTACTCATATGAGGGTCTAATAGACCATATTTTCACAATTTTTTGCATTCCACCTTCCTCATGAATAATTTTCTATAACTCCTTGGTTTGATTATCTTCTTCTTCACTTCCTTCTATATTTTCCTTTTCTTGTTCTAGTTCAACTATTTCCAGTTCTTTTCCTAGGGTGTCCCTAGTTTCCTTATCAGATTCCTCATCTAGGATGTCCACAATCACTTGTTCTCCCTCCAACTTTTGGAATCTTGCATGTTGGTGGAGTATAGAAAACAATTTATTTTTCTCTTCTCTTCTCTCTCTCCATCTCACTAGAGGAGGAACCAACTTCAAGTCCTCTTACTAGAATGGAAATACCAATTGATGCAAACTTCCTTAGCAAACCCTTAAAGAAACTTTCATATACTTGATCACAGTTAGCCAAATTGTTAGAGTATATGTAAATCTTCTTGCAAACTGGTTCACTCTCTTCCCATATTACATTGTTATTCAAGGGTAAGAAATTCAAAAAATACATTATAAGGCATACAACCAAAGTACCAAACCTAAAAGGGTAACCTGTCTCCTTTTTCAATTGCACATTCTCCATTAATTGATCTTTCAATAATTTGAAAAGAACAAAATCTTGATCTTCCATTATCATCTTGTGTGAAATGTAAACAAAACCTACCAAAGTTGCACCTTCTCTGTTTCTAAAAAAAAAATTGTAGGATATTCCATGCACAATGTACCTTGTCACTGAATCTTTAATTGTGGATATTATCAAGTCCCTTTGATCTCTAGTTACTACAGTTAGGTTTTTTACTTCTTTATTTTGAATTGACTTCTTTCTTGGAACATCCCCAACTTTGCATAACCCAATAAAATCTGCAATCACTTCTTTCAAGATATGATAGGATTTATCTAGAGTCAGAATATCATCATTCAATATGTTCACAATAAACTCAACAACTTATGCATTTCTAAAATAAGGGAATTCACTCCAAATATCCAAGCTTTTGTGCTTTGCTTCATTCAACCATTCCAATTCATCGTGTGAAAACACGTTTCTTTCAGCTCTAATCTTCTCATTGCTATATTCATCTAGTTTTACCATTCCTTTGATTTTTTCCATTTTCTCTATTGGATACACATGTCTTGAAAATAATTTTTTACACCAAATTAAAATTTCTCAATACTACTGAAATACCTAATGGATTAGGGTTATGTCACCGAATATGCTTTCAAAATTATGGTGAAAAGTGTTCTCCTTCTTCTTCTCTTTGACACAAAGTGGAAAATGATGGTTTCAAGTTGCTTTTTATATTTCACACACCTAACTTTTTTTCTAATAAAAAAAATTTCCCTAACACATTCGGATACCCTATTTTCTCAAACTATGAAAGATAAATCTTCTATGAATCTTTGAATTAGCATAATATTCTTTCAAACTCTTTCAATAGAATTTACAGATCATCAATGCAACCACTGCACTCATCCATATCTCGGTTTCAATTACTAGTAGGGGGTTTGAAATATTTTCTTGACAACTCCCCCTAGGCCAAAGGCCTAAAACTAATTCCTAGAGGAATTACCAAAAATAGGTTTTGGTGCTAGCTCATTTTCTACAACAAAGGAACTTTTCTTCACCCATGTCTTCTTCATCTGATCTCTTATTTCATCCATAGTCACTTTCCCTTTTCCTTTATCATATTTTTCATATTTCTACCTTTTTATACCAAACCTCTTCTATCCATATTCTTGTTCCTGCAGAATCTTGCACTATGACTGTATTTTTTGCAGTTGAAACGCACAATATTTCCTTGTCCAGATCAGTCACTCTATTGATTTCATCTCAATCTACATTGGTTAGAAATATTCCCAAATCTTCCACAGGTATAACATCTAACACTTCTTCTATTAACAGAGTTGTTTGACACATTCCTACATTCAATTGACTTGTGACCAAACTTATTGCAATTGAAATACTAACCAGAAAATGATGAATCACTTAATTTCATTTTACTTCTACATTGAGTAGCCATATGACCAAATTTATTGCAAGCAAAAAAATATCCGTTAAACTTTTGAGCATTAGGTTGTCTTACTGGATGCCTTTTTGCTTTGTCCATTTGATTACTTTGCATAAAATTCCTTTGTCCAAATCTATAACTCTCTCCTTTTTCATAGCCAAGACCTCTCTTATCATTTGCATTCTTCTACCCTTGATTTAGATCATCAAGCTTAACAAATCTAATCTTGAACTTCTTTGTGTATTCATTTCTAGTAGTGAGTTCAACCTTGAGAATAATTTTTTTTTTTCAAGCTCTTCTCCATTGTTTCTAGATTGCTACAGTTCAATCTCTAACTGAATGAATTCTCCTTTAATTCTGCTACACTCATCAAATCTTTATTTTAAGGACTGGACAATATTTTCCCCATTCTTCTTTCTTTCTTCAATCTCCTTAGTCATCTTCATCACCATAGACTCCATCTCATGCTTTAGGGTATAATTGTCTCTAGCAAGCTTTTCACATTCTTCAGTTATCTCCTTCAAGGTTTGATTCAGGTAAACATCATCCATGCTATTGCTCTCTTTTTTCTTAATTGATCACAGAGATCCTTTCTCTTCTCCCTAAACTTAATAATATGATCCTTCAACTTTTGAATGAATTTCTCAACATCCTTCAAATTTTCTCTCAATTCCCAAACGTCTACTTTATACTAATCAAGATCATCAAGTACCACCAAAAATTTTTGTTGAAGACTACAAGAATCCATAACATTCCAAGATCCACCTTAAGCTATACATTTTTTTCCAAGGAACTTTGCTCTGATACCAATTGTTGGACTCAACCAACACTAAGAGGAGGGGGGTGAATCAGTGTTGTGCAAGTTTTAACTTTATTAATTTGTTTTCTCAAGATCCAAAAATATTCAATCAAAAGAGATATGCATGAACATAGAAAAATAATCCACAACACCATAACACAAATATTTTTACATGGAAACCCTATTAAGGGAAAAACCACGGTGGAGGTCAATCCAAAATTTGAGTACTCAAAATATAACTATTTTACAAAATGAGAATGCACTTGCATTCAGGCTCACTGTCTTACAAAAGATTTGGATTACAAAAACAAGTTGAACTGAGAAAATAACATCTACAAATGTCTGATTACAGTTCCAATTAGGCTCACAGATCAGATTTTGGACCTTTTGTCTGATTATGCACTTTGCTTTGCTCTTCCTTAATTCGCTTCACAAAATCCTCTTTTGCACAAATGAAAATTTCTCAACTTCTCTTATGATATTCACACACATATCGAATACTCACAAACACACCAAAATGAATTAACTGATCTCATATAAATATCCGCTACCAAGAATTCAATTGCATCATTTCGGCTTCAATAAAATACAAAGTATTTTCCAACTATTAGCTCTAATCATGAAAAAAAATTAATTTGCATCCAACAAATTCATTGATAGCATAGTTAGGACCCAAAACAAAATATCCAATGCAAAAATACTCCAAACAATTTCACTTTAGATATCTTTAACACCTTACATTCACTTAGTCGGCCTTCATACACTGATGAACAAAAAATTGAATGATCAGATCTCCTAGCTCGTACACCACTTGATGCAACAACACAAAACTCAAGAATAAGACATTTCATATGCCCAATGGCATTCCCTAATATCCACAACCAAAACTGGTAAAATGGTAATGCAAACTACTTAAAAGATTCAACTTCAGCTGGATACCATGTTCTTTACTGTCTTCTAGTATAGTTAGATACTACAGTGCAAACCGGATCAATGACTTTGGTTGCCATTAATGACAACACTAAGCCATATTCAAACATATACAAGCTACACCCTCTAGTATTTTGGTCCACATTCCTCTGTGGTTGATAGTTGCTACTTGTAGTTTTGGGAAATAGTTTATGGGTGTTGAAAGTATGTGTGTTCAGAATCTCTCATGCTCCAATGCTCGTATTGTGTATTGGCATTATTCTCTTGATTACTTTTTGCAATTAAGTATATTTGTAGCTGAATTCATGAATAAGTTGTGATATGGTGAATCAATTTATGTTATGTGGATATATGTGCAGCCTATCTTAGGCACATGCCGACATGATGTAGCGTGTTGAGAATTTGAATTGCCTTTTGGAAAGATTTTATGAAAGCTTGAAGTTGACAATTGAAATTTTTGGTGAATAAGGATTTCATCTAATTAGGCTGATCTAATTGATGCTTGTGAATGGATTGAGTATATATTCAACAAGTTTGAAGATTGACGAATGAAGAAGTAGTAGTGATTGTGAAGCTATGAATGTGAGAAGTTTGAATATAATGAAGTGTGTCAAGTTTTTTTACTGAGCATCACTAGAACTGTATCAACACTTGATAGGTGCACTCTCATGAGTTATTTTTTGGCTATGAAGCCAACTTCTAGATTTTTGTAACCCTTCTGTAGGTAGTGAGCCTCATTCTATAAGTAGTGAATTTTTTTATATGGGTAATGAGTCATATTTAGGGTAGTGAGCCCTTGGCAATGAGCCTTATATATTCGGTTTTGGAACTACTTTATATTGTGAGTTAATCCTCATCATGGTTTTTCCCTTATTGAGTTTTCCATGTAAAATTTGGTGTTCATTGTGTTGATTTTTCTTTTTTTTATCTACATTTCATGTTCATACTTAATAACAGAATAGTGTGGTTGTGAAATTGATAAGTGTTGAAGCTTTGAGTTTAATTTCGATGACAACTGATTCACCCCCACTCTTAGTTGTCTTGTGTCTTTTAATAGGTTCAACAATTCAACCTCAATGAAACCTCATATGCTTGCTTTTATAGATACACGTGTAAAAAAACTACTAAGGTTTATTATATATGTCATGTGATTTGTAATTATGAGCTCACTATACCATGATTATAAAATTAAGTATTTGATACTAAATTTTTTTAATATTAATTTTTTAATGTGACATTCACATTAAATTTTTATCCCAATGTTTCAAACATGAATGTCCCCAAAAAATTCCTAACACATGTAATGCACACATCCCAAGGATGCACCACAATTAAATATTTATTTTCATTTTATTAGTATTATTTTTTAAGGTGTACAATATGCCTTTCCCAACAACTTTCTCAAGTATGATAATATACATGGGATCGATAAAAGAAAAGAAAGAGAGCATTAACAAAAAATATGCCCCCTCTTAAGATGATAGATATCATGAGATCATATGAAAGAGGATTCCTTAATACTATGAGGGAATTTTGGTAAGAGAAGAAGGCTCCAAGAAGAACATGATCAAGAAGTTGTGTAGAAGTTGTGAAAACTTGAAAACTTGTTTGATAATAAGAGAGAGAAGAGAGTTTTGATCATAGATTGGGTGGGAATAGTTGTTACAATCATGTTTGGGAATTAGGACTTGCCTCATAAACAATCTATATGAAATATTCATGTTTCAATCTCATATTTTAGCATGATGTCCATGTAGTACAAAGATGTCTTCGCATCACACTCTAGTTTGACCAATTTCCTATGAAATTCAAACTAAAAGCTACAAATGCTTCATCACTTCCATCCATGAAATCAAAATCATGAAATCTAGATTATGGATTTTTTCATAAATGCACTAAGCACAATGGATAGTGTGAAATTGACCTAGGGTTCAATTTTCAACACTATATTTTGCCCCTACTTTAGTGGGTTGATCTCTCAAAGGGATCAACTACACTAAAGTAGCTCTAGAAAAATGTAGAAAACTAAGTACAAAAATTGAATTGATTGATTAGGTAAAAATAATCTCATAAATATAATAAGCCAAATACCCTTCCTTATTTCTCCCAATCACTTTTACCCTGCCAATTTTTTATCTTTAGGATTAGTAATTGCTTACTTTATGTGAGAAGATGTATAATATTTATTTCCTAAAATAAATTGAAATAAGCTAACTAGCACTAACACAATGGTATAGTTTTCAGTATTATACAGGTCATTATGCACATCCGAGGTCATTATGCACATCAGAATGGATTTTGAAGTAGAATTCAAAGTAGTTGAAGGCAAGCGCCAGAATTCTAGGCACTCAAATTTCAAGAGTGCATAGTAGACCAAGTGTTTTAATGCTTTTTTTTTACTTTCTGTTTAAAAAATTTATGGCTTTCTCTGATCCTTTTAAATGCTTTATGTTATGGACCTAAGTCCATTGGTTAGTTGAATTCTGTTAGAAGACTTTTTCAATGGTGATATTTCATGATATGAAATCTAGGATTTTGTTAGTAGTTTTGTATATATATGTAACCGCTAGAAACAATGGATATTGGATATCATTATGTTGTTATAATGCGTTTTTGAACTATGTCTTTGTGTTACACTTTTTCTAATATTAATAAAATAATTTTTTCTAGTCTTATTCTAAGTTACTAGTTATGTGTGATGAAATTATCTTGGATGGATTAACTTTGAAGATATAGAAGTTCATGTGATCTGAGTTAAGCATAGTAATACTCAAGAGTTGGCCACTTGAGGGAATCATAGAATAGATAGATAAGTATTTTCAATTTCAATTATGTTGTTTTTATTCTATACATGATAAATGTGAATGAATTTTATTTGTATGTGTCAAGCACTGTTAGTTACTCTTGCAAGATGTAGTTCAAGTTTCCAATCATTTAGTTGTATTCATTTGAAATTTTGAAGCACCCACTCTAGTTGCCAATTATAGGTTGTTAAGTTTATTATTTTGTTAATAGTTAGATGTTATTTGATAGTTGCTATAGTTTTTTTGCAAGAATTTCTTTCTTAGTAATTTACATGCTTTCTATTTTAATCATTTTATGCTTTCTAGTTTAATCATTTTATACTTTTTAGCTTAATAATTTCATGCTTCCTAGTTTAGAAAACTTTATGCTTTCTATTTTAATGGCCTTTTAGTAAATAATTTTTTTTTACAACTATTCCAAACATTCAAAAAATCTAAGAGAGCTAGTCAAGATGTTTCCTATTGCATGTAGCCTTTGAACACTACCCGATCGATGTATTTAATGCATTTTTCAACTAAAGCGATAGGACCTAATGAAATCTTGTCATTGATTACCCTAAGAAAGGATAATATAGAGGCTATAGAGGTCAACACGAATGATGTCCCTAATTCTCAACAAAAATATACAACACCTAGTGAAAAAGTCTGGCTACAAAAATTCAAAAAATTGTTAATTTCAAAAATAGTAGAAGCTACTTTAGCAAGAAGAATGTGTTGAGATGATGGATTGCACAGCCCCTGAAGCTCTGGAATCTTCAATGTAGGACTTTAGCCATGAAAGATAATCAACCACAAAGAGAAGTGTTGCAACAATGGAATGTTGATTAAAGATTCTATTGATAATATGATTGATATGATATTATACAAATGAACAAGATGCCTGATTAAATAGGCAAGAGGAAAACCCTAATATGCATGAGATGTTGCCAAGTGTTATAATCTAACAACATGTGAAAACATGTGAACCCTATGGTGATGATCATTAAATGATGAGATAAGTTTTAGAAAGAATCTTATCCCACAAACTAGGAAGGGAATATTATCCCATTTATTAAATGATTGCAACCTAGGACTAAATGATTAAATGCAAGACCTAAGTTAACTTATGCTTGTGTAATAATTAATTAATTAATTACACCAACACCCCCCCATAAGTGCAACTTAGGGAGGAAAATGCAATGATTATGCAGAGATGATGATCGATGATGATGATGATGGGTCCCAGCTACAAGGCCATGTTAGGTACCCATGTACATGAAGATGCAGAAAATCTCCCACAACCGGAGAAAAAGGGGAAAACCTAGTAGGAACAAAATGCCTCTCCAAAAAAGGAAATGAAAAAGAAAAAATGTGAGATAGGATGGGAAGGATGGAGGACTCTCAAATACCCCCCAAGTACACCATCTGTCACATCGATACAATAGAGAGACTATATATCCCCTCCAGAAGATGAGATCACCTGCAAGAAAGGTAAGTGTCTGAAGACAAAATAAGATCCAATGCCGACAAACAACTTGTCTCCCTTTCGGAAGAAACAAAACCAAATGCAAGTGCAAAGATGCTTCCCATTCCAAATAGGAAGTGAAGGAAGGAAGGATGAAAGAGGATGATGTCTCTGAACTCTGCTCAAATGTCTCCTTGCTTGATGAAGAACATGCCACAATCAATGAAGAGGGTGACAAATCAGGACGATGCAGAAACTGATTTTGAACAATATCCAAAGACAAAGATAGAATGGATATGATGGATGTGATGGAGACTTGATAGCCCCCCCTGAATGAAGTGTCCTCAAAACCACTGAAGGAAGTCTGAAGCAACGAAGGAGTCCAAACCACAAATCTCCTGCTAGGAAGAAGAAAATCCAATGGTGGATGCTGAAGAAACCTCAAGTCCTAAATGGAATGATAGGGAAGAAGTCTCGGATATGAAATCTCTAAAGAGAAACCAAGCACCTCCAAGATAGTCTCTGGATTCCCAATCAAGGTTGAGACAAAGGAATGTGGATACTCAAGAAAAATCTCCAAGGTGTGATCTGAATAGAGGAGTGATATCCCCTCAAGAATGTTCTCCAAACCTGTAGAAGTAGCCAAGTCAATGATACCTGAAATGAAGCCATCATGTGATGTCAAGTCTAAAAAACTGAATGTTTCTTGATCGATGATGATAGTGGAAGCCTCAATCAATGATTCTGGACAAGGAATCATTGAATGTGAAGGGATACCAACTGTCTCTGATGAAGAAGAAGCACTGAAAGGAACCTTGTCAACCTCTTTGGAAAGATCAAGGTAATCAACTTCCTGCACAACAATAGCATCATGGGGTACTTGATCTGAAGAATGACATTTTGAAGCATGACCATTGGGGAATGGTGGAGTTTTTGAATCTCCATAGATCTCCCAAAGCTTAGTCGAAAGAATGTGAATACATTCACAATGATCAATAGATCTCAAAACATTGCAATCAACTTGCATCTCAAGAATCTCCAAAACAGTGTACCTGCTGCAACTCCAAGAAAATTCATGAATACCTTCACTCGGATGAGGAACTATACCAAATAGATGTGGCAACAAATTAAGTGAATGAAGATGGTGGTAGATCCCATCTCGCCATTATTGATAGTTACCCTTGTGCAACATAACTAAAGGAGAATAATATGCAAGCCCCATAACAAAATTTCTCCACAAAAATCAAAGACAAATGACCTTCAATAGAAAATAAAGACTTCCAAATGGATATGCAACTAATAATATTCCTCCGAGATCAATAAATTCTTCTTCAATCTTCAGGATGTCTCAAGAATCAAAAAACTAAAAAAAAGATACCTGGAGCTGAAACCAAAGAAGGTGACTGGACTGATGAAAAAATGAAATGAAATATCTCTCAAATGCCACTAGAATCTCTGAAATCCGACAAGCTGATGCGAAGATATGCACTTTTGAGTCTAGAATGGAGGGTTGACTTCAGTTGACTTGAATATTTGATGATAGCAGAATCTTGAAAAATAGAGTGCACCACTGAAAAGTAGACTTCAATAGCTTTCCAACGGTATATCGTGTGCAAATTTTTGATATTGTATGTGGAAGATACAACCTCCAGAAGAATTTTGTCTGATTGGATGTGTGCTGGCTAACGAGGTGCAAAAATATAGAACCCGGGGCTAAAAAAATAAGCCCCCGGTCATTGATATGACCGTGGGGTTGAGAGCTGGCAAAAAAAAAGGCTCCCCGCCAGATGGGCGGAGGCGGAGCGGATAAACAGTGGCGGATGGAGGTAGCGCCACTTGGTGGAGAACTCCCCTGGTTCCAATGAATAGTACCATCGGCGTAGAGAATAAGGGGTTGACGGTTGGAGGGGAGGTAGACGCCGGTGAGAACCTCGGCAGGTGAATGATTGGCAGGCCGGCAATGATAAAAGACCAGCAAGAGTAGACTCGGCAGATGTCGTGCCAACCGCAAATTCTGGCGGGAACGAAGCACAGTGACAGGTACAGGAGATGGCAATGACAGTGGGGCCCGGTGGCTGAAACGGATAGAGAGTTGACAAGACGGGTACCGACAAATAGGTACCACAAACTCTACAGAAGATTAATAGAGCCAACAAAACATTCTTGTAGACTATGAATATTTGAATAGGCCGACAAAAATGAAAATAAAGATTTTTTAATATTGCTTAAAAAGCAATTAAAAAATCATAACAATATTGATGCCAAAAATATGAATATATTTGTAGAAATGTCAATAATATTTTAACCATATAATTTAATCTATAATGCCGACCAAAAAAAACCCAAATAACTATAGCTGAAATATTAACCTTAATGATGCCGACTGAGATTTTATTTTCAAGTCGCCCACAGATTTAATTTTTGCCGAAACTATATAAAAAAATGCCCAATAATAGCCAGATATATTTTTTTGATTTTTCTAAAAAATATTTGCCTTGATGGAGGATAACAGGGAAGATTTTTTCTGCAAATGTGTATGGATTTGTACAAAAAATGCAAACCCTAAGATGTACCTCACAGGCTCCCGGTTGAAACTACTCCGATTTTGGCAAATGAACAGGCGATCTATGGGTTTTGAGGCCTTTTGGACGCAATGGAGAGGTCAGAGAGAACCTGATCTGCACCAGAAATCAGCTTGGCTCCCAGGTAGAACCAACAAGCTTGCAACATAAAACTCCAAGCCTGCAAAGAATCTCACATTCCAACTTCCTAGATCAAGGGTTGATGTTTCAATGGACTAGCTCTGATACCATGTTGAGATGATGGATTGCATAGCCCCTGAAGCTCTAGAATCTTCAATGCAGGACTTTATCCATGAAAGATAATCAACCACAAAGAGAAGTGTTGCAACAATGGAATGCTAATTAAAGATTCTATTGATAATATGATTGATATGATATTATACAAATGAACAAGATGCCTGAATAAATAGGCAAGAGGAAAACCCTAATATGCATGAGATGTTGCCAAGTGTTATAATCTAACAACATGTGACAACATGTGAACCCTATGGGGATGATCATTAAATGATGAGATAAGTTCTAGAAGGAATATTATCCCACAAACTAGGAAGGGAATATTATCCCATTTATTAAATGATTGCAACCTACGACTAAATGATTAAATGCAATACCTAAGTTAACTTATGCTCATGTAATAATTAATTAATTAATTACACCAACAGAATGCTTAAGAAGATGTTAGTGAGTTGGAAGGAAAACCTAATAAAGATGTGAATACATGTCCCCTTTTGTTTTTACCCCTAGTTAGGAGGGTGAAAATAGGAAGGTAATTGAGTCCAAGCCACCAAAAAAATATAAAAATGGGTGAATATTTGACTATATACTCACTAGGTGGGCCCCAAAAGGGTCATTTTCACTATTCATGATGAGGATTTTTTCTCATAGTTCTATAGACCTTAAAAAAAAATGCCTCACCAATGGTAGTTGAGACCAACACACATGGAGGAGTTTCACACTAATGTGCAAAGTGGGGAGTGTCTAAATGAGGTAGGTCAAATATTTTAAATTCAACATTTATTTCATGCATTTAATTTTTCATAGGAAAAATTAGGGTAGTGCAAGCATCCTAGGTGGGCATTAACATCCTAGATTGCATGCTAGAATCTAGGGACTTGTGTATTGGTCCAAGAGACGATTTTGTGTTGGAATCTTCTTGGTACATTGGTGTCCCAAGGATGCATTAGTGCCTAGGAAGACATGCTAGCATCCTAAAAGTTAAATTCTAAAAAAAATCTAGAAATTTAATGTTTTATATGCTTAGAGTAAATATAGATAGAAAAGATGTAGAATTTTTCTTGACAAAGTTGTGTTGTTATAGGATTTACAAGAGCTTATGGATCATATTAAAGTGATCTCATGTTGTCACTCCTATGCAGCCGCATAGGAGATGTCATAGCTCAAGACCATAGCCTATTGCATTAAGCTAGTCTCTAGTGGATTTACAAGATGCCGGAGATGAGATTCCACCTTTCCATGTTGATGATTCTAATGGAGAGGTGGGATGCTAACACTATGCCATTTCATCTCCCTATAAGGGAGATGAAAATCACATTGGTTTATGTCTACCACATTTTATGCCTCACCATCCAAAGGGATAGATAATCCATAGAGTGCACAAGATGTGCAATATGACTATCTCCATTGTATCAGCTAGGTTGTTCCTTCAGATACTACTAAGCACATCTATCTATGATGGTTAGAGAAAGGACAAGTGGTAGTTCCCCTTATAGGGAGGATTATGATTGTGGTGATGGAACTTCAGGTGGCCACAGATGAATGAGGCCTCCACTTACATGTGGGCCTTATCTGATATATCAAGGATATGGAGGAGAGCAGGCTCGTATTTTCCTAGGGTCACCACATGTTGGCACACTTATATCACGACTTCGAGCAATGTGTTTTCTATGAGTACCATAGTGTAATAGCCTACATGCTCCTCCAAGTGTGGGAATTTGAGCACATCACCCACACATGACAAACTAGTTTTCCCCAGGGTATCATAGGTGATCTACCATAGGTGTAGATATACCCACTAATGTGGTAGTGGAGGTTTGGGGATATGTTGTTTTGGAGGTAGATTGTTGACTAACTAGGGGTTAGTGACATTGTGTGGTAGTGTTAGGATTGGGTGTTGTACACCTTGCATAATGTTTGTAATGTTTTATTTATTTATTATGTGTGTGGTGCACCTAGGGGTTTTCTAGGTGAACGTGCATCACAAGGAGTTATAATGTTGGGGCCACTTTGTTGTATGTAACATTGGGACATAATTGTCAAATGTAATTATTTAATATTGGGGAATAATAAAAAAATAATAAAGTACCCAATATTAAATGTGGGGTCACATGATGTAGTATTTTTGGGCACATGGTTTATGTAATACCACTTGGTGGTTTTGTGGGAGCTTGTTTCTATAAAAGCAACCACATGGGTAGTTGTTTAGGGTTGGATCAAAGGTTGGATCAAAAGTTGGTCAAGGTTGAGCTAGTGCATGTGTGAGGGTTTGAAGCATGGCATGGGATGTGTGGATTCATGCTTGGTCACATGGAATGCATGGATAGCTTGTGCTTCAGAAGTGTTCATGGAGTCTCTGCAGATGTATTGTAATGGGTTTTCATTGCTGAATAATACATGGAGTGTGGATGCTTTTGGAGGCTGGGTTTTTCCCTCTTGAGGGTTTTCCCAGGGTATATCTTGTGTCATCTTTGATGGGTATGTTGTCTATTCTCTTGCATGTTGATGTTGAGTATTTTACTTGCATGTTTCAGATTTGGGTTATGTGGAAATTGTCATTACATGGCTGCATAGTTTCCTTACAAGTGGTATCAGAGCTTTGGTTATTGGATTGGATAACCCTAGGTTGCATGAGAGAATGAAAGACAATGGCAAGATATAGGGTTTTGCAGGTGTTTTATTGCAGATCTGAGGGTTTTGGGTTTGCTGTTATGATGGGTTGTTTGCAGATTTGGGGTGAGAAAATTTTGGCAAAATAGGGTTTCTTGGTCATGCATTTAAATGAGGGTTTTGGGGGTGAGTTTTCACAGATGACCTCCTAGGACAAAATGGACCTCATGGTTGGATTCAGGTTGGCTCGAGAGAGAAATTTTGACATATAACATGCCCTATTTTGGTTACAGAAAAAAAATGTTGCCCTACCCCTATTCGACCGTACGGGCGTCGACGGTACAGTCGTCACAGAAAAATAAAAATCCAAAAAATAAATTAAAATTCCCGTCGAAATCTTCTTTTACCTGCAAAAACGAAAAGACATTAGAAAATTTGAAAAAAAAAAAAAAAAAAATTTGGGGGGGGGACCAAGTCACCTTCAAGCCGACAGTGGCAGTTGGTAGAGCCGATAGTGGTACCACTGTCGGCCCCCCTGTTGGCGGAGGTACACCTATCGACAGCCTCCGATCTGGCCGAGGACTGTCGATGGCCACCGCCTCAGCCCTACGGGCTTAAAACAAAATTTTAATAAAATTTGAAAATCTTTCTTAAAATCCGCCATTCAAATGAAAAGTCTGCCGGACTTCAATAAATTTATAAGCCAGATTTAATTCATGGTGTCGGGTCCGTACAGAAGGGTGGAGCAAATTTTTATTTTGAAAAATTAAATTGTATTTGAATGAATTTTGGAGTCCGCCGCCCACCCACCACCGGAGCGCCGCCCGGGCGCCACCTTAGAGCCACCAGGGGGTGTAATTGGTCATTTTATAGCTATTTTTTTCAAACGGGCATAACTTTCACCCAGCATATCGGATTTTCAACTTCTTATAGTCGTTGGAAAGCTGGTTCTGAGAACTACACAGTGGTGTAGGTTTTGTTCCATGATTTTGTAGTTTTGATAGTGTTTTTCTTGGTTGAAGTCAAATGTTTATTTTTAAGCTTTGAGAGGGCATATCGGGTGCATACGGAGTCGGATTTTGGACTTTGAATAGTCAATGGAAAGCTTGTTTAGATCACTATGCAGTGGATCAGGTTTGGAGATATTTTGGCATGGTTTATTTGTTGTTTTCTTTATCTGAGCTGTTTATGGGTCTCTTTGACTATGGTGTTATTATGAGCTTATGGATTGTTGGATTTGGGATATTTGATGATGGATTCATTGTATGCTCAGTTGTACATCTTAGATTATTCTATTTTTTGACATGGTTATCAGCATGTATGTTGCATTGTTGTATCTACAAGTTGTGCAATGTTGTAGGCAGTCTATACTTGTTGCACCTATGACTTGGATATGGGTTGTCTTTGCCCATTGATATTTCAGTGTTGATGCATGATCAATTTTAGTGGCTTGGTTTAGTCACTTGGTTTGTTGATTTAGTTGTCATGTTGAGGAGGTGAGATGGTATTACCAGGTACAGTCATGATATGAGATCTATGTAGTTGATTATGATTATGTAGATATGTAGACACGGTTGGGTTGATTTGTTGGTATATTTGGTGGTGATCATGATTTCATGGATGTTTCTTGTGCATTAGAGACTTTGGCATGTTATGATGGTTTATGCAGGTGCATTGATTGGTGGTATTGGATTGGTTCCTGATTATGGTTGTGGCGGTGTATCTTCTTGGGTTTGAGGAGATTGGTATCACGATGTCATGGATAGCTTGGTTACACGGTTTAGTGGGAGCTTGTGATAGTGATGGTTTGGCGGTGATGGATATGATGGTTTGGCGGTGTATCTTCTTGCTTTAGAGGATGGTTATCATGTTGTCATTGAGAGCTTGGATTCACAGGTTTTGTGTGAGCTTATGACACTGATGTGGTGTTGGTTTTGTGCATCATGGTGCCATGGGATTGCTCGGTATCATGGTTCAGTGGGAGCATTTGGCAATGATGTGGATCCATTGGTTATTATGGATGGTTGTCTTCAGCAGGTGATCTTTGGTGTCATGGAGGAGCTCTTGGATTTTGTGTGCTACAGTGAGAGTTCTTTGACATCAGGTGTTGGAGATGTTGAGGTATTATTTATGACTTGTTGTTTTTGACAGGTGATTCTTGGTTGTAGGATGGTTTTGCTATTATGCCATGGTATACTCATGATTACTAGTTTAGAGTTGTGGCATGGTACATGTTATGATGATTTGAGTATGTGATCTTCTTTTGAGAGGATGTGAGATCATGGTGTTATGTTTATGTTCCTGATTCTGCAGTGGAGCTATGATTTTGATCTTGGTTGGTTCTCTTTGTATTGAGTACATTGATCATTTTCTTGGTGTTTAGCATGGATTGATCGGTTACAGGTGCTCATGGATACTTGGAGACTTAGGTGAGGCTTGGTGTTCTCTTGTGGTTAGAGACATGTTGTTGATATGGTTACTCTTGATGAGGTTTTAGCAGGAAGTTCGAGGGAGCCTACACCTTGGTTGGACGTGAGTTCAACATGGACCAATGAGGAGAGTGTTCTTGGTTGAGTCATGATGACTTGGATATCCTGGAGGAGCATTCTCATTCCCCACTCTTGGTCTACTCAGCGGTTCACTTGAGAGGTATTGCCCATTATTCTTTCAGGTGCATTATGTTTATGCTTTGTCTTCTCATGGATATGGATCTTGAGCCATGGATATTTGGTTTCTAGAGGGTTCATTTGAGGAGTGTTGGCATGTTTATCTCCTTGTACATGTTGAGTTTAGGAGATGGTTTATTGGGCTGATTTCCTTGGTTTGGGAATGATTACTTTGAGTTTGATCTTCTTGTTTTGAGATGCTTACATCCATGTTAGTTACATATGTTATCTTTGATCTTGGTGATTGGATGGATGGATGTGGTTATGGATTTTGTTTTGGGGTGTTATGGAGGAGATCATGCTTCACACAGTTGGCATTTAGAGGTGTGTGTAGGAGGACATGCTATAGGGTTTGATTTGCAGGTTTTGCTTATCATTGTGGATGTTCCTTGGTACTACATGTTTACTTCTATGAGATGTTGGTAGTAGACTTGGTATGCCTTTGTGATGGTGCCTCTTTTGGGATGTTAACGAAGCCACGCGTTGAATGCGCTCATTCCAAGTTTGCATTCATCTTGACATTGCCCATGCAGTGGGAGCTCTTGGATGTGTATGTCATGCTTTGACAGGTTTGCACATGGAGTTCGTTATTGTGGTTTATGGGTGGATATGTTGTTGGCATGAGTTTACTATGTTATACATGGATACCTTGGAGGTATGGATAGTTGGATTGGTTGGAATTTGTTGTGGATGTCATTTCAGCTATGGTGATTTATTCTTGACAGCTACTGGTGCATATTGGATTCAATGTTTGTGTTTTGAGATATCAAGTTGAGGCAGGTTTATGCTTCTTTGTGACAGTTAGTGTGACATCTCTTTGGATGTGTTCTTATCTTAGTGCAGTTGGCATGGTGGAGGATGGGAGCATTCATGGATGAGATGGTGGTCACCTTGGTTCTTGTTACAGGTATCTTGATGGAGCACATGGAGCACTTGGATTCCTAGGATGGTACATGTTGCCTATGGAGTTTATTTGTTACCCCCTTATGCAATGTATACAACAAGTGGGAGATTGTTAGAATTAGGTGTTGTACACCTTGCATAATGTTTGTAATGTTTTATTTATTTATTATGTGTGTGGTGCACCTAGGGGTTTCTAGGTGAACGTGCATCACAAGGAGTTATAATGTTGGGGCCACTTTGTTGTATGTAACATTGGGACATAATTGTCAAATGTAATTATTTAATATTGGGGAATAATAAAAAATAATAAAGTACCCAATATTAAATGTGGGGTCACATGATGTAGTATTTTTGGGCACATGGTTTATGTAATACCACTTGGTGGTTTTGTGGGAGCTTGTTTCTATAAAAGCAACCACATGGGTAGTTGTTTAGGGTTGGATCAAAGGTTGGATCAAAAGTTGGTCAAGGTTGAGCTAGTGCATGTGTGAGGGTTTGAAGCATGGCATGGGATGTGTGGATTCATGCTTGGTCACATGGAATGCATGGATATCTTGTGCTTCAGAAGTGTTCATGGAGTCTCTGCAAATGTATTGTGATGGGTTTTCATTGCTGAATAATACATGGAGTGTGGATGCTTTTGGAGGCTGGGTTTTTCCCTCTTGAGGGTTTTCCCAGGGTATATCTTGTGTCATCTTTGATGGGTATGTTGTCTATTCTCTTGCATGTTGATGTTGAGTATTTTACTTGCATGTTTCAGATTTGGGTTATGTGGAAATTGTCATTACATGGCTGCATAGTTTCCTTACAGGTAGCTCTATTAGGGTATGAAATATTGGCCCACTAATGGGATGTGGAAACTACACATGCAACATGACTGATTCCTAGCAAGTTGAAATAATCATACCATAGCTCCATGAGGTAGTATGGGCAGATGAAAATGTTTCCTCGTGTAGTTCCCACATACATCTGGTCCTTCAAGAGCACTATCATACCTAGAGACCTTCCTTAGCTGGCCATTAAGGACATCAATGATGTTGAGGTGAATGATGGATTTAGAAGGTGGTGGGAGACAACAAGTCCTACTCCCATCTTTCCTAAGGGTGCCACTAGAGGGAATCCAAGTGCTCAAGGGTCAAGGGGAGATATGAGCTCATAGGATGAGATTGAGGAGGTAGCAAAGGAGAGTCCCATGAGATAAAGAAGGGTACATCCTCTCCAACAACAATCCCAATCATCTCAGTGCTTCCTCTAGTGGACACTCAGCCTAGGATTCTACCCCTAATGACTACATAGATAGGGACACTAGGTGCTCAAGGATTGGGTTTGCATTCACAAATCCTGACTAGTGAGCTAGGAACCCAAGTATGACATGATTTTAATTTAGAAATGTTTTAAAATTTATGCTTATATAGTTATTATGATTATGTAATACTAATACATATCTCCTTCACTATACTTGTGGGTGTGTGGAAGAAGTTGAGTCCACTTTTTGGCCAAAAAGTGGAAGTGTTTTATCTGATTTTCAGCATTTGACACATTTGACCTTAAAATTTGAAGCACTTACAGATGAAATCTTTAAAAAAGTCACTAATCATAAAATGTAGTGCTTGGAGTCTA
The DNA here is from genome assembly GCA_007258455.2 of Sequoia sempervirens. Classification (NCBI taxonomy): domain Eukaryota; kingdom Viridiplantae; phylum Streptophyta; class Pinopsida; order Cupressales; family Cupressaceae; genus Sequoia; species Sequoia sempervirens. Next base: position 598,813,697 of record VDFB02058242.1, read on the forward strand.
GTTTCCAAATATGTAATTTATTTCAATACCTAGATTGTACAAATAGAGTTTTAATAGGGATTTCTAAAAACCACTATTTAAAAGTCATTTTTTTACCATACCTTGCACGTGTACGAAATCCATATTTTGACTTAAATTATCGTATTTTTCTAAATCCTTTTGGGAAAAGTTTTATGACTCACTAAAGCTTGCTCTTGATATTTTTTTGTAATTTTTATTGAATATTTAATTTTTTGTTAATTTTTTATTAGGCAGATTTGTCGTTTTGAAAAATCGTCATGTACAACATGCATAAGATGACCTAAACTTATCATTTTATGAATTTTTTTTTTCAAATTGAAAAGAATTGTCTGAAGTTTGCTCTTGTGCAATCTATTTGTCAAAATGTTATGTTGATCAAAAGTTATTAAAATAGTAAAAAACCCTGATATTTAAAGTTTATGGACCAATTTTATTAGAAATTAATTGAAAAATAGAAAAAATAATTCAATTGCAAAAAAAATTACATATTTAGAATCTGCATTGTTTCATCTAAAATGGGTTTTAATTTCATCAAAAAAATTTGCAAAAGGGTCATCAGCCATATGTCCAAAGTTGGTATTTTTCTTTGACATTGTTAGGGCCTTCAACTTGCAGGTCAAACTAGGTTGAAGGCCTAGGTTCGGACTTCCAATGCTTTTCCCGAACCAAAAACCTTGGCAGAAATCCGCCCATGATGCAAAATAAAATTCAAATTTAAAAAAACGGGATCCCGTTCGTTGTAAATGGAACGGGATCCCGTTTCATAAATTAGGATCCCGTTTCATAAATCGGGATCTCGTTTCTTATAAATCGAGATCTCATTTCTTATAAATCGAGATCTCGTTCTATTTCCATTCGTTTGGAATCCTATGGGAAACGGGATCCCGATTTTTTGAAAGCGGGATCCCGTTTCATCTCAGGCTCGGGATCCCGAACTGTAACGGGATCTCGACTATTAAAAATCAGGATCCCGTTTATTTAAATCGGGATCCCGTTTCCTCAATGTCGATTTCAATTTTTTGGTTAAGGCAAAAAACTTCCACATTTCGTGGACTCAACTTTGTGCACTTACCCTTGCATTTTTCACATGAGAGTGGCTCAACATTTTTAATTGAGCACTAGTGGTGGTAGTCCTAGGGGTGGGTGCAAAAAGATGGGGGGCCAAATTATGGCCAAAATTTCAAAAATAATTTGATAGGATATAATGTGAGCATGTTATAATACACTCACGTTATGGCTTGGTGTGACTGATCCAAAGACTTGGTCACATCGATCCTATAATGTGCTTGTGTTATAGCGCAAGCCTATTATAGCTTATTAAAATAAAACGATTTAAAGAAAATGATGTCATTTCAATTTGACTATTTTTTTTTTGTTCATGGCCAAGAAACCCTTTACTTGCATGATCGCATTTTGGAAGGAGCTAAAGTTACAATTTTTTCTTCAAATTATTACAATTTTGTCACCAGGATGCCACCATGTCGACATGGGGTTAAACATGTAAGCATTTTTTTTTTTTTGAATTTGTTGTTAAATAGGTAATTTTAGGTTGTTTATGATACTCATTTTTTAAATTTTTAGATGTTAATGAAACTAAAAACCCTCCTAAAAATCTTCAACAACCACAACAACAAACTCCTCCACCAATTCCTCAACATCCTCTTAGCACTTAGCAAAATTTAATGGGGGTAATTGAAAACAAAAAGAAATAGATTGGGGAGTTAATCACAAGGTTGAATGGTCCTATAAGTTCAATCGTGGAAAGAACACTTGTGACTTCACTTCAAGACATGTTAACACATGTAGATGCAATCAACAAACAATTAAGTGGTTGGGAAAATAGGAGGTAGGTGTGGAGTAATTTTTATGTAGATAAATTATCATATAAAGAAGTAAAAGATGAAAAAATTACAAAATATTATTTGTGTTCACTATTCACTAACCCATGCACAAATCAAAATATTGACCTTAATGCCAAGAAGTTTCCTATTCATTAATGCCACCACCAAGGGATTAGGAACAATTGTTAGGATAGGTGGTACATGGGTTTTTTTTTATGAATAGGAAACTATCTATATTAATATAAATAAAGATAAGGATACATATTCACCAAGAAAAGGTGGGTGGTAAGAAGGCACACCCCAAGAGTCACATGGGTAAAGCCCAGAAAACTAGAAAACTAGAGTCACTTGGGCCTAGCCCAGAAGTCCATAAACATTACAATTATAAAATAAAATGGCCATCAAGCAACCCAAGTAGTGCCAACAAATCTAGGAGGGTCTCTATCATCCATGTGTTTCCCCCATACATCAGTAGGGCCTGGAGTGACCTTAGGAGGAGGACCCCAACCATCATCATCTTTTTCTTTCTCTTTATCTTTATCCTCATGTTGGGGCGATATTGCAAGTTCCAGATGCGGAAAGCTTTTGCTAGAATTTGATGAACTAGATCCAGTAGTAGGATTTTCATCAAAGGGCTACTTGGAACCACCATGTTGAAGAGGAGGATGAGAGCAGGGGCGAGCAAAACCACTTGGTTTCCAGCCCCAAGAGGGTGACCGACCGTGAGAGGAAGTGGGAAAAGTGGTAACTTGAGCAATAGTACATAGGGCATTGCCCCAATGATCCAAAAATACTTGAAGGTGAGCCACCTTAAGTGCAGCCTTATTGGCCTAAACCTGAATCTGTAAGAGCACATTAGAACAAATAATAGATTGATCTAGAGGATCTTTGTCAAAATTTTAAGTTTCTTGTTTTACTCCGGAACTAGCACCTTTAGAAAGAGCTCAAAATTTTGACTCCAACACAACTCAAATAGAGTCAAACAGAGTTACGACAGCCGAGTTATGCTTGGTCAAACATTGGTCAACTTAAGGGCTTAGGTCAGGAAAAGGTCAAAACTTCAAATTTTCTAAAAATGGTCAAAGTTGGTGTCATCACAAAGAGCTCATCGAGAGATTTCTGACAATTTTTGTTTTGCACAAATCGGAGCCTGTATGCCCAAGTTATAAGCAGTCAAAGATCGGGTCAAACATTGAGCATGCTGACATCATCATGGTACAATCAATGCCTCATCATCAACCTAGTCAGCAGACATGTTAGCATTATAATCTTTGACCAGCAAATGGAATGATGACAAGTGGCTCCATAGCTACCCACGTGGCACTCCCATAGTCTTTGAATATAAAAAAGTAATAATAAAATAAATAAATAATTAATTAAAAAAAGGTAAAATATATTATGGGGGCTTTTATTTTTAAATGGGATATTTTTTTTAATATATATAAAGGGAGGCATACCTTTTTAAAATCCTTCATTTAAGGCTTCAAAGGTGGGCACACATGTTAAAGGATAATCCTTAATTTAAAAGATAATCCCTATTTAAAGGATAATCCCTAATTTAAAGGATAAACCCTATTTAAATGGGATAAACCCCTTTAGAATAGCTATTTAAAAATATAATAAACGGAAAATATCCCCTAATATTAAGGAGAGCCAACTCTTTAATATTTTAAAATCTCAATTGTATCATATGGTTATGGGGCTAAAAATATTAATGGCATATATGCCTCTGGAAAGAAATATTTTGGTAACCAAAGGGGACTTTTAATTTAGTTTATTTGTAATGGGGGGATTTTTCAAGATTTTGATGTAAAAATTGAGGATATGGGAGATATTGTAAATCATTTGGTTACACACCAAATTGAGTAAATTTTTAGTATAAAAGGAAGGGGGTAGGATGTGAAAAGCTAAGTGGTGACTTGGGAGAATTAACTTAGGGAAATTTTTCTCTCATCTCATGCTTTGGAGGATCTTTTCAAAATTTCTTTGTAAAATAGAGAAATTGTGCTAGAGTTATGTACTGATTTTCTAGAGAATTAATCTGATTAGTCCACTCATTGGAGAGGGGCCCAGAGATGTAGTCATTTTTACAACGAACTTCGTTATCAACTTTGTTTGCATTTTCTCTCCTTTCTCTCATTCTGATTTTCATCACTTGTTATTTATGTTTATTTAATTATACTCATGCATTAATTTTATTTAATTAATTATGGATTTAAAATTGTAAGGTTACACATTCAAACACAATTGTCATAAATCTAAAAAATAGATCATAGATTTAGAATACAAAGAAATATTTTTATCCATTTGTATGTTAGAAAATATGCAAGCATTTCTATCTTTCCAGATATTGAAGAGGATTTCCACCCTAAAAGTGTGTCAAAGCTAGGTATATTTAGCCAGAAGTTTGGGGGAGTCTCCTAGTAGAATCATATGCTATGAGAAAGGCTACGGTCTAAAAGGCCAAAAGAATTCATGAATCCAACTCCAAAACTAATAAGCTTGAGTACAAAACTAGAAGAGATTCTTAAAAGACTTAGCTTTCCCATAGAAAGGGAAACAAGGGTCCTGGACGCCCAAGTGAACAAGACGAGAACCCATAGGAAAGCCTTGGAAAATAATACACCAAGAAAACTATGCAAGTTTTTGTTAAACACTTGCATACCAAGTGGCAGAGAATCTTTTTCACTAGACATGAGTAGGGGATTGAAGAAGCCACCTTTGGTTCAAAATTTCAATCATAGGAAAGTGTGGTGAAAGCCACCTATAACAAAGCCTAGGCTTGTAATTCCTAAAAGGGGTGTCTAGGTACCACTTCCAATCCTTCCACCAAGGCTTGGACCCACGAATCCCCACCTTATGAAATATTTTTGCAGGAATACCATTCACCAGACCATCATAAGTAGCATGATCCTAGTTTTGAAGCTTGTAAAGGGTATAGAAATCTTCCCATGGCATGATGTGCATTGTGGGTCTGTGAAACACCTACTACAAAGTTTGAATACCTTTCTTTTGGAATCTTAGCACCTTAATCCAAGGTGACTTAGCCAACAAATAACCATTGCTAGCAAAAAGAGATGACCGCCAAACATTCGATTGATTGAGAAAAATCCCATCACAGAAACCAGAGCCAACCTAGTGGTACCAAGGTTTAACCACCTCCTAGGCTCTCCAAATGCTCTTGGCAACAAAAGTTCCCATAATTTAAATTGGTTCCTTCATGACTAGAAGGGTTTGAAAGCCAATCCTCCTCCAAGTGGGTCTATGAATAGGAAAAATGGATCGAATGCAATGCCTAAGGAGAATCTTCTAGGAGCCTTCATCTCTAGTAAGAGCACAAATTATCTATTTCACACACAAGGAAATCCCTTTTCATTGAGTGGAGAGAAACCAAATTCCTCTAGAGTCTCTAGGAAGGTAGAAAAATTCCCAAGCAACACAGTGAAACCCTTTGTGGGACTCCACAAAGGCCCAAAGAAAGACCCAAAGAAAATTTTCAAGCTTGCTATAGGTAGCTTTTGAAGGGGCCCAACAAGAGGATTAGTAGACATTTCTAGCAGTTAAATGTCTCTACCAAAGAGAGAAGCTTAGTAATCCAGTATGCAAGCTTCTGCTCAATCCTAGAGAGAACAACTTGTCATAGCTTAGCTGGAGAGGCCTAGAAGGAAAAGGGAATGCCAAAGAACTAAAATATTTCCCCTAGCCTAATCCATTTCTAGTTGTACTATGGAACTCAGTGAGGAGTGGGCAATATAGACTGTCTGTAGCACAAAATTTTGTGCCATTGAATGGTGGAACCAGAAGCAAGGAAAGAAATTTTAATACATTCAAAAGATACTTTGATATTATTCTCTTCCTCTGGAAGTGTGAGGAAAGAGTCATCAACAAAATGGCCATTAACTAGTTGACCCTGAGAGTTAGGCAATGAAATTCCTCTAACACGCTATTCAAAAACTATGTTGGCCAAGAGATAGCCAAATCGTTTGGTAGCAAGAACATAAAGAGAAGGAGCAAGTAAACATCCTTGCCGAATAGAGCAGAAAATACTAAAGGTAAGAGATTGGTTGCCTTTAATGGTGATACAAGCATAGGCGTCTAAGAAGAAAATTTGGACAATCTAAATGAAATCAGGCCCAAACCCCAAGGCTTGCAACATAGTCAATTCAATGTGGTCATAAGCTTTAGTAAAGTCTATTTTGAGAAAAATAGCCTTTTGGTCCGAGTGCTTAGCCCACTCCATGCCTTCTCACATAGAAATTTTGTTGTCCAAGATAAATATGGACTTGATAAACCTAGTCTACTTTGGGAGTACAATCTAAGGCAAAAGATGACAGATCTTTAGAGTTGGAGCTTTGGTGATGATTTTGTAAGAAACATTGAGTGTGACAGGCTACCAGTTGTAGATATCCTCCAGATCCCTAGTCTTAGGTATGAATTTAATATTTCCTTTGTGTTTTAAATTACCTAGGGATTTGAAATAAAAACCCTTGAGATATACTTTATGCAAGTCATTCCCAACATAGTCCCAAACTTCCTTGTAAAATTCAAAAGGGAAACCATCAATCCTTAGAGATTTTTCATCAGTCATGGAATGAACAACTTCCTTAAGGTCTTCAACTATTAGTAATTGGTCATAAAAAGATCTCTATTTTGAAGATAACTTATTTGGTACAATAGCAAGGAAATCCTAAAGGGCTTGTTGTCACTTAGGCGTAAACTCCTGAGTAGTGAAAACTTTCTCACAGTGACAAAAAAAGGCTTGGAGAATGTCAAGTAGCTCAGAGAGCACCTGAATTCCATCTTTAATTTTTTTAATGCTTGGAGATGATTTCCTGGCATACAAGGCCAAAAAAAACTCCTTGGAGGCACGGTCACCAATTTTTAACCAATGCAATCTAGCTTTAATTTGAGCACCTTTGGAAACATAATTGTTTGCAACTTCTTTTTTGTGTCTTAATTTTGGCACCCTAACTTGTAATGATGGGGAAAAGGGGTTGGTTACCAAAGCCTCAATAGCTAAATGTAGGTTAGTTTTGGTAGCCTCATAAAACTACCAACAAAAAATGGAAAGTTGGCACCCATAAATGTGCATAAATCTTGCCATGTGAGTGATAGCATCATTCCACCAATTAATCTACCTTGTATGATGAGCTGGCCTACACTCAAAATTCTAGACCCCACAAATGTGGGCCAATGTGGGATGATGATAAATTAGAGATATGTTCAAAAAGAATTTTGGGGTATATGCAGGATCATCATGGAAAAAATAGGTCGTTAAGTGGCAAAAAATAAAGAAAAATCAGAGTTAGGAAACTTGACGTAAAAATTTGAATAAGTTATCTATATTATTTCAAAAATATGTAACAATAGAATCTGTAGCAAATTGAATGCAGTTTCTAAACTACTAGGTTTATTTAAAAAGAAATCTATTTGATGAAAATTTGAAATTTCTATGGAGTAGTACTTAAATTTCAGGGAAAAAATAAGAAGTAGGTGTCTATCTAACCACCCTAACCACAATAAAATGATAATTTTTTTATAATATTTTAGATATAAGTACAAGACTCAAGTCCCGATGTGATGCATATTTTTTTGTAATATTTTTTCAAGTAAATAATTAATTATGAATTTTTTATTATAACTTTTAAAAATATATAAAAAATCATATGTCTAACCACCTTAACTTGGTCAAAACTTCATGAAATTCAATTTTTTTTAGTCCTATAGTATGCGAAGCATAGAATGTGATGCATGTTTCATATTTAAAAAATGTGATACCATTTGAAAGCTATAGATGTTTCTCAATCAGGACTTTAGTCGTAATTCAAATAGAAAATGAATAATAATTATTTATTAAATTCAACGTAAAGCATAATTTATATTGGTGGAAAGCTGAGAATCTCCTTTAAAAAGCCTTTTTTTCATCAATTTTGAGTAAACAAAATCATTAACCACACACCCTACACATACCCATCATATCACCACTTTTTGGCCCATCATGATCTTGCACATACCTTGTGAAAAGAAAGGGGAAACAATCTGAAAAAGTCACATCCACTAATGACTTAATCGGGAGTGAAAATCTGTTAAAAGATAAAAAATATTGAGCCAAGATCATAACATGATCAAGGCGTTTAAATATCTTATCAAAACTAGCCCTGTAATTACACCAAGTGTGCCAGAGGGAATGAGAATGAAAATGGAAAATATTGGGATCAAAGAGCCCCAATTTATTACACATGTAGAACCATGCCTCCCTTTCACTAGTTTCCCATCTGAATGGAAAGGTCCCTTCTTTATCATAGGACATCTCAACCATATTGAAATCCCCACACAATAACCAAGTAGCAACTAGCAATAAATTAGCAATCCAATGCCAAAGCATAGAGCACTCTGTAGCATCATTAGAAGCATAAACAATAATAATCCCAAAGGAGTGATTATCAATCCAAATGAGTCGATGTGTGGGGTCGGTCCCATGGTTGACCACACAAGTGTGCCACCATGGGGACAAAAGGGTGATATCTCTGCCATGCCTAGCTTCATGATCAGTACAAAACATCTAACTAGTTGGCCAAATAGAGCAACAAGATGGCACGAGCAAGAAACCAAAATTTTTAACTTCTTAGAGATAAAGTACTTTAATACTATAATATTTTTTCAAATTATCCCTAACATAATACTTTCTAGAGAGGTTTTTTAGACCTCAAAAATTCCATGAGAGGAAATTCATGAGTGGAAATCCCCCATATTGTCAGAGTTTGACTCCTCTTCATTCAGAGAAGAGAAGATTTTTTGCAAAAACTTTGGCGAAACTAACCCAATTTGAATAGGAGGAGAAGAAAATCTCCATTTCTCTTGCACATATTCACCTTCTTCCAATGGCAAGGAAGGACTATGAGACCACCTTTGAGCTCCCGACATGGGAGGAGAAACGTTCAATTGTGCTATCATAACAACAGCAAATTGAGGCATAGCCTTTGGCCTAGGCCATGTTGGAACATTATCAGCCCTAACCGGAGCCTCTTTCCCCTTCATTGAAGGGTTTGAAACATTCTTTGTTGACTCAGGGGCTTTGGAAGCTGACCCAGAGCCACTAGACTTATTTTTCTAGTTCGTAACCGTGGTCCATTTTTCATCAAGTTTTCTAATAGAATTATCCACGTGACAAGGCTTTTTAGATTCTTGTGGTAGAGGAGTATGAGGTACTTCCAAAGGGTAGTCCTTGATCTTGTGGTTTGTATACTAACACCTATAACACATGTTAGGAAGATTAAAATAAGTGACCTTTTGGGTATGCCTGAGAGCTCCAATTTGAATGTAAATAGAGTCTGTCAAATCTTATGAAAGTTCCACTTCAACATAGACCCATTTCTAGGGTTGGGTCTAAAAAAACGTATTTGGCTCAATACAAATGACCCTCCCCAGAGAGGACACAATATGATTTAGAAAAGGCACACAAGGAAAAGGTAAACCTAGAAACTCAATCTAGACTGAGACCCACAACTTGGTGTCATTCGAGATGGCGAAGATCTGGATCCATGCCTAGAAGACTGACAAAGAAGACCTAACATACCAGGGACCATGTGCAAGGATTTCCTAGGCATGATTGACCTTTGCAAAGTGGAATAAGGAAAAACCCTTTGTTAAGTTTTGGACCATATCAAGGAAGACCCCATGAGGGACCTAGGCCCCTTTGACCCATTCCTTAAGCACACTTTCAGGGGGAGTCCTCCCAACAAAATACCTAGCAAGGTTGTGTTCCTCAAGCCATTGAAAAGCAGAATCAAAATAAGGAAAAGGTAAAACCACATCAGCTAGGGAGTCAAAAGACTTACCTTGTCAAAGACTTTCGAAACAAATTTTTGGGGTCATTTTTTTGGAGAAGCCATTAAGTAGAGCCATCAAACTACCAACACCTGCATGAACTATTGGGTTAGAGATAGTTGAAGGAATATTAAAACAAAAAAAAATAGTAAATGTGGTCTTACACACAAGAAAAGAGGAAATTCTTGCACAGTAAGGGTAGTATGATGCAAGAGGGGCCAAGAATGACTGTAGACACAAGAAAACCCTAGCAGAGCTCATACACCCAAAAAATTTTATGTTGGGATGGGAACAAACAATTGGTACATGGTTTTTCACTATCCACCATACAACAATTGTGAAGTCCACCAATATTTCTTGAGGAAACAAAACTGTGAGTTCATCCTCAACAAAATCCCCAACTATTTTAATATGAGGGAATTTAAAGGGAGAGGTGGAGGGTTGACACAAGATAGACCTAGTGCAGGAAAGGATCCTTAGTGGCAAGGGAAATGAGCTCTCACTATGCTACCTCGCGAGCACATCATTATCCCTTCCATCGCAAAGGAGTGTGCTGAGGTAGACACTTTGCAGTTTATCAACTCTTCGACCCAAATTATCATCTAGCATGCTAGTCTTGTAGTACAACACCATCCAAGGGATACTTTGATGGGTAGGATTCCAAGCCATCCTTTTCAGGTTTCTAGGTCATCTTGTACATATGACCCCACAGACACTTAGGAGGATGGTGTGCAAGATATGTCTACAACCACAGGGATGGTGATGGAAACTAACATTTTGAATGAGGCTTTTGACATTGATACTCAGGTAAATGTTAGCATGTTCATTGAATTTAATTTATTAAATTTCATTTTTGAAATGCAATATTAAGTAATTTATTTTAATGATTGTAATAAAATTTTAGGGTCATAGTGTTGATACTGGATACACTTGACCTCCACTTGTTTATTACTCGAGTACATCTACCACTGATGTGTGTAACTAGTAAACAATTATAAATTTATTACATGTGAATTTAGCATTGTTACATGAATGGTATTCTAATATATGATTTTGGATGTTGAATAGGCTAATATTGGAGGTTTCATGGAAACACCTCCTAGTGCCAGTGGACTTGGACAAACCTTCACGTGAGTAATAGAATAAAGAGTTTAATTGATGAATTGTAATTAATGGATTTTTGTAGTTTATATTCATATCATTGATTGCATTGCATTGCACATCTTTCAAACTCAAAGCATTAATTTACATTGCATAACTAATAACTAGATGTTGATAGATGACAAAATTTCAATTACATTATAGTTGTTTAGAAAGTCAGCATAAGAAATGATGCAATTACTTCACATAGCATAAATAATAACTATGATTAGCTTCGAATTTAATTTAGTTTTCATGGAATTGCATGAGACCACTTTTATTGAGGCATTTTTTCAAACAATTCACTATCTTTTCTATGCTATGGATGCTTGGAAGAAATATATGAAAGAATAATAGTAAGCAATAGCATAGACAAGGAAATCATTCGTTTGAAAAAATGCCTCAAATAAATGTGGTCTCATGGTGATGTCCATCACCATGAGACCGAATTTATTTGAAGCATTTTTCCAAACAACTCACTGCCTTTTCTATGCTACCACATTTTCCATACATGTCTACCAAAGCATTTTATCAAATAGTTCACTTCCTTGCTGCTATGGCAAAAAGCCTAAAAAAGGTGCTTTCCAACAAACTATGGATTCATGGACAAAAATCTATCAAATCATTATAGTAAGCAATATCATAGACAAGGTAGTGAGTATTTTAAAAAAATGCCTCAAAGAAATATGGTCTCATGGTGATGGAATGCCATTCCATTAGATCAAGAGACCACATTTCTTCAAGGATTTTTTTCAAATAGCTCACCACCTTTTCTATGCTACCACATTTTCCACACATGTCTAAAAAATCATTTTATCAAAAAGTTCACTTCCTTGTTGCTATGGCTAAAATCCTAAAAAAGGTGTTTTCTAACAAACTATGGATGCTTGGAAAAAATCTATCAAAGCACAATAGTAAGCAATAACAAAGACAAGGCAGTGAGTAGTTTGAAAAGATGCCTCAAAGAAATGTGGTCTCATGGTGATGGAATGCCATTAAATCACCATGAGACCACATTTATTTGAGTCATTTTTTCAAACATCTCATTGCCATTTCCATGCTACCACATTTTCCATACATGTTTACCAAAGCATTTTATCAAATAGTTCACTTCCTTGCTGCTATGGCTAAAAGAATAAAAAAGGTGCTTTCCAATAAAATATGGATGCTCAGAAAAAATCTATCAACTCACAATAGTAAGCAATAACATAGACAAGGGAGTGAGTAGTTTGAAAAACTTCCTTGAAGAAATGTGGTCTCATGGTTATGGAATTGCATTCCATCACCATGAGACCACATTTCTTCGAGACATTTTTTCAAACAGTTCACCTCCATTTCTATGCTATCACATTTTTCATACATCTCTACCAAAGTATTTTATCAAGAAATTCACTTCCTTTTGGCTATGGCTAAAAGAATAAAAAATGTGCTTTCCAAAAAACTATGGATGCTTGGAAAAATCTATCAAAGCATAATAGTAAGCAACAACATAGACAAACTAGTGAGTAGTTTGAAAAAATTCCTTGAAGAAATTTGGTCTCATGGTGATGGAATTCCATTGCATTACCATTCGACCACATTTATTTGAGGATTTTTTTCAAACAACTCTCCACATTTTCTATGTTACCACATTTTCCATACATGTCTACCAAAGTATGTTATCAAACAGTTCACTTCCTTGTTGTTATGGCTAAAATCCTAAAAATGGTGCTTACCAACAAACTATGGATGCTTGAAAAAAATATAGATCAAAGCATAATAGTAAGCAATAGCATAGATAAGGCATTGAGTAGTTTGAAAAAATTCCTCAAAGAAATGCGGTCTCATGGTGATGGAATGTCACTCCATCACCATGAAACCACATTTTTTTGAGGAATTTTTTCAAACAGTTCACCACCTTTTCTATGCTACCACATTTTCCATACATGTCTACAAAATAATTCTATCAAACAGTTCACTTCCTTGTTGCTATGGCTAAAATCCTAAAAAAGGTGCTTTCCAACAAAATATGGATGCTTGGAAAAAATCTATCAAAGCATAATAGTAAGCAATAGCATAGACAAGGCAATGAGTAGTTTGAAAAAATTCCTCAAATAAATGTGGTCTCATTGTGATGGAATTCCATTCCATCACCATGAGACCACATTTCTTTGAGGTATTTTTTCAAATAGCTCACTTCCTTTTCTATTCTACCACATTTTCCATACATGTCTACCAAAGCATTTTATCAAACAATTCACTTCCTTTCTACTATGGCTGCCTAGAAAAGGTGCTTTCCAACAAACTATGGATGCTTGGAAAAATATATCAAAGCATAATAGTAAGAAATAGCATAGACAAGGCAGTGAGTAGTTTGAAAATATGCCTTGAATAAATGTGGTCTCATGGTGATGGAATACCATTCCATCACCATGAGACCACATTTATTTGAGGCATTGTTTCAAATAGCTCACCACCTTTTCTATGCTACCACATTTTCCATACATGTCTACCAAAGAATTTTATCAAATAGATCACTTCCTTGCTATTATGCCTAAAAGCCTAAAAAAGGTTTTTTCCAAAAAACTATGGATGCTTGGAAAAATCTATCAAAGCATAGAAAAGGTAGTGAGTAGTTTGAAAAAATGCCTCGAAGAAATGTGGTCTCGTGGTTTAAAAAAATGAGTTGAAGAAATGTGGTCTCATTTGGATGGAATGTCATTCCATCACCATGAGACCACATTTCTTTGAGGCATTTTTTCAAACTACTCACCGCCTAAAGAATAGAAACCAATCCTTTAGCCAAAATTCCTCTTGAAATTATTTTCAAGGTCCTCATCCTCATCCTCAATTTACCAATCCATGGAACCTTACACCTTTTATTCCACTTTTTCATATCCCCACCCCTCCCTCTTCATGTCATGATCATCCTCCATCTCATAACCAATACCACACTATACCATCTACCCCATCCCAACATAATACCATAGAGAAGTCAATGAATTGTGTTGAAAAAATGCCTCAAAGAAGTGCAGTTTCATGGTGATGGAATTCCATCACCATGATACCACATTTCTTTGAGGTATTTTTTCAAAAAATTCACTACCTTCTCTATGCTACCATAGTTTTCGTACATGTCTACCAAAGCATTTCATCAAATGGTCCACTACCTTACTACTATGAAATCCTAAAACAGGTGCTTTTGAACAAGCTATGGATAGGGAAAATTGCAAGCATGATAGTAAGAAATATATATTTCAATAAGTACTCAAAAATTTGTTCATTATCTCATACATTATAAGCCATGATGTGCATCACTATTGTAGTTTTCATCATTGAATAATTTATTGTTTTATTTTTAGATGTTCCAATCAAAAACACCTCCATGTGTTGATAGGGCAATGGAGCTTGTTGTTTCTACTGCTATAGACTCCTCAATGGATCTCATCGGGGTATGTGGTAGATAACTAAATTTTAATTTACATTCATTGTTATAACTATTAGTTAGTGAAAAATCAAACCATTATTGATTCGTAATTCAATTTCTCTTTAGATGGTTTTTATAAGGATTCAACATGCCACAACATGGGCATGCGAATATTTCCCTTGAGGAGAGTGATCGTCTAGTGGCGATAAGTGATTATTATGTTAAATATATCATTTTTATAATGTGATTTCTATATATTAATTTATTTACTTGTTATTGTAACAGATAAAGCTTGACCAAGAACTAAACCCTAGGCGGAGCACCAAGAGCACTCCTCGACCTCAGAATAAATGAGTGACGGACTTATCACCATCTGACTGACAAGCAAAGAACAAGAGTTTATTTTGAGAGCTTGAAGGGCAATGAGCTATGATTCTAGGGCCCTTTGTTGTATGCCTATATGGCATTTTTTGAAATATTTTGTATTGCATATATTTAATATTGTATTCCTATATGGTATTCTTATAAGCCTATATGGCTATTTTGTATATATTTTATACTTCTATTGACATATATTGATGTATGCCTAGATGGCTATTTGATTAATACAAATCCTTTTTATCAATGGTGTCCATATTTTTATTATAAATCCATAGTTTAATAGACATGAGTTATGTGTATTCAAGTTTATACTTTACAACTTATGTGTATACTTTGTGAGTTGTGTGTATTCAAATGTATACTTTGCAACTTACATGTTTTCATGCATATACCTTGTATTCATGCATATACTTTGTATTAATGCATATACTATGTATTCATGTGTATACTTCAAGGCTTATGTATATTTGAGTACTTGTGTTTCACTTATTCACATGTATGCTTGACTTATACGTGTATACTTATTAATTGGTTAGCCCTAGCATTGCTCATTGCTGTCCTTTATGGTTTTTCTTGAATATTTATTGATTGATTCTAAACAACTTTATTAGTTGATACTAAAAAACTTCAATATTTCCAAAAATTCTTCACCAACAATGTATCATTTACTTATGTGCTAATTCAATATGGAATCCAAAGAAGAATTTAAAAGGGATAAAGCTAGGAGGAGAGGGAAGATAGATATTTATAGTGTAACCTATTATACCTTCTCTATACAAACCTCTAATAGCTCTTGTATGCTTTACTATTCCATTTTCTACTTTTCATATCCCATTTTCATAGGTGGATCATCACTTCTCTCAATTTTATCCTTCTCCTATTCTAGGTCCTCACCTCTACTTGTGGTATTCTAAAATAAGCTCTATTTTGTGGTGGGGACCCACTAAAATTCACAAGTGTCATTAGTTTGTGGTGGGAACCCACTAAGATTCAATTTCTTCTAGGATGTCTAAGTTGGTTGAACGTAGCTCATAGTGATTCAACATGTTTGGGTGTGAAAGAGGACCATGCCCAGTGTAAATGTACCCATCTGAATGCATAGGAACAATCCATTTGGTCATATGAGTTGCAAACTAAAAGTTGCACCACTTTGCAACTTTACACTGCTTGTCTTTGACAACTTTTTCCTTAATTGAAAATTCATCACCATAGGAAAATGACTTTGAGATAGAAAAAACCAAGAGAGGTTATTGTAGAGGAGCCCAATTCAATCTTTTAGCCTTCGAAAAAGAGTTTGTAAGTGTTACGGTTTTCGAGTAACATTCCATCAAAGATTGTTTCCCTTTTGCAATTTGGACTCTTAATGGATTACACCTCATGAACATAACTCAGACTAATTCATCATGTTTGTGTGCAAAAGAGGACCATGCCTAGTGTAAACATACCCATCCAGATGCATTGGAATAGTCTATTTGGTCACATGAGTTGAAGAACGAAAGTTGCACCACTTTGCAACTTTTACACTGCTTGCATTTGACAACTTTTTCCTCAACTAAAAAGTTGTCACCATGGGAAAACACCTTCAAAAAAAAAGAGAGGTTATTATAGAGGAGCCTAATGCAATCTTGTGGCCTCAAATGAAGAGTTTGTAAGTGTCATGGTTTTTGAGTAATAGCCTATCAAAGATTGTAGCCATTTTTCACTTTGGACTCTTAAGGGATTGAGTCAGTTGAATGTAGCTTTGAGTGATTTTTCATGTTTGGTTGCAAAAGAGGACCATGCCTTTCAAGATTCTCTTATAATGGTTACATCATAGGTGCTCATGATGAGACTAACTTCAAATGAATAACTTGAAATTCCCTTGCTAAGCTTGACACACACTTTTATAATGTCTACATCATAGGTGGTCATGATGAGGTTAACTTCAAACGAATAATTTAGTACCATCTGCTAGTGTTGGATTTGGCATATACATTTTAACTTCATTTGGGTTTACAAGCTCCCACCTAAACAAAGAAAAGAGATTTTATATTAATAATCACATAATGACAATCAATTCAAATAAACATGTGATATGTCAATAATCTAAAACTTGTGTGCTCAATTATGCAATATCTTATAACTTATCACTAGTCAATCTAGTCCATTGAATATCTTAAAAAGTAATTTTTATATGAATATCAAGCATACATCCCATCTATCAAGATTAAACTTTAGAGGTTCCTCGAAGTAATGAGGATCAGCATGAATAGAATGTAACCAAACTATTACTTTTCAACCTTTTCAAAACTTGTAACCTGTTATAAAAACAACACAATTTTTAATCTTCCACTTAGTTTACTAATCTATTCAGAATATCCAACATCAATTTTTTTTGCATATTTTTGAGAAAAAATAAAATACCATTGAATGTTATATCCTTTGCCATTGTTCTAAACATAAAGTGTGCTACATTTGCAAGTCTGATAACTTCATCAATCACCTACACACATGATATAAAAATTAGATGATAGCATTGGAATCATAGCATGGGAATCATACAAATTAATGTCCATACTTACAAATTAATAAGAACCAATGTGCATACTTATAAATTAATCCAAAGAACCATTCATGTCTTCTCTACTCTTTATTGTGTCAATTTTTGCCTCATGGTTAGACTCACATACCTTCCACAAGGTCTTGTTCAAAGGTATACCCCCATATTTGATCAAATGAATATTGGATGCCACAACAAGGTTCGAGTAATGAAGAATCTTCTGATGTGTGTCAAAATCCTAAAATAATCAAACATTAATGCTCTTATTTGGGTACCTTCTAGGCCACATTCCAGTAACAACCACTAATCCTATAGGGTATTCAATGTTTTCTCCATCTATAACTAGGGCCTCCAATTTCTTTTTGGCCTCAACACAATGACACAAATAATATTTTTTGCAATAACTACATAAACATTCCCTACATTGATATGTGTAGAAAATTAGATGAAATTAGTCAACATTAAAAATACACTACAAAGTATGATAACAATAGGAATTTCAAAAACTATAAAATTAGATATAAGCTTCATTGGATGAGAGCCATAGTGCTTTCTATTTTGTAGACATAAACTAATACATTGGCATCTTCTGAATAACCAAATCACACCTTTTTGCTTGATTACCATCTTTTGTAATGTATGCCACCATTTTATACTTCTTAAACTCTACTACTTACTTTCCAACTGCATGTGTGTTTTCCATATGTTGGCATACTAGCATATGTTGCAAGCCACCACAATGCTAACATGAACCATCCAAGCATAGTTTCCTAGAGAATATTTGGCCATCCTCTCTTTCACATAATTTTTTTGATAAGAACTCTCTTGAAGATTTTGGTGGAGCATATATACCACAATCATTCAAAACATTATTAGTATGCAAATCTAAACATATATAATGATAAACATCATAATGGTTAGAAAATTCAATATGTAATCTACAATAAGAAGTAGTGCATGCGTGATTTATCTTGGCATAAAAAGGTTTAAGAATTTCAAAATATCTTTGAAAATTTTGAATTTCAGGATAATCCTCTTGAAATTTATGAAAAATTTGTGTTTGAGTCGTATCCAAAAAAAAAATTTGGATGTGGCTCATGTGAATTTGACTACCGATTATCCTTCTTACCACAACCCTTTGATTTGGATATGACCTTTTGTTGTTTTTCCAATAGTCTTCAATTAGTGTTCTTAATGCTTCAACAACCAATTTATCTTTTCATGGGAGTCTCCCAAAGAATGCCCATAATTCAGTTGAATCGATGTCCTCAATTCTTTGGCACCTTTGAATTGATCTTGATAAAAATTTTCTATTAATTCTCAATTGTTGACTCATATTTCTAATGAGACAAGATCTCCTTTTCTTATTACTTACCAAATTCAATGTAATGACACGTCGAGTGACAATTATCTTTGGAGTGTGAGATCTTACCCACACTCTCATAAGTATCCATTAGATTCTTCACAATAGTATTTTCACTTGAGGAATTTGATTTTCTCAACCCAAGAATCTTCATGATGTTTATATACTTTATACCTTGCATCATTTCAACAAATAGTTGACATCTTGTGGTCTCATTTAACTTTTCAAAGAACAATTTCCAAATCTTATCAGAATATCTTCTACAAGTGCATTTTGGAATCATTTTTTTAATGATATCAAGTTTCCACAATCCATCTTGTTCTCTTTCAATTATTTTTGGATTAGATCATGTGAGAATTTTTGCATCAATGTTTCAGATCACACTCCATGATCCATAATTAGGATGAAAGCAATCCATCTTGCTCTCTTTCATTTTTTTTTTTTACAAGTGTGTTTTGGAATCTTACCTTCCATTGGCTACACAATATTCTCATCAATATTAATCAAAAACTTTTCCTTTCTATGCAAAATTCTAGGTGGTGTTCTCCTAGGCATATACAACTCAACATTAGAAAATTTATCAATATTTAAGTGAGATGGGCTAGATTGCATACCTTTGATCGAGGGTAGAATAGATGAAATACCTTGAGGTTGACATGGGGATGATGGCATACCTCCTTACTCAAATGTTAGTGATGATGTACTCTCAACTTGAGATGTGGTGGATGGTGTCCCTCCATATTCACTTGTAGTACTAGATAGTTTTCCTCCATATTCACTTGTGGTAGATGGTGTCCCTCCATATTCACTTGTAGTAGATGGTGTCCCTTTGTATTCACTTGTAGTAGAGGGTGTAGTGTATAAAAATGTGTACCTTACTTGATATGGTAAAAATTAATGATAAATTGGATTTAAGGTTGCCTTGGTTTAGTGTTGTGAGGTGTTTTACACATCCACATTAGGTTTGCCAGGGCCTTTTTAAGCTGAATTAACTTAACTCTGCCTTAATTTAATGTTGTAAAATGTATTTATCTACATTTTTACATTAAATTTGGGAGGCTTGTAAATCAAGTGGACCTAATCTAGTCTTGTAATGTGTTCTACACATTCATATGGTATTTAGTGCCTTTCTAAGTTAAATGGACTCAATTTTTCCTTAATTTAGTGTTGTAAAGTGTGTTTATTTACACTTTCACAATGGAGTTTGGGCCCCATTGCATTCATGACCTTTATATCATCATTAATTTTCCCCTATGACCCCATATTGTGCATCCCAAGGTATATTTTGATAAAATACCTAACAAAATCAACATAAAAGCTTAAAATATTCATACCCGAACACTCGGGTATGTGCAGGATCATCATGGAAAAAAACAAGCCCTTAAGTGGCAAAAATTTCAAAAAATCAAAGTTAGGCAACTTGACATAAAAATTTCAATAAGTTATCTATACTATTTCAAAAATATGTAAGAATAGAATTTGTAGAAAATTGAATGTATTTTCTAAACTACTAGGTTTTTCTAAAAAAAAATTATTTGGTGAAAATTTGAAATTTCAATGTAGTAGTATTTAAATTTTAGGAAAAAAATAAGAAGTAAATGTCTATCTGATGACCCTAACCACAATAAAAAATTTAATTTTTTTTAAGATATAAGTAGAGGAATCGTGTCCCAATGTGATGCATATTATTTTGTAATTTTTTTCCAAGTAAATAATTAATTATGAATTTTTTATTACAATGTTTAAAAAATATAAAAACTTGTATGTCTAACCACCTTAACTTGGTCAAAACTTCATGAAATTCATTTTTTTCAAATCCTAATGTATGTGAAGCATAGAATGTGACACATGTTTCGGATTCAAAAAATGTGATACTATTTGAAAGCTATAGATGTTTTTCAATCAGCCTATCAATCAAGACTTTAGACATAATTCAAATAGAAAATGAATAGTAATTATTTATTAAATTCAAAGTAAAGTATAATTTATATTGGTGGAAAGATGAGAATCTCCTTTAAAAACCCTTTCTGTTTCATCAATTTTAGGTAAAAAAAATCATCATCCACATACCCATCATATCGCCACTTTTTGGCCCATCATGCCCATCATGATCCTACACATACCCACTCTAGCATAAAAATAGCCCCTATGGGACCCATTCACCACCTTGGGTGAATGATTCCCATCCAGGTGGGACTTAGTTTCCTAGGATGGTGAATGAGTCGCATTTGGCCTATTTTTAAGGCTTTCAGCAAGAAAAATGCGTTTTTAGTTCAAATTTCTTCAATGTTGGCCTTGGGGATCAAATTAATGATCATGCGAGTAGATTGTCTATATAAGAAATCTTTCAAATCCTCATTTCATGTAAAAAATAGCAAGCAACATAATCCTACATGTTATCAAGTCAAGCAAGCAAGGGTTAAGCATTCCAAGGTCATCAAGATAGCTTTCAAGATCAATTCTAAGACATTCAAGAGCAAGAATCTTCATCAATTGTTGTAGCAACTCAAGATCCATCATCATCGAAAGGTTCTAATTGCATTACTTTATGTTTATCCTTCATTATCTTATTTCATAATTTGGTTTACTTAACTAAAAGGGGTTTGACCAAGGCAAACCCCAATTCCATAATAATCAACTTTTTTTCTCTCTCTCTTTGTGTAATTACAGATCTAGGTGCTTTGAAGGCTTGGAGATGATTGAAGAATGGGTTTCAAACTTTTTGGAGTCATATCCCTTCTTGCAATGTCAAAATATTCACAAAAAGTCACTTACAGTCTTGAAAATCAAGGTTTCAGATTCAAAAACCTGGAGGTACAGATTGAGCAAATTGAGAAGAGCAGATCCATACTTTGAATTTCTAGAAAATCCAAACTGGACTCATTCACCAAGAGTGGTGAATGAGTCACACTGTAGATTTTTTCAAATATATTTGCAGATTTGTATACCCATTTGGCTGAAACTTGCTCTGATACAATTTTCTAGAACTGAGATTCATTTTCCCAAAATGGCGAATGAGTCCCATCAGGCCTAAAAAGTAGCAATTTCAGGATTTTAGAGCTCCATTCCATCTCTCTCCAGAATCCAGGTACACACTTTCAATTTTGTAGCTTTTCTGTTTTATTTCATGATCATTTCTAGGTCATTTTACATATCACACTATGTTTTCTAATTCATTGTCTTTTCCAAGTTTAAACTTGGTGTCGAACCACTCATTAGACATCATTCAATCCCTAGAACCTTCCCTTTACCAAATTTCAATCTCCTTTGCATTGAAATCTCAAGGATTTGTTCTTGAGTGAAGTGGTTGGAAAATTGTCTCTCTCCTTTTAGGTCCAAAACCATAGACGCAAAATAAATTCCCACAATTTTCTTCATTTTAGAGGGTGTGTCTCCAACTACAGGATTCAAATCTTTCTTAGCACTATTCTTTTTCATTTGTGCCCTTTATTCCACCAATGCCTTTTCTCTTTTTGATGGTTAAGGTTCCTCTTCAATTGGAATTTTTTCATTAATTGTATCCAATTTATTCTTCTGATGATGTTCCCTCATCCATTCTTTTTTCTTTTCTTTATTAGTTTCATACTCTTCCTATGTTGGTTTATTCCTTGTTCATTTTCTCAGCATGGTGGATAATTTTACCTGCAACACTTTAAATAGAAAAATATTAGTTCCTAAAAAATGAACCCATGCAAATAAATTCCTTAAAGAAATGCAGTCATGTGGCATGCCATGATTGCAAGATAGGCTCAAAATGGAAGCATGGACAAGACATGTGAATTTCTTGACATTAATTTTTTGGTAGGCATGTATGTAAAATGTGGTACCTTTGACAAGCTAGTGAGCTCACTAGCTTGTCAATGCAGTAGGGTTGACAAAGTAGGGAGTTTTTTGAAAAAATTCCTCATAGAAATGGGGATCATTGTGAGACCCCATTTTTATAAGGAATTTTTTTAAATGGACCCTACCTTGTCAACCCTACTACATTAATAAGTTAGTGAGCTCACTAGCTTGTCGATTCTCACATGAATTTTTTGATCCAATTCCTTAAAGAAATGTGGCCTTGTGGCATGCCATGATTACAATATAGGATCAAAATGGAAGCATGGACAAGGCATGTGAATTTTTTGACATTAATGTTTTGGAAGACATGTATTCAAAATATGGTACGTTTGAAAAGTTAGTGAATATTGACAAGGTACATGAATGTTTGAAAAAATTACCTCATAGAAATGGGGTCTTGGTCTTATGGCATGCCATGATTGCAAGATAGGCCACACCTTTTCCCATGTTGCTAACTTATCCTTTAATAAAGAGTCTTGAAACAATGGAGAGAAGGGTTACAATCCCTTGTAGGTAGAGTAATCAAGGAAACATTAAAAATATATCACAAATTTTAAAATGCACATTGCCATGAGACCCCATTTCTTTGAGGAATTTCTTCAAATAGATAATTCCCTTATCTATGTTGTTTGATAAAATTATTTAGTATACATGTATGGAAAATTTGGTAGCATAGACAAGGAAATCAGTTGCTTGGTAGAACTGTTTGGAAAAATACGTCAATGAGATATGTCCTTGTGGACTAGAATAATTGCGGGATATGCAAAAAATGGATTTGTTGAAAAGGATTTAGAAAATTTCAAGCATATGCAATTTCTAGGAGTAAAACAAAATTACACTACATTTTCCAACATCCCCCATGCCTATACCAAAATGAAAGCTTTGGAAAGGGGTATGCACATCCATAGAAAAGGATTGAGAAATGATGTATTATTTTACATACTTATAACTTCTCTCATATATTTTTGTATACAACATGTGGAAGTGTACACAAGGTAGGTCAATTTTTTTTAAAAATTCCTCAAAGAGATGCAGTTTAAAAATGTAATTGGCAAGTGTAAAGAATTGTGTAATTTAAAATGTGCATTGGCAAGCTAAGGTTATAATGACAAACAAACAATGATGAACATGGAAAATGAAAATTAACAAAATCAAATAAAGCCAAAATAGAATGAAAGAAAATATAAATAAAATGTGTAAAGACTTCACATACCTAAAAAATAGAGATTTGAATGGAGGAGTTCTATGAAACTATGTAGCTTTTGCTTCTTCTTGCATCAAACACCTCAAAAATTTGACTTTTTCAAAAGCTTGTTTGCTTTTCAATGTTCAATTGTATATAACTCTTGAATGGAATTGAGACTTGAATTGATATTATATGCCTTTTGATGTGAAAACTCTGCTATTTCATGCAAAGGTGGTGGAAAGATCATAAAAAAGGTTGAAGAATGTGAAAAACTTGCATGCACACTTCAAAAAGGCATCAAAAAGATTCTTTTTGTTGGGACATGTGCATAACTAGTAGAATATGCAAAATGTGGGCCTAAAGATCATGGGTATATTGAGTTTTCTTACTATTTTTAGAGCAAGACAAAATGCACACTTTCTAATGTGCTTGTGTTATAACACAAGCATGTTATGACTTGCTAAACAAATGGCTAAATCTCAACTTATTCAAAACAAACGCACATTATGAGAAAGTTGATTTTTTATAAGTTTCTTTTCTCTCTCTATCCTTATCCATCCATCCCCCTTAGCCATCTAGGTATCTCACTTATCCTAATTTCTTCTCCTTTGTCTCTCTTCCCTCTCCACCCTCCTTCCTCTCTCTCCTCTCTCCCTCTCTCTCCCCCCCTCCCTCCTCCTCCTCACTCTCCTCCATCTCCTCCCTCTCCATTCCTCTCGGTCTCCCTTCCTTCTAAGATCTACCTATCTTTCTCCTTCCCCCCTCTCTCCATGTCTCTCCTCCCTCCTCTCTATCTCCCTTCCTTCCATTCCCTTCCTCCTCCTTACCCTCCACCAACCATCCCAAACCCAAACCCTCCAGCCCTCAACCCAAAACCCTCTACCCTCAGCCCAACCTAAACCTCCAACCCCTCCTACCACAACCATTCCCTCCCCTCACCATCGGCCGCCTTTCCATTCCTCAACCCCTCCATTCCCTCACCCTAAATTGACCCTTGCCCTCCTAGCCCTCAGCCATACCCTCACCTTAACCCCTCAATCCCTATCCTTAGACCTTATTCTGCTCTCCTGCCACCCCTCCATTTAAACCTCCTTCCACCCTCCCTAATCCTCATCCATACCTAACTGTCATATATAGATCCTTGAACCTCCAATTATCCAGCCCTACCATATACATTGGATCATCAACCCATCTATATTTTTGTCCCCTCTTCTCTCCTTCTCTCTATCTCTTGTCCTTCATCTCTCCTCCATCCATCCTCCATTTCCTCCATCCTTTCCCTACCCTCAACCTCCCAAACCTCCAAACACTCCACCTTCTCCCCTAACCCTTCCTAAACCGTCCCCATACCATCAGCCTCAACCCCTAAAACCCTAACCTCTACCTCTACAAGCCTTCAAACCCTTAATACCAGCCTCAAGCCCTACCCTATACCCTTGATTCTCAACTAATCCCTCAATCAGCTGTCAGCCTTAGTTAACCTATCCCTCAACCCTCAGCCCTAGCCCTCTCCTCAAGGCTCCCTTGTCCTCCACGTTCAGCCATTCTCACCCTAGCATTGGATTCCTCCAGCACGTCGGATCTCAACCTGGGCCTGACCCCTGATCCATTTCTTCCTTTCTATCTGACCTCTCCTCCTGGTTCTCTATCCACTCTCCATAATCCTCTCTTCTATCTTTATCTCCCCCATTGTCCATCTTCTTCTCCCTATCTCCATCCCTATTCCATTCCCTCTCCACTTCTCCATCTCCTCCTTTCTCTCTCCCCCTCCTTCTCCATCCCCCCCTCTGTCTATCTTTCCCTCCTCTCCTCTCCTCTCTCCCTCTATCTTGTTCTCTCTCTCCCCCCCTCTCTTCCCTCCTCCCTTCAGCCCCTCTCTCCAGCCCTTCTCCTCTCTCTCTATCTCTCTATCTGATATTAAGTAGACATAATACATACAAACATACATACAAGCATACATACATATGTACACACAATCTTACATGCATATAAGCATGCATGTACATATGTACATACAATCTTACATACATATAGGAATACACACATACATACATGCATACAAGCATGTATACATACATACATGTCATACAAGCATACATACATGAACAATAAAGTAGAATTTAACACAAAGAAATACATAATGTGATCATGTTATATTGTGTGTGTGTTATGTCTTGCTAGACATGCATTGGGCACAAATGCAAAAACCATGTCAAAACTAAGAAATAACGTGAGTGCATTACAATGTGCTGGAATTATTTCTTGCTTTGGGAATCCCCAAGCCTTGGGCTTGGTGTTTTCCTTGGAATACTAGCCCAAAGGCTTGGAGTGTCTTCCCAACATCCAAAGATGTGTTTTTGCAAATTCTACAATATTTCACATAATCATGTTCATGCTAAGCATCAAGTTTGCACATGTTTCAATGTTGAACAAATCAAACACCTAGGTAATGTTAGGCTCTCTCTTGGATATCTAATGATGCAATTTTTTTCCCATTTTGATAATGTTAAGCCTTTGATCTACAATTTCTTTTGTTTGTGTCTGTTTTTTGGTAAAATCCAGTGTTTGGTGTTTTTTCGTTATAAATTAACCATTCATCAAAATTTCAAATAAATTACATTTTTAGAAACTAGACTCTGTTCTATGCATATTTAAAATAATTCAATTAGTTTCCAAATTTATAGGGGTAGCATGGCCAAAATTCTATTTTCCAAGAAGTTTCCACTTTGAAAATTAGTAAAAAATAAAATATTCATTAAAAAATTATCACAATTATTGAGCATAAACTACATACTATTAGCAAATTTCTCACCAAACTGATTTTAAAAATACTAGAAAAAGTTAACTGTGCTAGGGAGCCACAAACGTTTCTATGTTATGTTTTTATGAAAAAAATAGTACCAATTTTTGTGGTCCCCTCTTTTGAACCCCTTAATCTCAACCATTTAAAAAAAATTGTATTTTAGAAAGTATACTTGGAGCACTATGATCCTTGTTATTTTTGCATCTCAAAATTTTAAGTGTAACTATCCTCAATTTCACATCCAAGGTCAGTATTTCTTGATTTTAGAAAAAAAAAGTGGCCACTTAAGCCCCCTTTTTGGTCCCCCATCTTTTTACACTTACCCTTGAATAAGAGGAAATTTCCTATCCTAGGAATGTTACAAATATGTAACAAGGTATTCAAGAGGTTGGGTTAAACCTAATTGGTCAATTAGACCAATATAAGTGTGTTATCACTTTTGTATGGAATCTTGTTTATGTTATTTGAATATTGAGGTCGAACCAAAAAAAGAGTTTTCATAGGTCAATAGAGTTTCCAAGTCAACCAAGGGGGTGTGTGAACATACAACGCCGCTTCATAGAATGTGGGCTTATATATATATGTATGAAAAATGTGGCCAGAGTAAGTGTAGAATCCACTGTGTACACTTTATTGGTTCACTGTGAGTGAGGATTGCATAGCTATTAGGGAGTTTCATGCATGTTTTTCTGGTATCCAATGTATTACAGCACTAGTTATGTAGGTAGGATACAACTCCATGCTCAAGTAGGCATTATTATAGAGGTTTTTGATACCAAACTCTTCATTGAAGGGTAGAGCCATCTTATCGATTAGGAAGATGTGTAGGGGACCACTTAAGTCTATGGTTGGATGAAAATAACTTGGGTGTTGCTCTCCCTCATGCATTTGGTAGCTCAAACTTTTAAAATAGAAGAAGATGAAGATTTGTGTTCTAGATGTAGACATATTGACCATTATACTCTTGTACCATTAAGCTTTTATAAGCTATGAGTTGTAAATATGATCTTGAATCTCTTGTAAATTGTATTTGAAAGATGAATTCATTAATTCATATTATGTAATTTTATTTCTTTCATGCAATGTAATAAGAAATGGTTTATTTCAAATTGAAAATGTGATATTGAGAAGGAAAATTTTATTTCTTTGTTTTGAAAACTTGAACTATTCACATTCGAAGTTAAAAACTTTGATAAAAATAGTAGGGTAAAATTTTGGTATGTTACAAGATGTATTTTCACCATCATAAGATAAATAAGTGTTCTCATCAACACTAAACACAAATTCTCCAAAGTATGCTAAAAAATTCAAGAGATAAGAGAAGCAAAGCTTATGGTGATAAGAAGGGAGATCATAATAGACACCCAGGAATTCTTCTAGAGCTTCCTCTAAAGAGAAAATGTCTAGAGGAACTTCATTAGAGTCTACTTTGCTTTCAATATATTTTGGATGGACAAGTTTAGAGGAAGAAAATCAGGAAAAATCCATGTTGACATTCAACCATGAATTTTCGTTAGATGTTTTGATGTGGTATCCAAGTTCAGTCTTAGAGTCATGTGGACTATCCCATAGATGGACTTTAATACCTTGTTCATCACACCCATAACCCTTACCTCTGCAACCAAACTTATATAATATGTAAAATCCTATTTCATAACACAATTGCAATTCCTAAGAAGGAGGATTAGTAGAAAGAGCATAATCCATACTATATGTATCACCCTTCTTTACAAAAGCATATTCGTCCTTCTTAGTGGAGGTGAATGAGAAATTTTGAATATATAGATGGATTAGATATACTTTGTACTCCTTGATGTAATACTTGGTGAAGTCCAAAGATCCTTAATCTCCACCTAGACACACATTAGATTTATGAGAAGAAGTAGGAGTAGAATTAGGACTTTCTTCTTCTTTAGGAGAATCTTATTCAATGAAATTATTCTCAAGGGTATCCCTTGCAAGAGACACCACATGAGTATTTTTTGAAGAATTGGAAGATAGTGAAGGAATGCAATTATGAAAGGTAGGTGTAATGGAGGCATGACTAGTTGCTACCATTTGAAGTATATGTATAGCATTAGGGTCAACCTTGATTATAACTACCTGATTATTAACAAAAAAAATAGTAGAACCATGAAGGGTAGAAGTGACTATTCCTAAATCATGAATCCAAGGTCTACCTAAGAGGAGATTATACAATAAAGGTCTTGGCATAACATACACTAGGGTAGAAATGGTGATCAATCCTATATTTAGGGGGAAAATAATGGTGCCCATGTTATAGCTCGTTGTGTTATTACTGATTTACTTTTACTGAGTTGGGTGAAAATCCTTTAGATGTATATGTTTATGCTTTATATATCTTGGAAATATAACAAATAATTTTTTTATTCAATTTGATGTTTTATAATGATTTAGACAATAAAATATATGATGCAAACGGTTGTAATTGGTTTGGCTAATTACTATTGTAATGCACTTAGTTGGATGCAAGAAGATATTCAAGCTTCTGGAAGAAAAGGGAAGTATAACTTAGGAGAATAAATTGGTTGTGTTACCCTTAATGAGCCTAACTAAGCTTTCACACACTCACCTCTAGTTTAGTGAAGTTGAGTCAATAGTTTGGGAAAAGGTAAGTTAACCTTAGCCTTGTTTGTGTATGATTTAGAGGACGTTATGATCTTGTCACTAATTTTTTTTGAAAATGTGATTGAGTCTCTTTATCATGTGTGAGTTCTTCTTTATGTCTTATATTTTAATCGATGAGATATGTATATAAAATGTATATATATGTATATATGTACATGTCTA
>VDFB02058242.1:598848662-598864785 GCA_007258455.2 Sequoia sempervirens
AAAGCATCAAACAAGTTTTTTAGGGTCTGTAAAAAAAAATCCTTCACTATGTCTTTAGCCTCATTAGATCTCAAAAACACCACTTCGGTTCCTCCTTTTCATTCCAAAAACTCACATTCTCAGCCTAAGATAACATCACTAGCCCTATAGACACCTTACCACTATTGAAAGAAACATGAAACTTGAAAACAACATATTACAAGACTTTCCTTTGAATCATAGGTCACCACAGTAGGAGGAAAGGCTCCATCTTTAAATTAAAGTAAAACTCATACCCTACTGGTCTGTACAGGCTGATCATGATGAATGGAGTGTTTCATTCACTGAAACAACCAAAGGAGTCTCAAAATATATTGAAGTCCAAGTTAAGACCTGCCACCATGGTGATTTATGAATTTCTAATCATGGGAGGCCTGTACTAGGCCGTACACAGGAAAAAGAAACTGAAAACATAGAAAAAAAAACTTGAAACTCCACAATTTAGGTATTCAGTAGAGCACCAAATCCTCAAAATAAATTCATTGAAACCTTTATTCGAGCTTGTATTATTTTTTTATAAATTTTCAAATCAGGATTCCCAACTTCCTTTAATGCCCATAACCACCCTTGGACCACCAAACCTTCATTAAAGCTAAAATTACTAGTATTAGCAATGGTTTGCTTAATAAGCTTCATTATGAAAATTTATTGTTCTATAGACCTAGGACCATTTAGACACCTTTATTTTACCCATTACAAAACCTTTCAACATATCCACCAATCACCAATGCTTGTTTTGTACCAAACTACACAAATTATCAAGTTTTCTATGCTTTTATGGGCCCAAATTAGCCCACTTTTACAAAGGGACCACCTTCAAAACTTGTCCAAATATCCTGAAACCTTGGGGTAGCACTTTATATCTATCAAAACTTCAAATTATAGCATTAGATTCCAAAGATTCAATCATTTACCACCCAAACCATAAAACGCTCTCTCTAGGCTTAGAAACCCTATGTTTTATTGAAAGTAGCACTTGCCAAACACTCCAAAACTTGAAAATTGTTGAAACAAGCCTCATATACCCTAATCATGCTCAATATAACATAAAATAATGTTTTCTAACTCATAAACTCAATTTCAGTCACCAAAAGCTCAATTTTGTTAAGGAAAACTCAACATTTCCTCATTTAGTTTGATGCCCAATCCAAGATCATCCTCCATTCAAGTTTATCATGACCTTTTATAATGTTTCCCTCTTAAAATAAACACTTCAACTTTGAAAACTAACTTTTGAAAGAGGTGACCGTTGGTGTCCCTCTTTAATAGACTTTTACAACCCTTTACTATTAGTTAATTTGACTTGACTTAGCACTTTTTACACAGGTAAAATTATTCATCATGTTGAAGAAACAAACTGCTAAAAGGAAAAAACTAATAGATGACTAGCTCCAAGCCTTCAGAGATAAAGAGAAAAAATGGATGAGAGAATATTGTGAAAAGCAGAAATTGGGAACGATTGACGAAAACAAGCCATTTGAAGAGGAACCTCAACTATCAAAAAGAGAAAATAAATTGGCAGTACAAAGGGCATGAATGTGAAAGAGTCATGCTAGGGGAGATGCAGATACCATAGTTAGAGACACACCCTCTACGGCAAGTGAATACGAAGGGACACCATTAAGCACAAGCTAATATGGAGGGACACCATCTACCACAAGTGAGTATGGTTGGACACCATCCACCACATCTGAAGTTGAGAGTACATCATCACTCATATTTTATGAACAAGTTATGCCATCATCCCCACATAAACCTCAAGGTATGTATTCTATTCCACCCTTAGTCAAAGGTACGCAATCTAGCCCACCTCAATTAATATTGATAAAATTTCTAATG
Source organism: Sequoia sempervirens (assembly GCA_007258455.2). Classification (NCBI taxonomy): domain Eukaryota; kingdom Viridiplantae; phylum Streptophyta; class Pinopsida; order Cupressales; family Cupressaceae; genus Sequoia; species Sequoia sempervirens. The sequence continues at coordinate 598,850,541 of VDFB02058242.1, forward strand.
TTGAGATGTATGTACCTATGAGAACACCACCTAGAATTTTGCATAGAAAGACAAAGTTTTTGAGGGTATGTGTAGGATCATCATGGAAAAAATAGGCCCTTAAGTGGCAAAAAATTCAGAAAAATCAGAGTTAGACAACTTGATGTAAAATTTGAATAAGTTATCTATATTATTTCAAAAATATGGAAGAATAGAATTTAGCAAATTGAATGTAGTTTCTAAACTACTAGGTTTATTTAAAAAATAAAAATCTATTTGGTGAAAATTAAAATTTCAATGTAGTGGTACTTAAATTTCAGGGAAAAAATAAGAAATAGGTTGTGCAATACGGCCCCTAACAATAAATGATAATATTTTTTTAATATTTTAGATATAAGTAGAGGACTCATGCCCCAATCTGATGCATTTTTTTGTAATTTTTTTCCAAGTCAATTAATTATGAATTTTATATTACAACTTTTAAAAAAATATAAAAACTCATATGTCTAACCACCTTAACTTGGTCAAAACTTCACGAAATTAACTTTTTCTTTTTTCAATCCTATAGTATGTGAAGCATAGAATGTGACGCATGTTTTGGATTCAAAAAATGTGATACCGTTTGAAAGCTATAGATGTTTTTCAATCAGCCTATCAATTAGGACTTTAGTCATAATTTGAATAGAAAATGAATAATAATTATTTATTAAATTCAAATTAAAGTGCAATTTATATCAATGGAAAGGTGAGAATGTCCTTTAAAAACCCTTTTTGTTTTATCAATTTTGGGTAAAAAAATAGTCGTCAGGCACATACCCATCATATTTCCACTTTTTGGCTCATCATGATCCTGCACATACCCTTGATTAATATTGATGAGGATATTTTGTAGCACATGGAAGGTAAGATTCTAGAATGCACTTGTAGAAGATATGTTGATAAGATTTGGAAAATGTTCTTTGAAAGGATAAATGGGACTGCAAGATGTCAACTATTTGTTCAAATGATGTGGGGTTTACAATATAGAAACATCATGAAGACTCTTGGGTTGAGAACATCGAATACATCAAGTGAAAAGACTATTATAGAGAATCTAATGGATGCTTATGAGAGTGTGGGTAAGACCTCACGCTCAAAGGATAGTAATGTCAGTTGACATGTCATTACATCGAATTTGGTAAGCTATCAAACAAAGAGATCTTGTCTCATTAAAAACACAAGTGAGCAAATGGGAATTAGTAGAAAAACTTTATCAAAAGCCATTCAAAGGTGACAGAATTCAAGGCACTGATTCAAATGAATTATGAGAATTCTCAAGAAGAATGCCACATAAAGATAAAAAAATTATTGAAGCATTAAGAACACTAATTCAAGATTATTGGTAGAATAATACAAGGCCATCTTTGAATCAAAGGGATTTCATAAGGAGAATTGGTAGTTGGAACCATGAGCCACATCCAAAGCATTTTTTGGATATAACTCAAACCCAATTTTTTCATAAATTTCAAAATTTTTATCCTCAAATTAGTATTTCTCAAAGATTTTTTGAAATGCTTAAACATTTTTATGTCAAGATAAATCACACACATTCTACTTGTTGTAGACTACATATTGAATTCGCTAACCATTATGATGTTTATCGTTCTATATGTTAGATTTGCATACTAACGATGTTTTGCAAGATTGTGGCATAGAAGCCCCACCAAAATCTTCAAGAGAGTTCTTATAAAAAAAAATATGTCAAATAGAGGATGGTCAAATATTCTACAGGACAACATGCTTGGATGGTTCATGTGAGTGTTGCGGTGGCTTGCAACAAATGCCAGTATGTCAACATATGGAAAGCACATATGAGGTGGGACATAAACTAGTATATTTCAGGAAGCATAAAATAGTGGCATACGCTACAAAAGATGGGTCTCAATCAAAAAGGTGTGATTTGGTTATTGAGAAGATTCCAGTGTATCAGTTTATGTCCATGTTTTGTGAGAATCTAATGTATGAGTATGCAACACATACCCATAGAGTCTGATGGTTAGACACACAATTCAAGCTATGTATGGACACCTTTCTAGTTGGTAGCATAGTATTAGTGGTTGAATTTGTAGAGAACTACACTCTACAGCCACAGTGTGAGGTGCAGTCATAGTATTACAACTCCACACAAGTTTCGATATTTGTGCACATAGCATTTATTTAGGTAGTTGATAGTACAGAGGACCAAAGGAAGGTATTAAGGGAGTATCACTTTTATATTAGTGATGATCGCATACATCCTCTAGAGTTCATGCCAGGTTGCTTCCAGATGCTATATAGTGATTTGGCTCGGAGGGGCATAGCATATGGTCAGCATATAATATGGTCGGATAACTATGCAACATAGTTCAAGAACACACACATGTTCTACTGGTTGTGCAGGATACATCTCACTACAGTTGTTCAACATATGTGGAAATTTTGTGAGGCTTTACATGGAAAGGGGGAGCATGATGGTGCAAGAGCATGCATGAAAAGAGCATTAGCATGAGAAGAGTTAAAGTATAAAGATAGTGCAAAGTTGACAGATGCAAGTTCAATCATCGAGTGGTGTAATGCTTTGATGGGTCTAGGTAATGAAGGTATGTCTTCAGTTCATAGATTTTTTTGGTTGATGGATGATACTAACATTGCACCATATGAGGAGTTTTGTACACTAACAAGATCAAGTGAGCTATACTCTTTCCTTACCTCAAATGTAGGTTCATGGAGTATCGATACACATAAGATGGAATGCTTTTGTTCTTCATTTACAATTCAAGCCTGGAATGATTGTGAGTTAGGGGAGTGGGGTGACAAATGGTTACAAGTTATCTTAGCCCACTTCACACATATCTCCCTCCGACGACATTGGAACTAACATAGATGGAATCATCGGTTGACTTTGACCATGTATCAAATCTAGTTCAACAGGTAATATATCTACTTGCTTAGTTTTTGAAATTCCATATTGTTATCTTACTTTTTACTGTATTTGTAATGTTCACTAATTTCAAGTGATTTTCTGCACATATCAATGCAGGGCATGTTTATGCAGTTATTGCAAATGAAGAAAATGAAGAGGGAACAAACTATTACTTGTGTCATTGTGTTGAGGCCAAAAAGAAATTGGAAGCCCCAGTTATAGATGGAGAAAACATTGAATACCCTACAAGATCAGTTGTTGTCACTAGAATGTGGCTTAGAAGGTACCCACATAAGAGTGTTAAACATTGGTTTGAGGACTTTGACATGCATCGTAAGATTCTTCATTACTCAAACCTTGTGCTGGCATCCAATGTTCGTTTGAGAAAATATGGGGATAGACCTTTGAACAAGACCTTGTGGAAGGTCTGTGAGTTTGACCATGAGGCAATACTTGACACAATAAAGAGTAGAGCAGATTTGGATGGTTCATTGGATTAATTTTTAAGTATATGCACAATGGTTCTTATTAATTTATACTTGTATCCACGCTAATTTGTTTGATGCCAATGCTATTATGTCTTATTTTACTTTGCATGTCTGTAAGTTACCCGGTAAACATTGATTGGTGTCCCCTTGCAGAAAATGCAGATTTATGAGCCATCCAAGAGAATCTCAGGCATAAAAGCAATGCAACATCCCTATTTTGATGATCTTGAAAAATCTCAATTATGATTTTCAGCCATTAAAAAAGTGTGTGCGAAGCTTGGTGAGGGAATTTCAAGTTATTCATTTGAAGTTAACCTTATCATGAGCACCTATGATGTAGACATTATAGGAGCATCTCAAATTTTAAGATATTGTAGATTCATGACAGGTGTTGTGTACAATAGGTATCTTGGAACTCACAGTGAAGATGTATGACCAGGAGTGACTAAGTTGATAGACTTCCATGTCTATCTATAAGTGCCTTCCATCTATTTTCATTTCATTTCCATTTTGGATGAAAATTGATTAGCAAAAAATGATTAGTCTCTCCTTGTAGAAAATGTTGATTTTTGAGCCATCGAAGAGAATTTTAGCAAAAAAAGAAATGGAGCATCCTTATTTTGATGATCTTGACAAATCTCAATTCTAATTTGAAGCCATTATAAAAGAGTGTTTGAAGCTTTGCGAGGGAATCTCAAGTTACTCATTTGAAGTTAACCTCTAAATGAGAACCTATGATGCAGACATTATAAGAAAATCTTGAATGTATGAGTGACATTGTAAAATATCTATGAGAACAGAGTACCTAATGCATTGCAATGAGATTTGTACTTGTAATTATATTTATTGAAATATTGAAATTTGGTGCAAGGGCACCAAAGTTATTGAACAAATTTGGTTCATGGAATTATTTTAAGTTAGTAAATTGTGTTTTGAGTAAATTGTCAATTGAATAAGGCCATATTACATGGTGAATTGATTTATAATATAATAATTCATGTTAGTTACAAGCTCAATAGTTAGGCATGATTGGAAAGATGTAGAATCATTTGTAAAGGATAGATTTAAAGCCTCTTGAAGGCTCAGACACAATGTAATTTTCGTGTAGGAGCACCTAGTCTCCTAGTTGCAAAATTTCACTTTTTCAAGGTTGATAGGTGGTCAATAGATTAGATTAAGGTTTTCTATGTTTATTTATGCTAAATAAGGTCAATCAAGACCATTTAAGGTGTATTAGGGTGATTTTTTGAGTCTCGGTGGTCAAATGTGCAAAAAAAATGCATTCTTGCTACAAAATTATCAATATTTGAATTTGGTTGTAAATATGCAAGAATGAGGTCTAAGAGTTTGATATACCATTTGTTGATGGTGTTTTCTGCACAGCAACAACTTAGACAGAATACAATATTCTATCTCTCTTGAAAGGTAATCCTCAACAATAAATTACTGAAAATCACCCCAAGGTCTCTCGGGTGTTAGGTCATAACAGTGCATAAACAGCTCAGATAATTATGTGAAAATGCTGGTAATCACAAAGGGACCTTACTACAAGCAAACTGTATCTTTCAACTTATCAGATCTGACAATATGATGATCTTAAATCCTAAATCTAACCAAATGATAAAGAAATAGCAAAAGATAAGGGTGCAAGGAAGAATCTAAACTACTCCTAAAATGAACAATGTAAATAACAGATATTTGGAATGGACCTATCTCAAATAACCAGTTCTTGATCAACCCACAATGCAATCTTACAAGAACGGTGCAATCTTCTAAGGTATGTAAATTTTCAAATCATAGACTTGCATCTACAATCGAACTTAAGCACATTGAATATATGGTCCAGGTTGACTCTGCCAGCCTACTACAATCAGATAGTTACTGGGAGTATAGACCAGAGATAGCTACAAACATTCCGAATATGAAATCATAAACATCATGCATCCAACTAAAACTATTTAATTCTGAACATCAAACCCTAGATCTTCAAGCAATTTGAAAGATAGAACAAAGAACCATGCAAGATGACATAACACAATAGATTTCACCAGGGAAACCACAATGTCTTCAATTGTATTAATCACCAAAATGCTGCAACAATTCAACTGTTCTGATACAATATTTGCTTCAAGGAAAAGACCAAGAAATTCTAACTACTGCTCTTGCTTATCTCTATTACTGCTTAGCTAACTAATGTCTAACCCTTACAATGAGGCAAGAATGCCTATTTATAGCAAATCCCAAGATATGTCGGCCCAGCCAAACATTTTTACAAAATAATAAAAACTGCCAAAACAGGTTGGCCAAGGAAAAACAAACTAAGGCACACATTAAATGCCCTTCACCATCAAGGTCGGCCTTGACACAATCCCCAATGAAGTCCGGTCCAATGCATGCCCTATGATAATAGGGAAGCACAAATCTCGAAATGAGCATCAACTGCTACTTCCTTTATCTTTCCTCTGAACTGATGACCCTTGGACCCTCAAGAATACCCCATCCAACTCAGTGACAGGTGGCAAAGGCAAAACCTTGAGCTGACATTTAATTGAATTAATTTCCTCCTTGGACTGATCAACAATTTTGTTCCAATCCTCCCTGTTGGCCATATACTTATCTATCACTACCACGTAGGTGGCTGCATCATCAAGTTGGTGGCCGGTGACAACTCCTTCTGTATCTGGGGCATAAATTTCATGCCACCACTCCTTCAGTTGTTCCAAGCTCAAATATTTCAAAGCTATCTTCTTTCTGCTAGTCATTACCTCAAAGAAGGCAATGCATCCATCGTAAACTGCAGTAAGTTCATTGTCAATTGATTTCCTTCATTTCTGTATCTTCTTCAGAGCCTTCTACCTAATCTGCAGTGCCTCGAACCACTCCCAAGGTTCATCCAATTTGGAGGGAATGATACCATCCGTAAGTAATTTATCTTTTCCCTGTCCTATGATAACTCTTGATTTCTGCAGCAAAAGATCCATGTCCTCCTTGTCCTGGGACAGTACATGCTCCAACAGCTCCTTAGCCCGGACTGCATCCATTCCAACTGAGAGAATGTCCCTGATGGTATCATCTCCTTTAGTTTGCACACTCATTAACCAATCTATGGCGGCCTGAGTTGAGGCTTTCAACTTCTCAATTCCGGAGATGGTCTCTTTAGGTAGAAAGCAAGGGGTGGTAGAAGAAGAAGGGTGAAGGGACTGCAAAGGCTTCATGACCTCTTTCAAACATTTCCTTAACCTTTCATTTTATTTTTTCAGTTCATGTTTGGTTTCGGTCTCCTTCTTCAACCTGTCAACAATCACCGCACTGGACCCTTCAAATTCCTCAATATCTTGCTCCATGGAGGCTGGCCCGAGGTTGATAGTCTGAACATTATAATCCTGACTTGTAACATCTTCTCTCATTTTGTCTGGGGCAGGAGTAGCAATGTGAATAACCCTGTTATGGGTTTCATCCCATTCCACCCTTGAGATTACCCTAGCTGTCTTCTTCTTCTTTCCTTTACCGATCTTTGACAGCATTTCATCCCAATCTAAGGGGGTATCCTCAACAACCACCTGCTTCTTTCTTGCAAGCTCTCTCTCTAGCCAGTTCGGAGCTATAGGGTCCACCTGGATTTCTTCTGTTCTGACATTTTTCGGCTACTCTGTCACCTTTTCCTCTTCCTCTTTAGCTGCCTTATCATCCTCCCTCTCCGGAAGCTGCTCACCTTGATCAACTTTTTCAGGTTCCCCCTCTAGATGCACTGGTGATGGGGTCTTAGCAGGGATATTTTCCTCCGGCTCAGGCGATCCGCGGCCCGTGTCACTTTCCGGGGAATCCTCATACTGCACCAAAGGAGAAGTGTGCATTTCCTCTTCTTCAACTTCCAGCTCTGCTACTTCATTGAAAAGTGCTCCTTCCTTGAATGGTTCTACCTCCCCGCTAGTTTCATGTTCTTCAGGATTTTCCGGTTCAAATATGCTCAGCGGAGGAGAAACAGACTTAGATGGCTCCTCAACTGGTAGCCTTGGGGAAGAGTCCTTCTTTTGCACAGTATCCTTTGGAGAGGGAGTTCTTGATTTCCTCGTATAGACTTTTGTTTTCTCCCCTCCTGAGCTTTCCACATCAACAATTGGAGGCTCATCACTCGAAGCACCCTGACCTTTCTTCTTTGTAGGCCTTGTTGTTCTTGTCTTCTTAGGTGGTGGAGGAGCATCCTCCTCTTCTGCTTTTTCCATTTCCTCCTCATCAGAGGACTTGCTAATTGTCAGAGTCTTCCATCTTCTCTTTCCCTTCAGCTTCCTCTTCGCCTTAGGCTCACCCTCCTTAGGACCTCTGACTTTTATCTTGAATGGTGAGGTCTTTACAGATTTCCCTTTGGGGTCATCTTCCCCAGATTCCTCAGAAGTCGACATGGGATTGAGATTTCCCATCAAGTCAAAAGTACAAGTTACCTTTGCACTTTCCAATTCCCAAATTTTATGTTTTATCCAAGAAGAAGTGAATTTCATGACAAGATCCATCAAATCCTCCAACTCTGTAACTTCATTCTCATTCCAATCGATATCCCTGACTGGCTTGTCCTTTATGGCTTCATAGGCATGGTCCTGAACCAGTTTCCCATCATCATCTAGTTGATCCGGGATCAACTTGACATTGTATTGCCTAACTGCCTCCACAGGGAGCCTGGAGTATCTCTTCTTTCTCGCCTCAAGGTCATCCTTTATATTGACCTAATAATCTTCCAAGTTATCTTTGTACCTGTACTCCCTAGTGGCTTTCTTCTGCGCTTCTCCTGTTATATCAAAATTTATCCTTTTAGAATGGAAGTAGAAACCATATGCTGCCATTTCTTCTCCTGCGGTGTGAGCTGATTGAATAGAGGGGCACATCTCTGCCACACCAATCCCAAGAAGGAAGTCTCCTCCGAAGCCTGTCTTGTGCTTCTCCCTCTTCACCACAACATCAAATTCATAGATTTGTCTCACAACTTCCAATAGCACAATGTGGTCTGTAGGGTACCGGGGTAACCTGTAAGGGTCAACCGGGCATCCATCAATCCTGAGGTAGGTGAAGGTGGGGAACTGGATGAACCAGGCTCCGTAGTTCTTTACTAGCCCCTTGGCTCCGTCGGATAATCTCATGTGCTCGGCATTTTGTAGCATCAGGGTGATGTGCATTGTGAATGCATCGTTAGCCCTCCTGTAATCCTTATGCCCGAGATGCAATTCTGGATAGACTTTGTAAATAATGTCCTGTCCAAGTGTCCCTCATGGGTTCAGCCCCTTGTATGGGTAAGATATGGCTAGTATATACGCCACATATGAAGACATGGTGAACTTCTTGGCCTCCAGGGCATTCCTTAATTGCCTGTCAATTTCGGCACTGATGAGCCCTGCCCAGTGATAATTGGTCCCTTCTCCAATTTTGGTGATCACATGGACCATCCAACTTTCTAACACTCCTGCACTTTTCAATCCTACCACCCTACTCAAAAGTGTGATGGCATCATATACATCTGACCTGAACTTAACCCTATGCAGCTGCTTGGGCAACTTAGAATGGTGAGATTTTGGCTTTTCTAGCCATGAATTGATTATCTACTGAGCTTTGACTGGCTCATTCTCATAGTAGGTTCTGGTGGTGTCTATGTTCAGAGCACACACTGAAGGAAGATCAGGCATGCTAAAAGCCTGTGTAATAGAGGTTGGACTGAAGTTGGCCAGGACCCTTCCCTCAGTTCTAACCACCCTTTGTGTATCAAATTCGTACTATCTGGTGCACTCCAAGATTAACTCGTAACACTGAACCACCGGAGGGAACCCTGCCACATGGACTAATCCGAAGTTCATCATCCCCTGCCTCAAGGCTGACAAATCCTTCTCCGCCGTCCTCTACTTGAACTCCTCATACCTCCAAGCCCCAACATTAGTGTCAGATACTTCAGCCCACACAGATGATACCTTGCTTTTGGGAAGCTGGTTCTTCATGTCCAGTCTTAGTCGCTCTGCCTCCGAAATGGATGACGCCCCTGTGCCACCCTTAGACTTCCCAGCAGTAGCTTTACTTGAATCGGCCTGCACATCCAAAAATCATCATTAGTATTCAATTGTTGTTCATATTCCAATCCAAAAGGTTAGCATAAATCATATAAATTAACTAAACTCCATCACTACTGCTAATCCTTTGAAGATCCAGAAAACAAAGCAATCCGGGGAAATATCGCTATCTGGGAAAATACTCTCGGGGCAGAATTTCGGATAAATCCGACCCAGACGGATTCCTGTCGCCAAAGCATCATTAGTCAAATAGATCATTAGTACGGATGAAACATCAAAAGATAACCATGGAATTCACTCATTGACAACAAGAAATAAGCATTAAACAATCATTCCATTAATCCTATCATCGAATTATCAATTGGGACGAAGCCAGACAGGAAAACTAGAGGAATCCAGATGGAACGGATTTTTGCGGACGACTTAAAATGTTCCGATAATAACCCCAGTCCGCGGAATAAGCCCAAACCTAGAAAATCCGAAAGAAGCAGAATTCCGCGAGGACCTCGGAAACCCAAAAAATGATGAAACGTGAACCAAAATTCAAATGACCACGGGATCTACTCTACCTGAGTTCTAATGGTTTTGAAACTGACAATAATCAACAAAACTCAGGACGCAAAGGATTTCAATTTCTCAAAAGCACTCAAAGGATGAATCCCTATATCAAAACAATGATGCCCTAATCTGAATAACCAGACCTTCGCCATTAATACCAGAGCAAGCTTTAAGGTTTAAAGTATCAGCTAAGGGTTTACCTAAAGCACTTGAATTTTCACAAGACAGGGAAGTCAATGTGATACAGGGACAAAATCTCTCAAACATAATGAAATCCCCATTCTGGGCCGAACACCAAGGAAAACCCTAACTTCGCCCAATAGCAAATTTGGCACTAAAAGAGCAAGCAATCTAACCCAGAACCCCGTCTAATGGATACATATGCCATCTAATGGATAAATAGCACTCATAGGGCATGGGAAATAGGGTTCTATAACAAAAGACGGGTCAAACCCTGACTCTATAAATATGAAATCAAAATCAAGCAAGGGCCGACCCAACATTAACAACACCCAACGCATAAACCCTCAATCACCACGCAAGCAAACGGAAGGGCAATGATAATATACCATGGATCGATGCGGAAGAATTCGAGCTCAGAAAGATGACCTCCGTAGTAAACACGTCCAAGCAATGAAAACTCAGACACTGGCACTTAAGCAATCCTCACGCACACGAGCCAAGATCGATCCTCAAAGCTCAAATGGAAATTCGTAATCGCCAGAGCAAAATCAAGTGAATAGATAAACTCAGAATGATGCTTGAAATGCCCTAAATCCACCCTTATACCCACTTGAGCAAAGGTACCTCGACCATTAATGCGCGAAAAGACATTTCTGACAAGTCCGGGAACCCGAGCCCAGAACAGAATTTCGTAAAATCCCAAGATGCGCGGAAACACAGATTTCGCGGGAATGTAGAAACTAGGGAAATGAGGAAGATCGGGATTTTGGAAGAGTCCGGGAAAATCTGCCATGAACGAAAAATCCCGGGATCAAGTAAAAACCCGGATTCGGAGAATCCGGCCAGAAATGGATAAAGGACCAGGGCCCGAGAAAATCCGCTGGAGCTGGAAAATCTTGGATCCAGGTGAAAACCCAAAGTTTGCCTAGGACTCAATTTCAATCAATTCCTTCCTCAAAGCAAGGTCAAAGCCAATAAGACTAACATGTTAAGACCCTAAAATGATAAGTCCAATAAGACCAAGGTCAAAAGACACCAGAAAAGAGGGTCCCCACTCTAAGTGGGGCGTGTGTGCAAAAACTGCACAACAAATGGTGACTCTACTGGGGAAATGCTCCTGAGCATTTCGATGACAAACTGGAATCAAGAACCCATAATTTATGGTTTCAACTTAGATACCCAGCCACCACCCTACGTTAAAACAAAGAAACTCCTAGCCATTCAAACATTCCTATACCAAGGTCTAAGTGTGTGCACATGCATTTATTACCCACCCTCAGTTGCAGGAAGAACCAGACTTGGTATGAACAGGCTACGTAAAGATTCTTACTCTAAGAGTGACTTGGATAGAGCCTCGCTGCCAGTCAGGCGTCCATAGCCCCGGCGAGGTTATCACTGTGATCCTCCTGAACATAGCTCTACTGCCAGCCAGGCGTTTATAGCCCTGGTAGAGATATTCAGATCCCCCTGATAAGTTGAATTCAAACCTCATGATTTTCAATATATTTTTCTTTTTTTTATTTTGTTGATATTTCTTTTCTTTTTACTCACTTCATTCAACCTGTGAACAGTGAAGTTCACACTCAGGGCTGAGAACCATAGTGGCACTAGAGCAGAAAAGAATTTTTCACCTGTGCAGACCTTATAAGGATCTTTTACAACTTTAGATATATTAAGAATTAAAAGTATAAGACCCCAATATATTCCTGCTTAAACCGACTAGAAGACCGTTGCCTTACCATAAGGACAAATGACATAGGTTAAATGGTCCATACCATGGTGTTCTGGAAAGATGATCAAATTTTATAAGGGAAATACCAAGAACATTAGACCTGCTTTGCCACCATTACCATACAGATGCACCCACAATCCCCAAAAGAGAAAGGACCAAAAGCAAGAGCAACGCAAACAAAAACAAACAAACCAAAGCAAACCTACTCTAACCAAAGCAAGCAAACAAACAAAGCAATCTAAACTAACTATTTACAAAGCAAAGAGCTAAAAATAGCTCAAGACTGGAAATAATGTTTTAGATACTGCCCATTGACAGGCAGCGGTATGTCTTCTCTCGTGAGAGTCCTCAGACGGAAGGCATTATCTCCCAGTATTTCGGCAATCTGATATGGGTCAAGCCACAATTTATCAAATTTTCCATGGTTCCCTTTCTGATCATGAGGTTTATCCCAGTATAAGACCAGGTCAGAAATCCTAAAAGACTTGACTTTAGCCCTCCTATCAAACCATCTCTTAACTACCCCCTGATGTTTGGAAATTTTTTCAAGGGCATTGTCTCGTTTTTCCTCAAGGTGCAATAATTCTGTTAACCTAGCCTCCCTTTTGTCCCCTTCATCATAAAACTGATTTATAAACTGTAAAGTTGGGATCTTAAGTTGGATAGGGAAGACTGGTTCCATACCATACACTAAGTGATAAGGAGACGTACCAATGGAGGACTTAACTCTGGTACGATCTGCCCAAAGAGCAAACCGAAGCTGGGTGTGCCAGTCTTTTGGGTTCCTCTCTAACAGTTTTCGGATGACAATCAACAAGTTCTTGTTAGAAGATTCAGCTAGACCATTCCCCTGGGGATAATAATTAGATGCAAACTTCACAACAATGCCATGATCAAAGGCCCAGTTTGAGAATTTCAAAGATGCAAAGGCAGGACCATTATCACAAACAACAACAACAGGACATCCGAACCGATTAAGAATGGCTGATTCTAAAAAATCAATTACTACCTCTGATGTACATTGCCTACAAGCAAAAGCTTCAGTCCACCTTGTAAAATAATTAGTAATGGTGAGAATGTACCTGTGTCCTGTAGAAGATGGTGGATTGATGGGGCCTATGAAATCCATACCCCATTGAGCAAAAGGTTTTACCTCAATGACAGACTGGAGGGGAAATGCTACACACCTTTCTCTTGTTGCTGCATTCTAGCAAGTGTGACAGGTTTGTACATGTTGATGAACATCTTTGAACAGTGTAGGCCAGTAATACCCTGCCCTCAAAATCTGATTTGCAGTAACAATTGCAGAACCATGACCAGTACCATATTTCTCATGAAACTCATTCATTACCCTTTTAGCTTCCTGTTTCCCAAGACACCTCAAATAAATACCTTCATGATTTTTCTTGTACAGGAAAGCTCCTTTCAGCATGAAACCATCACTTTTCAACCTTAAGGCTCACCTCTGTACTGCATTGAGGTGAGTTGGAGGTCATTGATTCAACAGGTAATACACTATATCATTATACCAGCCATCTGGGGAAACCTCTTCAACATTATAGTTCTGAACAGACAATTCGGGGCCTATCTCTACCATAGTTTGGGTGAGTCCTTGTCCTCTTACCAGCTTCATGGGATGGATCTCAATGTCGTACTCCTGGAGCATGGTCACCTATTTAGCTCTGCGCTCACCTAGTTCATTCTGCATCAGCAGTAACTTAACTGCAGAATCAGGAACAATTGCAAACACCTTATTTCTGAGGATATAATGCCTGAATTTCTTTACTACTTGAACAAGGGAATATGCTTTCTTTTCCACACTTGGGTATTTCAACTCAGCATCCTTTAATGTTGCACTCATGAAAGCAATGGGATGCTCATTCCCCTCATCAGATTTTTGTGTCAGCATTCCAGCACACGAATGGTCGGAAGCAAACGAATAGATATAAAAGGGTTGGACATAATTTGGGCTCACCAATACTGGAGCATCAACAATGGCTCTCTTAATCTTTGCAAAGGCCTCCTTCGTTTCTGTAGTCCATTCGATCTTGGCATCTTGTTTCAACATGGCATTTAATGGCTTCACAATTTCAGCAAATCTAGTGATGAATTTCTTGACAAAGTTAATCTTACCAAATAAGGACTTCATCTCCTTTTTGCTGGCAGGGGGCTGAATCTTTAATATGGCCTCCACTCTTTCTGGATCTATAGAAATTCCCTTTTCTGATATGACATGTCCTAACAGCTTGCCTTCTGTTACCCCGAAGATACACTTCTTAGGATTCAAGGAGATGCCAAATTCTCTGCACCTCTGAAACAC
>VDFB02058242.1:598864885-598900787 GCA_007258455.2 Sequoia sempervirens
CATTAGGAGGGGGGAGGGAGAGGGGAAGAAGTGGAGAGAGAGATTTCATTAGGAGCGGGGAGGGAGAGGGAAAGAGGGAAAGAAGTGGTGAGAGAAAGAGAGAGAGAGGCAAAGGGAGAGGGAGAGAGATAGGGAGAGGGAGAGGGGGAGAGATAGGGGGAAAGAGATAATATTTAAATATATTATATATCAGTAATATGTATATGCATATATATATTAAAGTTAAAATATAGAAATAATATTTAAATATATTATACATAATAATATAATATATTATATATTATATATTTTGTAAGAGATTATATATTAAATTATAAACAATATTGTATATTCTAAACTAGATATATTAACATAAACTATAAACTATAAACTACTTAAAAATCATATATAAACCAAATCGTATATTCTAAACTAAATATATTAAAATAAACTATAAACTACAAACAAACGAGATATATTGCATATGTTAAATCATATGGTATAAAGTCTTAACATTTTTTAAAATGCTATCTGAACAAATCGGATATCGGAACCAGATCGGATATCCGATATGTCTGACACAAAATTGATTGCCTAGGGAATAAACTCGGGTTAGCTTTGGTATTTGGTTAAGAGATGCCAATCCGAAAAAGTCAACACAAAAAGCGTGTTTAACAGCTTACCTTGTTTTTCCAAACTTCGCCCATGTGGCTGACGACTTTATTTTTAGCCAAAATTGATAAAATGAAAAGGGTTTGTAGAGGAGATTCTCAGCTTTTTGCCAATATAAATTATGCTTTATTTTTAATTTAATAGATTATTATTATTCATTTTCTATTAGAATTATGACTAAAGTCCTGATTGATAGGCTGATTGTAAAACATCTATAACTTTCAAACGGTATCATAATTTTTGAATCCGAAACATGCTTTGCATACTATAGGATTAAAAAAAAATGAATTTCATGAAGTTTTGACCAAGTTAAGGTGGTCAGACATATGAGTTTTTATATTTTTAAAAGTTGTAATAAAGAAATCATAATTAATTATCTACTTGGAAAAAAATTACAAAAAAATATTCGTCACATCCGGACATGAGTCCTCTACTTATATCTAAAATCTTATAAAAAAATATTATCATTTTAGTTTCATTAGGGTGGTCAGACAGACACCTACTTCTTACTTTTTCCTTGAAATTTAAGCACTACTGCATTGAAATTTCAAATTTTCAACAAGTAGATTTAAAAAAAAAAAAAAAAAGACTTAGTATTTTAGAAACTACATTCAATTTTCCACAGATTCTATTTTTACATATTTTTGAAAAAATATAGATAACCTATTCAAATTTTTACATCAAGTTGCCTAATTCTGATTTTTCTAGATTTTCATTGCCACTTAAGGGCCTGTTTGGCCTACCATGATCCTACACATACCCTTGTACTTGTTCACTTCATGACTCAGATACTCAAAGTCTCTTCAAGAGAAGGTGACTCTTCATCTGTCAAACTCATCCCTTATTTTTTGTGTGCACCAAAAATACATCAAAACATATTCTGTATGAATACACAAGTACCCTACCCATAGGTGATTGATCTATGGTCTTAATTTTACAAAATATAATGATAAAAGAACTATTTATAACATATATCATAATTTCATATACAAATCTAAAATTAGCTCCACTAACTCAAAATTATTCTCAATAAAATATCATCATTAATAAATAAGTTTCTAGTACACCTTACAAAAAATGGAATGCAGAGACTTAAGAATACCCTCCAAAGTAGCATCTGCATAGAGGTTAGAGATATCCCCTCAAGAATTCCCTTCCAAATCTGTAGAAGTAGCCAAGTATGCAATACCTAAAACAAAGCCATCCTGTAATCCCAAGTCTATAAAATAATTAGATACTTTTGATGAATCATTTGAATTTATCAATGAATCACTAACATGATCCTATTGAATAGGAATTATGGAAGCCTCAATCAGTGAATCTACACTAGGAATTATTGAAGGTGAAGGTACATTAACTATCTTGGATGGATAAGAAGCATTTGAAGAACCCTTAACATCCTCATTTGAAGATTCAAAGCATTCCAAATCAATAAGCTCCTGCATAGCATTATCATAATAGGGTATATTGTCTGAAGAATGAAGAGGCACATGAAATTTTGAATCTTGATCATTGGGGAATGGTGGACTATTAGGATCTCCATATAGTTCCAAATTCTTAGTCCAAAGAATATGAGGAAAGTCACAATTATCAATACCTTTCAAAATATCATCATTAACAACTCTCGATTGAAGATGGTTTATGATGCAATCTCTCGATTGTCTATAGTTTCCCCTTTCCAACATAACTAGTGAAGGATGAAATGAAAACCCCATAGCAAGTAATGATTGATCTCCAATATTACAAAGACATTGACCTTCAATATCAACTAGAAACTCTCAAATATGATGCACAACTAAAAATGAAGCCTCCCAATGCAAATATACCTTCTCCAAATTGTAGTATGTCTAGGTTATCAAGCAAATTCCACAAATTAAAAAAAATCAATAGAATGTACTTGAGCCAAATCTGAAAAAAGTGGATGGAAACAATATAGAACTCTAAATAACCTTTTCAATGCCACTAGAATCTCCAAAATCTGACAAAATGGTGAAAAGATATGAGCTCAAAAATCCAAATGGAAGAATTGGCTTCAGTTTGCTATAATTCGTATCAAAAAAATGTTGGAAAATCAAGGACAAACAACTGAGAGGGGGGTGAATTAGCTGTCATAGAAAATTAAATTTCAATTAACTTTTCAAACTTAACACAATTTAATTTCAAATTTGACGAACAAGTAATCAACCACAAACACAGATAACACCAAGATTTTTTTCATGGAAATCTTGTTAGGGGAAAAACCATAGTGGATGTTAGTCCACAAGATTATACTCTGTTAAAAGTATAATGAAAAGTAAAAAGGGGAATGCACATGCATTCAGGCTCACTACCTAGATCTCACTACTAATTACAAAAGGGCTCACTTCCCAACATAAAATGGATTAAATCCATAGATACTTGAACTATTAGAGTAGCTTCTACAAAAGCTAGATTATAGTTCCAATTAAGCACAGGAAAACTCTCTTTTTATTTCGCTCTTATTCTTCACACTTGAATGATAAATCACTATGCACACACTTTCACTCTCTCTAGCATTCATTCACACTTCACATCGCTCTACAAATCTCTCTTGTATATCCGCTAAACCTAGTCAGCCAAAAAATATATTTTACAATATTTGCAATGTCGGACTAGAATTATAAATAAATATTCAATGTGGATGGCTAGGATAAAGATAAGAACAAAATTAATATCCTCAAGCATGCTAAACAGTTGAATTTCAAACTTCAAATATCTACAACATGTTATCATCATCATGTTGGCTAGGAACAAGAAAAATTGAACATGCACAAGAAAAATCTTCGACCATGATCACTCTGATCAATTTAGATGTGCAACAATGATAGAGAACATACTAGAAAAATCCATGAGCACCAAGAAACAATAGAGAAACATCTGCAACAAGTAAGCTCACCAGAATCATATGAACTTTGATAAGGAACATTGATAGAGACCTCTAAACCATAACTTTCACAAATAATCATGTGGACCTCTAAAACTTTTGGTGGATGATCCAGAAACTCTCAACATTAAATCCCTTAATCCATAATAGCTAAACTTTCATGTGTTGAACACAACACCTTCACGACCTGATTGAACAACAAATTTCCTGAACCTTATTCTTTCACAATTTTCTTAATATCCTTGACATATGCAACCTTCTACATCATAGTGCTAATAGTTTTGACATCAATGACAACCACATATCAACAACACAACCACATTTCCCAACAAAAAAAATATAGAAAAATACTTTGCATGGCTGTGAAGTACACAAAACCAACTTTTTGACAATATCTTGGTGAAAATTTATGCTCCATTGAAAAACTACCCTATTAGGGGTTGTAGGCTAAATAGGTGCAAAAATTAAAGCACTTGGGGCAAAAAAAATCCCCTTCATGCTAGTGGGTGGTCACTAATATGACAAAGGGATGAAGTGGCACAAAAAATAAAAGCTTCACCAATTGAAGTAATGGGGCGAAGAGGAGAGGTGATGCCCTTGTAGTGGCTCCACCTCTAAGAATACCCACTCGACGATGGTAAGTTAATGGTGGTCGGCAATGAGAATTTCTTAGTCTGGTGGGAGATGGAGAGTATTCGATGGCAATACCATTATGTGACCACAGAGAGAAGTCGCTATCAGGTACTTAAGCCAACAAGGTATTAATAGTGTTTAATGCAAAGGCCAACCATGCCGAAATAAATCTATGTGAGTTATATAAAAAAACAAACTACCACCAAATATTGAATAAAGCCCATAGAAAAATAAATTGAGACCACCGAATATAATATTTTTTCAATGACAATTAAATATTATCCACCAATATCCACATTTCCACTAATATAAATATAACTTAGCCAAAAAACAAATTTTAATACTATTAGCTAAATATTTAAGTATGCCACCAAAATATTTATGTTGACTTTAGAAAAATATTTTGACCTAAACTGGAGATTTGTGGCACTTCTAGGTGTCTAACACTTTTAAGGTTTTTCACCTAAAAGGAGAGAGAAAGAGGCCAAAAATCCTACAAGTTCATTCAAATATGTAATGTGAAGTGATGTAGTGCCTAAATGATAGTAACTAAATGCAATTGATTGATTAAAACTATCCTAAATGAATGCAAAACTGCAATTTATGCAATGATGGAAAACACACTATGATATGCAAACAACATGAAAACAAAAGAAATTATGCAAAACAAAAAGTACATGGTCAAATCTGAGTGCACCTAGATTGAAACTAAAGTATTTGGGATGTCTGGAATGCTGGATCATATTAATGAAATGCACAGTGGGACTCATTTGCCAAGAGTGGCGAATTAGTCCACCTACCGATGAAAATTGTTAGAAACAAGTTGTTGTTTGTCGGGATTCAGAATCTAACAAAATCCTAATTTTTGATCTCAAGTGGGACACATTCACCAAGGGTGGTGAATTAGTCCACTCCTATATTTTAGGAAATATAGTCAACAACTCTACAACACCAAATTTGATAAAGTCTAAATGTCGGGTTGCCGAAGTCAAATTTTGCAAAAAATGGACAGAATTCACTCAAAAAGCATGAAAAGATGATGAAATGACTAGAAGAGCCTAGTTGACTTGATTCCACTTTTCAACACCTTTTAAAAATGTTTAATTTCAAACCCTTGAAGATGCAAATCCGAATCAATGTCAATGGTTGCTCCAAGATGCTTCAATGATTGCCTAATGATCTATTGCAAAATGCTTGATGAAATGCTATAATGAGTGCTTGAATGCTTAGAGATATTATTGGGATGCTTGATTATGTTCTTGGATGATAAAATGAGGTAAAATTAGCTTATTTATACAATTCATGTGTCTTAGTACCCATTAATACATCATCACAGGCCGACATCAAGTATAATTTTGAATAAATCTCAAAAGAAATTTAAATTATTTTGAATTTTGCGCCAAGGTGGACTCATTTTCCACCCATGGAAAATGGGTCCCACCTTGGAGGTGTGCTTAAGTGTCAAGAATTACATTCTATTTAGTGTTATGTGTTAAGGTATCATTCAAAAATACACTTAATAGAAGCATATGAGTGTATAAGGAGGTCCAATATGACATGAGAAAGGCATAAATAAGGGGGAAATGCCTAGAAAAGTGTGAATCTTGATTACAAGACTTAACAAAACCTCAAAATAGGACTTGTTGATGTGTCAAATGATGATTTTTAGGTGAAATGTATTAAATAGAGTCTATAATAATGTAGAAATGTCTTACAAAATTTCACAACACATTCACAAGACTTCAATATTTAATTTTTAGTACTAAAATAAGCATATTAAAGGCATGTTGCAATATAAAATTAAGACAAAACATGTTAAACATGATGAAACAAGACCTAAAAGGCCATGGAAATGACAAGCGGCCATTTTTCTATGGAACACGACCCAAAATAATAATGTTTGCAACCACAAATATAAGTTTTTTTCAACTTTGGAAAAATTGAAAAGAACTATATGAGCCCGATATGGAAAATTTAAACCTGCAATATATGATATGATGCCAACCAAGGAAGGATTTTTTCCTACAATGGGGGGGAGGGGAGATTTTTTTTTTCTCCAACACTTCTATGAGTAATACCTTTTCCCACTAATATCGCTGCAAAACACCTTTAATGGCCTCCTGATGATGAAGTCAAATTTCAACAAATGGGTAGGCATTCCTTAGGTTTTTAGACCTTCTAAACATAATGGTAGGGTGAAATATGACCCAAAGTGCTTCAAAAATCAATTACATCTTGGATGAGAAAAACTTGTCCCTTATGCAAAACCATCATCCTTCGATAGTCTCCTCAGCTGAACTTCTCGATATGAGATGGATCTCCTATGGCCTAAGGTCTGATACCATGTTGTAATTATGAACAATAACCTAGATGAAGTTGTACATACTTTAAAGGATCAACCAAGAAGAATACCATCCAAATGAATAAGAAAGTGTTGCAACATGAGCAAGAAGAAAACTTGATCAAATGATGATCTATGATGAATTGATTTAGAATGATTTACAAATGTACAAGAGCCTTGGTTATATAGGCAAGGAGAGAGGAGGTTGGATAACCAACTTAGTTAGAAACATCAAATTCCTAATGCACAATTAGAAATTTGTATGAGAGAAATATTAAATGCCTAGATAACTACATTTCTATTAACGAGATATGGTCCCATTAAATACTAGTTTCTAGAATGCCACCTATCCTTCAATCTTTGCTTTCTAGAATGCATAGTTTGTGCTATCAAATATAGGGATATCCTTCTTGTTGGCCATCCCAAATCTGCGTTAAGCGGTTAATATTTTCTCTAAGAAACCTTGCTTTTATTCCAATTGTTGAATGAACAAGACAATTGAGAGGGGGGATGAATTGGTTATATCTTATCAAAACATCAAAACCCTCACTAACATGTAGATCCACATGCATTCATTAAACCCTTAATCTATTATGATGATTAGAAATGAAATACAAATAAAAAAAACTCAAACAACTTAACACCATACATAAGAGAACACTAGATTTATGTGGAAAACACAAGAAGGGAAAAACCACAGTGAGGATTAGCTCACAATATAAGTAATTGAAAAACTGATTACAAAGGCTCATTGCCAGAATAAGACACATGTCCAGAAAGCCTCACTACCCAGGCTTACTACCAAAACAAAGAAAGAATATAGAAAATAAGTGTTACTTAGAGAACATTATCTCAATGCAATGAAGAGTCCACCACAATATCTCGAACACCTTCGCAACCTTTCACATAAAGAATGTACAAATCCTATTACATCCATACAACTCTGCCACAAATTCTAACTCATAAGACCATATTCTACAACACCAAACCATGAACCATGTTGATAGAAGCAAGATACTAACACTATCAACTCTCTCTCATATTTTTAGGACTTGAAATGCAACTGTGGAGAAACACAGAGCAAATACATTTCTCCCAAACACCTTTGCAATGCACAATTCACACACTGGTGAACACAACTTCTTGTACACAACTATCCATCATACCAAGTTATGCATATAACACCTCTAAAAACCTTTGATCAACATATCCAAATGACAAAAAACATATCTTCAACCTAGAAGAAATGTGGAGAAAAACTAGAACACCTCTCTACAATACAGAGCACCACTACAACACAATGTTTCCTCTTTTTATCAAATTTTCTCAAAAGCACTTGGAAACCAAGCACTAGAAACATACCCTCATCATCTTCAACAATACTACATCCTTAGATAGAAGCTTATCAAAGAAACACCAGAGGTTGACACAAGTAACTTTACTAATGATAACATTATGCAACTAATAAAAGCATGGATAACATCAATTGCTCACACACTTGCAACAATCTTCCTTCCCATACTCAACAACAACTTCCCTCAACATATATAGTTGACACTAATGAAAAATAGGCTTGTTGACACAAATGACAACATAGCTGCTTATACTTGCAATAGATACTGCTTCATAAAAAGTAGACTTATCATATGAAATCTATGGCAAGAGTAGGTGCAAAATTTTCTACTCACACTTAGCCATTACATTGTGGTCCAATATTACATTCTAGTCAGTAGAGTCATGCTTGTTGGAGGTTATCCAATGTATAGCCATACTAGATATGTAGGAAATAAAACACCAAACACTCAAATGTGTGTTATTATGGTTTTTATACCAAACTCTTTGTTGAAGGGTAGGGTTGTCTTACCAAGAAGGAAGATATGTGGGGGACCACTTAAGTTTGTGATTGGAGCAAAAGAACTTGGGAAATGTTGTCCCTCATGCAATTAGTAGAAGTAAGATCTATAGGTGGACACTTCAACCTCTAAACCACTGAACTCTTGTGAGTTATGATATAAATATTTGATTGTGTTGGGTGAAAATTATGTAATCATCTTTTCAATAGATTACACAACCTTGATTTCAGCCACAACTATGTGAGATGCAATCTCTCCTCTTAGAAAGGCAAGGCGCCCTTCTTACTGCTTTCAAAAGATGTGTAAAACTAACTAAGTATTCAAAAAATATACACTACAACTACTAGATGGGGGTGTGTGTCACATTCATGCTTCTCTCTTTTTTCAGAGAAGATGTTTTACAATGCCTCACTGTTGATAATTTTGATTCAAGATAACTTTAAATTAAAAAAAAAAAATAGTAATGCTAATACCTCTATCTTGTCAAAGCATAGCGTAGAGATACTAGGTATGATGATAATAAACAATAAAATGGAAAAGGAAAGCTCACGAAGGAAAAAATCATTCTGTCACTTTTTCATTGATGGATCTGTGAGAAATGTATCATTTGTTGAATTAGAAGCACAAATTCTTCTTAGATGCAACAATTCCTTTGAACAACATGAACGATTACAAGCACAAAGTCTTGTAGATATTTCAACAAAAGTATCCAAACACAAACACAAATTCAAATAAGGAATGTAACACAAAGTTTACATAAATTACTTGAAGTCCTTCAGATCTCATACACTAATCACTACGAAATAAGATCAATCCACAAGATTATCAAATCCAACACAAAGTTTGGTTTGCAAAATTCTCTTCTTTATTTATCATATTTCATTCACAAAGTATGAACACTAAGTTTCACAATTCTACTTCAAAAAGGGAAGCACTTCGTTGCATAATCCTAAAGGTAAAGATTACAACAAAAATCCCTCTTATTTATAAAAGAGATGGATGAGAAAAATTAGGAAATCAGTTGAGTAAAGTTAGGAAAGTTAAGTGAGCTAATTTAGGAAAATCTCATCTAACTTTGACTAAGTCAAAATTTAATTCATCTTTGTGAAACTAGATCTCAAATATTAGTGTAATTACATTTTCAGTAAAGACATTTAGGATGTCACAAACTATTTACAAGATGCATAAAGGGAAGCATCAAAAAAGTCTAACACTAGAGATCAAGAATCTTCATGGTTCCTTGCTTGGGCACGAAAGTCCTCATACTTCTTACTAGTCTCCTACTTGAATGTGTCATCTAGAAGAACCAAGATCAAAGGACATGACCTTCGGGATCACTTGACGAGATCTAGAGAGAAACTACAAGGATGGTGAATCAACATGCATTAGCAGAAAAAGTAGCATTGGGAAGCATGAAGTGAGAAAATGATGTTGAGCAAGCGTGAAACAAGTGAAAAGGCATGGAAAATGAGGTGAGAGTGAAGAAATGGGGTTCAAAATGGAAATAGACCAAGTTTGAAGAGACTACGTTAAAAACCGCCAAAAGTGTAAGGGTGTTGAAAATCAACGCCCTTGCACTTTTGAAAGGTGATATTAGGTGTCAAGGCGTTGAAAATCAACACCCTTAAACTTAGCATGTAAAATTGTGAAAAGTGCATAGGAGACAAAAATCACTGCCCTATATAAATTTGACTAAGTATAGATAAAAAGTGCATGAGTGCTAAAAATCAGAGCTTGTGCACCAAAAATTGACTTTTGACTAAAGTGCATAAATGGTGAAAAAAAAAATTCTATATGTGCCAAAAAAATGACTAAGTATTGAAAAAAAGTGCATAAGCGCTAAAAATTAGAGCTTGTGCACCAACGAAAAACTTTGACAAAAGTGCACAAGTGCTAAAAATAGAGCTTTGTGAGTTTCTAGCTTGATGGAGAATGTGTGAAAGGCGAAATGAAGTGAAGGGATGAACTAAAAGTCAATTAAAATCAATTAAAAGTGATTTGAGAGTGTCATAAATGAATAAAATTCATGCAAATAATTATTGCACATTAGATGGCATGAAACTAGGAAAAGTGTAATGAAGACAAAAATCACTACCCAGGCCAAAAATGACTAAGTATGGAAACTTGGCATAAAGGCACTAAAAACCAGTACCCTTGCACCAGGTTGACTTTTCACTTAAGTGCATAGGCACTAAAAAATCTTGCCATTGCACTTTTGACACTTAATTTTTTTATTGAAAATGTTAGAGTGTTGTTTTTCAGAGCAACTACACTTTCACAATTTCACTAAGTATCAACAATGAGAGTTTGTGAAGATACTTGTTTTGAAGGTCTTTGCTAGAAAAACATAGAGGGACACTCAACCAGATAGTTTGAGCCTTTGGAACGAACCTCGAGGTGTATTGAAATATGCCTCATTTTGCATGCTTGAACATCACAAACTTATGAAACGAACAAGTTTCGTAGGGGGGTTATCCATGAATTGAGCACTGCTAGATTCCATGATAATAGTTGGCTCTAGTTGTGGATCTTCCTTCAACCATTCTTTGAAATGAATGAAAGGAGAAGAACTCCATAATTCAAGTTCCTTTATCCATCCATTGGGCTTGGAGTCATACAAGGACAACAAAAATAAAACCTATGAAAACAAGACACAAACTTATGCAAATGCACTTATTGAAAAGGTAAAAACCTACCTAATTAAGCCTAGCCATCAACAAAACCTTCTTGAATGAAACCATTCATAGCTTCAACAAAATATTTTCCTTTCTTCAACAACTTGCAATTCCTTCCATGATCATTAGTAGCTACATGTAGATGAAGTTGAAGCATTGCTTCATGAAAGAGATGAACAGGTCCAACTACCTTTGGACATATTTTAGATATACTATTGTTCCAAAATGAAACATTGAATCCAAACTACTCCTACACATCTACAAATACATTTTTAGCCACATCCTCAATTTTATCTTCATACTCAGGTGCAAGTGGAACTTGTCTTCCCATTGGCCTCCAACCAAGCAAGATATCTTATTGGACATTCCCTTGATCGGTCAAAGATTGAATGGTTCATACCAGTTGTTATTTGAACAACTAATTCATCAACCATGGAAACCTCATGCTGATCGAAATGATCTCCTTCATGTGATTTAGATGAAGATATGACTGCACTACGTACCTCAATATGATGTTCACCATCTTCAAACTTGGGAAAATATGAATTATTTATAAGAAGGTCCTCATCATGCCTTTGTGAAATTATTTTATGCAACACATGTTCAAGTTCATGACCTTGAAACATAGATGCATTCTTTTCAACTTGACTGAGACCTTTGTTCATGTCCATCTTTTCAGATCTCAAGACAGTATTATCTTCATTCACTTTAAATTCAACAAAATGACCTTCATCCTCTTGCTTTTCATCAATGGCTTTCTGAGACTACATAAACTAGAATTGGGATTCACTAGCTATTTCTGCTTCCTTTTCTTAGAAGAGAATAGCGAGATCACTTGGATTGAAGTCAAGATGCTTCAGTACTGCTTTTACTAATGGTACCTCAAGAGAAAGCCTCTTCAAAGGTGGAGATAACTTATGTTGATTACCAATAGTAAAATAATGAGCTAGCTACTTTTTGAGGACAAGTAGCTCATTTACCAACCTTTGCATCATAAGATCCATCCTCGTGATGGAACAAAATAACTCTAAAGAAGGGATTTCTTCAGATTCATTTGATTCCATTTTTATTTGCCTAGCAAGAATGAGATCATCTTCAATTTATGTTGCCAAGGTTTGTACAATTACAAGAGTAGCTTGGGATGCTCTTCTCAATAGGAAACCAACCTCGGGCATCACTTGAGCATTTACAAAGAAACATTTGAAATTATCAGTTGTAGGTTGAGCAACAGTTGGAATTTTTCATGTCAACTTGTTGAAGTGAGCAATGAACTCATGCATAGGCATGTGAGATTCCTTCTTCAATTGGGTGAGTTGAGCCAACACAGCATGAGAATCTTTAGGAGGTTTGAACCTTCCTTCAAACTTGGCTATGAGAGTTTCCTAGTTTGTGATGGTACATCACAAACCTATGAAATGGACAAGTTTCATAGAGGGTTATCTTTGAATTGAGCACTACTAGATTCCATGATAACAGATTATGATCTTGATTCATTTGTAAAATGTATTGTGTAGACACTAAAAATTGAGCTAGGCCTGCAAGCTCCATTTTTCACCACTTTCATCCTATCGTAATTAAAATACTTGATTATGCCATTTTGTCCATTTATGTCTATTAATTAAATAATTTTTCATTATTTAATTAATTCATGTCTCTTTATTTTTCTTGATTATTTAAATAAATGAATTTTATTTAAATACATCGCTAATTGTCTAAAGTCTTTCTATAATTAAATAAATTTCTTAATTTATTTAATTATTTATGTCCATTAATTCTTCTAGATTATTTAAATAAATAAATCTCATTTATTTATTTAAATACGTCATTAACTTGTCAGATTCCTCTTCTAATTAAATAAATTCTCTAATTTATTTAATTATTGCCACATGTTATTTCCTTCATTTTAAATAAAATTATTTAACTTGATTCCTAGTCCTCTTTTAGCCATTTTTGTCCTCATCCCAACTTTGTTGGTTTACCAGCCTTAGAGATTCTTTCTTCATTGGTTTACCATGCTCTAAAGAAAATCACAAACTTGTGAGAGAAAACAATACATAGAATGAATCCAAAAAAGGAAGAAATTCCATTTATGTGTTGCCTTCTTCATGAAGCTTATCGGGTGCAAAAAATCCTCCCTTCCCAAAATTATTTGTCCTCAAGCAATTGTAAACATATATCTCCAAGATCATGTAGCAAAGTTTATCAGTAATACCAAACTACATACCAACCCTTGATCTTGTATTTGCATGAAGTTTCTTCTTCCTAAATGATAATCTTCAACGCAAATACAACATCTAAGTGAAGTTGCACATGTAGAATCTCGAAGCCACTATCTTTGAGTCCAAATCTCCTTGGTTTACCAGCCTCAGAGATTCTTTCTTCATTGGTTTACCAGGCGCTCAAGAAAATCAAAAACTTGTGAGAGAAAACAATACATATAATGAATCCAAAAAAGAAAGAAATTCCATTTTATGTGTTCCTTCTTCATTAAGCTTATTGGGTGCAAATTATCCTCCCTTCCCAAAACTATTTGTCCTTGAGCAATTGTAAACATATATCTCCAAGATCATGTAGCAAAGTTTATCAGTAATACCAAATTGCATACCAACCCTTGATCTTGTATTTGTATGAAGTTGCTTCTTCCTCTTAAAAATCTCGTCCATTGATTCTATGATTCTTTTCAACTGTCAATCTCATCTGTCCATTCAAAATTGTACTTTCTATAAAATATCAATTTTGAATTCATTCGGCTCCTCCAAAAGTTTTCACGTGAATGCTTTGATTTCTTGTTAGTCATTTTTCATCATTCTTCTATACAATTAGAGCTTTTCCTTGGGCATTCTTGAGTCATTTTGTACAAATCCTTCAACATTTGCATAGGGCATGGTCATTGTTACAGGTTGCTCACTTGAAATTTGAGGACCTCATCCAACTTGCAGCAAACTAGAAGGTATGATGAAGGTGAATCATGGAGCTGGAAGGTGCTAGTAACTATGTTAAATTTTATTTTTGTTTATTTGCTCCCTTGTTCTTCATCATTTCTTTGGGATTTTAGATTTCATGCTTTTAATCTGCTAACCCTTCAAATTTCCAAAGATACATATTGAAAAGATGAATTTCATTTATTAGAAATTATGTAATGATTACTTCATTCATGTAATGGTATTATGCAATGTGCATTTATGATAATCAAAAAGGAAAAAAAAATGATCATGTACTTGAACATTTATTTTATTTACTTTTGTAATTTAAAACTTGGGTAAAAAGTGGGGTAAATTTGGGGCATATTACAAAAGTAATAAACTAAATACAATAAATAATGTGCATAAACAAGTTGATTGAATGTTGTTGTATTACTTCTACTTTGATGGCATGGAATGGGGTTTGGGGTAGTGCCTCATTTTTTATTAGAAGGAAAATCATGGATTTGTCCTTTTTTTTAAGGGAAGGAGTGTTCACATTAGGTTCACCAAAATGTAGAGGAGGAAATTTTCTGCCATCGAGTCTCTGGATAAGTAGAGTCTTTGAGGAAAAAATAGTCCTCAACTACCTCAAGCAACAAAGCTCAAGTGAAAAGATAAAAAGGAAAGAGTTCCAAAAACAAAGAGAGTAGGTCACAAAGGTCTTCAAGATAGGAGAGCACTTTACCAAGGATGACAATGCAACTCAAGGATGAAAACATGGTGTGCTAGTGGCTCATATGGACTAAAAACTGAAACTATCACAAAAAATAGCTCAAAAAATAGCTAAATTTAAATAATTTTATCCTAATTAGTAGGAACCTTTGAAATGTAAGGAAAATAACAGACTATAAGAGAACTAAAATAAATCTAACTACATGAAATGTAAATTAGATTCTTTGTAAATGATAAAAACATCATGTAACATATGTGTATGTTATCTATTGATCATTTTCATGACTATAAAGTTGATCTAAAGAAGGGGGTAAATGTGGGAGAATTTTCCCCTTGAAATCTAGTAGTTATCCCAAGGTATTTTTAAATACTATAAGTCCTTAGAAATTAGGTAAGAACAAAGAATTTAGAAATCTAGAGAGTAGAAGCCTACATTGCACTAGATCACATTATGGATCAAATCTATGTGATGCAAAATTGATTCGTAGTCATAAAATTATACCATAAAAGAGCATGTATTTGCAATGAATGCTAGGTATAGAACATGATGAAGATATTTGTTATATTTGTAAATAACCATTCATTTTTTTTTCTATTAGACCTTTTATTTGCATCATTAAACCATGAGTTAGGTATCTAATCCCTTGCACTAATTTTCTAAGTACAAACATTTAGATGTCAATATATTATTGATTAGTGAGTTTATATTATATTTAAATGGTAGATATCTATAATGTTTCGATTCATCATATTATCTTTATACCTCTTTCATGAATTTGGCTCATGCTTTCATTGGCTTTCTCTAGCCCTAGTTCACATGATGGTAGTATTTTTTTTTCTATGATTGATATTTTTCCTAATGTATCCTTTGTCAACATGATTTATGTCACCCATGTACATAATTTTCATGCATCCCTTGATTCATATGATTATTATTTAGTGGTGAATACACATTAAATGTTAGGAAGAGGCCAAGATAATATATTAACACTTCCTATTTTACCAACAAACTCATTTAATTTACGTCATACACCCCAAATCTCATCTAGAAGGCCTAAGGAGTTTGACCTAATTCAACAAATATAAAATGTTGAAGCCAAGATATCATTTTTGGACATAATAAGCTCATAAATTTTTTATAGAGATTTCATGCACAACACCTTAGCCATAATATCATAGTAGGAGGGTGCACATATTTAATTGATATTCAATATATAATTAAAAATTCCTCACATGATTTAGATTCAAGGCTTGAATGTATCTCTCCTTAATCCATCCTCTTATGTTTCCTCATCATCTCTTAATCATATAGTTAATACTTTTGTTTCAAGTCTTCCACAAGTAGATGGCATTGGTGACCACTACTTGTGCATACAACTGATGAAAAAATATAGTAGATAATTTTCCCTATGTTAGGCATCACTTGAATTTGTAAGAAATTTCTAAGATAAATTTTTTTAACTTTATTTAAATTGTAATTTTCTCACATGATTTGGAGTTATGACTCATAAAATGTATAGTTAATTTAATTACATTCATTATTTTTATAGTTCCCCTACTAGTAGATCCACCTTGATTTTCCCTACAATTTTTCATCATAGATGCATTACAAAAGAAGAGAGGATATAGATTATATTTAATGGAAATCGAATAAATGCAAGTATGTATATAGTTTTATATGTTTAGTTGATAGTTAATATATAGTTAATTAATTTATTATCATTCTATAGAAAATTTAGAAGTGATTGCATGTCCCATTAAGTCATCCTTTTAGCTCCCCTTAAGTCATCCTCTTACCTACCCTTTTAAGCCATCTCCTAATTATAGAGCTAATGTTCTCACATGACACATACTTTGAGTCAAGGCTCTTGTATCTCCTCAGGCCATCCTCTTGGGA
Source organism: Sequoia sempervirens (assembly GCA_007258455.2). Taxonomy (NCBI): domain Eukaryota; kingdom Viridiplantae; phylum Streptophyta; class Pinopsida; order Cupressales; family Cupressaceae; genus Sequoia; species Sequoia sempervirens. The sequence goes on from VDFB02058242.1 coordinate 598,881,473, forward strand.
CCCCTTAATTAATCCTCTTAGCTACCCTGAATACATCCTCTTATGTCTCTTTAAATCATCCTCTTAACTTCCCTTAAGCCATCATCTTACCCCCCTCTTAATTCATATCCTATTTATACCTATATTTCTCACATGATTTAGAGTCAAGGATTGATTGTATCTCCCCTTAATTCATCCTATTATGGTACCTTAAGTCATCTCTTAATTATATAGTTAGCCATTTTTTATTTAGGTCTCCCACAACTAGATGAAATTTGTGATCACTTCTTGTGCATTCAACAACTCATGACAAAATAATAGACAATTTTCTATATGGTAGGCATCACTTGAAAGTAAGGGATTTCTAAGATCCAATTTTCTAACTTTATTTAAATTTTAATTTTCTCACATGGCTTGGAGTTATGACTCGTAAAATATATAGTCAATTTACTTACATTAATTGCTTTTTTTAGTTTCCCTACAAGTAGATCCACCATGATTGTCACTACAATTATTCACCATCTAGATGCATTACAAAAAAGAGAGGATGCAGATGGTACAATAAAATTTGAATAAATACAGGTAAGGTATATAATTCTATATTTTTAATTTATAGTCTATAGATTTAATTAATTTATTATCATTTTATAAAAAAAGTAGAAGTGATTGCATATCCCATTAAGTTATCCTCTTAGCTCTCCTTAAGAAATCCTCTTAGGATGCCTTAAGTCATCTTCTTAGCTACCCTTAATCCATTCTCTTACATATGTTGAGTAGGAAAAGTTATTATAGATCTAATCAGGTTAACTAAGATTATCTCATTTTCACTTGATGAACATTTATACATAAACCAACTAGGGTTTGATGATTAGCTTTTTTCCACAAGGGAGAGCCAACCTCCTAGGGTTTATCTTATAATGTGTTATGAGGATGATAAATTTATGTGTGTTTTAACAAGCCAATTGACATGTAACCATGGATCTAAAAATATAATTTGTCCTGATAGATGAAAATGAGAAGAAACAACATGGATTCATATTTGAGGTTGAGACATAGAGAGGAACCTATATTGTAAATTTGAGCTTGACTTGCATGGTTGATGGGGTGTAGGGCACTCTAGATTTTCCTCTTTTGTTGAATCTAAAAAATTTGAAATATGGATTAAGGTTTGCACTCTATTTCCTAATACTTTCACCACTAAAACTCCTATATTTGACCTACACACATGGAAAGAGGGGGAAAGGTTGTTTTGTATAGGTTATTTTTTAATTCAAACCTCATTTTATCATTTCTACCTCCATGTACAATGATTTATGATGATCAAGAGGGCATGCCCTAAGCTAGGAAAAGGCCAAAATGATAATAATTGACTAAAATTGATAAATGACAAATGATAATGTTTACCTTGATGTGAAAACCCTTGAAGAATATATGCCACACTAAATTTGATTGATGTATGCCTTGATTGCTTGATATACCTGCAAAAGGTTAGATCAAACACGTAATAAATTATTGAAGCTAGCATGTTGAGGATAACTCAATACTTCTCCACAATTGCCTTTGCATTGATCTCCCTCTCTCTAAACTTGATTTCTAATGTTCAAAATGAGAGGAAAACATGTTATATATGCATTTTAATTAATCATTTTCAATAGGGGCCTACCTAGGATCATTTTCAAATCATAAAAGGTTTTGAATCAAAAATTTAAAAATTCAAAAAAAATCTTTTTGGTCTAGGACACCCAACACCCATGACTAGTACTTTTTTGACTTAAATTTTTAGGGATGATAGGGATTTAAGTATAATTTATTGACCTAACTCTGCAATAAGTAAAATACCATCACAATTAATGTTATAAGAAAAATAAGGTGTCAAGTTACTATGAAACTATCAAGGGTGATAAATTTTTACGCTACATTTAATGCCCATTTTAGTGAGAGTATGATCTTAAACTCATACTCACACTAAAGGAATAAAAATCCATATCAACTCACTGAAGAGATAAGATGATACCAAGTTGAGGGGTGTACAAGCCCCCAGCTTAGGTCTCATCAACCCACAATGTGAAGAAAAATATGCACATAAGATAAGAAAAGATTCACTCACATACAACATTCAAAATAACAATCAATGAAGAACATTTTAAAAGAATACACAAAGCAAAGCACATCATATACAAAGAATACACAAAGAAGAAGCACATTTAATACACAAATAAAAAAAAAGAAATAAATGAAGTAGACACACAATACAAAGTAGACACATGGAAGACATAATAAAAATATTACAAACACAACAAAATAAAAAATACAAGGGTTAGTACTAAAAAGGATTCAATTTAGTATGGTAAAGAGACCTCAATCTTAAATTTGTCTCAAATACCTAACACCATCTATCAAATGTGATGTTAGATAAAATGGTGATCTCATAAGGATGTAGAATTACTATGAAAAACATGGCTCCACTAGAAATCAAGTTGTGTTATGGTAGGTGGCCATGTAAAAAATCTCAAATTCATGAATTAGCAAGCTTTGTTATGCTAAATCCATGGACTATTTTTCCAATCATGCTTTAGGGGGTATACAAAAGTTTAACGTCATGGGGGATAAATCAATTCTTAATGTCACAGAGGATGAATTTATAACCATGCCTCAAGGGGTGTTATAAAAACACCAGTAAAGGGGGTATGTCAATAATTCAAATCTCACAAGATGTCTATGAAATTGATAGGGTCATATTCCACCCTTAAAATGTCAACATAATTACTATGTTGGTATTTTAAGGAAACAAGAGATGAAGAGGGGATCCTTGAAAAGAATACACACCTCCCGAAACTTTTTATCATTTCCCTTCAATTATAAAGGAAAAGATGACAACCATGCAAGAAACTATCGTGTTGCTACCATAGAAAGAAATATGGTTGCATTTAAGATTGTACCACCATAATTGGCAATGAGAAAAAAATATGAAGCTACAAATGCCACATAGTGAGGAGTAACATCACGAAAGAGGGATCATTATTATTTAGAGTGATTAGATGCATCAAAATATGGAAGAACACTAGAATAAACAAGTTTTGGTATTTTGTTAGCTAGGTCTTGACATTCATTTGTGGAATTACCATGAAATCTATGATATTCACAAAAAGAGTTATTGCTATAAATCTTCTTAAATTTTGGAGGAGGAAGAGTAATCAAGTGAGATTTTAGAAGCCTCAATAAAATATGCTCTTGCTTAGATACATGATAAGTAGTAGGAGACAATCCTTTCTTTTGTGAAGAAAAGATAACTTTCTTACCACAAAAAGTCATACATATAGTAGAGGATGGAGCATGAGATAAACATGGAGATGAAGGTTGGAAACCTAAACATTTTTTAGAAAGATACAGTGAAGACCTAACCTTATCCTTAGCTCCTTGTTTCATGTTTTCATTATATCCATTTTTTAAAAATTATTTAATATCCAAGCCCATAACACTTTCCCAACTCAAATGGAGAATTCTTGTTTAAATTCTTATTGAAATAATTTTTTTTTTTACAATAATGCAAATCGTTTTTAAGTTTTTCAAAGTTGGGCATCGTCAACACATGAGGGATGGAAGTTAATAGTCCCCATCACCATCATGCGATGACGTATTTGAAGTTTTTGATGTATAATAATAGTATCTCCTTTTCACTTGACTTAAATTTTAAGCATAAACCGTCTAGGATTTGACAATTATCTTGCTACCACAAGGGAGTGCCAACTTCCTAGGGTTTATGTTGTAATGTGTTGTGAGCATGATTAATTTTAAGTGTGTTTTAACAAGCCAATTTGACTTGTAACCATACATAAAAAAATATATAATTTTTCAGTCAAAATAAAATAGGAAGTAACAAGATGGGTTCAGATTTGAGACTAAGACATAGAGAGGAACATGTACTATAATTTTTTCCTTCAACTGTAAGGTCAGGGTTTTGGGGTGCACCCTACACTAGCCTCCTATTTTGTTGAATCTAAAAAGTATAAAATGTATATTAAGGTATACACTATTTTTCCTATTACTATACCATGCTAAAAATATTGGATTTGGCATGCACACATGTGTGGACAAATATTTTGGCTCCACTAGGTTTTCAAACACTTCTAGAGTTTTTCACCTAAAAGGAGAGAGGTAGGCCAAAAATGGCAATGTCTACACTCAAGACTAATGTAAATATGATTGAAATGTATCTAAATGAAATGTCCTAAATGCAAATAATGGATGAAAGATATTGATTATTAATGCAAAACTAAGGAAATACAAGATGTTTGAAAACACATTATGATATGCAAAAGACCTAGAAAATGACTATGAAACAAAACATAAAATTGTGAAACTAGAAACATGCACTTGGAAACTTGTAGAGGTAGGGATGAGGGCTAGAATTGATAATGAATTTGAAATTTTTTCCAAGATCTAGAAAATTACACAATAACCCGTTTCAACGAAATGGTTACTCAAATCTATGGAATTTTTTTTTTAGGTCTGGTAGTGGGACTAATTCACCACTAATAGTGAATTAGTCCACCTATGAATTTCTAAAAAACTCAAAGCTAGAAACTATAGCCTTCAATCTATTTTTCTACTATTGATAGGTTTTCGAATCCAAAATTATAGAATTTGACCTGTAGACCTATTCTCCAAGCTTCAATGATGGTTTTGATCACTTTTAAGAGCTTTGAAAATTTGATGAAGACTTTTCCACCTTTTATATTTGATAAATCCACACACAAGACCTGAAAATCACATGCAAAGAGAGGGGAAAATGGTTGAATGGTTAGGGAATAAGGGTTTTCCTCGGTCAAACCCCTTGTTGGTAATTAAACCAAAATGATTCTAGAATAAGAAATGAAGCATGAAATGTGAAGTAATGCAATTAGAAACTTTTTTGTGATGATGAATCTTAAATTTCTATAGCAATAGATGATGATTCATCCTTTGGATGCCTTAGAGAGCTATCTTGATGAGAAACCCTAGCTTGCTTGAGACGAATAATAAATGATGAGTAAATAATGGGTAAGTGCACCAAGATGGTCACACTTTTGTGGCCAAACAAGAAAAAAAAACCATAACGCGAACATGTTATAACATGTTCGTGTTATAATGCATTCACGTTATTTCTTTTTAAAAACAAAAAAAAAAAGTGAATCCAAATATCATTTCTCATTTGGTTTTTTCTGTGTTTTAGCTCTGCCCACGGCCAAAAACCCTGTGTTACATGCTTGCGTTCTTGGAGAGTTGATTTCTTCAATATTTGTCAAGAGCAATTGGATTTCCTCACAAATATGATGCCACAATGATGAAGAGATGCAAGAGGTAAGTATTGTTTGGTATTTGTTTTGAATCTGTTAGATTTAAATTGATTTTGTTTGTTTTAGTTTAGAAGTGAATGTTTTTTTTTTAAATTTTTAGGAAATCCTCAACAAAATCCTCAACCAAATCAGCCTCAACAAAATCAGCCTCAACAACAAAATCAACCTTCCCCACCATTCTCTCAATACCCTCCTGGCACTCAAGAAAATTTGAGGAGTGAAATTGATAACAATAGAAAAGAAGTTGAGGATCTTATTAGTAGGTTGAGTGATCAAAATTATTCAACCACAAAAAGAATACATCTAGCAAATTCATTGAAGGATTTGTTAGAAAATGTAGATGCAATTACCCAACAAATATCTAGATGGAAAAATAGGAGGGAAACATCAAGGGCATATTAAGCAGACAAATTATCATATAAACAAGTAAAACATTTAAAGATTACTAAAGGCGATTTGTGCTCTCTATTCACTGACCCTAAAACAAATGAAAATCTCACCCTCAATGCAAAGAGGTTTCCTATTCATTGGTGCCACCACCAAGAGATTAGGAACCATTTTCATGACAGATGGTATATGGTCTTTGATTACCCACCGTGCAATAACTATGAAGTCCCCCAATATTTTCTTAGGAAATTATACTGTGAGTTTGTATTGAACCAATTCCTGAATTATTTTGATATGAGGGAGTTTCAGGGGAGAGGTGGGGGGTCAGCACAGGATAGGCCTGGTGCATAGCCGGATCCTACACGACAGGGGAGACGACATCTCGCTAGGTTGCCTCGTGAGTAGATTGTGATGCCTGTAGTTGCAAAGGAGAGTGCTAATGTAGAGAATTTGCAGGCGATCACATCCTTGACTTGGAGTGTCATCCACCACACTAGCCCCATTGTACAACACAATCCAGGGGAGTCTTCAAGTGGTGGCCTTCGAGGCCATGTGTGTCAATCTTGCGGAGCCACTTGTTCATATGACCCTACCAGCCCTCAGGAGGGCGCTACTCAAGATCCATATGCTTCTACGTAGCCTGATCCGTATGCATCTATGAGGATGGAGAGGGTGGCTGACATTCTACATGATGCATATAGTATTGACAGTCAGGTAAAATTCAACATGTTCATTGAATTTAGTTTATTAAATTTTGATTATGAAATGTAAGATTAACTAATTTAGTTTTATTATTTTAATAAAATTGTAGGGTCACAGTGTTGACCCTGGGTACACCAGTCAACCTACTTATTTTTGCAATACACCTATTAGTGGGGTATGTAAAGTTAGTAAACAATTATAAATTTATTACATGTGTTAATAGCATTGTTTTACGAATGGTATTTTAATATGTGATTTTGGATGTTGAATAGGGTGTTGTTGGAGGTTTCAAGGAACCACCTCTGAGTGCGAGTAGATTTGCTCAAAATTTCACTGAGGTAATATAGAATAAAGAGAACTTAAAGTCAATGAATTATAAGTTTAATCTAGATTTGTGTATATATAGTCATAAGAGTATATGGGTTCACTAGGTTATTATTTGAAATCTTTTAAGAATGGTCCTACCATGATTGTTTATCTTAGAATTCCTACACTAGCAAGCTATATATAATAAAAATTTAACATGGAACTGACAAAGGTAGAGCTACATTCTACTCCATCCTATATATTTTTTTGTGATGTCAACATAACCAAGAATAAGACTATGGATGTCCTACATGATGTCAATGTAACCAAAAATAAAACTTCTATCCTCGACCCTATCTATCAGCCAAGACTCCTTCAATATCTCCTAGATGCTTAGAGAAGCTTAAGACTAGGTCAAAATACCCTATATTCTCTTCATTTGTTGCATAGCTCATCAAGTTTCCCTATATGTTCTCTAACTAATCATGATTGTATGGAAACAAGTTATAAGTACTCATTAAATTCTCAACTATTGGAGCCTCCTCAAACTTTCCCATAGGATGTGGAAAATGCTTAGAAATGATTAAATTCCCTAATAGGGTGTGGGAGATCTTTTAGGAAAACATTTGACACTAATTTGATCCATTGAATTCTTCTTCATTCTTATATATTCCTCAAATATACCTTGCAATACCCCTATCATACCTAAATCTACTACATTCATGTCCTTGTTAGCTAGCATGTAGGTGATATAGTATGGTCCATGAATTTTTATGTCTTCTTTTTTCATTTTTCTATACTGTCCCTCTTTTATCTCACTACTAGGTCCTCACATAAAAAGAAAAGAAAAAAACATTACTTCTTTTTCTCATCTAAGGCCCCTAAGGTTTTAAACCCCTTAGATGCAAGGATTCAAAGCACATCAACCATGTGGTACAAATGACTAAATCCCAAAGATGATCTATAGCAATGAAAGAGTTTGAAAAGGTAGAGAGAGCTACACTGGTTACTCAGGAGAAACTTCAGCTTTCAAAAACAAAGCCAATTAGGCTGGTAGACATGTGGATCAGGACAACATTTGGTGGAAGAGGAAGAAAGATGACTAGAACTCTGGAGGCCCACCATACTAGATTTTGATATTCAACCATGAGAGCAGAAGAGAGAGCTGATATCATGTATCAAAACATTAAGCACGCATTCTTCTAGCCAATGGATAAGGAGATGATTACTTTTCTTCATTTTCATTTGCATAACCATATCACGGCATGGGACCCATGAAGACCAAGGATGTCTAGTTTTATGTGGAGGTAATGGTGCGGTCCAAACTTTAGGAGGGGCAAGAAGGTCAATGTATGATCTTGATGAAATTAAGGAAGAACAACAAGAGAGGAACAGGAAAAATAAAATCAATATATAGTTTCAAGGATTTGTCAAGTGAGTAAGAGAGCTATGGGAGCAAGCTCATCTAAAATATTTTGAAGTAGAGTTTTATATACCATTTAGAGAGCTTGGTTTTCATGGAGTTCCTTTCAAATCCTCTGCTTTTATTGTTCCTATGGTAAATTTTTTGGTAGAGTTGGTGGAATTACCTTTCTTAGTAATCACTATTAGTGAGATTGAGATTGTTAACCTTGAGAGAGTAGGACTTGGGAAAAAGGGATTTGATATGGCTATTGTTTTCAAATAATTCAAGCCAGATGTACTCCATATGTATGCCATTCCTCAATATTCACTTGATGGCATCAAGGAATGGATGAACTCCATGGATATAAAGTATTATGAAAGTAGAATGAACTTGAACTGGCAACCAATTTGTAAGACTATTACTGATGATCTAAATAAATTTATTGAAGATGTTGGTTGGGAATTTTTGAATATGGAAGCTAGTGATTTTGATTCTGATAATCTCAGAAGAGTCAAATCAAGGATACAAACCCTCTAATGTAGAAGAGGAATCATAATTAGATTTCATACAACCACCATCAAGAGTGTTACAAGCCAATCAACAAGATGGAGGGAATTCTTATATAAGGATAATTTTCAATGTTGCAGGTACCAGCTTTAATGCCAACTACAATGGCAACATTGAAATTCCCTAGCAGTATTTATGTGTTAAGAAAAATTTCCTTTAGATGCAAGGATTCAACCACATCAACCATGTGGCTTAATTTATAATGCCATGCCTCCCACTTTCTAATCACAACGTGCTTAACGCTTTGTCAATATTGATCACCATCATATTCTCCTTTCATGATTATTTTCTATCATCTTTGGTATACACACTTGACTATTATATTGAACTCAATTGAGGAATCTTAAAAATCATAATGATAGGCCAAAGAAAGAATATTCAGTCTTTTCATGGTAAAAGGAGACCCCAATTTAATCACTGTCATCCTCAAAAGGTTAATTCCATTGTCAAACATTTATTGCATATCTTAAACTATGGCAAGCGTTTAATAAGGGTTTTGAAGAATAGGCCCTTGACAAGTTAGCTCCATCATTTTTTATTGTCGCTATATCTTTATTTAGCTCTTACTCCATTCCTTGCAACAATGATACTTGGATTTGTCATACTTAACTCAGTTGGCTACTATCAAAGCTCCTTTTGACTAGATCATCTCTTCTTCTCATATTGGTTGTCATATTTTACATTGTGTTTTGACACTTTTTCACTTAAAATTTGTTCTAAAGGGTCTTTTTTTTTTAATGTGATTGTCTCAGGTTATTGCTTTTTTAAAAATTGATAATCATATTGTTGGTTACGTTGCATTACACATCATTCAAACTCAAAGCATTACTTCAAATTTGATAACTATTTTGTGATTGAATAATTTGTTATTTTATTTTCAGATGTTGGTGACAGAAACACCGCCAAACGTAACAAGGGCAATGGATATCGGTGTTTCTACTGCAATACAATCCTCGATGGCTCTGATAGGGGAGGTATGAGGCATATTACTAAATTTCAATTTACATTCGTTGTTATAGATGAACTAGTTCTAGTAAAAAATCAAACCATTATTGATTCGTAGTTCAATTCCTATTCGGATGGTTTATATAGGGCTCGAGCACCCCTGAGCATCGGAGTGAAAATATTTCCCTCGAGGAGAGTGGTCGTCAGATGGTTGTAAGTGATTAAATTTTGTTAAATATATTAATTTTTATAATGTAATTTCTATATATTAATGTCTTTACTTCTTATTGTAACAGTTGAAACTTGACTAGGAGCTAAACCCAAGGAGGAGTAGCAGGAGCACTCCTCAACAAAGAGGTGACAGATTTATCACCATCGGGTCGCCCAGGAAAGGGAAAGAAAATTGTATTTGAACCAGAGCATGGAGAGAAATGAATTTTGAATGTAGAGCCCTTTGTTGTATTCCTACATGGCAATTTTGTACATATTTTGTATTCGATATATTTGACATTGTATGCCTATATGGCATTCTCGTAAGCCTATATGGATTTTTTCTAACTATATTTTATAATTTCTGTACACATATATTGATGTACATGCATACATGGCTATTTGATTAATACAAATCTTTTTTATCGATGGTGTCCATATTTGCATTATAAATTCATGGTTCAATAGATATGAGTTACATGTATTCAAGTGTATACTTTAAAAATTATGCACATATACTTTTTGACTTACGTTGGAACATCGAAAAGTGTGAAAATTTGTGTTTGGAAGTCAAACGTAAGCCAATTTTGCAATTCTCGGTTCTTGCATACTCAATCTTATGGACTTATTCCTTTCTAGCACATATTGTGAATATTTCTCATTTGGTGCAGAAGACAAATTCCTCATTTTTGAACCACTCATAGCAAAGAGATTCACAATAAGACTTTCACATTGGAATACTACTCCATACTTCTCTTGTTTAGACCATACAGGATTGAAAATTCTTAATTGATGCAATGATAGTCCTGAGATGAGAATTTATATTATAACCATACCTATTTTGAAACTTCACATCTAATACTGCATCAACAAGAACTTAAGAAGTGTTGCATAAGAGTGTTAGGTTTGAGAGGCCTTCTCTTCCCTAAGGGAGGAGAGCTTGCATCTTGAATTTTGAACAAAATTTTAAGAAGCAAACGTTTTACCTAAAAGCTTCAAACCTAGATGACATATTTGGCTAAGTCTATCTTGAAAATTATCAATGCATTCAAACTCTAAAGGAGATTCTCCTTGAAAAGCAAACTTTACCCTTTTTCCCAAGGAAAGAAATTGCAACAAGTTGCATGTGATTTATCTTATTTCTTTCTCACAGTTCCTGGTCAATCATTCATGGCTCGGGATAGTTTCGTTCCAAGGAAAGGACACCCAAAAAAATCACTGAGATTCTTCTATGATCTGCAAGAAAAAGGTTTTGGCTCTTTCACAATGTAAATAATTATGTAACACTGTTTTATTGTTTGCTCTCCATTACTTAAAAATGTTCACATCTCTTTCGTGATTGATCAATGATCAATAATGTATCGATTAAACACTTGACATTTCCGCGCTCTTTGAACTTTAATTTATAATTTGTAGTTTATATTCATAACGCTGATTACATTGTACTGCACATCTTTCAAACTCAAAGCATTTCGCTTCACATTGCATAACTAATAACTAGATGCTAGAGATGACAAAATTTCAATTACAATATAGTTTTACAAAGTCAATTCCATACTATGCAATTACTTCCACATTGCATAACCACTAAATATGAGTACGCCAATTGCATTTGCTTGTCATGGAATTCTATGAGACCACATTTCTTTGAGTGCATTTTTTCAAACACTAACGCTTTGGTCTATACTCAATACATTTTTTATACATGTCTACCAAAGCATTTTGTCAAATAGTTCAAGTGTTGCTCTTGTTGCTATGGTTGTGCCTATAAGAAGTGCTTTTGAACAAGCTACATGGATGCTTGGAAAAATCTATATCAAAGCATACTAATATAATAGCATAGAAAAAGGAAGAATTGTTTAGGGGCTCAAAGAAATGTGGTCTCGATGGTGATGGAATGCCATGACAATCCATAGCATTCTTTTCTTTGTCATGGCATCTGCCATGCCATTCTCACACCATGAAAACCACATTTCTTTGAGGCATTTTCAAAGAGTTCACTACCTTGTCTGCTAACACATTTTTCATACTTAACAAAGCATTTTACCAACAGTTCATTGCCTTTTGCTACTATGGCTAAAGTCGTTCGTGCTTTAACAAGCTATATATGGATGCTTGGAAAAATCTATCAAAGCATAATAGTAAAGAAACAAGCCGATGCAATACAAAGATTGCCAAACCACTCAACAAGCCCATTCAAACTACCACAATTCAAGTTACATCAGGCCCATATCACTGAGACACAACTCGAACAATAGGAGGAATGGCCTATTTCAACATACTACACTTAAACCCTTAAGGGATCAATCCCGCTGAACATAGCTCGAGCGAATTCACAGGTCAGTGCAGCGTAAAGATAACCATTCCTAGTACAAACATGCCTATTTGAACACGTTGGAATAGTCCATTTGGTCACACGAGTTGCAGAACGAAAATTGCACCACCTTGCAACTTTCCACTACTTCCATCTGACACTTTTTCCATCAACTGAAAACTGAACACCACGGGAAAACCACTCCGAGATAACGAAAATTGAGAGAGGTTATTGTAGAGGGGCCCAACATGATCCCATAGGATTAGACAAAAAGTTTCTAAGCCTCACAGTATCCGAGTAACCTCATGTTGAAGTTTGCACCCATTTTGCCCTTTGGACCCTTAAGGGATCAATTCGGTTGAATGTAGCTCGGAGTGATTCCATGTGTTTGGGTGTGAAAGAGGACCATGCCTAGCATAAAAATTCCTATTTGAAGATTTTGGAACAGTCCATTTGGTTACATGAGTTGCAGAACGAAAATTGCACCACCTTGCAACTTTCCACTGCTTCCATTTGATACTTTTTCCATCAACTGAAAACTGGACACCATAGGAAAACCACTCCAAGATAACAAGAACCAAGAGAGGTTATTGTAGAGGGGCCCAACATGATCCCATATGATTAGACGATAAGTTTCTAAGTATCACGGTGTCCGAGTAATCTCATGTTGAATTTTGCAGCCATTTTTCCCTTTGGACCCTTAAGGGATCGATCCGGTTGAACGTAGCTCGGAGCAGTTCTGCGTGTTTTGGTACAAAAGAGGACCATGCCTAGCGTAAATATGCCTATTTGAACGCGTTGGAATAGTCTATTTGGTCACACGAGTTGCAGAACAAAAATTGCACCACCTTGCAACTTTCCATTGCTTCCATCTGACACTTTTTCCATCAACTAAAAACTGAACACCACGGGAAAACCACTCTGAGATAACAAAAACCAAGAGAGGTTATTGTAGAGGGGACCAACATGATCCCATAAGATTAGATGAAAAGTTTCTAAGCCTCATGGTGTCCGAGTAACCTCATGTTGAAGTTTGCACCCATTTTTCCCTTTGGACCCTTAAGGGATCAATTCGGTTGAATGTAGCTTAGAGCGATTCCACGTATTTGGGTGTGAAAGAGGACCATGCCTAGCATAAACATGCCTATTTGAATGTTTTGGAACAGTCCATTTGGTTGCATGAGTTGCAGAACGAAAATTGCACCACCTTGCAACTTTCCACTACTTCCATTTGACACTTTTTCCATCAACTGAAAACTGGACACCATGGGAAAACCACTCCGAGATAACAAAAACTAAGAGAGGTTATTTTATAGGGGCCTAACATAATTCCATAGGATTAGACAATAAGTTTCTAAGTATCATGGTGTCTGAGTAACCTCATGCTGAAGTTTGCAGCTATTTTGCCCTTTGGACCCTTAAGGGATTGATCCGGTTGAACGTAGCTCGGTGATTCTACATGGTTGGGTGAAAAATAGGACCATTCCTAGCATAAAAATGCCTATTTGAATGTGTTGGAATAGTCCATTTGGTTGCACAAGTTGTAGAACAAAAATTGCTTGCACCAAATGACCAAATTTGCTTGTAAGTGCTAAAACACTAAATTGGGTGTAACATGCAAACCAAAACGAATCTTTATAGGATAAATACATTTTAGGGTACTCATTTTGGGCATTAAAAACATATATCAATTTTAGATACACTTTTTTTGGAACACATGCCTGCTGTCCCAACTTCTTTGCTTCTAAAGAACCCCAAACATGCAGTGAGTTTTGCTTGTTTTGTGTGGATTTTTCTTAAAGAGGCACTTAGGAGTGATGAAAATGGTTGTAATTAGTTTGTACAAATCTGAATCAGGCCTTTGGGGTGAAGGGGTGAGCCTAGGTAATCAAAATCCTAGTGTGATAAGCAAATTAAGCCTCTTGGGGATAGTGATACATTGGTCCATGGTTGTTCTTCCATCCACTGTCAAAAGGTGAGACATTGGGGTCTTGTAGAGGCATATCACAATTGCCTAAATTCAGTAGTTTGAGCCTGGTATAAGCTTGTGGGTGGATTTTATTTAGACTATCCTACCTTTCAAAAATCTGTTGTCCCACCAAAACTAGGCCTGAATAGCCCCTTTTTCCAAAGCAACCCTATTCAAAACTTATCACCTGACCATGAAACTTTCTACAGTATCTTAAATTGTTCCCAAACCAAGTACTTTCTAGGTTTTAATCTCCTATGACACCCTTAACATGCTCAAACACAAAACCCTCACAAAATTGCTCCAAAAACTAGGGCCTCTTGAAAAATTGACTTCCACACACTTCCAGAATCTTTTCTTTGACTTTTCACTATTAAATCATCATTCCTAAACACCTTCGACTCAAAAACATGCCCCTCATTAAGGTAGATCTCCTGCTGCTACACTTTAGGCATCATTTTCATGTAGTTTTCAATGTGAAATCTTGGTGTACACCCTATCATCTGTTGGTTGTCTTTGAGTTACCCGCACATGCTCTTCTTCTTCATCATTGTCTTCTTGTTCTCCTTGTTCTCCTCACCTATTTCTCTCAAGGCTATTGATCCTAGCCTGCATAGCTATTAATCAAGGCTATTTATGGAATGAAAGTAGACATTGCAATGAGTTGTGATCCTAAAGGGTATATCAGTAAAATGAGGGTAGAGAGGGGTAGATCTCATATCTACCATCATTTCCATGCATCTAATGATGTGATAAGGAACCTCAAAACTAATAAGGAGGTCAGAGAAAGGAAAAGGAAATGGATGTTCATGGTCCAAACAAAATAGAAGAGGATAAAAATAATCATGCTTATGTTATTCCTTTGCAAAGTACACAAGTCCCATGGAAATGATGGAGAAGATGTTTGTTGCCATGGCAGATGGGAATTTTTCCAGCATGATGAAGTTGGCAGAGCAAGAGAAAAAGGGATGGAAGTTGAACAACTTGTTCAACAACAAGCCTTGTCAACAGAATCATCAGTACAAGTTGCTCACAGCCAATCAATGCAAACTCTTGATGCACCCTTGGTTGATTATTCAAAGAATCCAAAAGAAAGGGAGAGTGTGCAAGAGGAGACTATGAAGAATGTTCCTAGAGATGAGGAAGTGAACTAACACTTCCCTTCTCCCCAAATCAATCAAGGTGATGAACAATTTCCTAAAAATAGGCTAGCAGTTAATTTTTATGATGAGAACTCTATTCCCAATGATGTCAAAGTATTAGCTTGTAGCTAGTTCATGGATGATGATACCTTTGTTACTACAAATGACTTTAGAGACTTCATCATCAAAGTGAAGAAAAATGAACTTAATGAAAAATTGGATAATGAAAAGGAGTTGACCCATCTACGTATGAAGAGGTCACTCAACAAGT
Organism: Sequoia sempervirens; assembly: GCA_007258455.2. Classification (NCBI taxonomy): domain Eukaryota; kingdom Viridiplantae; phylum Streptophyta; class Pinopsida; order Cupressales; family Cupressaceae; genus Sequoia; species Sequoia sempervirens. The sequence goes on from VDFB02058242.1 coordinate 598,897,006, forward strand.
TATCTAATAAATAGATTTTCATGCTTATAGAATCACTTTGGAAGAAGGGAGGAGATTAGTTAAATAAAGTGGTATTCTTGTGTTTCTGATAGGGAGGGGGTTGGAGGAATCAATCACAGATTCCTGCTCTAGGTCTTGCTTGCAAGACCTCCTTGGTGTTTTGGCTTTCCACCTTAACCTATAGGACCCTTCTCAAATTTAGGTACCCCTGGTTTGTCTGGCCAACCCCACTTCTATCACAATTCCATCTACCAAGCTAACCTTGGTGCAATGCTCCAACTCTTCCTTAGCCCTTAATCAATCCTAAAGGCTAACCTATCCTCAACTCTCCATTAGTTCTTGCAAGGGTGTGGGAATGTCTTTAATGGCTTCAAACCAACCCCCTAGGGTACTTGAAGCTTTAATGGATTGATGTAGCATGAAGATTTGTGTAGGATGTAGAGTGGTGTTTCTACAAGCTTTTTTTGTCATTAGATAGTCATTTTATTCATTTTCAAGCACTATTTGTAAATGAGTTGGATTCCACACTGTTGCTGGTTTGAACCAGGTAGTCTTGAGAAAATGGAGGTTTAGATCACTTTCCCACCGTACAAATTGTATGAACCTTTGGGAATAATGACTAGACTCCATGTGTGTAAATATGATAGGATTTAGGGTTTGTGTGAACACAGGAGCTGTTGGCAACATCTTGCCCTAGGCAAGCCAGGAAGAGTCTAGCTAGGGAAGACAAGAAGTGCAGAGCACATAACTTGCAGGGGTGACTAGTTCTTGATAAATTTCTTTTTGGAGGAGGTAGGAAAGTGTCTTATCTAGTTTCCATATGAAGGAGAAAGCTCCATCAGTTCAATTGATGTGAGAACAAGTTGACAGTTTGAAAACAGCTAGAAAATGGCTTAAAACCCTAGGAAATGACCATTTTCAAGTTTCAACATTGTTCGGATAGTTAAAGCTTAGGACCTCAAAAATATTTGAGAGGTGTTCATATGGGACAAGGACCTCAAAGAAAGATTGAGATGGTATTTTGAAATGTTTGAGTAAGAACCAGTTGTTTTGGTGATGGAGACCTAATTGGGGGTCATGGACTAGTAGCCTTCTTAACCCTAGATGAGGGTTTGGTGAAAGCGATGAAAAGGTGGAGTTTTGGTGAACCTTCAAGAACCATAGGAGGTTGGTTTGAAGCCATTGAAGACATCTCTACACCCTTGCAAGAACTAATGGAGTGTTGAGGATAGATTAGCCTTTAGGGTAGATTAAGGGCTAAGGAAGAGTTGAAGCATTGCACCAAGGTTAACTTGGTAGATGGAATTGTGATAGAAGTGGGGTTGGCAAAAAAAACCAGGGGTACCTAAATTTGAGAAGGGTCCTATAGGTTAAGGTGGAAAGCCAAAATACCAAGGAGGTCTTGCAAGCAAGACCTAGAGTAGGAATCTGTGATTGATTCCTCCAACCCCCTCCCTATCACTCTTCTTCTTCATCACTGTCTTCTTGTATTCCTTGTTCACCTCGCCTATTTCTCTCAAGGATATTGATCCTAGCCTGCATACTTCTCTCTCCCTTCTCCATTTCCTCTCTTCCCTTGCTTTAGCCTGCTTTCTTGCTACTTCTTGTTCTCTTCTTTCCCTTCTCTCCCTTTCCAAGGTTTCCTTCAACTCCTCCAACTCTCTTGCTAACTAATTTTTAGGTGCCATTGCTGATTATTCAATCCCTAAAGGACCTACTTACTACTCTGATACCACTATGATGTAGAGGATATGGGACTCAAAACAAAACTGAAAGGCTTGAAGGTTTTTTCAATGAAGTAATCTTAACCATGTTCTAAACAACATTAAGGAAAGAAGCCTCGAAGTGTACTTATGACTCTAATATTTCTCCTATGGACCCAAACCCTTGGAATACCCTTAAGAGACACAAAAAAACTTGTCTTGAATTTTTTCAAAGCCCCAAACCTCTGACTCAAACAAAAACCCACTTTTCCACCTTGACTAGGCTTCCAGCCAACTAGGCCTCCAACGGTGGTTTTTTTGACTTTTCTAAAAAAATTTCCAAAGGAATCACAAAAATAATGATTGAATTAGGTGTGTTTTGTGATGCTACACAACATACCAAAATATTGATATCACTTGTTTCAGACGAAACCTTTCAAAAATCTATTGTCCCACCAAAACTAGCCTAAATAACCCCCTTTTCCAAAGCAACCCTATTCAAAACTTATCACTTGACCATGAAACTTTCTACGGTATCTTAAATTGTTCCCAAACCAAGTATTTTATAGGTTTTAATCTCCTATGACACCGTTAACATGCTCAAACACAAAACCCTCACGAAATTGCTCCAAAAACTAGGGCCTCTTGAAAAATTGACTTCCACACACTTCCAGAATCTTCTCTTTGACTTTTCACCATTAAATCATCATTCCTAAACACCTTGAAGGAATTTGAAGGAAGATTTTAAGTATGATAGTAAATGAATAGAAAAATTTTAGAGAAGCAAGGGTTTCAAAGACTTATTAAGAAACCTTATGACAATTCAAGGCATCATACAAACACAATTTGAAGCACACCATTGAATGCAAGGATATAGAGTTTAGAGGAGGTTTTCCAAGGGACTTTAAACTGAAATAGATGATAATGGAAAGATCACTAGTCTTAATGTCCAATTTGAGATGTGTTCCAATTTGAAAGGACCTAATGTCTTAATTTGAAATAGATGACTTTAAAAGGACCTAATGTCCAATTTGAGATGTGTTCCAAACTGGCTTAATGTGATGCAGAGAAAAGGAAGAAAAATCTCAATCCACACTCAACTTGACATTCATTTAACAAATTCTTGTTTCCCTTACAATTTGGACTCTTTTCCCCTTCATAAAACCTTGAAAGGGCAGACTTTGCCATTGTTGTTTTTGATTGAATTGATCACTCAACAATGCAACTTGATCACTCAACTTGAATCACACAATCAAACATCTCAACATGACTTTTGGATGATGTAAAAACTCTTCACACAATAGAAAATGACCAAACAAATAGACCTTGTACCCAAAAACATCCATTCTTCCATCACTCCTACACAAGCCCATGTAACTTTGGAACATTCACCAATAGGATAGTCAAAATAAAAACTAATTAAAGGAATTAAATAGAAAATGAAACATTCTTTTAGACTCCTAAAAATATCCTCCACAAGTTCCCAAAAGCATAGGATCAAACACCCACCATAAATGTATCAAAAGATTGACTTACAAGCCATAAACAAGGCTTAACTAGGCCTGCATAAGGAAGTGTCCAACCTTTCAAGGCACACCCAAACACCCATAATTCCTTTAAAATATTCTAATAGGTTTCCCGAGACCTGTTCCATGTTTTCCATTCATTAGTATTGCACAAATACTCAAAAAATTATGAAAAGTTCATTTTAAAGACCATTTTCATGCATTTACAAGGGAAAAACTGACCTAGGCCATCAAATAACTTTTGTAAACCTCCATCTTTCACTCTGAAACAAATTTGAACATGAAGAAGGACCCTAAATCTAACATTCTACCAAGTTTTACATTTTTCCCACAGTGGAAATGGGAATTATGACCATTTTGATGACCAAACCCTTGTTTGGTAGGGTTTTAGACCCTCTTTCACTAAAATTGAAGTAAATTTCTTAATACTTAATAGAATAAATTCAAATCACCACCAAAAGAAATCAGTTCAGATACTTCAGAGAGAGAGGAAAGGAGTGAGAGAGAGAGATACCCTCTCTCACCCTCTCCAACCCTCTCCCACCCTCTCCCA
>VDFB02058242.1:598903444-598978935 GCA_007258455.2 Sequoia sempervirens
CAATTTAAAAAAAATAAAATTTTAAAAAAATTTATCAGTTTCAAAAAAATTTAGGGGGAGCATGGCCAAAATTTTGCTTTTTAGGAAGTTCCCACTTAGAAAATTAATAAAAAATCAAATATTCATTAAAAATTATTAGAAAAATTCCTATCCCTACTACATATTGTTATCTAACTTTTGATCAGAGGGATTTTAAAAATACTATAAAAAAGTTCACCGTGCTCGGGTTGCACAAGAGTTGTTATGTTATGTTTTTCTAACAAAAAAAACAGCAATTTGTGTGCATCCCTCTTTTGAACCCCTTAATCTCAACCATTTTCAAAATAAATTAGTAGTTTAGAAAGTAGACTCGGAGCACTGTGGTCCATTTTTTTGTTCCATCTAATTTTTTTGATTGTAGCTATCCTCAATTTCACGTCCAAGGTCAGTATTTCCTGATTTCAGAAAAAAGTGGCCACCTAAGCCCCTTTTTTGGGAGCCATCTTGGTGCACTTACCCTAATGAATGAGTTAATAAATGATGAATTAGGGTTTAGAAGCTTTTATATATATATAATCCTACTCAAATGTGTATTTATTTGATCCATAAGGCCGACATGAAGAAAAATTAAACTTAAACCCCAATTTTTCTTGTTCAAACCTTGAAAATGGACAGGTGGGACTAATTCACCCAAAGTGGCAAATTAGTCCCATAGAGGCTCTTTTTCTAGATGGGATGTCGCAGAGTGAAGAAATTAGGTTTACATGATATAGTTGGGTCTTTGATCAAAATAAGCCTCAGGATGCATAATATGGGGTCATTGGGGCCTATTGATGATGATATAAAGAGTAATTAGGGCTAGGGACACAAATTTCAATGTGAAAGTGTGATTAAATACAATCTACAACATTAAAATGAGGTCAACATAGCCTAGAAAGGCACAAAATTCAATGTGAATGTGTAAAACACATTACAACATTAGATAAGAATTAATTTAAATTTACAAGCCTTCTAGATTAATGTGAGGATGCAATTAAATACATTTTACATCATTGAATTAAGAAAAATTTAGGTTAATTTAACTTAAACGGGCCCAAAACCTAGTGTGGATGTGTAAAAAACCTCACAACACTAAATCAAGGCATCATTAAGTCCAATTTATCATTAATTATTCCCAAATCAAGCAAGGAAAAGGGATACTTTTTCCGTGTCCACACATGAAAAGAGGGGGAAAGGTTAAACAGTATATGGGCTTGCCTAAGCCACACCTCGTTTAAATATTTATACCTCCATGTGCATTGATTGATGATAATCAAGAGGGCATGCCCTAGGCTAAAAAAAGGCCAAAAAAACAATTATAATTTTGTAAAAACTGTCAAAATAAGACTATTATAATGCTAAAAGAAGAACCTCCTCTAAAATCAAGGTGAATATCAGGATCAAGCAAACAAAAAATTGTATGAGTGCCCCCAACAAAACTACTCAATTAATGACTAGATTGGAAAACCAAGAAAAAAATATGAAAGTCAAAGATATAGATGACACATGAATCTACATGAGTGACATGTTGGCAACACAAGGGAAGAGAACTAAGAGGGGGAGTGAATTAGTTGTCACAAAAAATATACAAATTAAACTTAGTCTCATATATAATATATAAACATGAAAGAAAAAACCATCACCACATCAAAAACACAAAGAACACCAAGATTTTTTACATGGAAACCCTATTAGGGGAAAAACCATGATGGAGGTTAGTCCACAAGATTATACTTTGTTAAAAGCATAAAAGAAATATAAATGGGAATGCACATGCATTTAGGCACATTTCCTAGAGCACACTACTCAAATACAAAAAGGCTTACTACCTAAAGGAAGACACACTATCTTATAGAAACATTCGTATTACATACAAAAGATTTTGAACTAAGAAAATAGCATCTACTAATGCCTAATTGCAGTTTTGGTTAAGCACATAAGCATTTTCTCACTCTTCTTCAAACTTTACTTCTTCCTTCGAAAGATTAGAACATTATTCACACATAGGACTTGTTGTCAATCAGATATGCACCCTTTTCCAGATTTTTCAAAATCAGACTAACTATTGATTGGTGATCTATGTGAAAAGAGAATTTCCAGAGTGAGTTGGTTCTCCGAAATATGAATCTTATTCTACTATTTTTCGGGGGAAAAGGGATAGAAAGATAACTGAAAAATGAAATTTTAAAACTAATAGACTACTATTTCTGAAAATTCAGATTCTACCACTCACAACTATTCCTCTATTACAATAGCTCTCACAATTTCATTGGTACTTGATTTCATTAGTAATTTGCATGAAGATTTGAAAGTGTTGAATACATCATGCAACCTAAAAACATGAAATTATACGAAAAGACTCATAAAAGAAAGACATACAAGGCTTCAAGCTTGAAAACAAAAAGATATCAAATTGCTACTTTATTGAAACTGAAAGAGTGTATCTATCTGAACTAAGTACAAAATGCTTACAAAACTCTCTGCATGCACCAGAGAGGAAGAAGCTGACTTCTGAACTAGAAAAACACTAAGTTTTTCACAAGATATATCCCCAAAACCCTAATTTGAGCTCAAGACAAAAGCTTTAAGAATAGGCCTTAAAAACTACCAAAAAGCTCGCCAAAAGGCGGAAAGGATTGAATTTTTGCATGCAAATGCTGCCCAACCTCTAAAAATAGGCCAAAATTGCCTTAAAAGCAATCAAAACAACCTATTCATCTGTCAAAAATCTCAAATCTGACCAGGATATAAATCTGTTGAAAATAGCGAAGAATAAAACAATTTATATGAAATCACTTTAATCCCACTTTACATGGTTTGTAGATTCACCATCAAGTTTATTTTTGCAATAAAGATTCCTAAAAATATTTTGTGAAAAAACCCTTATCACTCCAATTTCAATGTTTGATTTTTTCAAAAATCATAAAAAATAGGAGTATCTTCTATCCATATCTCCCTTCCCTTAAAAAAAAATAATTTTCCAATCTATAATTGATTTCTCAAAAATCAACCAAAACAAATTGAGCATGAATATTGATTTCTTTAAAATCAATAAAAAAATCCTAAGGCTTATCTGATTCTCCATTTATCATTTCATAGGCATAAGCTTTGACATTTTAAGTCAAATGCTTATGAATCAAAACCCTAAAACCGTTAAAAATAAGACTTATGAAATATTTTGATTACTCCTAAGTGGCTCGACCTAGGCATAAGGGAAGTTAGCCACACTAAACTTGCGTAAAGTTTAGCATCAAATGCAAAAGAAAAGAATGAAAAGCCCCTAAGTTCAAATTAGGGAAACATAGAAAAAGGGGAACAAACCCTAATCACAAATCATTTCTTATTTGATACTTTGCAAGTTTGGGTCTGCCTGGGAAGAGATATCGCTGCCATGAAAGTCTGACCTTGTAGCTTGTGAATGCCTTAGAAGCCAAGATTTCAACTTCAAAATAGCTGATTCCCCACTGGTAAGTGGTCTTCATTTTATTTTGTAGCTTTTACCATCAATTTGAAGGGAAAGAATAGCCTTCTAAGGTCGCGGCCTATGCATATATTACCTCTGATCTTGTATTTCATTTCTTTGTAATTGTCTTATCTATTGTTGGCCGCCATATAAGGGTTCTATTTTTCCAAAGGTTTTTGAGCTCCATTGTGTTTGAAGCTTCACCAAAATTGATGTTTGCTACACATGGTAAGTGTTGGTTATCATTCTTTTATTTCTTGGCTCTTTTGGATGATAATGAAGGCCTCGCAGGCTGCGACCATAAGATAATAATCTGATGCTTTTATTTCATTTTCTATGCTTGAATGCCTATTTCTTTTATGCTCCTTCTATTTGAGGGGCCAATTTGTGAGAGTTTGAGCCATGTTTGGAAGCTATATGTTGACCTCATTGAGAGTTGATCACGGCCATCTTGGTCCTCTTACGGCGAACATGGTAAACTCTCACTTCTCCATCTTGTTTCCTTGTCTTTCTACAAAACAGAAGCTTAAAAGCTTCATACACTCCAGTAAAGATGTGATTTTCATTTATAATTTAAAGTTCATCCATAGACCACGCTAGGGGAATTTCACTCTGTGCCTTTTGTAAATGAAATTCCTCCATTGATGTACTCGATCCATTATGTATTTTCTGCATTTCCGTAATAAATACACATGTGGGTAAGCTAGAAATTTTAATTTCTTTTGCTTTTTATATTTAAGTGAAACTATGACAAGCCACATTCTTTGAATGCTTCTGATTAATTTCCTTCATAAAAACTTCCACAATACCCGTTCTTTGTTCAGATTTTGAAAAAACCCTATATGGGTATTTGTAAAAGTGAAGGAATTTGTATTCAAAACAAACCACAATGTGGGTAATCAGGGTATTGAAAGAAGCCATGTCTCTTTGTCTGGAGCTTGAAAAATGATGATATTTTACTTTCATTGTGATTTATGACAAAACCCTTGCATGGGTATTGCTATCAATTATATTATATGTCGCTAAAAGCAAAACCCTAATGTGGGTTTTTTGAAAAATAAGCAACTCTATATATGTAAAACTTAGCCTGATCCAACATGGCACTTCTTTTGGTATTTTGTTGAGAACCTCACATGGATATGCTGAGAATAGTGAGAAATATGTGTGTTTTAAATTAATAATCCATATGGGCTTCCTATATTTCAAATATATTGCAATTGGTCAAAACCCATCGTGGGTATTTTGAGAAATGAAAGAAAACTGCATCTGTTAGAAATCATTTCATTTCTGAGAAAAATCATATGAAATTCTTCTCCATTCTGTTTATGATTTTTTTCTTTTCCCTTAACTGTATTGTAACTTAGCCTTGTAGATTGTAGTCTTCTACCTTCACATGAAAAGAAATAACATGGATCCTATGTTTTCAAAACTTCGTATTTTAAGACACCATGTCGAGCACATTCCTTGACCTAGTCACCATCCTTCACATAGGAATTCTAGACTCACTCCTATAGATTGCTCACTTTCCTTAGCCTCTTGTACATCTTCTTGTGATTTTCATGTCATATTATATCATTTCATCTTGTATCTATAAGAATCCTTCAATTTTGTCATTCTCTGCTCACTTTGGAAACAGTCTTTGCTCATTGTAATTCTTGTGCAATCTATACTTGTTTTCCTGATACTTGTCTACTATTCTATGAAAGCATACTTTGAATGACATAAAAAATGAATATTAGAACAAGTCTACAAATTAGTGTATTTTGATTGCTTCTTTTTAAAATAATAGTGATGCCAAACATAAATTAAAGCAACCTTTTGCACTCTCAACTAAAATGAGACTGGCTACTTTGCTGAATCATGCACTTTCTTAAATCAAATACACTAGTTAATGTACTAATCTTGTCACCTCCCACTATTCAAGTGGAAGATGAAACTTCTTTACTTGTCTTTATTATATAAAAGAAATTTGTCTCATGCACAATTACTTTTCTTGAATGAAGATCTGAAACAATACATACCTTTATCTACTTTATTGAACAGTGCTTCTTATAATCAAGCATTATGTATGCCTATTCACTATCAAAAATAGAACACTGTTGTAGCTTTAACATGAAACAAGATGCATAATAACATCCATCGTAGAAAAATGCAAACTGTTCAGCAATACCTATGATTTAAATCATGAAAATGATGTACTCAGTTGAACTGATTAAGTTGATTAAACCCATTATTCTCCTATAGCTTTCATAAATGTATTTGACTGCTATGAGTGAACAGTTGGTTTGATGGCTTGAAAGATGAATATTCCTTTACTTTTTCAGTTGTATAATATTCCTCTATTTAGCCCCACCTGTAGTGTATATGGGGCAGCATGTCAAGCTCTACACTTGTGGGAGCTTGTTTTCCTCCACATGCTTGATCTTCATAAAAACAATAAGCTTCATGATTTTCCCTATACGTGCACAAGGAAAAAATGAAGTTAGCATAAAAAAAATGAATGATGATGATGTTTTCTCCTTTTGTTCATGCTTTTGCTTCTTCCTTAATTTTTCTAGTGTATGATTAGGAGCAGACTGCATTATCATTGATGTTTCACATAGGTATCTTCATAGTCAGAGCTCTAACATCCTTCTTTCCTTCTTGTAGGTCGATGGAGCTCGAAGAAGACAAATGGTGCACTACTTCAGCATCGACCATCAACCAATCAGGAAATGATGATTATGTTGTTACTTATGTGATTTCTTCTTTTAGTGCATCTTCCATAATGTAGTGTGTTACTAGTGATGCACTGTAAGAGTTTTATCCATGCCTTGTGTGGATATTTGATTTCAATCTTCTGCTTTTCATTTTGAAAAGAAAATGCATTTATGATGCAATGTTGTACTATCATTTGAATTTATCATCATTTGAATTCCTATAATCAAATGAAATGTTGTAAATATGAATTATTTGATGAAATTAATGAAAGTATTCAATCATATTTCATCGTTGTATGCTCAATTTTCTACTCCATTTAATTCTGAAACACTGAATAGCAATCTCTTGAAACTCATTTTTCTCATTGCACTTCATAAATGTTACTTATAAAATGATTAATAAGCTGCAAACATCTATTATCATATGCGAAATATAACTGTATTTTTTTCACTTTAAGTTATAACAACATTTAATTAGCTCCACCAATTGAGTTGTAGCAAAAAATTGGTAACATTTTCGCAATTTCCACTAAATGCTTTCCTGCTAAGCATAGATCTATTGCCTTAAAATACTCCATTGGGTGCAGAGTCAAATCTTCCCCTTCATAAAACTCAAAAACTCAAACAACAACACTCCAACATCAACAAAACAAAATGAAATAGAACTAAAAGCAAACTAACAAGCCCTGATGGCCAACTGAAACATGCGCAACAACACTTAGGGAAAGCAAAACATACTGAAAAGAAATGTGTTGGAAGCACTTATTGCAACACTACTCTACTTAACCATAAGATAAACTTATCTCAAAGGCAATGTTTGAGGTGGATCCCATTAACTGGGATAGACAACACCTCTCCAGTCAATTTAGAAAGTTGGAACACATTGTGTCCCTTGCACTCTGTGATCACATAAGGCCCATCCCAAATTCCATCAAACTTGGAATGTCGTCTAGGTTTTCTTTTAAATTCATTCCATTTGAAAACCAGATCTCCAACAATGAAGTCACGTGGTCTTTCTCTTTTATCAAAAGAATTTTTCATTCAAGCTTGATGTATCTCAAGCTTCCTTAGAGCTTCTTTCCTAGTTTCTTCCAGCTCCACTAGTTGTGCAAATCTCACCACAAGAGGCTGTTCATTCAACAACTCCAGTTATTTAAAATAACTTAAAGTTGGAAACTCAATGGAAACAGGTAACTTAGCTTCTTTTCCGTAAGTTAGAATGAAAGGAGAACAACCAGTAGCCCTTTTAGGAGTTATTATGTTATCCCATAGAGCTAACTTAAGCTTTTCATGCCATCTCCTTTGATTATCCTCCACAGTCTTCTTGATTATCTGAATCAGATTCTTGTTTGTTGACTTTTCCTGACCATTGCCTTGTGGATAATAATTAGAAGACGTGTTCAAATAAATGTTATTTCTAACTGACCAATCAGAAATCTTCAAGCCAATAAAAGCCAAACCATTGTCAGAAATAATTGAATCTGGAACTCCAAATCTTGAGACTAGATCTTGATAAAAATGAAGTACATAAGTCTTGTTTACTTCTTTTAAAGCAACAACTTCAATCCATTTTGTAAAATAATCTATGGCAGTAAGTATCCACTTATGACCTATGCTTGAAGGTAGATTGATAGGACCAATAAAATCTAAGCCCCACTTTACAAAGGGTTGTTCCACCTGAATCAGATGCAGGGGCAGTGCTGCAAGCCTCTTTTTTTTGGAAAATAAAGCACATTTCTCACATTTTTTGACCCAAGCAAAAGCATCCTTAAATAGATCAGGCCAATAATAACCAACCCACATAATTTTTAGGGATGTTCTTGCAACAAAATGGCCTCCTAAAGGTCCATCATGAAATTCTACTAAAATCTTGTAAACTTGATTAGGCTGTATACATCTTAATAAAACACCTTGAAAATCTCTCCTATAAAGAATGCCATCAATAGTCACATAAGGAATGGCTTGTAATCGGTAATACCTTCTTTTTGCTTTGTCTAAGCCTTCGGGGCACTCACTAGTTTGTAAATAATGCATCATTTGTTGCAACCAAGTAGCAAGAGACGCTGGAACAACACCTGCAACATCATTATTTAACACTATTTCTATATTTTCAGCTTCTCCTAAGTTGTTGTCTTCATTTCCAACAATTTGTTCACACAAACCCTTGCCTCTAATGAGCTTGGTTACCTTTATATCAATGTCAAATTCCATCACTTTGGTAATCCAACCAACACGTTTATCATTAATATTTTTTTTAAGCAAGAAATCTTTAACAATTCAATGAGCAACCAACAAATGAATCTTGTTGTTAGACAACATATGCCTGAATTTTTTAAGGCTTCTTATGACAACAAAAACATTCTTTTTGACAAAAGTATACTTCACCTCATAATCATGCAATACTTGGCTGAAAAATGCTATAGGTTGCTCCACGCCTTCTTCATTTTGTTGGCATAACATAGCTGAAATCGTATCCATTCTTGCAAAGGCATACAAAATGAAATCTTTGTCAAAGTTTGGACTAATGAGAGTAGGAGTAGCTGCGAGGGCTTCCTTTATCTGCTCGAAGTTTCCTTTTCCTTCTTTGGTTCAATTGAAAGGCATATTTTTCTTAAGCATAGAAGTGAGAGGTTGTTGTGAGGCTGCAATGTTTGGTATGAAAATCCTCATGAAATTTATTCTTCCAAGAAAGCTATGCAAGCCTTTCTTGTGAGCTGGTAATGGTAATTCAAGGATTGCAAAGACTCTCTTAGGATCTATAGAAATACCTTCTTTTGACAAAATGTGTGCAAGGAGTTTACCTTCATGCACTAAAAATATACACTTTTTTGGATTGAGAGACTCCAAACTCTTTGCATCTCTAAAAATTTTGTTCTAAATGATCAAGGTGTTCATTAGCATTTTTAGAAAAAATAGTAATATCATCTAAATATACGAGAACAAACTTGTTCATAAGGCCATGAAAGGCCATATCCATTGCTCGCTGAAACATTTCTCTAGCATTGGACAAGTTGAAAGGCATATTTTTATAGCCCATCATGCCCCACTTAGTTCTAAATGTTGTTTTGTATTGATCCTCCTGCTTCATTGAAATATGATTGTAACTTGGGTAACCATCTAACAAAGAAAATATGCCAGATTCAGAAACCACCTGCAAAATTTTCTCCATGGAAGGAAGTGGGTAGTGATATTTCAATGACACTTTATTTAAATCGTGGAAATCAACACACAATCTAATTTCCCCATTCTTCTTCCTAACCAACACTAAATTTGACACCCAAGTAGAATGCTTGATAGGAAAAATAATACTACTTTCAATTAACTTGTTCAATTAAGCTTTCATAAGGTATTCTAACTTGGGATAAAGAGGTCTTTGCTTTTGCCTTATTGGTTTTGCACCAGGTTCTAATTTGATGGTGTGTTGGGCTAATTTTGGATCAAAACCTCTCAAATCCTTATACTCCCAAGAAAAAATAGCACTAAATTTTTGACATAACAGAATAAATGCTTGTTGTTCCTCTTTACTACATACCTTTCCCAGCTTAAGAAGCTCGCCTTTGAAGATTTCAATGGCTATATAATGTTCTTTTTAATGGTCAGGCCACATTTGTCTTTCTGCACTTGATCATCTAAATTAAACACAAATTCCAAAGTCACCAAACCTTTTGGTAGTTTTTTGGTCTTCAATTGCACAATCTGATCATCATACTATTGCTGCCATTTTTGTTGGTTTCCATTTGTAAACTCAGCTTCAGCAATTAAGAAATTAATAATTTTCTCATCACTGTAAAAAACCTGCCAACTCACATTATTGTTAGGCATGGAAGGTCTGACCACTATTTTCACATATTGATGTGCCTCTACTCTATGAATTTCATTTGGAATATCAAATTGGGCTCCTATGGCAGCGAGCCTATCAGCATGCTTATTTTCATTACGAGGAACTGAAATAATGTTAAGAGTATCAAAATATTCCATCAAATCTCATACATGATGCTTATATTTCTTAAGAAAATCATTCTTGGTAGCATTCAAATTTCTGATCAGATTTACAAATTATTCATAATCACCATAAACTTTCAAGCATTTAATACCTCTTTTGCAAGCCCATTCAAGGCCATGCACTAATGCTCCACACTCAGCTGAATTATTTGAATAACTAAAAGTGAATTTGAAAGTTGAATAGTACTTATCACCTTCTGGTGATATCAACATAGCTCCACCTCCAGCACCAATCTTGCTTCTCGAATCATTGAAGTAAAGCTTCCAAAGCTCATTTTCTATTTCTGTAGACTATTCCTCCTCTTTACAAAGATTAGGCATATCACAATCAGGTTCTCAAATCATATAGACTCCCAATCCTACCTCATCTATGTGCTGAAAATGATCAACCTCGTGATCTTCAACTGCCCATTCATCTAGATTCATATTTTCTATAGGGGTGTCATAGTCTAAGGTCATGGTTTTCTCCTCTAGTACAGGGGTGGTGTAGAGGTTAGCATTTATAGGATTTAGTGAATATGGTTTGATATGGTCTTTGGCAATAGGGTCAAACTTTATGGTCACCTTCATACCATACCTTGCTCTAAAGAAAAGATGGGACCAATCTGAAGATAGAAACCCACCTAACTTGGCTGTAAAATCCCTCAAGAGACAAATGGAAAAGTGTGGTGGCAAATCAATGACATGTATATCCTGAAGAATAGTAAAACTTGGGGATGCATGCAAAGTAAGAGCCAATTTTTTAATAATACCAGTAGGTTTAACAATAGACCCATCTAATTGAACTATGCCCTTCTGGGAACTAGGCTCATAAATAAGACCTAACTTACTAGCCAAGCTTTTAGGCATAACGGAGCTACTAGCACTAGAATCTACCATACAATTATGTACTATCTTTTTGACAATAATTAGACTTATATAGAATGGAGGAGGCTTTACCTCTTTACCTTCCCACTCATTCTTAATCTCTAGGTCATTTGCAAGCATGACTTTTGCAGCTGCTTGATTAGTGTTGTTAGAAATGGACAACTTAGCCAAAGCATCCCACAATAAACCTTTTTGACTTGGGATGTGTAAAGCATCTAAAACTAACATGCTGACAGTAGCCTTTTTGAGGTTCTCAACAATATTAAATGAAATAAAATTTTACCTTTTGCTAGTTTTTAATGACAGGAGCATCATTTTTCCTGTACAAAGGTTGTGAATGTTGTTGGGATTATGGATGCACAGTCCTTGAAGTTGCAGTCTTTGATGGAGGACCTTTAAGCCAGGAAAGATAATCAACCACCCAGAAAGTGTTGCAACTAGGCATGCACAATAGAGATTCTATATTGATGAAAAAAATATATTACAAATGAACAAGATGCCTGATTATATAGGCAAGAGGTAAAACCTAATATGCATGAGATGTTGCCATGTGTCTTAATCTAACAACATGTGACAACATGTGAACCCTATCTAGATGATCATTAAATGAGGAGATAAGTTCTAGAAGGACAAATCATCTTCTAGAAGGAATCTTATCCCATCAAAAAAGGAAGGGAATATTATCCCATTTATTAAATGATTTATCTAATAATGCAACCTAGGACTTAAATAATTAAATGCAAGACCTAAGTTAACTTATGTTAGTGTAATAATTAATTAATTACACCAACACCCCCCCAGAAGTGCAACTTAGGGAGGAGGATGCAATGATTATGCAAGATGATGATGGGTCCCAGCTACGAGGCCATGTTAGGTACCCATGTACATGAAGATGCAAAAAAATCTCCCACAACTGGAGAAAAGGGGAAAACCCAGTGGGAACAAAACCCCTCTCCAAAAAGGAGATAAAAAAGCAGAAAATGTGAGATAGGATGGGAAGGATGGAGGACTCCCAAATACCCCCCAAGTACACCATCCGTCACATGGATACAATAGAGAGACTAAATAGCCCCCCCAAAAGATGATAGCACCTGCAAAAAAGGTAAGTGTCTGAAGACAGTACAAGATCCAATGTCAACAAACAACTTGTCTCCCTTTCGGAAGAAACAAAACCAACTGCAAGTGGAGAGATGCTTCCCATTCCGGATAGGAATTGAATGAAGGAAGGATGAAGGTGGATGTCGATGATGTCTCTGAACTCTTCTCAAAACCAGGATGATGCAGAAACTGATGTTGAACAATATCCAAAGACTAAGATGAAATGAATATGATGGAGACTTGATAACCCCCCCTGAATGAAGTGTCCTCAAAACCACTGAAAGAAGTTTGAAGCAACGAAAGTGTCCAAACCAAAAATCTCCTACTAGGAAGAAGCAAATCCAATGGTGGATGCTGAAGAAACCTCAAGTCCTGAATGGAATGACAGGGAAGAAGTCTCGGATATGAAATATCTGAAGAGAAAGCAAGTGTCTCCAAGATAGTCTCTGGATTCCCAATCAAGGTCGAGACAAAGGAATGAGGAGACTCAAAAAAAATCTCCAAAGCCAAATATGAATAGAGGAGTGATATCTCCTCAAGAATGTCTACCAAACCTGTAGAAGCAGCCAAGTCAATGATACCTGAAATGAAGCCAGCATGTGATATCAAGTCTGGAAAACTGAATGTGTCTTGATCGATGATGATAGTGGAAGCCCGAAGCAATGATTTTGGACAAGGAATCACTGAACATGAAGGGATACCAACTGTCTCTGATGAAGAAGAAGCACTGAAAGGTACCTTGTCAACCTCTTCGAAAAGATCAAGGTAATCAACTTCCTGCACAACAATAGCATCATGGGGTACATGATTTGAAGAATGACATTCTGAATCATGACCATCAGGGAATGGTGGAGTATCTGAATCTCCATAGATCTCCCAAAGCTTAGTCCAAAGAATGTGAGGACAATCACAATGATCAAGAGAACTCAAAACAACACAATCAACTTGCATCTCAATGATCTCCAAAACAGTATACCTGCTGCAACTCCAAGCAAATTCTTGAATTCCTTCACTTGGATGAGGAAAAATACCAAATAGATGTGGCAACAAATCAAGTGAATGAAGATGGTGGCAGATCCCATCTTGCCATTGTGAATAGCTATCCTTGTGCAACATAACTAGAAAACGAGAGTAATATGCAAGCCGCATAATGAAATTTCTCCATAAAAAAAAAAGAAAAATGACCTTCAATAGCAAATAAAGACTTCCAAATATGATTTACAATTGAAGTGATGCAACCCGGATCAAAAAATTATTTCCCAAGCTTCAGGATGTCGAGGTTATTGATCAAATGCACCAAACTAAAAAAATCACATGCAAGAGTACTTGGAGCTGAAATTGATCAAGGGGCTAGACTGATGAAAAAAAGATCTGAATCACCTTCCTAATGCCGCTGGAATTTCTGAAATCCGATGAACGGTTGAGAAGATATGCAGCTTTGAGTCCAGATTATGGTTTTGTCTTCAGTTGGATGTACAAATTTCTGCAAGCAAAATTTTGTAGAATGGATCTCACCACTGGAAAGTACGCGAAATTCCCTTTCTTACGGTATATCGTTTGGAAAAATTTGATACCCTGGGTGAAAGTTGTGATCAAATGGAAAAAATGCCCTAATTAGGCACCTTGCAGGCTAAATAGGGTCAAAATTCTGGCCCTCGGGGCGCTGGCACCTGGTCGAAGATGTGACCACAGCCCAAATGTTGGCAAAAAAACAATGCGCCACCCAAAGTGGTGGCGGGGTGGTAGGAAGCAGCGGCGCCGCTTGATGAGTGAACCCCTTAGTCGTTAATAGGACTGAGGTCGGCGCTGGTAGAAAGTCGATCGTCAGCAGGGCCCGACCAGGACAGCGGGGAGAAACCTCCGGTGGGTTTGGTGATCGACGGTTGCCAGTGAATAGGAACGACCGGTGGGATACTTCGACAGTCACCGGCGAGCGGAAGGCATACAAACGGTCGGCGGAAGAAGAAGTATCGGTCGGTGGGAGTAGAGATGTGGTCGGCAGTGGTCGGCACGGTGATGGCACAGGTACCGGAGGGAACAGACGGGTACTGAAAAACAGGTACCACGTACCCTACAACAGGTAATAAAAACTGGTCGACAAACTCTGCAGAATAATGAATAAAGTGGTCGACAAATATAAAGATTTTTTAATATTGCAAAAAAATTGCAATTAAAAAATAAAAAAGAAATATTGACCGATGGCAATATATGCCGACCAAAAAATTAAACCCCATATAAGCCGATAGAAAAATATTTGAAGCCGACCATGGATTAAAATAGTAGGTCGAGCCAAATATATTTTTCTGAAACTATAGGAATGCCTGAATAATGTATTTTTTTGCCAAACAATAATATAAAATGCCCCGATTTTTTTCTTCTGAAAATAGAAAATGGCCTGCATATAAAAAAATTTTGCCTCAGAGGACAACTACTAGGGGAGATTTTTTTCTGCAAATTGTACGGATAGTACTCTTGATTTTGCAAACCCTAAAAATACCTCTGAAGCTCCCGGGTTGATGTATCCGATTTTCATGAATGGGTAGGCAATCCTAGGGTTTTGAGGCCTTCTGAAGACAATGGCGAGCTCGGATTTGACTCAATCTACTTCAGAAATCAGCTTGGTCCCCGGGTGGAAACAAGTAGCCTTCAATGGAAACCTTCAAGCCTTCGGAGAATCTCGCACACCAACTTTCTTGATTGAGGGTTGACGTTTCACTGGATAAGCTCTGATACCATGTTGGGATTATGGATGCACAGTCCTTGAAGCTGCAGTCTTCGATGGAGGACCTTTAAGCCAGGAAAGATAATCAACCACCCAGAAAGTGTTGCAACTAGGCATGCACAGTAGAGATTCTATATTGATGAAAAAAATATATTACAAATGAACAAGATGCCTGATTATATAGGGAAGAGGTAAAACCTAATATGCATGAGATGTTGCCATGTGTCTTAATCTAACAACATGTGACAACATGTGAACCCTATCTAGATGATCATTAAATGAGGAGATAAGTTCTAGAAGGACAAATCATCTTCTAGAAGGAATCTTATCCCATCAAACAAGGAAGGGAATATTATCCCATTTATTAAATGATTTATCTAATAATGCAACCTAGGACTTAAATAATTAAATGCAAGACCTAAGTTAACTTATGTTAGTGTAATAATTAATTAATTACACCAACAAATGCACCTTAGACTGCTCTTTTCCATGTCTATCTTGGCCCCTCTACAAAATCTACACTTTAGGCTATGTTGTAGCATTAACATTTGATGAGGGAATGGGTTGGTTTTCTCTTGAAGGTTGCTATTGTGAATTTCCAGCTTGTTGTCTCAAATCCATAGCTCTCCTTTTCAATTTGGTATTGGCCAAAATGGAAAAAAAAAATTGATCCTGACCATTCATGCCACAAAATTCAGATCTTTTCCAGTTCGGCAAGGCGACCTCCACATTATCTTGTTGTTCTGGATTTTGATTTGCAATATTTTCTAAACCAGCATAGTTATTTTGAACCATTAAAGCCTGATTTCTCATACCATTAGCGCACACTAATTATTTGTGGGGTTGATTGCATGGATAACACCAATCACAATCCTAAGCAATATTATTTTGAGGCACAAGTTCTTTTGACGAATTGGCTACATTTAGATTGTATGGCTGGAATGGCCTAGGGTTAAAATTCCTTCTTTAGGCTTGAGAATCATTATGAAAATTAGGCCTATTTGGCTAATTCTACTAATAAGGGGGATGATAAGGCTTATGTTCTTGGCCAAAATGTTTCTTAATGGTCACAAGATCATTCCCAAAGGTCTTTAGTATGTTTGTTATTTGTTTAAACTCTTGAGATTGGGCTAGAACAATAGATTCTTGTGCTATAGCATGATAACCTACCATTGGAATAGGTGGTATAGCTAAAGGGGATAAAGAAACTGGGGTAGGTGGTTGTATTTCAGGAAATAAAGGCATAGATGGCCTGGGAGCTATTTCTCTAGCTTGAATTAGACAATTTTTTTCTCTAATTGTGACATCATAAGTATTTGGGAGTGTATGACCACCCATAGACTGAATCATCACTAAAATTTTGCTATTCAAAGCCTTTAGGAAAAACAAGAAAGCATGTTGAGGTGTTGGTTTACTGCCAAAGGGATTCAAGCCCAAGTTCTTTGGAATCGATAGTTGAAGTTTGCCATATGCTCATGTAACACTCTCTTGATTGTGATCAGTTGCTCTAACAGGGACAAGTGATCAGATTTGTCCTCAAACTGCCGATGTAATCTAGCACCGAATTGATCCCATGTTGCGATAGAGTGTGGCGAGAGGCCTCTAAACCACTACAAAACTTTTCCTTTTAGTGACATAGCCAGAAGCCTTAATGCCACATTCTCCTCAGTGATATTGTGTACCAAACATAAGGTGGAGACATCTCAAATGTGGTCAACTAGTGTTGTGTGATCTTCTCCAGTGAAGAAAGGTAGAATCTTGAAGGCTACAACTAGAACATCATCGTGTTAGGTGAGGTTCAACGTACTTTCTCCATTAAAGGGTGCAAACGGGTGTTGTCTTGGCACTACCATTGGTGGTGCTCGCGCTATAGGAATAGGATTCCCTCATGATTAAACCAAAGAGTTGAAAATAGGAGGTGTTGATTTCAATCTTGTGGGTGTCTTAAACAACCTCCTTTTCGATCTGCCTCCTCTTTTTGGTGGGGATAACTTTCATTGTGATTTATGACAAAACCCTTGCATGGGTATTGCTTTCAATTATATTATCTGTCTCTAAAAACAAAACCCTAATGTGGGTTTTCTGAAAAATAAGCAACTTTATATATGTAAAACTCGGCCTGATCCAACATGGCACTTCTTTTGGTATTGTTGAGAACCTCACATGGATATGTTGAGAATAGTGAGAAATCTATGTGTTTTAAATTAAAATTCCATATGGGCTTCCTATATTTCAAATATATTGCACTTGGTCAAAACCCATCATGGGTATTCTGAGAAATGAAAGAAAACTGCATCTATTAGAAATCATTTCATTTCTTAGAATCAACATATGAAATTCTTCTCCATTCTCTTTATTATTTATTGCTTTTCCCTTAACTATAGAGTAACTTAGCCTTGTAGATTGTAGTCTTCTACCTTCACATGAAAATAAATAACAGGGATCTTATCTTTTCAAAACTCTGTATTTTAAGATAGCATGTTGAGCGCAATCCTTTACTTAGTCACCATCCTTCACACAAGAATTCTAGACTCACTCCTACAGATTGCTCAATTGCCTTAGCCTCTTGTACATCTTCTTGTGATTTTCATGTCATCTTATATTGTTTCAGCTTGTATCTATAAGCATCCTTCAATTTTGTCATTCTCTACTCATTCTGGAAACAGTCTTTCCTCATTGTAATTCCTGTGCAATCTATACTTTTTTTTGTGATACTTTTCTATTATTCTATGAAAGCATACTTTGAATGACAAAAAAATTAAATATTAGAACAAGTCTGCAAATCAGTGTATTTTGACTACTTCTTTTTAAAATAACAGTAATGCCAAACTTAAATTAAAGCAACCTTTTGCACTCTCAACTAAAATGAGACTAGTTGCTTTGTTGAATCATGCACTTTCTTAAATCAAATACACCAGTTATTGTACTGATCTTGTCACCTCCCACTACTTAGGTGGAAGTTGAAACTCCCTCATTTTTCTTTGTTATATAAAAGAAAGTTGTCTCATGCACAATTACTTTTCTTGAATGAAGATCTGAAATAATACATACCTTTATCTACTTTATTGAATAGTGCTTCTTATAATCAGGCATTATGTATGCCTATTCACTATCAAAAATAGAACACTACTATAGCTTTAACATGATACAAGATGCATAATAACTCCCATGGTAGAAAAATGCAAACTGTTCAGCAATACCTATTATTTAAATCATGAAAATGATGTACTCAGTTGAATTGATTAAGCTTATTAAACCCACTATTCTCCTATAGCTTTCAGAAATGTATTTCACTTCTATGAGTGAATAGTTGGTTTGATGTCTTGAAAGATGAATTTTCCTTTACTCTTTTAGTTGTATAATATTCCTCTATTTAGCCCCACCTGTAGCATATGCAGGGCAACATGTTGAGCTCTACCCTTGTGGGAGGCCGTTTTCCTCCACATGCTTGATCTTCAGAAAAATAATCAGGTTCATGCTTTTCCCTATACCTGCACAAGGAAACAACCAAGGTTAGAATAAAAACAATGAATGATGATGATGTTTTCTCCTTTTTTTCATGCTTTTGCTTCTTCCTTAATTTTTCCAGTGTATGATTAGTAGCAAACTGTATTATTGTTGATGTTTCACATAGGTATCTTCATAGTCAGAGCTCTAACATCCTTCTTTCCTTCTTGCAGGTCGATGGAGCTCAGAGAAGATAGATGGTGCACCACTTGAACATCAACCATCAACCAATGAATCAATGATTATTATGTTGTTACTTATGTGATTTCTTCTTTTAGTGCATCTTCCATAATGTAGTGTGTTACTAGTGATGCACTGTAAGAGTTACATCCATGGCTTGTGTGGATATTTGATTTCAATCTTCTACTTTTCATTCTGAAAAGAAAATGCATTTATGATGCAATGTTGTACTATCATTTGAATGTATCATCATTTGAATTCCTGTAATCAAATGAAATGTTGTAAATATGAATTATTTGATGAGATTAATGAAAGTATTTAGTCATATTTCATCGTCGTATGCTCAATTTTGTACTCCATTTAATTCTGAAACACTGAATAGAAATCTCTTGAAACTCAGTTTTCTCATTGCACTTCATAACTATTACTTATAAAATTATGAATAAGGTGCAAACAACACTTATCATATGCAAAAAATGATTTTTCTTTTTCACTTTAAGTTATAACAGAATTTAATCAACTCCACCAATTGAGCTGTAGCGAAAAATTGGTAACGGGACTCGCACATTTCACACACCACTCACACACATACACCTTCAAATGGTAGAAACAATCAATCATATTTATCTACAACTAGGAATAACATCAACTACATGTCAGCTTTAACAAAATATAAAACATGTACAAACTGTTGGCCCAATCCATAAACAATTTTCAATGCACACCAACCAATGTCGACTAAAACATAGTGAGGGCCCAAAACAACATCTTCAAACATGAAACACCTTAAAAAAATATGCCTCAAAGATCCACAATACACTACAATCACCTTGTTAGTCATGAACATGAAAAACATGAACTCACAAAAGAAAATCACCAATTGTGAGCACAATGATCAATACGAATGTACAACAAAAATGGAGAGCCATATAGAAACATCCACGAGCATCATGAATCACCACATAAGCATCCACAATATCAAATTACTATAATCAAATTATCTTCTTTCAGGAACACCAATTGAAGCAACGGAACCACTGTCAAAACAAAAATACTCATAACTTGATCAAATCTTCATGCGAACCTTTGAAACTCTACATGGATAAACTAGATATACTAAAAAAAAACCCTTTGAACCACAACCTCTTATCATTAGTATATTTAGCTAGCCAACAACATTAAGGATAAAATTGAACTTCATTGCATCACTGACAAACTGCAACTCATTTTATTACAATTTTCTCAATATCCTCAACATATATAGCCTTAAAGACATTAATTCCAATAGTGTTGACATCAATGACAACCACATATCAGCAACATCCAATAATATTCCCCTTTGGCATTGATGGCAACACATGATGTGAAAAACACCATCAATGCAACTTCTTTTAGCACTTTCTCTCCCTTAGATTCTGACTCTTTTCTACTTAACTCTTTCACAAATTTTCACATGACTCTTCTCCCCCTTTGACATCAATGACAAAGATACACATTATCTTTCTCCACATAATCTTTGAACCACATTTCTGAACATCTGACTACTCTCCCTGAGTAGCAGCCACCACAACATCAATCAGGATCAAGGTATGACTATGAAATGCATGAATTGATGTAAGTCAAAGAATCTTAATTCTGATTAGGAGGGGTAATCACCCCTAGCTTCACTCTAAGATAATCAAAATTATCCTTAGAAAAGGGTCGTGTAAAGATATCTGCAATCTGTTCCTTAGTGGGCACATACTCCAATCTGACTTCCTTTTCACTCACATTCTCTCTCAAAAAGTGAAACTTGATAGATATATGTTTGGTTTTTGAATGTAGCACCAGATTCTTAGAAATGTTAATTGCACTTGAATTATCACAGAATATAGCAATAGGCTCATCATACACAACTATGATATCTTTTAGCATCTGTTTCATCCATAATACTTGAGTACAATTGTTAGTAGCAACAATGTATTTTGCCTTTGTAGTAGATAAAGAAATGGAATTTTGCTTCTTAACCATGAAATTAGCTTCTTTCCCAAGAAAAATGCACCACCACCAGTACTCTTTCTATCATTCACATCTCCTACCCAATCAACATCAGTAAAAGCACTCAAAGTAAGGCCATCTTCTTTAGGATACCATAAGCCAAAATCAACCGTCCCCTTCAAGTATCTATAAATCCTCTTCATAGTTGTCACATGAGGTTCCTTAGGATCAACTTGAAATCTGCAAAAATTGATACGACATTCATGGTATCAGGTCTAGTTTGAGTCAAATAGACCAATCCACCAATCATGGATCTGTATCTAGTCTAATTTGTTTTAGGAGAATCATCATCTTGTGTCAACTTACATCCGGTCACCATACGTGTACCAACTAGCTTTGAATCTTCCATCCCAAACTTCTTGAGAAATTCTTTCACATACTTGGACTGAGATATAAAGATCCCTTTATCTAGCCGAGTAATTTGCAATCCCAAAAAGAATTTCATTTCTCCAATCATAGAAATATCAAACTCACTCTGCATCTCGTTAGCAAAATTCATGTTCAAATTATCGTCTCCTCCAAAAATGATATCATCAACAAAGACTTCAACAATCAAATATTTATCATGATCAATCTTGAAATACAAATTACTATTAGCAGTACCTTTATTAAATCCAAGCTTCAACAAATACTTTTCCAATCTCGCATACCATGCTCTTGGGGCTTGCTTAAGTCCATACAATGCTTTCTTCAACCAATAAACCATATCTCCCTGATCAGTCAATTGAAATCCATTAGGTTGCTCAATATACACTTCTTCTTCTAGTTCACCATTTAGAAATGCTAACTTGACATCCATCTAGTAAACTTTGAAGTTTTTGTAAGCAACATAAGCAAGAAATAGTCTCATAGCTTTAATCCTAGCAACAAGAGAAAAATTTTCTTCAAAGTCAATTCCTTCCATTTGAGAATGTCCTTTACACACAAGTCCTACTTTGTTTCTAACAACTTCACCTTACTCATTTGGTTTTTTTTGAAAGATCC
Organism: Sequoia sempervirens; assembly: GCA_007258455.2. Classification (NCBI taxonomy): domain Eukaryota; kingdom Viridiplantae; phylum Streptophyta; class Pinopsida; order Cupressales; family Cupressaceae; genus Sequoia; species Sequoia sempervirens. The sequence goes on from VDFB02058242.1 coordinate 598,925,022, forward strand.
ATTTAGTTCCAATTACATTTTTTTCCTTAGATCTAGGAACAAGAATCCATGTATCATTCTTCTCAATTTGTAGTATTTCTTCTTTCATTGCTTCCACCCAATGTTCATCTTTGCATGCTTCATTGACACTATTTGGCTCAGTCTTAGAGATCAAACAATATTCTTTTGCAATTCTTCTCCTAGTTTGAACACCTTTGTTCTTATCACCTATAATTTTATCTTTTGAATGATTTATTCTTACATACCTTGGAGTCTTAGGATGTTCTCAAACTTCACGCTCTTCTATTCTCACTTTTTCACTTTCACTAGTTCCTTCCTTCGGATTTTCCTGATTCACTGGAATGATCTAAACTTGATTTTGAGTCTGAACTTTCTTTCCTTTATCTGAACTGTCATTCTGATCGTTTGAATCATATCCACAAGTTTTAGATGGTCTAACTGTGTCTTCATCAACCTTGAAATTAGCACTTTCAATTACTTTCCTCAATCTCTTATTGTAGCACCAATAGGTTTTACTTTGAGTAGAATAGCCAAGAAAGATTCCTTCATCACTTCTAGAATCAAACTTTTCTATATCTTCATCTCTTTTGATATAGCACTTACTCCCAAAGATTTTGAAGTATTTAATAATAGGCTTATGACCATACCATAGCTCATAAGGAGTCTTACTAGTATCACCTTTGACATGAACCTAGTTGAGAGTGTAAACAACAGTACTCACAACTTCTCTCTAGTAGATATGAGGAAAATTTCCTTCTAGCATCATAGTCCTAGTAGCATCTTGAATTGTCTTGTTCTTCCTTTCCACAACTCCATTTTGTTGAGGGTTCCATGGGGTAGATAATTGTCTCTTCATTCCATTCTCTTCACAAAAAGAATTAAACTCCTTGGAAGTGAATTCACCACCTCTATCTAATCTTAGACATGTAATCTTCAGACCTATCTCTGTGTCAACCACAGCCTTAAAAATCTTGAATTTCTCCAAAGCTTCAGATTTTTCCCTTAAGAAAGTAACCCACATCATTCTTGAATAATCATCAATAAGTAACATGAAATACATGTATCCTTGTAAACTTCTAACTCTAGAAGGAGCACACAAGTTAGTATACACAAGCTCCAACACTTCATTCGAACAATGTTGTTTGCTCCAAAATGAAACTCTAGTTTTCTTCCCTAACTGGAATTTCTTGCATATAGTATTAGTAGGTTTTATCAACTTAGGAAGATCTCTCACTGCCTGGGTAGGGCTTATCTTGATAATATTGTTAAAGTTTACATGACACAATCTCCTTTGCCACAACCAACTTTCATCAACTTAATCAATAAGAAAAAATTTAATAGCAACATTTAGGAGAAAAATATTACCTTTTGTTTTTGTGCCAGATGCAATCACGTTTCATCAAATCCCCAATATTCTAAACTTTCCATTCTTGAATTGAAGATTGTATCCCTTGTCAACCATATGTCCAACACTTAAGATATTATGCTTCAAACCTTCCACATATAGAACATCATCAGTATTATGCTTACCATCAAGATAAATGGATCCTCTACCATGGATTACACCAGCTTTGTCATCACCAAATATTACAACACCACCATCATACTTTTCCAAGCTCACAAACTTAATTTTATCACCTGTCATGTGATGAGAGCATCCACTGTCAATCACCCATTCATATTTTTCTTCAACTCAAGCAAGTAGAGGTTTCTCCACATTTGTGCAACAAGAAAATTCAATATGTACTGGATCATTTTCCTTGATAGCAATAAATACCCATTCATCATCACTTAACTTCCCTTTATTAGATTCATCATCTATCACACCTTTATCAACAACAAAATAACACTTTCGTTGGAATCTAGGCTTGTTAGATCTTGGCTTAGGAACTCTTTTCAGACACCTTGATGCAAAATGACTTATCTTATTGCAAGGAAAACATTTAATAGGAAATTTCCCTTTATACTTACCTTCTCCTCTGGCTTCCCTCTTAACAATAAGTTCTTCAAGATCGTCTAGTTTTCTCTCTTCTTCTTCAATCTCTCTCATTTCCTCCTCATACTTGAACATATTTCTAAGAGAACCTTCTCTCCGATCATATCTTTGCTTATCTTTTTCGGAGATAGTAGCTTTGAATGCAAATTCTATCTTAGGAAGAGAATCACCAAACTCACTTAACTCAAAAGTAGTAAGCTTACAAATCAACATGTCTCTAGTTACATTTGTCACGATCTGAATTTCCTCAATAGCAGTAGCTTTTGCTTTGTATGCAGTTGGCAAGGATCTAAGCACTTTAGCAACAATATTTGATTCTTCTGATGTTCCACTAGAACATCTAATATTACACACAAGTTCATTCACTCTCTGCATAAAAGAAGTAATGTTATCATCTTCACCCACTCTCAACATTTCATATTTCCCTGTCAAGCTTTGCAACTTGGCAATCTTCACATGGGAATTACCTTCATACAAAGTTTCCAAATTTTTCCAGATCTCATAAGCAGTCTTTAGATCCATTACATTTTTCTTCTCGAAATCAGTTAAAGCACTCAACAATGCTTCCTTAGCCTTAATATTGTACTTAGCTTTCTTAATCTCATCTACAATAGAAGGACCAGTATGTGGAATGATATACCTATTCTTTGTAATTTTCCAATAAGGTTCACCAATGCATCTCAGATGACACTCCATTCAAGTCTTCCACAAAGAATAGTTAGTTCCATCAAATCTTAGATTATCCTTCTTATATGTTGCCATCGCAAATCACCTCAAGCTATTAAAATTCTTCTGAGGAACCTGCTCTGATACCAATTTTTGGCAACACAAGGGAAGACAACTTAGAGGAAGGGTGGGTGAATCAATTGTCACAAAAAATATACAAATTAAACTTATTCTCATAGTTGATATATAAACATGAAAGCACAAACCATCACCACATTAGAAACACATATAACATTGCCAAAAGATTTTTGGATTAAAATTGTGTTTCAATTTTTACATCAAAATTTTGGATCATACTCCATGATCCATCATCAAGATGGAAAGAGAAAGAGAGAAGAGTGAAAAATAGAGTAGACTTGGGTAGATAAAAGATGAGGGGAAAGGGAGGGATTGGACCAAAATTCAAAAATTACAACTCTAAAGGTCAAAAAAGGAAGGATAAAACATTGGAAGGAAAAGATCAATCAATACAAAAGGACACAAAATAAAATGAAGAACAAAAAGAAGACCAACCAATGAGATAGAGAAACAAAAAAAAGAACCTATAAAATTACAAGAAAGAAAAAGAAAATAGATTGCAATATGATTAAAGAACAAGCACCAAAATACAATAAAACAAATGAAGAAACTAAGATAGAAGCTCGAAGGAAAACATCACAAAAAAATTATTAAACACAAAAGAAGGAAATGGAGGGAGAAAAGAAAAAGAGTAAATGCAAAAGAGTAAATGAAGAGTAAAGCAAGAAGAAAACCAATACAAGAAATCCAAGAAAAGGCCCACTAATACAAAAAAAGAGAGCAATATGGGATCAAAACCAAAAGGAAACAAAGACATAAAGGAACAAATCCTACCTAGTAAAAAATAAAGACAAAAAAAGAAAGAAACAAAGAACATTCAAACACAAGAGGTAAAGACCAAAGGAAAAAAAAACAATAAAACCAAATTTATAAAAAGAATAACAAAGAACAACAATCAACAAAAATTAGACAAGAAATAAAAATAAGGCAGAAATTATAATTAAATTACCAATGAAACAAAGGAGAAAATAAAGAAAAAGGACAACCAAGAACAATCTACAAACAACAACAAATAAAGACAACAAAAACAAAGAAGAAATAAAGAATAATAAAAAAATAACCAAAACAATAATTAAATTAAAATAACAAAGAACAAGCAACGAACAACAAAAAATAAAGACAAGAAATACCAAAAAAAGAGAAACAAAGAACCTTCAAATAAAAGTGCAATGACCAATTGCAAACAAGTATAAGAAACACAAATTAATAAAATTAAATTAAAAATTAAAAATGAAAACAAAATTTTAAATGCAAGTAAAATCCCAATGAAAACCAAGGAGAAACTAAAATGAAAAAGAAACAAAAGATGGAAGAAACAAATAAAAAAATGCACACAAAACACAACAACAAGGAACAAGGACGGAACACAAACTAATAATAAAGAAATAGAGACCAAAATAAAACAAAAATTGATAGAGACCAAAAAGAAAACTAAAAATCTGAATAAGGAAAAATAATATCCAAAGAGAACCAATATAGATATGTATTAATTTGCATTAAGCACAATAAAAGGAAAAGAGAAAAGCAAGAGGAAATAAAAAAAAGTTGGAACAAACTACAAAATAAAAGAAAAAAAGAAATAAAAGAAAATACTCAAGGAAATGGAGGAAAAAGATGAAACAAAAATTATAAGAGAAATATAAAAAGAAGAAAAAACAGAAAATACAAAAAATTAAATTAATAAAAATCAGATGAACTTAGAAAGAAGAAAAGAAAAATAAGAGCCTAGAGAAAAAACCCACAACTACAAAGAATTAAAAACAAAAAGGAGGTAAGGAGAAAAACACAACAAAAGAGGGACAAGGAAGAGAAAGAAGATTAGAAACCAAGAGAGAGAAGGATGAGAGAAGGACGAGAAAAGGAGAGAGGACAAAGCAACTGAGAAGGGGCAAGAATGAGAGAGAACAAGGCCAAGAGGGGGGACAAAAGTAGGATTAAGGCAAGGGGTCATGAAGGTGGTTTAGAAGGGGTTTCCAAGCAAAAATTAAATTCCAACCCTCATCTTGGTTGATGTTGGAGGGGTGATTAAGGATACCAAAGGATTCTTTGAGCTTCCTTTTGAAGAAGTTATCTTCTTTGAAAAGGATTTAAGGGCTTTTAAGGGAAATGTGGTGTTTGGTCTTGGAAGAGTGCTCGGAAGGGGTCGATTTTAAGATCCATTCATGTCTAAGGTTAGCAACATGCTCTTTAATTCTAGTGCTAACAAAACAACCTATTTCCCCTATGTATGGGAGGCCACATGAACAACTCACTTTATAGAAACCTGAGTTGAGGAAAGAGTCTAAAGGATCTTTGGGGGAAGGGATGTGATTCCTAATGGTGGAGGGAGGTTTGAAAGTGCAGAAGAGACCATTTTTGTGAAGGATCTTGGAAATTTTATTTGAGACACCCTTGATGTAGGGAAGGATGGTTGAAGGAAGGGGTTGAGGGTTGGGGGTCAAGGAATGGTGGAAGATCCAAGCTTTGGCTTGAATAATAGCTCGATCGATGTGCTTATTTCTTTATCCATTTAAGAAAAAAACACAAGTGAGGTGGGCTAGCTCTTGGTCTATGTGGTAATCATCATAGATCATGAGAGCTCTAGAGGTTGAAGATTTGAGAACTATAGCTTTTTGGCTAGGGTGATGGTGATAATATGAGTGGAGGTATAAGTCAGTGTGGGTTGATTTATGGAACACAGTTCGAGATAAGGACCCATCTAATTTTTTGATAAGAGGACATCAAGGAAAGTAATTTGATTATTGGCTTCAATTTCCTTGGTGAAAGAGATGTGAGGGGAAATGTTGTTCAAATGGGAGTGGAATTCTTCCAGTTTATCAAGACCATGGGGCCAACGAATGTTGGTATCATCAACATAGTGCTTCCACCACTTTGGCTTAAGAGGAAAGGAGTGGAGTGCAATGTCTTCGAAATGCTCCATGTATAGGTTGGCCATTATAGGAGAGAGGGGAGATCCCATAGCCACACCATAATTATTCTCAAAGATAACACCTTGGAAAGAGAAGAAGGTGGATTTGAGACTTAACTCAAGCAATTTCATGACTTTCCTTCTGTCTAATAAGATCAAGCACATCATGGATGGGGACTTTGGTGAAGAGAGAGACAACATCAAAACTAACAAGAAGGTCATTATTATCTAATTTATTTTCCTTGATGAAGTCTAAAAAATTAGAAGAGTTCTTGATGAAGAAGTTTGAGTTTCCAATAAGGGGAGAAATGAGCTTGGCCAAATGGGTGGCCACCTTGTAGGTGGGGGAGTTGATGGTGTCAACAATGGGTCTAAGGGGTATGCCAACTTTGTGAATTTTTGGAACCCTATAGATACACAAGGTTACCTCTTTGGAAGGGTATAGCCACTTTTTGGTGGCATCATCAAAAGAGAATCTGAAGATAGCTGATCGGATCAATTTCATGAGCTTGGAGATGGGATTGGAATCGAGAATTTTATAGCTATGGTTATCAGACAAGAGATCATGCATCTTGGAAATGTAATATTGTTTGTGCATGATCATAGTTGCATTCCATTTGTCAGCTTTTGAGATGACCATATCATTCTTGCTAATTAAATTTTTAAAGGAAATGAGCTACCAATTGGGAATGTTGCACTTGGGAGTGTTGGCATGCCTAAGGGCCACAACACAATCTTGGAAAATTTCTTCGGCCAAGTTATGAGGGAGGGAATGAACAACCTTTTCAATTTTTGGAAGAAAGTCAATGACAAGGATATAGCGGGGAGAGATTGCAAAGTCGGTACCTCTTTTAAGGAAGTTAAAAATGAGCAGGTCTAAGTGGATATATGTGAGGTTGATGACAAGTTTTCTTTCCCAGTCATGAAAAGAAAAATAAGAGCCTAGAACAAAAACCCACAACTATAAGAGCCAAAAATGAAAACAAAAATAAGAGCCAAAGCTTGGATCTCCCACCATTCCTTGACCCCCAACCCTCGACCCCTTCCTTCAGCCACCCTTCCCTACATTGAGGGTGTCTCAAATAAAATTGTGAAGATCCTTCACAAAAATGGTTTCTTCTGCACTTTCAAACCTTTCTCCACCACTAGGAATTTTATCCCTTTCCCCAAAGACCCTTTAGACTCTTTCCTCAACTCAAGTGTCTATAAAGTGAGTTGTTCATGTGGCCTCCTATACATAGGGGAAATAGGTCATTTTGTTAGCACCAAAATTGAATAACATGTTGCTCACCTTAGACATGAACCGATCTTTAAATGGGCCCTTATTGAGCACTCTTCCAAGACCAAACATCACATTGCCCTTGAAAGACCTCAAATCCTTTTCAAAGAAGACAAATTTTTCAAAAGGAAGCTCAAAGAATCCATTGGTATCCTTAATCACCCCTCCAACCTCAATCGAGATAGGGGTTGGAATTTAAGTCTTGCTTGAAAACCCCTTCTAAACCACCTTCATGACCCCCTACCTTAATCTTGCTTTTTTCCCCCCTCTTGGCCTTGTTCCCTCTCATTCTTGCCCCTTCTCGGTTGCTTCATCCTTCTCTCTTCCTTCTCTCTCTTGGTTTCTTGTCTTCTTTCTCTTCCTCGTCCCTCTTTTTTTGTGTTTTTATCCTTATCTCCTCTTTGTTTTTAATTCTTTGTAGTTGTGGGTTTTTGTTCTGGGCTCTTATTTTTATTTTCTTCTTTCTATGTTGATTTTATTTTTATTAATTTAAATTTTGTATTTTTTTATTTATTTTTTCTTCTTTTTATATTTCTCTTATAATTTTGGTTTTCTTCTTTTTCCTCCATTTTCCTTGAGTATTTTCTTTTATTTTGTAGTTTGTTCCAATTGTTTTTTTATTTCCTCTTACTTCTATCTTTTCTTTTTCTTGTGATTAATGCAAACTAATACATATCTATATTGGTTCTCTTGGGATATTATTTTTCCTTATTCAAATTTTTATTTTTCTTTTTGGTCTCTCTCAAATTTTGTTTTATTGTATTAGTTTGCTTTGCGTCCTTGTTCCTTGTTGTTGTGTTTTGTGTGCTTTTTGTTATTTGTTTCTTCCATCTTTTGTTTCCTTTTTATTTTAGTTTCTCCCTGGTTTTTATTGGGATTTTACTTGCATTTAAAATTTTGTCTTCATTTTTAATTTTACTTTTATTTTATTAATTTGTATTTCTTATACTTGTTTGCATTTGGTCTTTTCTCTTTTATTTGAAGGTTCTTTGTTTCTCTTTTTTTGGTATTTCTTGTCTTTATTTTTTGTTGTTCATTCCTTATTCTTTGTTATTTTAATTTAATTATTGCTTTAGTTATCTTTTTATTGTTCTTTATTTCTTCTTTGCTTTTGTTGTCTTTATTTGTTGTTGTTTGTAGATTGTTCTTGGTTGTCATTTTGTTTTATTTTCTCCTTTGTTTCATTGGTAATTTAATTATTATTTATGCCTTATTTTTATTTCTTGTCTCTAATTTTTGTTGATTGTTGTTCTTTGTTATTCTTTTCATAAATTTGGTTTTATTGTTTTGTTTTCCTTTGGTCTTTACCTCTTGTGTTTGAATGTTCTTTGTTTCTTTTCTTTTTTTGTCTTTATTTTTTACTAGGTAGGATTTGTTCCCTTATGTATTTGTTTCCTTTTGGTTTTGATCCCATATTTCTCTCCTTTTTTGTATTAGTGGGCCTTTTCTTGGTTTTCTTCTTTCCTTGCTCTTCATTTACTCTTTTGCCCTCTTTTTCTTTTCTCTCTCATTTTCCTTCTTTTGTGTTTAATAATTTTTTTGTGATGTTTTCCTTCAGGCTTCTATCTTAGTTTCTTCGTTTGTTTTATTGTATTTTGGTGCTTGTTCTTTAATAATATTGCAATCTATTTTATTTTTCTTTCTTGTAATTTATAGGTTTTGTTTTTGTTTCTCTATCTCATTGGTTGGTCTTCTTTTTGTTCTTCATTTTGTTTTGTGTCCTTCTTTTGTATTTATTGATATTTTTCTTCCAAGGTTTTATCCTTCTTTTTTTTACCTTTAGAATTGTAATTTTTGAATTTTGGTCCAATCCATCCCTTTCCCCTCATCTTTTATCTACCCAAGTCTTATCTATTTTTCAGTCTTCTCTCTTTCTCTTTGCATCTTGATGATGGATCATGGAGTATGATTTGAAACGTTGATGTAAAAACTAACACAACTTTAATCTGGAAATCTTTTGGCAATATTTTTATGGACTATGGAAACTTCATGAATTTGACACACATAACACCAATATTTTTTAGGTGGAAACCCTATTAGGGGAAAAACCACAGTGGAGGTTAGTCCACAAGATTATACTTTGTTGAAAGTATAAAAGAAATATAAATTGGAATGCACGTGCATTCAGGCACACTAACTAGAGCACACTACTCAAATACAAAAAGGCTTACTGCCCAAAGGAAGACACACTATCTCATAGAAACATTTAAATTACATCCAAAAGATTTTGAACTGAGAAAATAACATCTGCTAATGCCTAATTGTAGTTCTAGTTAAGCACATAAACATCTGCTCGCTTTTCTTCACACTTTACTTCTACCTTCAAAAGATTAGAACATTATTCACACATAGGACTCGTACATTTCTCACACCACTTACACACATATACCTTCAAATGGTAGATGCAATCAATCATATATATTCATGACTAGGAATAACATGAACTACATGTCAACTTTAACAAAATATAAAACATGTACAAACTGTCGGCCTAGTGCATAAAAAAATTTCAATGTGCAACAACCAATGTCGACCAAAACATAGTGAGGGCCAAAAACAACATCTTCAAACATGAAAAACCTTCAAAAATTATGCCTCAAAGATCCATAACATGTTGCATCACCCTATCGGCCATGAAAATTGAAAACATGAACTCATAAAAGAAAATCACCAATTACGAGCACAACGATCAATGTAGATGTACAACACAAATAGAACATGATGTAGAAACATCCACGAGCATCATGAATCACCATAGAAGCATCCAAAACAAATCAACTTACTAGAATCACATTATCTTCTTTCAAGAACACCATCTGAAACAACAAAACCACTGTCAGAGCATAGATACTCATAACTCGATCAAATCTTCGTGCGAACCTCTAAAACTCTACATGGATAAACTAGATATACTCGAAAACAAACCCTTTGATCCACAACCTCTTATCATTAGTATACTGAGCTAGCCAACAACATGATGGCTAAACTGAACTTCACTACATCACTGACAACTTGCAACTCATTTTATTACAAGTTTCTCAATATTCTCAACATATACAACTTTAAAGACATTAATGCCAAATGTAAATTCAAAAAAAGGGACTCAAAAAGGAGTTTAGATTAAGAAGATATGACTTGTCAAAGTCTTCAAAATCAGGATTGCACAAAAACAACACTAAGAAAACTAATATCAAGAGAAAAAACAGAAAGAAAAATTGAAAACCACATGCACCACTATGAAGAGAACAAAATTCTACCCCATTTAAAAAAATGCGCTGAAAAAGACTATTGTATGGCCAAGATATTGCCTATGGAAGATGGAGTGAAATTTTGAAAAACCCAATGGAGAGGGGTAGGGATAGGAAAAAAAGAAATGTCCGCCAAATTTAGAAAAAACAACTCCAAATTTGGAGATCTGCTAAATTTAAAACCCCAAACAAAAGAAAAATCTCTAGGGTGCGAAATAAAGGTGGGTACAAGTAGATTTATTGTAGAAAAAACATTTATTTGCAATTTTTTATTTTAAAGTTAAAAGAAGTTGCCTAAAAACCAGTGATTTTTTAAATTGGCAAGTAAATATTGTTGTCTACCCCTTAAATTTGTAAGTTTGAATTTTTAGATCAAATCTATCTTGTAAAGATCAATCACATTTCTACTAAAAATAACATATAATTGACAAGTATAAAATCTTAAAGTAAAGAATTAATATATAAAAATTTGGATGCATACATGAAGTGGAAACATAGAAATAAATATGTAAGAAAAAGAGAGAGATTAATGGGGGAATGTATGTGAAGATGAGTAAATTTGATGAACATATTGAATAAACTAATGGAATTCCAAATAAACCTAATGTTATCAACAATACAATAATAACCATTAAATCTATTGTTTAGAATTCAAATTTATTAAAAATAATCAATTTTTATTAGAAGTTATGACTGTAGAATGCCTTTGATGTAACAAACTTAACAAATAAAGTTCATTTTATAATTATTTTATTTAAGAAGTTAAAAGGACAAAAAAATCTAAACTTTCGTCAATTTCAAGCATCCCATACAACAGAGATAAGAAAATATCATAAATCAAAGAGGAGAAACATATAATATTAGAAATCAAGACTTGAATAAAAGATATGACAAAAACTTCCAATTAGTAAAGAGTCTAAGTTAATCTCACTTTTCAATGCTCTTGCTTTTGTTTTCACTTTACCACGTCATATGCTGATAACTATGGTACTGTAATTCCCCTGTATAATCGGTCAACAATTATTTGCAATAGAGCTAAAGCTTTCTCTTCTTCTCCTTCATTCGCCATGGCCTTAATGCCCTTTTTCATTGGGAACGGCTCTAGCATATCTTGACTAACATGTGGGGTTTGTAAAATTATGATAATCCATTCACATCCAAAATTCCTCGAATTGTGTATATTAATACTTGTTTCATAAACCTTAATATTCGGTCTACGATTAGACGCTACAAGAAAATCATATATAGTGTTTGCACTGGATGATTTTCTTATGCATGACCAATGCCACCCTAGTGTCACTGTCATTATCTCAATGTCTGTTTGGATGTTGATCACCTCATAAAACAATTCTACATTTAATTTGAATGATGCTTTATCCACTACCTTCCCTACTAAAATAGTATGCTTTGAAGGCAGTATTATTTTTTTAACGATCTTATCTTTTTTTATTTTATCTTAATGTCACATTCCCATGATCTCTTAAGGATATCCATAAGGATTTAGAGAGGAAGGAATGGGAGCATTGATCATCCATTACTATTTGTTCTTTTTGTTATATATTTTTGTGATACTACCATGGAAAATAGTTTCTTTGTTTTGTGTGTGGAATTTATTTTGGGGAAATGCATGTAGCAGTTGTATGATAGGTACTCCATACTTCTTTGTGTAACTAGTTTGAAATTTTTTGAAACAACTCACCCATAGACTCTAACAGGGTGTTTGTATGTTTGGTAGCAGCAAGAATACTCATTGTTTGCAAAGTCAAAGTCCACACAATGGATACAACACCACCTTGGTCATCAATACCCTGGTGCATCTTGTATGTTTTCTACATCAATAAGGACTGCTTAAACTATGAAGTCTCTATGAAAGAAAAATAAAACTCATCAATGACTAACAACATTAATTTTTTGTCCATCTCTAATCATACTAATGCTTCTTCTAACTAACAGCTCCATCATGCATCCACAAACTCATCAGTGCATATCATGACCATCATAAAATAAAAACATCATGTACATCATATATCATTGTATAGCAGTGAATTTGCACCCCTTGTGTAAATTCCCCTTTTGCATACCCTCACCTTAGAAAATCAAACCTAAAGGTGAAATTCCACATTACCCATCTGAAATGCATCCACTTAGTGCATGTTTTGTGTGTCAGTGGGGGAATTTTCATCAGGGACACGAGCACAATGTGCAAACATCTACATGGCGCACTATCGTCCCTAGAAAATCCCTGCCTCTGGAATCCACAAGGATGTTACACTCCTCATTGGGGATGAATTGTAATGCCTTTGTGCGACCAACCAACCCAAAAATGACTCCGTTTGGTCTTCAAATTCATCCCATTCACTATCACTTCATCTTTTTCACACTTCTTGATCTTCTTAGCATTTTTTCATTCAATCTTTCACATCATTCTAGCACTCCATTTTTAGAACTTGATTAAGCATTGCAACAGTTTGTTACTCCGTTCATCCCATTTTTGTTCATGTGGTCATACAATTGAAGTTGCAAGTTTGGAGTCTTATGAAACCTCCCTTTGTTGCTAATATAGTCGTGTCAACTTTTCCAAGCTCATTGCTTGCATTCTCCCTTCATTGGCCTTGAGAGATTCTAGTTGGAGGTGTTAATGCTTCACTTTTCCTTTGTGGTTGATAAAGTAGCATAACATTCTTTTGTAGTGTTCAATACTCTCTTTCTTTTTTCTTTATCATACTTTCTATTTCATGGATTTTTTGGCTATCCATGGAGGTCGAAACACCAAAGTGAGGGTTTGACTGAGGCAAACCTCTATACATCCCCAACATTTTTCCCCTCTTTCTTGTGTGTAGGTGAATGTGCATGTGGAGCTCGCTGGAAAACTGACGCTTTAGTAAGTTGATATTTTTCACCCTTGTCCTTATCTACTTATTTTATCATTTATGCACTTGCTTTTCGTACCTTATAATTCTATTAATTTCATTATAGTTAGTTAGCTAGGTTGTTAGTAGGCTTCTAGTGCTTTTCTTCCTGCATTTTACATTTTTTAGCCATATGGACACCAGCACACCAGAATGACGCTAACACACTATGTTGTCATCCTAGACCCATGCTACCATCCTCGAATAGAGAGCTACTTAAGGTGTAGTTTGAACTCCAAAAACTAGATCATCTAGCCTCAAATAGATTTTCAGATCTGTAGAGTGACAAAAGCACTTGAGAGTGCTCTTCATTCTTGATTCCTATCCCAAACACCTATTAGCTTGAGGTAAGTTACACCAGACCTCCGCTCTCAGCTCTTCATGACCTAGAGCCTTGGTGTGGTTGGTCCCCCTCTCTTACAATCATCATCCATCACATATATACATAAATCATGCATCCATCCATATCATATAAATACATAAAAAAAATACAAAATCATGAGCATATAATCATAAATCATCAACACATATAACCATTCATAATCATTTGTAAGAATCTCCTAACACATACTAAGCTACATAAAAAATTGTATATCTCATAGATATATCATAAAAATGGAACATCATCAAATGTCATATACTTCATTAAGTATCGTGTTTGATATCAAAATTTACAAAAATATAGACAAGGCCTTAGTTGGGTTGATGAATGTATATACAAAGTAATCATGTCTAGACCAAGTCTCAGATACAAAAAATAAGATCATAAAAATATCAACCATGGTGATCCTACCTTGGAGGAGGCTACTCCCCATCGTGATGTTGACTATGAGCAGGAGATGACTAAGGTCACATGATTTGTGGAGATGGTTGTGACTATTTGACAGGCTATCTATTGGTGTGAATAAGTCTTGTACCTAGTTTATTCCTTTACTAGGGACTTAGGGGACTTAATTCACATGTTAAGTTTACTTAGGATATTAGTTGTCATATCTAGATAAGTATTAGTTGTCTTATCTAGAATTTCCACTTTTCCTAGGTAGTTATGAGTTAGTTGTCTCATGTGATAGGATTAAGACACTTGTCATGATCTTGTCTTATCCTATCTCTCATCCTTGCCTTTATAAGCAAGGCATCTCTAGCATATTTGTTAATAGATGGCATATAGCATTGTATAGTATTGCATTGATCATATTGTATCATATTGCAATCCTTGTTTGGTGGAATAGCATCTTCCATTGTTGCTTCTCTCTATCTCTTGTGGAGGTTCTTTGGCGTTGCAGATTGAAGATCTTGGGTTGTTAACTCCAACATGGTATCAGAGCTTTGAATCTGGCAAGCCCCTTCCATTTCTTTATTAGAGAGTTTCCATTAATTTCTATTGTCATTTTTTGAGTTCTTGTATCCTATATTGCATGCTTGCATTTTGGTGAGATTTGGTGATTGCAGCGCTTTTGGCTATAGTGGCAGCATTTTAGGCTGTCCCATTGCGTCCAGGAGGCTCGAAAAAGTCAGATCTGGCTTTTGTTTCACCTAATTTCATCACCATTTGCAGCTTTGGCAAAGAAGGGTTTCGAGCTCAGATCTGGTGAACAACTTTTTACAGGAGCACTTTGAGCCAAAAATAAGTCTTCCATTGCGTCCGGGTGGCCGTTTCCGATTTTTTTGATATATAATTTGCCTATATTCGGCAAAAATTGTCTTCGAAACAAATTTTTTTTAGCAGAGGCGGCCGTACGGCCCCCCTGCGCAGGTACGCGTGTCGTCAGAATTAAAAAAAAAATATATATTCAAAAAAAAATTCTTTATTCTCTGTCGGCATTTTTATTTTTTGAAAAAATTTCAAAAAAATTAAAATATTTTTCAAGCGCTTCAAAAAGCGCATCGCTTTGTTTTTGGTTGGTCGGTTTTTTAACAGTCTGCGGACTGTTATTGAGCGGAGTCCGCAGCGGCTTAAAAGCCGCCAGCGGTTTTCACTGCCACCGGCCACCGCGGGAACTGTGAACCGCCAGCGGGCGGTTAGCAAACCGTCGTCTCCACCGCCACCGCTTTGCCGGAAGCCGCCAACGGGCGGTCTACAAGCCGCAGCCGCCAACCGCCACGGTAACCGCCGCCGACCGCTCCGCGAACCGCCAGCCAGAGCCCGAGACCGCCAGCGGTTAACCTTAAACCGCCGATTTTTTTTAGCGCCCAGCTCCTGGTCACATTGCCGACCGCCGGCCAGCCCCCGAGGGCTAATTTTTTGCTCCCAGTTAGCCTTCAGAGTGCCTATTATAGGCATTTTTTTCATTTTTGCATAACTTTTCACCACGAAGTTGGATTTCAGCAAACAAGATATCGTCAGAAAGGTGGTTCGACGAACTTCGCAGTGGTACAGGTTATTTTTCCAGATTTTGTCATTTTTTGCCAGATTTTTCAGCTTGAAGGTACAAGTACATTTATTGCTTGTTTTTGATGTAACTTTTGCCAACAAAGTCGAAATTTGGCAAAATTTTTTTTGAAATTGATCAGAAAATTGCAAGGAATCTGTTTGTAACCTCTGTTTTCAGCTTTGCAAGCTCCTTATTCTAAAAAATTGTAAAAATCACCGTGTGTTATAAACGGTTGATTTGAGCTTGTCACTTGTAAAATTGCAAGAATTTGTTCATTGTAATTTGCTAGGGGGGTTGCAAAATCAGTTTTTAATACATTCTGGGGGGGTGAAAGGCACAATTTAAGTGCCACATTGTCCTTTTCTTTTGGTGAATCATGGCGGATCTAAGGCAAATTGAACCACTCACTCCACATAATTATCATACATGGAAGCTAAAAATAACTCAGTTGTTACAATCTAAGGGTCTATGGGTAATGTTAGATGCAGAACAACCTAAATTTACAAGGGATTATGAAAAGTTTGTCCATAGATGTAAAATGGATGAAGCAAAAGGGCTCATTGGCTTACATGTATCTGATAATCTTTTGTTTCATATTTCGGAGTGCAAAACACCTAAGAATGTTTGGGACAAACTTGAAGAATTGTATGGTAAAGTAAATCATTTCAGAACCTTGCAACTTCAAGCAGAACTTCAATCCCTCTCTCCAGATACGTTTCCTTCAATGCAAGATTTTCTTGCTCAATTCAAGATGGTTTTGTCACAGTTGAAAGGATGTGGACGTGATGTATCTAGTGATGAATGTATCTTCTTGATTCTGTCTAAGTTAAAGGGGCCTTATCAAGTGTTTTCTTCTACTTTCTATTCAACTATGGATGCAATAGGAAAAGATTACAAAATGCCTACATTTGAGTTGTTTTGTGAGCATCTTACTAGGGAGGAGGCCAAGTTAATTCAGTTGGATGCCTTACCTAATTCTAAGAATCATGCTCTAATGGCTCAATCATCCAAGGGTAATGGAAAGAACAAGAAGAAGCCCAAAGTAGAATCATCTTCTGGTAGTGAGAATCCCTCCAAACCGAAGCCGAAGAACAATCAGAAGTCCACTCAATCTCCTTCTTCTTCTACCTCTGGAGATTCTTCTTCCAAGTCCAAGAACAAGAAAGGAGATCCTTGTTCATTTTGTGGCAAAACTGGACATGATGCATCTCATTACTTTAAGAGATTAGAGGCCTTGGAGGAAGCCATGAAGAAGCACAATATTTCAGTGGCTAAGCCTTCTTCCATGGGCAAAGGGCAAGCTCTTTCTGCACGAGCTATGCATTCACCTTTAGATAGTTGGATTCTTGATTCAGGTGCCTCACATCACATGACAAATTCACGAGATCTACTTGATTCCTTAGTTCATACTTCTACTTCTCAGATTGCAGTTGGGAACTCTTCACAGATTCCAGTTTTGGGGACAGGCTCCGTTCAAATGCTAGATGGGTGCATTGAGGATGTTTTACTTGTTCCTGATATTTCAGCGAATCTTCTTTCCGTATATCAGATTTGTCATTCTGGAGATGGGAAGTTAGTTGAGTTTTCTCCACAAAATGTGACTATTAGACAGTTACAAGATCCTGAGAAGGTTGTTGCTACAGGAGTAGTTGATCATGAGAATCATTTGTATCGATTTGATGGATTTGAGTCTTCATCAGGGTCATGTTTTGTTGCTCATGCTGATTCAATGAGCAAGCTTTGGCATGAGAGATTTGGGCACTTGAATTATAGATATCTTCAGCAAATGAAAGCACATAACTTAGTGGTTGGTCTTCCTAAGATCACTTGCACTGATGGTGTTTGTCAAGGATGTGTACTTGGCAAGCAACATCAAGATCCTTTTCCTAAGGGTCACGCTACACGTGCAACCACACCCCTTGAGTTGGTCCATAGTGATCTTATGTCATTCCCAACTCCTTCTTTTTCAGGGGCCAAGTATGTGCTAACATTCATTGATGATTTTTCCCGCCGGACATGGGTCTATTTTCTGAAGCTCAAGAGTGAAGTCCTCACCAACTTCAAGACTTTCAAATTATTTGTGGAGAAGCAGTCAGGTTTTTCTCTTCGACAGATACACACCGATAATGGGGGGGAGTATGTTAATCAGGCATTTCAGGATTTTTGTAGTGCGAATGGTATTCTTCATCAGCACACAGTTCCTTACACTCCTCAGCAGAATGGTGTGGCCGAGAGAAAGAACAGGACTCTCAGGGAAATGGCCAATTGTATGATTCAGTCTAGGTCCATGGCTCCCGCCTTTTGGGCCAAAGCTGTTAATTGTGCCAACTATATTCAGAATCGTATGCCCCACAAGGCAGTGCGAAATATGACCCCTGAGGAGGCTTGGTCTCATCGCAAGCCAAATTTTTCCTTCTTCAGAGTATTCGGTAGTGAGGCTTGGGCATTCATTCCGAATGGTCGGCGTAAATCCATGGAGAAGAAGAGTCAGCGTTACATTTTTGTTGGCTATTGTGAGGATGTGAAGGCATACAGATTGTTTGATCCTGACACACGAGAGGTTCATTTCCGACGTGATGTTCAGTTTTCTGAGACCTTCACCCAGCCAGATCCTCCTTCCACTTCTTCTTCATCACAACCTACTCAGTCTTCTTCAGTTGATTCTACTTCACTACTTGAGGAAGATTTTGATGATGGTCTTGATGAACCTCCTCCTCACTCACCCACTAGGCCACGATGGGCTCAAGTTACTCTTGAGGAGGCTGGTCCTCTTGTTGGTGATCCTACAGACACTCGCCGCACTCGTTCTCAGACTTCTGGAATCAGTCTTTTGAGTCATGCAGTTTCAGATGATCCTCAGAAGTTTTCAGATGCTTCAGGTATTCCAGAGTGGGATAGTGCTATGGCTAATGAGTATTCTTCTTTGATGAAGAATCATGCTTGGGATCTTGTGCCTCTTCCTAAGGGAAGAAAGTTGGTAAGGTGCAAGTGGGTGTATCGTACCAAGTATGCAGCCGATGGTTGCATTGACAAGTACAAGGCTCGTCTTGTTGCAAAGGGGTTTTCTCAGGTTGAAGGAATTGACTATTCCGAGACCTTTGCTCTATTGTAAGATAGTTCTATTAGCCTTGTCCTTGCTATAGCTGCATCGAGATGGTCGGTATATCAGATGGATGTGAGGGGTGCTGTAGGGGATCTTCATGATCTATATGGGCGACACAAAGTTTATGGGACTCTTCACTTGTTTGCGAGCTTGACGTTCATTATATGGTCTCAAACAATACAGAACCCCAGTATGAAAGATATGGATGATTTCTTGCTTTGCTTCGGTTACACTCGTTGCCATTACGATCCCACAGTTTTATACGAGACATGGAGAGGATCTACTTATACTTGTGCTCTATGTGGATGATTTGATTCTCACAGGAAGTTCTACTTCCATGATTCAGAGTACACAATGAGCATTGATGGAGCGATTTGATATGACCGACCTTGGTCTTTTGCATTACTTCCTTGGTCTTCAGATTCATCAGAATTCTGAGGGGATCTTCATTTTCCAGCAGAAGTATGCTCTTGATTTGCTTCAGAGATTTGGCATGGCTGATTGCAAGCCTGCCCCTACTCCATTCCAGTCAGGTGTTGTACTGTCTTCCAGTTGTACTACTCCTCCAGTTGATCCTACCTTGTATCGACAGTTGGTTGGTAGTCTTTTGTACTTGACACATAGTCATCCTGATATTTCCTTTGCGGTTGGACTTGTCTCTCGCTTCTCACAAGAGCCTCATGAGAGTCATTGGAAAGCCGCCAAGCGTATCTTGAGATACATTCAGGGCACTACTCATTTTGGCATTCACTACACTTTAGGTGCATCTCAGATTGTGGGCTTCACTGACTCAGATTGGGCTGGTGATGTCAATGATCGGAAGTCTACTTCTGGCTTTGTCTTTTGCCTTGGTTCTGGTCCGATTGCATGGTCATGCAAGAAGCAGACTGCTATTGCATTATCATCGACAGAGGCTGAGTATCGAGGTGTTGTGTTGGCTAGTCAAGAGGTTTTGTGGCTTCGACAGTTGATGACTGAGTTCGGATTCCCTTCCACTCAGCCCACTACTCTTTGGTGTGACAATCAGAGTGCCATTCATATTTCACGCAACCCAGTGGAGCATCAGCGGACTAAGCATATTGAGATCCACATGCACTTCATCGGGCAGCTCATCCAGGATGGTGTTCTCAGCTTGGAGTATTTGCCTACAGATCGCCAGGTTGCAGACATCTTCACTAAACCTTTGGCATCGCCTCGTTATCTTCAGTTGCGATCGATGCTTGGGGTGAAGGAAGTTGTCCTTGGGGGGTCTTGAGGAGTCCTCCTTCCTTCATTAGTTTTCTTTGTTTTTTTCTCTCTTTTGGAGAGGAGTTTTCTCCCACAGGGTTTTTCTCCTTTTCTCCGCTTGTGAGAGTTTTTTGTTTTGTACATGGGTACCTCATCAGGCCTAGTTGCCGGGACCCATCTTTTGCATGTTTGCATTGGTTTGTACCTCCCTAAGTTGCACTTAAGGGGGGGTGTTGGTGTGAATAAGTCTTGTACCTAGTTTATTCCTTTACTAGGGACTTAGGGGACTTAATTCACATGTTAAGTTTACTTAGGATATTAGTTGTCATATCTAGATAAGTATTAGTTGTCTTATCTAGAATTTCCATTTTCCTAGGTAGTTATGAGTTAGTTGTCTCATGTGATAGGATTAAGACACTTGTCATGATCTTGTCTTATCCTATCTCTCATCCTTGCCTTTATAAGCAAGGCATCTCTAGCATATTTGTTAATAGATGGCATATAGCATTGTATAGTATTGCATTGATCATATTGTATCATATTGCAATCCTTGTTTGGTGGAATAGCATCTTCCATTGTTGCTTCTCTCTATCTCTTGTGGAGGTTCTTTGGCGTTGCAGATTGAAGATCTTGGGTTGTTAACTCCAACACTATCCACCTGACTCTATACATGTGGCTATGCTTGACTCTCCAAAATGAAGGAATCTTTAAGCTCTAGGAACAAAAGCCTCATACAAGGTCTGGTAATATGTGCTCTCTCTCATAAGTCAATCTCACTCAACCTGATACTAATCCGAGGCAATGGACGAGGCTAAGGAAATCTTTGCTGCTAGCCTCTGCTACCTCTCGATGGCTAACTCTTGCCTCAAAGAATCTCTCTCCCAAAAAAGACAATCCTGCTTTGTAGTAATGATAACAACTTGTCCCTCTACTACTCATTGCCATTAATCTCAGCATCCCTCTCTATCCCTTGGGCATACCTGTTAGTAGTCAATTATGTTATCTAGGTTGTTGCATCCCCTTGTGGAGGACCCTACAATGCCTGCTGGTCCTAATGATGCTAATCATCCTTCTCGTCATCCTGCTCACCCCAGACCTTGTCAAGCTACACAACTACAATCCATAGCCTTTGTTGGTCACCCCTCCTACCAATGACACCAAAAACCCTTTAAACCTGCCCCATCACTAGCTTAGAACCAACAAGATAAGTAAATCACAATGGACATCTGTGGTCCCACCACTATTCAAAATCCCTTGTACTTGAATCTACTGGACCAACTACCCATCTCCATCCAAATGGGGCAAGTGCTTGAAATCGTCCAATGCTGTAATAGAAGAGGCTTTTGTCCCTAAAACCATAACCTCTAGGGCTATCTGTCTAAATCATACACGATAGTCATCGACAAACCAGGTCTATCTCTCTTCAAACTATTGAAGAACCCTATCAGGAAGATACCTCTCAAGAATAGTGTCAACACAACCTATGAGCCATTATGTCTCTCTATAAAAGGTATTTGCTCCATATCATGTCAAGCTTCATAGGCTACCTAAGGCCTCTAGATAAACTCAGTCATATAAAAAATACCTCTCTAGTAGTGTAACCTACTGAGCTAGGTTTAATGCAAAAAATATGAATATCTATAAGAAAATAGATCATCAACATCCCGATCAAGAATACCATCTAGCCTCATCATTGGGATCCTCTCCTAGGCCCACACATGTAGAAGAGTCATCCCAACTAAGATGGCATTGTCGCTGTGATAAATAGCCTTGTGCATATCTCAATACAAATATGCCAAAACACATGTTCCCCATGCATATTTGGTCCCATGCTCCATCATCTACTCGATACAAATGCCCCACCCAATATGAAATAACCTACCTCTGCAATCAAGAATCAAACGTCAAACCAACTAGTACCATCGACAGAGGATTAGCATTGTTAATGAATGGAGACAAGTCAATCTTGGAATCCATTACCTATAGATGTTGCACACCAAGTATTCGCTGCATGGAAAGGGTACCCTGCCTATCATCATACGTAACCCACTCGTTATGAATGGGGATCCTCACAATCCTCCACACATCCTTGAGGGTAACTATCACCTAACCTGTAGGAATATGGAAAGTCAAAGTTTTAGAGTGCCACCTCTCGATAACTACAATCATCATCACCCTATGACATCTAATCTTGGGAATATAGCAAATATGTCACATACCCACAATGTCAAGGAAGTCTCTCTCAACCTCCTAAAACTCAATAATCAAATCAAACAACTATCATGGCCATTGCTCCTTGTAATATAGTAGTTTGAGAATTGCTTGCAAACATGCAACCCACAACATCAAGAATTTGCTAGAAAAACAAATCATGAACTTAAAACTACAAACAAACTAGCTAAATCATTCATGTTTGACAATATCATGCCCTTTTTGGATGATAGCAACATGTTTTTATAAAAGTGGCTTTGTTTATTGTGATAATGGTTATTTTCTCCAATAGCGGCTGAATTTTATGATGGCAGCTACTTTATACACTAGTGGCTAGTTTATGTAATAGTGGTCACCTTAAACAATAGCATGTGGTTGTTACAAGAGTGATCGACAATAGAAAATGGTTTTTACACTAGCAATCAAATCATAATATAGCATGGACTTTCTACGATAGTAGTATACTAACCTAGTACACTAGTGGTCAAATCAAAACAATAACATGAAAATAAAGAAGTTATCACTATCGTCATAAAAAAATTTGAGCATTAATTATGCAATTGACAAATGAAAAAAAAAGGTACGTACCGCAATGCCTACGCCTACTAGCCTCTAAAATGAACAAACTGCATATGCTTGGTGTGGGGCACCTAGAATCCTCGCCATCACAAATCAACAATCATAGCAAAAAGATCGCTAGAGGAAAGAATTCACTAAGGCTAAGAGTGCAAATGAGGAAAAATGAAACCCTCATTTCCTATTTTAACCCCTCAAACCCTAATTTATTACCTTAGAAACCCTCCTAGGTTTAAATTTTGAGCACCCTTGAACACCCAAAACCATAAACGCGGGCCTTATAGCCTAATTTTTCATCCTCTATGCATCTAAACTACAACAGAACCTTGTCGCAAGCCCAACTAGAAATGTAATTTTTCGGCCAACCTCTTGAGGGGCTAGCCTAGCATCATATCATCTTTTCGTTGATCAGATGAGCACAATGGGGCATACTAAAGTTTTTCAAATCTTGATTTGAGCATCAAATTCTTTGAAACAATGTAACCAATACTTTGTCTCAAAGAGGGGAAAAATGTGGACATGTATAAATGACCTAACACATCACATATCCTAAATTGCATTTTTCCATTATCAACATCACTTTCATTATCACTATTGCATTTCATCTCATTTACATCATTAATCCCCCTTTTTACATCATTTACATCATTAACCCTATTTTCATCTATTAATTGAATAATATTTAATTATTTGATTAATTCACTATTTTATCATTAATCTAACTTTTTTTCTCTTGATTAATTAAATAAACATCAATTATTTAATTATGTCATTAATAAACCCTATTCATCTAAATCAATTAAATTGTTATCATTAATAATTTAATTAAACCACTTTCTCTTCTCAAAACTTGAACAATTAAATCAATTCTTGGAAATCATTCAACATGGTCGACAAACAAATATATATCTATTTGTTAAAGTCAAAAGAAAACTTGCACATTCATCTCCAATGTTAATTAATTAATTAATTATTCTCACCCTTTTGTGATTGAGTAAATCATGACCATTGGTTTAGCACTCTAATTGGTTGACTAACCCATCTATTTCCTAACTCAACCTAACTTTCTCGATCCCACTAAACACTAAACCAATTTTTTTCAATCCCACCACTCATTCCAATCTAATCCCACTGATTATCTAATTAAAATCCTTAATTGAATCAATTAGAGGAGTTAATTAACTAATCTATTTCCTCTCAATGGTTTTCAATCATTGATCGTGATCTTTCATCATTGAATCTTGATCATTCATCTAAAATTTGAAAATCTATAAAACAACCTTCTTCCTTCTAAAAAATGATCAGAGAATCTAAAGAATTTGTGTAAAGAGGTCATGCTAAATTGAGTGTCGGATTCTTGAGAGAAAATACATACATCTTTGATCACCATTAATACACCTTTTGAAGCTCTTTTGCAACAATAATAGAGGCTTTGTGTTGATCCAAGTGATCCAACATCAATACAAACTTCATTTCGGCGTGGGATGGTAACATTGTAATGCTTGAATTTGTTTTATGTTCTCTTTTATAATAGCATTGTTCATCAAATTCTTAGTTTTATAATTTCATTTCATGAGTATGGTTGGGATTTGATCTTGTTTTTATCTCTTTCGTTTGATTTCATTGCTATTTTTCTAAGCTTATTTTCCCCCTTACAAAGTGAAAACAACAAACAAATGGATGTCAACTTTGCTAAAAGACAAAATATTTCACCATAGTCAATTCTCTCCATCTAAGAATACCCCTTTACATCCAATCGTGCCTTACACTTTTCACCACTACCATCAGGACACATTTTTTTCTTGAGGACCCATTTACAACCAATGATTGTACATCCTTCAAGCAAAGATACTAGATACCATGTTATTTTTATTTAAAGAATCTCTCTCTTCATCTATGGATTTCATCTAGGAATCTATATTATTCATACCCATAGCCGAGCTCTAATATTCCTAGGCTTATTAGTGTTAGTAATCAAAGTAAAAAAATAATTGGAGTCCATCAGTGAATAACCAAATATTTCAAGTGAATATCTTAACATATTAGGTTTCCGCCTAACTCTCATAGACCTCCTCAATGGTTGAGATTGAGTTTCATATTCTTCTTTATAATTTTTAGAGTTGTTACAACTCTCCTCATCATTAGGTTCAATAGGAGTACATAGTTCATCTTTCAAAAGAGTAGGTGGAACTTGAACTACCTCCTTTTGTTTGTCTTCTTTCTTTGGCTTCAGTTTAACATAGGAAGGTTTCATCTAACTAAAACTTACTTCTCTACTATAGATAACCTTCTAAACCACAAGATGCCAAAGCCTGCACCCCTTTACACTAATACCATAGTTTATGAAGATACATTTGAATTCCTTGATCACCAACTTACACCTTTTCTCACTCAACATGTGCACATCCTTACAGTTACCAAATACTAAATGTCTCATCAAAGGAATTTTACCTAACCATTCCTCGATGGGTGCCTTTTCAACAAGCCAACATAGGAAATCTATTTACCAAATAATATGTAATAGTTACAAATTCAAACAAAAATTTTTGTTCAAGGTTAGCACCACTTAACATACTCCTAGCCCTCTCCATTAGTCAACCTCTCCACAACTCCATTCTACTAACAAGTGTGTATTTTTCTCTGTCTTTCAATCCTATGATTTGTATAGAACTTGTCCAATTCTACTAAACAAAACTCACCACCATTATTAGTCCTTGAACACTTAATCGTTCTACTAGAGTTATTTTTTTACCAAGGCCTTAAACTCCTGAAACTGATTAAATACTTTTTGACTTACTCCTAACAAAATATAAAAATTTCTTCTATTGTAGTCACCAATAAATGAAATGAAATACATAGATTTCAAAATTGAAGGAGCATTATTAATACCAAACACATTACAATGAACATAGTTCAAAATCCTAAAAGATTTGTTAAAACTAGGGTAAAACTTAACATGGTCTTATTTTTCATATACACAATCTTGACAAAAAATGAACTCAAGATTACAATCATCAAGCCCCTCAATGAGGCATTTAGTTTTTAGGGCTCTAAGACCCTTGTCACCAATATGACTGAATCTTTGGTGCCATAACATTGTCTTCCTAGTTGGGTTCAAAATCATTGATTGAAAGATAACAAGTAAGGATGTAAGTGACCTAGTTAATAATTTTGATGTAAAGTTAGCCTTCTTCCTTTTAGTGCTCCATTTGTAAATGTTCCTAAATTTTCTCCTTGCAATATGAAAAATAAATTATATGACTGGACGTTTAAAAATATTTTTTAATGTTCAGAGACATGTCTTCAAATACCAAAATATGACAATCCATTATACAAACATCTACCAGATTGATTTTAAATCCCTAACTAAAAATTTAAAAAAAAAAATCTACACATTTAAATTTTGTAAGTTTGAATTTTTAGATCAAATCTAATCTCATAAAGATCAATCACATTTCTACCAAAAAAAAACTTTTAATTGACAAGTTTAAAATCTTAAAGTAAAGAATTAATATATAAAATTTGGGATGCATACATGAAGTGGAGACATAGAAATAAATATGTAACAAAAAGAGAAAGATTAATGGGGGAATGTATGTGAAGATGAGTAAATTCGATGAACATATCAAATAATCATGAAGCTTTGGCCATCACACTTTTCAATGCTCTTGCTTTCGTTTTCGCTTTACCACATCATATGCCAACAACTTTGGTACCGTAATTCCCCTGTATAATCGGTCAACAATTATTTGCAATAGAGCTAAAGCTTTCTCTTCTTCTCCTTCATTCACCCTGGCCTTAATGCCCTTCTTCATTTTGAAGCACTCTAGCATACCTTCACTAACATGTGGGGTTTGTAAAATTGTAATCATTATCCATTCACATCCAGATGGAGAAGAAGATGGAAGAGAATATAGATATGTGTTAATAACTTCTCTGTGAACATAAATATCTGGTCTATAATCTAGAAGAAAAGCATATATAGTGATTGCACTGGATGATTTTCTTATGGTGATTGCACTGGATAATTTTCTTATGCGTGACCGAAGCCACCCTTCTGTCACTGTCATTATCTCAACATCTATTTGGATGCTGATCACCTCAGAAAACAATTCTACATTTAATTTGGATGATGCTTTATCCACTGCCTTCCCTACTAAAACAGTATACTCTGACGACAGCCTCTGAAACATTTAAAATATCAGCATAGAACATTAAATAATCGATACAAATGTTAGAAGCGTAAAACACATTGTTTTTGGAACACAAATTCAAAATAGTAAAATTCTTTTTCCCTCTACAACACAAAAGAAAAAATCACTTTTGACAATAAATCAATTGTTTGGGTTGAGAAAAAGTAGTATTACCTTCAGTCCATAAATGCACTTTCGTACCCATCCATATTGATTGATACTATCAGGCACTTCAATTACCAGACTTCTCAATCCTGGCAATACTTCAATACCTTCTACATTCTGCAGCTGTTCACAATTTGAAATCTTAATTCGCTCCAGATGACGTTGATGTGCAAAGGTCGGCAACAATTTCAACCCTTCACACTGCTGTGTTTCAAACTCTTGAAGCCCTGGTAGAGAAGATAACCCTGATACTGTTTCTAATTTTGGACAATCCCGCACTTTAAGAGACTCAAGCCCTGTTAGAGAAGATAACCCTGATATTTTTTCCAATTTGGGACATATCCACACTGTAAGATCATTCAGTCTCTCTAGCTCCTTTAAGTCCATTTCATCTAGATCTTTCATCAGCTGAACAAAGAGTGATCTAAGTCCGGGACACATATCTTCACTAATTACCAACTTGGATATGTTTTCAAAACCAAAAAGCATTATGGATTTAAGGTTAATCATGCGGCTGCTTGTAGAAGCTTCAAAATTATTTGAATCTCCACCTTTGCTCAGATTCAAATCCCCCTTGAAGAGGACACCTTTCTCATCCCCCAATACCAATGACCTAAGATTACTAAGTTGTTTAAGTGATTGCACGAAGGATGTTACATCTGTCTTCTCTAAGGAGCTCCATATTTCTAATGCTTCCAAATGACTGCATATTCCTATCAAATCTGGAAGCATTTGCAACGAGGGACAGTCATGGATGCTCAATGATCTCAACTCGAAACTGGCCTGGCATTGACAATTAATTTCACCAAATGAATCATTTCTCTGTAGTAAACAATCTTAACTAAACTTGTATTCTGTAACGTATGTTGTGCCTCTAAGGGAGACCTAATTTATTTCTAGCAAAGAAAACGAAATACCTGTGGATTGGCCTGCATCTGTTGCTGAAAAGTTCTCAAGTCTTTCATGTGAGAAACAGATAAATAGTACAATTTTCATAGAGGAATCCATGAAGGAATGCTTTCTAAGCTGCCTTCGTAGCCACTGATCTCAAGCCTCAGGAGTTCAGTTTCAATGGAGTCTTTTAGACTACCTATAAAACAACTAATGGTGCCTTGGAGGGATGAGTCCCTGAAGTCATCACTGAAACACCTAACCGTTGTTTCTGCTAGGATTTGTTTAAGTCCCTTTGCCTCCTACATAAAGCATTTTATATAGGGATCGGCATTAAATGTGTGGTTAAATGGAAACAAAACATAACATACAAATTGAAATATTTTTCCAAAAGCTTTGTATAGGTTCAATTTCGAAAATGTAAAGAAGGAGCACACCATAGATCTAAGAATGTCTGGTCTCCACCGCCGAGGAGGGCCCAACTCATCTGCCAGTTGTCTTCCCAGATTGCGGAGGTGGTCGTGCATTCGAAACCCATGGTGGCTCACAAGTTCAATTAGGCACTTATCTTGCAGGGTTTGGACCGCATGTTCAGCACTCCAACCGGACAAGTTCCAGATTAATATAGCCTTGCTTTGCAAAAAGGAAGTTGTCTTATTGAAAAAACAAGCAATGTCAATAAAGATCTGTTTCTCCTGACTGTCCAGACCATCAAAGCTGATCTTAAGCCTTTGCATTATATCCTTGGGCTGGATTTGCTTAACCTTTTCCAACTCTAACTCCCAATAAATCTCTTTCCTACCATATAGATGTGTGCCCAAAACTTTAAGTGAGAGGGGTAAACCTCCACAGAATTGCACAAAGCTTTCAACCAATTTCTTATATACAATGGGTGGATCCCGTTCGCCGAAAGCATGGCTACAGAAGAGCTCTTTAGCATGATGCAACTCCATTTTCTTCATCTTATAACGGATATCACACCTTAACACACCTTGGTCATGGGTCGTAATAATTACCAGGCTACCAGGGCTTAGCATAGCTTCAGGTAACAGGGCATCTAACTGATCCCGATGATATGGAAATGCATATGTTTTTCCCTTCCCAGACGATGCTTCAGGTGTGCTATTCCATCATCCACATTCCTAAACACTCATTTTTCTTTGAAGAGATCTTCGAAGAGCTGACTTTGCACGCAGTGCAATTCACCTGTAGCTTGTGATTCTCTCACATCAGAGAGAAAGCATGATGCATGGTAGCCCGAACAATTCTTACCATTAAACAATTCTTTTGCCAGGGTGGTCTTTCCAGCCCCCCTAGACCAAAATTCCCTACTATCGTGACCTTGTCCCTCGCTGTCCCTGAACAAGATCTTTCAAAATCTTCGACGAGTTGAGGAAGTCCAATCGGATATTCCGAAACATGTAACGGGATCCTCTTTTTCATTTCTTGCAGCACACGGGATACTATCTCTTCACACAAATTGCTGAGACAAATTTGAGAATCTCTTTATAAAGTCATCCTACTAAGGTAAAATGAAAGTAACGTAATGGAGGAAAGGAAAAAACATGAACAAATCGTAATCGATACAGAAAAAATGACAGTAATCTTACTCTTGATGCTGGCTAAGTTCATAACCAGATATGTCTGCAGCGGCTGCGAGGGCCTTTTTCCATTCATCCAACTTATCAAGACACCTGCCTTTCCTTTGATAATCAGAAAATGCCGCAACATACTGTGACTTCTCATTCTCGATGCGGCATAGCTCCCACGGCTAGACATCGTAGAAGACAGGAATGAATAGGGCATCAGTTTGTTGTAACATAAGAACCAGTTCGTCTAAACACCATGAGGACTCTGCATATCCTTTTGAAAAAATGGCTATTTGAACCACATATGAGCATATGGCATCATGAATGGCAGAAAGAATAGTCTCTCCACCTTCTATCTCTTTACGGTCTAGAAATACCCTGCACCCTCTTTCCTGAAGAAGCTCATACAGTTGTGTAGCAAGGGTGTCTTTGACGTCAGCGCCTCGATGGCTGATGAATGCATCATATAGCTTACAAGATGAGGAGGAGGAAGACATGAAGCTTTCTAAAGCAATCCCGCCCGGATATGATCAAACAATACAACCATAGGAATTAAATGCCTATTTTTTACAGGGAAAAGGTTTACCAGGTGTCCACTACAAAGTCGCTAAATTCTTCGCAAAGTTTAGGAAGAAGAACATCCAGCCGATAAGTGACACACGCGCATCACGGCAGCATCATGGCAATTAGGTGAGGAAAGACTGCGTAGACAATTCCAGAAAAGACTTTACTGCCATCTCCAATAATTCCCACATTTTTCCCGATAAAAAGAACCCCATGCTCATGCACTTTTCTTGTGGGTTATTTTGATTAGAGAGTACAAATATACTAGCAATCGCACCTTGGGGTGCAATAGGTATGCCGAAGACAATATAGAGAAATTTGGTTTTTTTTTTTTAAATGGCAAAATCCACAATACAAAAACCTTCAAAAATGCAGTAAAACAAATCTACACCAAGAAAATAGAAAATAAAGCCTGCGCATTGAATAAGTTGGGAGTAGTACACAGTGGTAAAATCCAGAATCGAAACGGTTGACACAGAAATTTGTGCAACTTGAAAATTAGCTTTAAAAGCCCTTCCACTATCTGCAACTTGACAATAAAAGCGTATGTAAACTCTTCATAGATGCTCAGTGAGACAAAATAACTCAGATGTAGAGATAAGACAAGCTTTAGAATGATGCTTACTGAAGAAAAATTAGTTAAATATAGAGCTGGGCAATTAGATCTTATACAGTCTGCTCATATGTACAGATAAGAGCTTTGTAGAGACATATGGATTACAGTCTCATATTTTTCGTAGTCAATAATGTAGTGCAAGGAAAATGCCTAAATGATAGTGTGTATTGAGTAACTGTTAATCCATTTGACAACACAATTTTTGAAGGTAATGATTTTTGCAGACATCATGCAGTACAATCAAAGTTGTATGAGATTTGATTTGGCTGAGCATTTGAGCCTTTGCTGGAAGTGCATATTGGCATCTTCAAGATTTTGAAAATCAGGTCTGTGGCACAATGCTATCCTTAAAGTGATCTGTAACAAGACAAAAAAAATGAAATCAGTCAGTGTAGCAACCTATTGTATACTGTCTGGAAAATGACAAATGAGGAACATGTCTTTGTAAAATTTGAATAAATGATGCAAAAAACAGGGGAATGGGAGGAACTAAATAAATGAGGATTCTGTTTACAGGCCTAGCATTAATAACAATTTTCTTCAATTTGCTTTCATGCATCTTTGAACTGGTATATATACTGACGATTAATAATAGTAAGAATTAACTGGCATGTTTTGTAAGGCGTTTACCCCAAGACTGTCTGAACAAATTTTGACTAACATTTAGCCACCAAATACTTGATATCTGCTGTTTCTTACGAAAATAACAAGTATATCTATTGTTTCTAAATTTACTACACTTGTATTTGGTGGCTAAATTTACTCTTGTATTTGGTCTCATCTTTTGAGTTATATTATTCAGTTAACTGGGTTGTTGTATATTATTCAACATTTTGAATCTAGGTCGTTGCAAACAAATCTAGCATTGATATCTGTTGTTTCTCAATTTGCTTTGCAAGCTAAAGCTTTGCAAAATCGAAGAGGATTTAGGATTTTGATTTCTCTAAATTATTAATGAGTTGCTTTTTCTGGTTTGACATAATGCCTATGATATATGGATTTACTCTAGTCATAGTTGTATTAGTATGATAGTTTTATATACATTATCTGCAGCAAAATAGAAACATAGTTGGAAAACTAACTCTGTAATATTCTCCTTACCTTTGAAAAGGACCTGCAAATTGTTATTATCTTCTTGTGCATGACCGTAATGGCTATTAAAAATGTGTTGTATATTGTATGCAACTCTCATAAGAAAATATATTTTTATTACACATTGAGATTATATGTGAAGATTGTAGTTACAGTTTATTATAAACAAGTGTGTATCTGTTTTATTATATTTTCACTTAAGCTTTGTTTATTTAGATGTGAATATGAAGGCCCACTACTTACACCGGCCTATGGTGTTTTGTAGTGGAATATTTTGTCCTTGTTGAATAGGAGTTTAAATGTTCCAAAGCCAATTTTATATCTTCACCATGTAGTATGTGCTATTGAAAAACTTCAAACCTTCTCAACTAATTCACCTTTTGTCAATTGTTGAATTTTGAGAGAAATTAGTGGATCAAATTGCAGAGAAAACTGCTCATACACATTTGAGATTCATGCTAAATAATTTCTAAGTTTTATTCCTCTTTACTGTCCTGAATCTGTTAGCTGGAAAAATAACCATGCACAACATGCCAACTTCATTTATATTGCAGAAAGAGTCAATCAGCAAACTATATTTCCAACCTCTGAAATAATACAATTCTGATTCTAAAATCCTTGAACATTAGCTGTAATTTCTAATTTCTTTATTTTTTCAAGGGGATAAACAACAAATATTCAATCTACACATATAACTACAGGCCTAACAATTGCAATATTAAACATATAGATGTCAGTACAGGCCTTGTTAATGTGCCTTTTATCATTGAAACCCTACTCAATTAGGTAGATGATAGTAATATCATTTGAATGTACTCAAAGCATCATGGAGGGAGTATAACCTTGCTGACTATATTGTGTTTAATCATCTACAGACATGGTGTGTTCATTTTTGTCATCAAGGTAGATTGGATAGAGCTACCTTCTCTTTCTTTTACTTCCAACTCAGTGATGTCAGTTGTATAGTATTCTAATACAAAATCTTTCGTCAGGACATTATATGCAGAAATTACCATCTATAGACTCTAGTTTCTATCTAATGCCAAACCTTTCAAGGAAAATATGTAGACCCAACTTGACATGATGAGAGATGTGACTTGTAAATGCCTAAACAAAATTAGTAAGTTCTCTCTCATAATTTGTTTCATATGAAGCAGAGACATAAACATTCATTTGCTCTTGGGATGTAACTTTGAAGCCCAGTAAAGAACGCTGGGAATGATAGGAAATGCCTCAAGTTGATAGCCTATAATATTCTGTATATTTGGAACTTGAAAAGGTATATAGTGGGAACATGGGCAAATGGACATGACAAGACAATAAGATAAAGACATAAATATAAAAAATCTTATTCAACATTCACAGAATTCAACTAGATTACAGGAACTTATTTGATGAGTTGTTGAGTCCTCTTTTTAGGAATGGACTTTATGTATTTGAGTTTATCCCAACTACCAAGCTAAACAAGAATCAGTTGTTGACAAAAATGAGAAGCCAGGACTTGGAGTTCTTCTGTCTGAGAAAGGATCCAGAAAGATTGAGGTAAGAGTATAGTTCAGTGGCCTTTTGCCTTTGAAATTGTTTTTAAATGCTTTTCACAGTGCTGGACAAGCCATTGTTGTACCCCAAATGGTGAAAAATGACCAGTCCTGCTTAAAACTCTCTTAAGCTATCCCTACGCTAAGCCAAACTAGTAGTTATTGTGAATATATAGATTCTAACTCTTGGAGGAAAGGCTTAAATAGTTTCTACCCTTTTATGAGGCTCGATCTTGCTTGTTAACACTTCTTCTCAGCTGATGTAAATTGGAAATGGCAGCAATTGCCTTTGGAAATTGAAAATGTGCTCTAGTGGTAAATATTTTTTAAATTGCTGATGTAAACTGTCCAGAATTCCTTTTCTAAGAAAAAGATATAGCTGTTGATAGGGAAAAAACATAGTAATAACATCGCAAACTTGTTGAAAACTAATTTTTTCTATGAGAAATTATAATTGATATGCATTGGATGTAATTATCAATGTCTATTTCTAGTTTATGTCATATTTGAAATACTCAGACTTGGTAATAGCATGGAAAACATATCTTGCTAGGACATTGAACTAAAAGGGTTTAAGGAATCAAATATTAATAAATGCATAAATTTGTAATAATGATCTTCAAAAATAGGCTTATTACTGAATGATAATGTAGAACACATTTAAAACAGATCCGTGATTAAAAATAGACACAGTACATCTCCATAATATATTGGTAAACATGTATGAGAACATTGGAAGAATAGAGAAGGCACGCAAATTGTTGACAGAATGCCTCAAAGAGATGTCAAGTCATGCAAAGCAATGATTGCAAGTGTAGACATCTAAATTTAATCACTTCCATATGATTAAATTTGTTGCCTTTCCGTCTATCATATTAATATTAATTTATTAAATTAATATTACACCTTTCGCCTCACATTGATAAAGTATTTAATTTGATAATTAAATGCTTTATCTTTCACCTTTTTCCTCTCTAAATTAAATAAATACACTAATTTATTTAATTTAGTCATTTTTCCCCTTTTGATTTTAAATCAATTTAAAATTCTTCATTTCTCTCTCCTTGTCACATCCTCCATAACCTTGCTCTAATCTGAATTAATTTAATTAATTCATGATTATGATGTGCATTCTCTTAATCAGAGATTAATGTCACATCCTCCTACATTTGCCACTTGCCTCTAATCCTCTATTAATTAGCCTAATCCAATGTTTGCACAACCTTAACCAAGGTCATTAGCTATTTCTAGCACCACTTTTTGGTCAATTCTTCCATTTTTCCTTTTTAGATATTGACTCTCCTTCCCATGAGAATTTTTAATTCTCATTTATTTATCCCATGTCTCTCTCCTCCCTATGTGAATTTTTAATTCACATTCCATTCTTCCAAGGCTTCTAGAACCTTGGACTTGTCACAATCTCCACATGTGACCAAGTCCCACCTTTTTGGAGCCCACCTTTTACCCTCTAGATCATCCTAGGAATGTGAATTTTTAATTCACATTTATACCCCCAACCACCTTTCATTTTCCCATGTAGATTTTTGAGGAATTCCAAAATTCCTCAAATGTCTCTTTCACTCCCACTTAGGAACAAGAAACTCCTTTTTGTGGAAATCTTCTCACTCCCCAAGGTGCATGCCCTT
Source organism: Sequoia sempervirens (assembly GCA_007258455.2). Classification (NCBI taxonomy): domain Eukaryota; kingdom Viridiplantae; phylum Streptophyta; class Pinopsida; order Cupressales; family Cupressaceae; genus Sequoia; species Sequoia sempervirens. Next base: position 598,959,949 of record VDFB02058242.1, read on the forward strand.
TTCCACCTCATGTACCTTCTTGACACCTCATCTCCATCTCATCCCCCCTTTATCCACTTCACCCTCCACATGTCAAGATGTGAGGGCTTGTGGGTTCTCAACCCACCATAGCCCTTCATCTTGGCCTTGTTGGAGCAATCTTGACCGTTGAATTCTCTAGAGAATTCAAATTCTCCTATAAATACCCCCTCCTCAAGGGAATTTTGGACACTTTCATTGGGAGCAACTACATGCTGCCAATTGGCCTTCTCAACACTTTGTATTTTGATAACTACATGCTATCCATTTGAATCCTCAAGTCTTTTCAATCATTCAACCATCTTTGTTAATCATCTTGCATATAGAATCTTGCATCTCAGTCACTCAATCCATCATCTAAGGAGCACACAATCCATTCCAATCAAGGGCCAATCAAGGAGAAATCAACAGCAAGGAAGGTGATATTGTTTATGTTTTGTTTATCCATTTCCTTTCTTATTCTATCTCTCTTTTGGCTAATCTTGAGGTGTCCTTGATAGTTTGTCATTTCCATTTCTTAGTTATTTTACACATTTAGAGAAGTATAAATATCAAGGTATACAGCAAGATATATTAAAAATGGGTTCGTTGAAAAGGCTTTAGAAAAGTTTAAGCAAATGCAACTGGCAGGTGTTATGCCCAGCTTCCCAACCTTGCTAGCATCCTCCCTGTGTAGCCCCAAATGGCAGCTTTTGAGCCAGGTTGAGGATATCCATCAAATGGGAGCATAGAATAGGCACTTGAACTGTTGAGAAAATCCTTGAAGAAGTGTGGTATTTTCTATCCTGACATCACAATCAAGAAAAATCAATTTAGATGATTTTTCATCTCGGGATCAAGTTATCTACTTATGGAATCTTTGGAGAGCAATTTCAAATTTTCTTTCCTCAGATAACGAACCTCATCCATGACAACCTTAACATCTAAAGTTGACCTAGGATTTCCTCCACTTTCATTAGTGCTCATGGGATTAGCAGCTCAAGTACAATGTTAAAAATCCAATGACTTGGTGGAACAGCTGAAAGATGGAAAATCAAGATCGTATCATCTAGAGTAAGCCATTGGAGCATGAACAAGGAGTAGAATACATAGCCAGCTTCCATTGAATGGATAGGATATGCAAACAAAATAGAGTCAGGTGAGTTTGAATTTGAAGTGAGCAGGAATTTTTTTAGAGAAGATAGCAGGAATTTAAAAATAAAAGTTGTGATAGTAGTTGTTTATATAATGACCAATAGTTGTGACATGACCACCCATAATTAAATTAAATGTTTTCCTTTGATCTAAAAAGCAACCAATCATGTAATGCCACATCAACACTCAACTAGCCATGATGTGAATGCACAAGTATTGGTCAAATACATCATGACAAACAGCATGTTGATGTGGCATCATATTTGATGGTGTGACCCTGAAATGAAAGCTAAAAGTAGGGGACTTGCCAAGTAAGCTGCTGTAAAAAATTGGGAGTGATTTCAAATTTCCACGTAGGATAATTAGAAGCGTAAAGTTAGGATGCTCAACTACTAGATCCTCTCGCCTAATTGTAGTTTTTCAGCTGGGAAGAACAGAAGCAGCAGTAGCAGAGTGTCAGAGAAGAAAAGTGGAAGAAGAGAACAGAGTAGAGGCTCTATAGTTTGTACTAATTTTTTAAATGTAAACCTTTCAGTTTGTGGAGGATTATTTTGGATACAAGGATGATTTCTTAGGTAGAGTCGTTGTAGTGCACGTCATATTGTCTCTGTTCTTTGCATTCTGCATCAACACATTTAAATTCCCTCTAAGGTGAAAGCAGAGGAGTTAAACAAGCATAGAAATATGCTTCTCTCCTATTTGGGTTAGACCAGCTGAAATTTAAAATTTTAGAGAAAAGCTTATTACAAAATGGGCCATAGGCTGCCGACTGGGAGAAGTAGGAAATATTCGACAGCTGTAAAACTCATTTCAATATTAAGTATATTGGCAGTAATCAAAAGAGCACTATCCGGTTTCCTATCCCAACATTTTTCTCTAAATAATTATCTATTCATGTGAAATTTCCTCTTATTCATGCAAGCTTGTACTTAAGATTGCATGAATAAATCCAACAAAAATAAGCTCTCATTGCAGTCATGATTTATTAGCAAAATGTGATACTTCAGTTTAATATTGAATATCAATTTTTAACCCAACTTCAATTATTAGCTATATAACAAAGTCTCTCACAATTCCCACACTTCATATACTGGCTTGCTATTGTAAATCTAATTTTTACCATTACACTGTGACCTATGATAGTTGTGGCTTTGCACTAACCAATTCTCACGCTTCAAAAAATTATATGACATGATTGGAACTTGGGGCATGTTTCAGATTTTATACCTTAAATAAATACAAAATTCATAGCTTCATAATGTCAATCTGATTATTTGAATCCAGTGAAACAAACAGCAAGCATGCTCTTCTGTAACATAGTTTTGGCCATTTGAATAAAAATTTCATCATAAGCAAAAATAGAAAGCAATCATAAATATAGGTTGTTTAGGCATTTTAATCAATGAAAATAAAAGAGGAGCCTGCGCTCAATAGGCTATCACATCCCCCGTCTCATCAAAATATCTCTCCTGATAGGTTTCCTTAATGAATTGTTTTTGCCAGTACAGCTTTCGATTCAAGTACAGATGGGCATACTTATGAATATAAATATTGATCACTACAAGAGGCAGCATTTCTGTGTTTGTGCATACTTATGAAGTCATCTATTTTCTGAAGATAAATATTTTAGTAATACTACTAAAATATTACTTCTATGGCCATGTAGAAATATTACTACTAAAATATTTCTGTGTTTGTGCATACTTATGAAGTCAATCTATTTTCTGAAGATAAATATTACTACTAAAATGTTATTTTAGAGCCAACATTTCTGTGTTTGTGCAAGATAAGTCCTCCGCCTATTAAATGAATAGATATTTCATTTGCATTCTTTTATGGCTGAGATCAATGCAGGTCACTACTTCTATGGATTGCTAGGAGGCAAAACAATTATACAAATTATGTCCACACTCTCATCGGTCAATATTTAGCTGCTTCAATGCCCATGTAGAAATGGTTAGAGATTTCTTACACACACAATAAACATGGTTTTTATAAAATCATAAGAATTAGATAGTCTGGCAATATGTGAATTTAACTATTCAATTTAGATTCAAATTCATTATTTGTTTCTTGTTTTTTAAATGACATCTTGATGATGGATCATAAATCTGATATGAAATATTTATTTAAAAAACACTACAGGAAATGTTGATATAAAAAACTCTACACAAGATTTTACCTAAAACATTCCAACTCATTCCCTTGGGCTATGAAAATTTCATGTCTTTAATCTGACTTTTGTTTGGTACTATCACTGGTTTTGTGGGGAAAGCAATGCTGTCAAATTTCTGAAAAGCAACAGATGTGGGGATTAATCTAAAAGGAAAAATTATGCAATTCACATATTTCCAATTATGGAGGTTAATTGGGTATCAAATTTGCAAAAGCTGCTTAAATTCTCTGACTGCACTGTGCTTTTTCTTCTTCTATTCAGAAAAACTTGTAGGTTCCATTTCCATCTGCCCATTTTTTGTTTCTTAATAAATGTGCTATGCATTCATGACACTTTTTAATCTACTACACAGGTAATTTCTGCCTATAATCTCCAGATTGGAAGAAAAAATCAAGCAAAGGATTAGCTACTATTATTTGGAAGGAGAGGCGTTGCAGCAATGAAGCAAAGGATCAGCTCAATATCTAGTCATGAAAGTATAGTAATAAAAAACTGAAGAAAATGACCAAAAGTAAACATAATCGTTTAAGCCGATAAGCGATATAGTAAAGGGAATTATCCTCTTTTCTGCTACAAAGTTTATAAACACACATAGACAACTTTCTGAGATCTAAACGTCTGAACCATTTGAGAAAGAAGCATCTTGATCAAGGAGACAAAAAAATATATATATGGATACCCAATACAGGGTGTTTGGCCCATTCAAAGTGAGTCGTGCCTATGTGTGAAGTTTCGAGTGAAAAGGTTTTTCTAAACAGTCTTAACCACAAGAATTCTGAGTCCATTTATTGATACAGGAAAGTCCAAAACCACACACACGGTGAAGTTTCGAGAAAGAATATATGTACATACACACACACGATGCAGTTACATGTGAATTTACAAGGGAAAATCTCCCAAGCCATGGCGAGTGACTTACCGGAAGAATCTGCACAAAGTGTGTCCTGCTATCAACAATGCTGATGAGGAAAAAGGCCAGAAATAGCTTCAAACCCTACCACCGGGGATTTTTGTAAGGTGCAAGAAACCCACGATTCTCCCAAGAGCTGCTGCTTCAGAGTATTAACAATAAACAAAAAGCACGTCTAAGAATGGTGGAAATTAGAGCTACAAGACTTTTGCTTCAATTCGAGGCAAGATTTTACCGGAAATGAAAATATGAATTCACTCATTATGTGAAATCAATTTAGGGTTTGGGGAATTAGGTAACCGACTTACCTCAAATTCTGTCGTGCTGTCAAGGATGTCGGCTACCTCAACATTCATTACTCCGATTTTTGGGATAGATTTTTTCCAGAGATATTCCTTCTTCCCACCTGCGCTGAGATATTATGCAATTTCTAATCCATAGGTGGGTGACAGTTATGAGGATAATAGATTGAGGTAGCAACTGGAGGCAGATTGGATTTGCATTTAATGATGCCCAACATAGCCCATGTCACCCACCCGAGTCTTTAAGGTAGGTGTTGTCATGCGCATTACAGACCGACGACTTAACAGTTAGCAGCAATAAAGCGAACGACCTGAGTAAATGCTCAACCATCTATGGCAAGTGGAGAAGCTCAATACCAGCAACGAAGAGTTTGGAAAAATGATGAACGACTGCAGTGCATTTCATGGTATTTCTGAGCCTCTGGACCAATCTACACCGTCGGGCATGAAAATGGCTTGCAAAAACTAAGCGTGGGGACGCCTTCTGCATAATAATTTTTTATTTAATTTTGTGTTTATTTTGAAGTTTTTTTTTCAATGAAAATTTTTAATATTATTTTATTTTGTATAAATATTATCTATTTAACTTTATTAAGATTAAAATAGTGCAAAATTATATAATTTTTTAGAGGAAAATGTAAAGGATGGGTGTTACGTATTATTATGAGGAGAAGTTTGTTTGGTAGTTCAAGGCTAAGAACCATGGTGACAACAAGAACAAAATTCAATGTTAGGTTGGTTACAATTGCACCTTGAATGTTGAGTCATGTTCACATTTCAACATGTGAATATAGACAAAAACTTAATTTTTTTTAAAACACTAATCTTTCACTAAAGTAGACAAAGGCACAATCATCATGGATAGACAAGACTACATCTCCAAAATGCTAGACCTTTTCTTTGACACTAACAGTTATAAAGTTGTTTCCCACAACCCATGCCCCAAAATTATCAAAAGAGTCAATTTATTTGTGTCTTGCTCCTCCTTTAGTGATGCCACCAAGAAGCGTCTTTTACCTTCTAAAGAAATCACCTCTCGTATTTATGGGGTCCCAAAAGTTCACAAAGCTAGAATTCCTTTGAGGCCTATTGTGGACACCATAGGCTATCCTACTTACAAGCTCACCTCCTTCCTTGCCAAATTTATTTCCCCGCTTGTGGGAAAATCTGACTACTACATCAAGGATTCCACCCATTTCATCCAATTTGTCCAAGACGTTAGATTAGATAATAGTGACATTCTAGTGAGCTTTGATGTAATCTCTCTCTTCACCAAGCTCCCTATTATCGATGCCATAAAGATTGTTTAATGCAAAGTAGGTCTCAAGATTGCCTCCTTGGTTGAGTTATGCTTGAGATCCACATTCTTTTCCTTCTTGGGTGTCATCTATGAGTAGGTTGATAGTGTTGTTATGGGCTCCCCCCTCTCATTTTTCATAGCCAACCTTTATATGGAGTATTTTGAAGAAATTCCCCTCATGTCCTCCCCCCTCAGACGAAGGTGGTGGAAGCAATATGTGGATGAAACCAATGTCTATTGGTCTGATGGCCTTGAAAAATTAGAAATTTTTTATTTTCACCTCAATATCATTGCCCCTTTCATTGCCTTTATCAAGGAGTTTGAAGCTAATAACCAATTGCCCTTCCTTGATGTGTTGCTTCTCAAAAAATATGATGGGTCCCTTGGTCATCTAGCTTTTTGCAAATCTACCCACACTAATTTATACCTCCACTCCTCTTGCCACCACCACCATGTTGGTATGTGGCGATTGATCATGCTATACTATATACTTTTTCACTTTGTCACCGACAAAAAAAAAAAAATGACTTTGTAGAACCCTAATTCTGGAAGCTTCTAAAAAGCTTGTTATAAGCAGTTGGGATGGGGGCTTGCAGTAGGGCATTATTCACGAGATTGTAATATGTTTTGCACTAGATAATAAAATCATTGGATGGCTGCAATTTTGTGGATGTAGCCCATATTGGGTGAACCATGTTAAATTCTCTGTGTTGTCTTGTTGCTGCTATAATTTTTTTGTCTTTTATTTCTCTATTTTATCGATCAAACCTACATTTAACTATTAGATATTTTTCTTCTAACCCTAACACACCCTAGCCAAAAATTTGGGATCCTCAAAACCCTAGCCACGAGAGCCTTTCAGATTTGTGACGAATTAAACCTAAACCAAGAGTTGGACCATCTTCGTTTGGTCTTCAAGTTAAATGGGTACACCAACAAGCAAATTTTTAAGCCCTAACCAAACAAAATCTTGTTTCTTCTCTAGCTCCAATGCCAAATCATCCCAACCTAGGTTACTTCCTGGTGCCTCCTTACCTTTTGTTGAAGGAATCTCCCAAAAATCTTCAAAATCCTCTTTAAAAAAGCCTTAGATGTGCTTTCAAACCCATTTCTAAATTAAAAAAATTCATCCCACCTGAAGCAACAAGGTAAATATCCTAAGCATGCCTTGGATATTTACCTTGTTGCTTCAAGTGAGAAAGTTAATGAGCATAAATTCTCCATTTTCTTCTTTAACACTCCTTAGGCTATTTAGAGGCGTATTGCTAATATTCTATGGTTTTAGATTGGGTCTCTTCCCTTTTTTTATAGTGTTGTTATGGGCTCCCCCCTCTCATTTTTCATAGCCAACCTTTATATGGAGTATTTTGAAGAAATTCCCCTCATGTCCTCCCCCCTAAGACGAAGGTGGTGGAAGCAATATGTGGATGAAACCAATGTCTGTTGGTCTGATGGCCTTGAAAAATTAGAAAATTTTTATTTTCACCTCAATATCATTGCCCCTTTCATCGCCTTTATCAAGGAGTTTGAAGCTAATAACCAATTGCCCTTCCTTGATGTGTTGCTTCTCAAAAAATATGATGGGTCCCTTGGTCATCTAGCTTTTTGCAAATCTACCCACACTAATTTATACCTCCACTCCTCTTGCCACCACCACCATGTTGGTATGTGGCGATTGATCATGCTATACTATATACTTTTTCACTTTGTCACCGACAAAAAAAAAAATTGACTTTGTAGAACCCTAATTCTGGAAGCTTCTAAAAAGCTTGTTATAAGCAGTTGGGATGGGGGCTTGTAGTAGGGCATTATTCGCGAGATTGTAATATGTTTTGCACTAGATAATAAAATCATTGGATGGCTGCAATTTTGTGGATGTAGCCCATATTGGGTGAACCATGTTAAATTCTCTGTGTTGTCTTGTTGCTGCTATAATTTTTTTGTCTTTTATTTCTCTATTTTATCGATCAAACCTACATTTAACTATTAGATATTTTTCTTCTAACCCTAACACACCCTAGCCAAAAATTTGGGATCCTCAAAACCCTAGCCACGAGAGCCTTTTAGATTTGTGACGAATTAAACCTAAACCAAGAGTTGGACCATCTTCGTTTGGTCTTCAAGTTAAATGGGTACACCAACAAGCAAATTTATAAGCCCTAACCAAACCAAATCTTGTTTCTTCTCTAGCTCCAATGCCAAATCATCCCAACCTAGGTTACTTCCTGGTGCCTCCTTACCTTTTGTTGAAGGAATCTCCCACAAATCTTCAAAATCCTCTTTAAAAAAGCCTTAGATGTGCTTTCAAACGCATTTCTAAATTAAAAAAATTCATCCCACCTGAAGCAACAAGGTAAATATCCTAAGCATGCCTTGGATATTTACCTTGTTGCTTCAAGTGAGAAAGTTAATGAGCATAAATTCTCCATTTTCTTCTTTAACACTCCTTAGGCTATTTAGAGGCGTATTGCTAATATTCTATGGTTTTAGATTGGGTCTCTTCCCTTTGTTTATAGTGTTGTTATGGGCTCCCCCCTCTCATTTGTCATAGCCAACCTTTATATGGAGTATTTTGAAGAAATTCCCCTCATGTCCTCCCCCCTCAGATGAAGGTGGTGGAAGCAATATGTGGATGAAACCAATGTCTGTTGGTCTGATGGCCTTGAAAAATTAGAAAATTTTTATTTTCACCTCAATATCATTGCCCCTTTCATCGCCTTTATCAAGGAGTTTGAAGTTAATAACCAATTGCCCTTCCTTGATGTGTTGCTTCTCAAAAAATATGATGGGTCCCTTGGTCATCTGGCTTTTTGCAAATCTACCCACACTAATTTATACCTCCACTCCTCTTGCCACCACCACCCTGTTGGTATGTGGCGATTGATCATGCTATACTATATACTTTTTCACTTTGTCACCGACAAAAAAAATAAATTGACTTTGTAGAACCCTAATTCTGGAAGCTTCTAAAAAGCTTGTTATAAGCAGTTGGGATGGGGGCTTGCAGTAGGGCATTATTCGCGAGATTGTAATATGTTTTGCACTGGATAATAAAATCATTGGATGGCTGCAATTTTGTGGATGTAGCCCATATTAGGTGAACCATGTTAAATTCTCTGTGTTGTCTTGTTCCTGCTATAATTTTTTTTGTCTTTTATTTCTCTATTTTATCAATCAAATCTACATTTAACTATTAGATATTTTTCTTCTAACCCTAACACACCCTAGCAAAAAATTTGGGATCCTCAAAACCCTAGCCACGAGAGCCTTTCAGATTTGTGACGAATTAAACCTAAACCAAGAGTTGGACCATCTTCGTTTGGTCTTCAAGTTAAATGGGTACACCAACAAGCAAATTTATAGGCCTTAACCAAACCAAATCTCATTTCTTCTCTAGCTCCAATGCCAAATCACCCCAACCTAGGTTACTTCCTAGTGCCTCCTTACCTTTTGTTGAAGGAATATCCCACAAATCTTCAAAATCCTCTTTAAAAAAGCCTTAGATGTGCTTTCAAACCCATTTCTAAATTAAAAAAATTCATCCCACCTGAAGCAACAAGGTAAATATCCTAAGCATGCCTTGGATATTTACCTTGTTGCTTCAAGTGAGAAAGTTAATGAGCATAAATTCTCCATTTTCTTCTTTAACACTCCTTAGGCTATTTAGAGGCGTATTGCTAATATTCTATGGTTTTATATTGGGTCTCTTCCCTTTGTTTATAGTGTTGTTATGGGCTCCCCCCTCTCATTTGTCATAGCCAACCTTTATATGGAGTATTTTGAAGAAATTCCCCTCATGTCCTCCCCCCTCAGACGAAGGTGGTGGAAGCAATATGTGGATGAAACCAATGTCTGTTGGTCTGATGGCCTTGAAAAATTAGAAAATTTTTATTTTCACCTCAATATCATTGCCCCTTCATCTCCTTTATCAAGGAGTTTAAAGCTAATAACCAATTTCCCTTCCTTGATGTGTTGCTTCTCAAAAAATATGATGGGTCCCTTGGTCATCTGGCTTTTTGCAAATCTACCCACACTAATTTATACCTCCACTCCTCTTGCCACCACCACCATGTTGGTATGTGGTGATTGCTCATGCTATACTATATACTTTTTCACTTTGTCACCGACAAAAAAAAAATTGACTTTGTAGAACCCTAATTCTGGAAGCTTCTAAAAAGCTTGTTATAAGCAGTTGGGATGGGGGCTTGCAGTAGGGCATTATTCGCAAGATTGTAATATGTTTTGCAATGGTTAATAAAATCATTGGATGGCTGCAATTTTGTGGATGTAGCACATATTGGGTGAACCATGTTAAATTCTATGTGTTGTCTTGTTCTTGCTATAATTTTTTTGTGTCTTTTATTTCTCTATTTTATCAATCAAATCTACATTTAACTATTAGATATTTTTCTTCTAACCCTAACACACCCTAGCCATGAGAGCCTTTCAGATTTGTGACGAATTAAACCTAAACCAAGAGTTGGACCATCTTCGTTTGGTCTTCAAGTTAAATGGGTACACCAACAAGCAAATTTATAGGCCATAACAAAACCAAATCTTGTTTCTTCTCTAGCTCCAATGCCAAATCATCCCAACCTAGGTTACTTCTTGGTGCCTCCTTACCTTTTGTTGAAGGAATCTCCCACAAATCTTTAAAATCCTCTTTAAAAAAGCCTTAGATGTGCTTTCAAACCCATTTCTAAATTAAAAAAATTCATCCCACCTGAAGCAACAAGGTAAATATCCTAAGCATGCCTTGGATATTTACCTTGTTGCTTCAGGTGAGAAAGTTAATGAGCATAAATTCTCCATTTTCTTCTTTAACACTCCTTAGGCTATTCAGAGGCGTATTGCTAATATTCTATGGTTTTAGATTGGGTCTCTTCCCTTTGTTTATTTGGGCATTCATCTTACTATTGTTAGACATCCCAGGTCCTCTTGGTAGATTCTTCTTGACAAGTTGCGTTAGAAGGTTAACCATTGGACTCACCATTAGTTATCTTCTACTACTCACTTGACTCTTCTAAAGTCTATTATTCAATCTCTTCCTATTTACAAGTGTTTAGTTCAGGTTGCTCCCATGTATTTTCTTTAGGAATTTGATGCCCTCTCTCGACAATTTCTTTGGAATGGTAATTTATTTACTGCCAAATGGAGCCTTGTTAAGTGGGAAACTATGTGTAGACCTAAGGAAGAGGACATCCTTGGCCTTCGATCTGCTATTTTGAATGGGAAAGTTCTTGCTTCTAAGTTATATTGGCATTGGTGTTCTAGTTAGAATCAACTTTGGGCCCGTATTCTCAACCATAAGTATTTTAAATATGTTAATGTGTTTGATTTTTCCTGCTTTCCTTTGGTTGGAAGTGGTTTTATGATCTGGAATAATTTGAAACTAGGGGCATAGTTGGTTAAGAACTTGGGTCTTTTTTGGATCTGTCATTCTGGATCACAAGCTCTTTTTTTGTCTAGATTCGTGGGATGGTCATCCTTTCTACTCATCCTCATCTTCAGCTCCTTTGTGATACTTTTACTGCTGTTGGTTGGGACACTGTTGATCATTATAAGATTTCCCATAATTGTGGGTTGGTTGTTCATTTTCCATAGAAACATCCTTTTGAATGGCCTCTGAGAGGAACAGTGGAAGATAGGGCTGAGCTGGCTAAGATTTTGGACTCTCGTGAGTGCACTACCTTGCCTAGGAATGATATTTTGGCATGGGCAAGTAGTGATTTGTCTAGAAAGTTTTATGTTTCTATAGGTTATGGTGAGCTAATGTGGCAGACTTTTGGGGATAGTTAGGTTTCTTGGTGGAAGTAAGTTTGGTACAAGTTCTCATGGCCCAAGTGCAATTTTTTTCTTGTGGTTGGTGGTCCACAATCGGTGTCTTACTTGGGATAACTTATACAAGTGTGGTTTTCAGGGCCCCTCAATGTGTGTGTTGTGTCATGATAGTGAAGAGAGTGTCTCTCATCTCTTTTTCCAATGTTCCTTCACTAGACATATTTGGCACTTTTGGTGGTGTGTGTGGAATCAAGCTTGTTGGCATGTCTCTTCTTGGCTGAGTTTTTTGTTTGATGGGGTAAGGCCCCAGAAAAAAAACCTCTTTTTTAGGTAGCTTGGAATCTTGGCCCTTCTTTTATTCTTTGGCATATCTAGTTGGAGAGGAATCGTCAAATATTTCAAGATGTGTTGTTGGGGGCCCATCACTTGTGGTGGAAAATTCTCCACTCTTTGGGGGAAACTATTTTGGCTAAATGTGACCTAACAGAGGCTGTGGATCCTGGTGATGTTATTTGCTACAACTGTTCCATCTTCCTCCTCCTCAAGGCCTAACTCATGAGAAATAGATGCAAAAATCCTCTTTAGAAGGTAAATAGGGTGGGGAGGTGGAGTCCTCCTCTGCAAGGCAGTCTAAGGGTGGGGAGGTGGAGTCCTCCTCTACAAGGCAGTCTAAAAATCAACATAGATGGGTCTTCGTGGGGAAACCCTGGTCCTACTGGCATTGGTGGAGTTGATAGAGATAGCTTGGGGACTCTTCAATTTATGTTTTTTGTTTCTAAAGGTCATCATACTAATAATTTGATGGAGGATTTTGCTATTTTGTATGCTGTGGAATGTGATTGTGCTCTTGGATGGCGCAGGCTCTTTTGTGAATTTGATTCGCAGGTGGTGGTGTATTTGTTGACTCAGCAGCATTCTGAGGTTGTTAGTTGGAAGTTAGTCTTGGTGGTTAACCAAATTCTTCATTTGTGTGATACTTTGGATTATGTTACTTTCACTCATATCCCTAGGGAGTGGAACAATGTAGCGGATTGTCTGGCCAAATGGGCTTTTAATCAAATGCAAAACTGAAATATTGTGGATAAGGGTCAATTACTTGTGGGTTTGTCTCAATAGTTAGATCATTTACTAGAACTTGATAGGGTTGTTTGATGCCCTTGCTTTGTATTTCTTCTTGTTTGAATAAATTATAACCCCTCCTTTATTTCTCTAGACATTTTTTTAGACTTAGGAATCTATAAAGGTGTTTGTTCATGTGACACTCCTTACATAGGTGAAATGGGTCGCTCATTCATCACTAGAATCAAAGAGCATAGTGCTAACACCAAGAATGATTGTGTTTGTAAATCCACCCTAGCAAAGCATTTCTCATCTACAAAACACCATATTTTTTTTTAAAACACTTAAATCTTGTGTAAAGAAGACAACTTCTTCAAGAGGAAGCTAAAGAAAACCATAGAAATCAACAACCACCCCACCAACCTCAGTCAAGATGAAGGATGGAGTTTAAGAATCTCATGGAAACCACTCTTTTTGAACCATAAAAAGCCTCAATAATCCTCGACCTTGAACTTTATCCTTCATTGTTACTCTCCCTCTCCTTTTGGCCTTGTCCTGAATCCCCCCTTTCTTATCTCATTTCTAGCTCTTGGCTCTACCTAGGTCCCCTCCTCCTTCGACCTTGCAGTGGTCCCCTCTTCTTTGGTTGCTCCTCATCCTTTCCTTTTTTTGTTGATCCCTCTTCCTATCCTTTTTTGTCATGTCCCAACCCGCTTGTGTCCTTGTGCCTCCTTTTCCATTCACTTGTCTTTATTTTCCTCTTCGTTCTATATTTAGTCATCCTTGTTCTCAATTTTGTTTCATCTCTCTTCTCATCTCTCATTTGTTATTTATTGTCTTTTGTTATGTTTTCTAATTTGTAAAAAGTTGAATTTTTTAATATCCATAGATTGCTCTTTGTATTAATTACAAATATCATTAATATTTGGTTGCATTGTTCTCTTTATATTATTGAGTTCAATTTTTCTAGCATCTTGGTTTGCATCTATATGCATTATAATTTTTTCATAATTGTACACATTAAAATTTGTATTTCCCAATTTCATTTTTTCTTAGTAAAATTAATTTTATAAAATTACTTTCTATTTTTATGTATTTTCATTTTCTTATTTACAATTGCCTTTTGATTTTGCAATTCTTTTTACGTATGCATTTGTTCATATGCATATGCATATTCACATTGCACATGTATGCATATACACATACACATCTAATACGCACTATTAAAGCATTTCATCTTTTTAAAAATTAAAAATAATCATACATTTTTATTCCTTCTCGTATATATATATATATATATATATATATATATATATATATAATTATATATATATATAATAAGTTAAAATCTTATAAAAATATAACTATAGTTTAAATGCACATGTTTTTGCATTGCTTTTTCCTTTCATTAATTGAATTTTTCTTATCTATTTTTTCACTAAACATCTAGCCATATATTATTAGTCCCTGCCGTAAGGCGAAGACTAATTTTTTCATCTCCATTTTATCTGCATTAGGGCTTCTCAAAAATCATGCAAACATACAAATTTATAGTCTTTCCTAATGTTTGCAAAGTTTTGATTTTATTTTTTTATTTTTACTCATTTTTCTTTTTCTTTTTTCTAATTGGCCCCTCATAGTTTTGTTAGGGTTTCCATATCTTTCGATGAAAAATAAGGCAAAAATTATGGACTGTGAGGGTGCCTGGTGGAATAAGTGGCATTTTGCAGACTAGCTACTACCACATATAAAACCCCAATATTTTTAGATCTACTTTTCATTTATTCTAAATAGAATGAAGTAGCCACTGTGGAGAGACAATCATGCAAAATCTACTCCGTTTTCTTCATAGGCATTGTTGATTGCATCAGAGAATTGGACTTCTACCACAATGTTATTTTGTAAATGATTACAAATAGGTAACTAATAGCAATTTGGTTGGTGCTCTCGGGCGAGTAGATGAAATTGTAATATCTGCCTTATTTTTTCAGAAAAACCAAGATGTTCTAGATCCTATGTGCCTACCAAAATGCTCAGATTATAGAGTTCTAGAAGAAATTTTTCTTTTCTTGCTTTAATTAACTGTACAATATGAATCCTGCTATATTCATAACATGGTAGGTTCTTGGAATTATAGTGTGGTTCTCAAGCATGACAACTAAAATGCTCTTGTTGTCCCTAATTGTTGTTTGCTAGGGGGTTATGGATGCAGGCACTTCTGTAGGAAGCTTTATTGGGAATATTCAATCAACACTTTGTTAGAATTAGGATTTTAGTTGTATTTCTTTCTCCTTTTCAAAGTGATGATGCCACCAGTTGTTGCCCACTTATATTCTTTACCTTATCATTATGTGTATTGTATAAATCTTTTCCATGGATTTCAGGTCCAATATTCTAAAGCGTGTTCTAAATAGTGCACTATGGCTTCTTAGATTTCTTGCTACAGGAGACAGTAGATTATGGGCATGTATGATCTGTCAATCTTCTAATGTAGACTCTGGAAGTTCAAAAAAGAGAAGAAATGAAATATATTTATGTATTATTTCAAGAAATCAAATTTCATTAGAAATATTATAACAGGAATTGCTCTTTCTAATTGTTACTACACAGGGCGTGAGACATGAATAGATTATTTTCACAGATGTTGTAGCCACGAGTGAACATATATGTCATAGCTCACTTGTTGATTTATGCTTAGATATGTATGTGCTTATTATCTTTTCTTGAGATTCTTGGCCTCAGATGTTGTTTTTAAAAAAAAAACTTAAGACATGGACAATCCTTGTATATGCAGGCCATTGTGTAATGCACATACAACTAGCACTTATGTCCTCTAGGTTGGTGTACCCATTGTTACTCTTCCACTTGAGAAAATGGCTACAAGAGTAGTAGGCTCTCTCTATTATGCTATGGGTTTCAAAAAAAGAGATGGTTGTCGCTATGTACACCTTAAACATAAAGAGGGGTAAAAATTTATTAAAAGAAGAAGAAATTACAAAGAAAGGCCATTAAATATCCTTATCACTGTTGAGACAGAAGAGGGGGTAATTGACTCCGATCCTAAATATGATCAGAAGCCCGTTTAGCCAAACAATTAGGAACACCATTCCACTCATGAGGAACATGAGTAAAAATAACAGACTCAAGAGAAGCACAAAGATGGAGAATTTGTTCAACAACCAAAGCCAAATGCCAACTAACATCATCTAACTACTGCCTATTCAACAAGTTCACCACAACCTAGGAATTCAAATTCACATATGATTTGGTAATCAGCATATTCAACTTGGGAATCAGCATGAAAGTAAGGTACACCTTATTTTCATGCTTGTGTGAGATATTTTGCAACTCATCATTCATCACTAGTATTTGATGGTTTTCACTAGGTACCTATTGATGGCCAAATTGACACAGCAACATGCAGGCAAGAGGTAACTACCTAACCTCTCCTAAAAAGGTAAACAATTGTTAAACTGATCACCTTCCAAGGTTCTTGATGTTGGGTCACAACGTTGTTGTTTTACTAAGTGGTCAATTCAACTATAATGTTTAAAGGGCCTGCTGGTAAGAGGAATGCAAACTAGATCTATTTAATGTTTTGGGGGGTGTAAATAAACTAAAAAAGATAGAAAAAGGCTTTAGAATAGCAAATTATGAACATAAATCTCTTTAAATCCAAACATGTATCTTAACAATGAGTGTTTCCTTAATCAACCAAAACCACAAAATGATGCAATTCATAGCATTATCTATACTATTGCATACATCCATAGTGCAAATTCAATAACCATAACCATTCATCAAAAAATTATTTCAAAATCCAAAACACATCACCAACTCATTCAACTCAAATTAACATATCAACAAACATAAAAAAATTTCATTCACAGATAATCCAATGAAATAGTCTCAGATCTGGATTCTTCTATTGATTTGCATCAAATAAGAAACAATTATGCTCAGCAAAACTCACTGGCATACGAATGACTATGATTCATTAACCTTATCACTTAATAACTAACTTTTCAAAGTAATTGAAATTGCGTAAAACTATAGAGTATATGAAAGTATCTTGCTTAAAACATGAAAAACTTAAAAACAACTGTAACAACTATCTCTACTGTCTCATTAGGTGGCTAAGCCTTTCTTCAACTAGCCGACCCTTACAATATCATAAAAAAATTTACTTATAGACTTCAAGACTTAGACAACTGGATTCCACTAAGGCTACAAAAAATGAGATCCACAATTTAGGGGAGCAACCAAGTAAGGATAAAATATCCTCCATGATTTCCTACAATTGAAAAGGGATGCATCCCTATCCAAAATCTACCTGAAGAAGAGGAACAAGTTGCAAGTAATCCAAGGTTGAAGTGGTCTTTTGATTTGTTGAAGAATAGGAAAGGTGGTATTTTTGTTGACCATGTCTTTAGGCACCCGACTGGAAGGAACATTCTTTTGCCACCTCACTCCTACATATTTTGCTCAAGGAGGTACTCATCATAGCTGGAAAACACTTGTTGAAGCATACCTACATCAGGGCCATCTACCCAATCATCTTCAAATTTAATTCTTTTCAATTTTGTAGGAGCAAACTCTTGCATATCTCTCAATTTAATCAACTCTCTCCTAGTAGCCTTTACTTCATCTCTGATATCCATGAGTCTATCAAGCAATAGATCTTCACCATCATCTCCTTTCCGCATCACTTCCTCAAACCTATTATTCCATTTTTCCTTCAACTTATCAAGAGGAAGAGCTTCCTTCATAGGGATATCCACATTAACCAAAATGGAAATCACTGCTTCCAATTCATCAATCTACTCATTCACATCTTTACTTGCTTGTTGAACTTCATTTGTATGTTCATAAATGAATTTAAATCTAAACTTGATAATGTTGATTGTCCTTTCAATAAAGTTTGCATTGTCCTCATCGATGATAGATTACTCCAAGAGAGTTTTCTTTTGCAGTTGATTAATGTCCTTGAACTTCTTAGTATGCTCCCTATACTCTTCTTGTTTACCCAAGTCTTCAACATGTAAATTCATATCCTCCACCAACTCCAATGCACCTTCATGAACTTTAAGACTATCAACAAGCAGCTCATCAAATTCTTGATTAAGCTGATCAACCCACCTATCAAGCATTCCAACTTTACTCCTCATTTGTACCAAATCATCAGCTTCTTTCTTGCTTAATAGGACTGGGGTCTCTGGAGCAGGAGCTTGTTGAGAAACAGGAGTGGAGACATCCTTCAAGAACTTTTGCAACTAGTCCAATTGGGCCTTAAGTTCATCCTAGATTTGGTGGAGGATGCCACAATGTCAATAAGGTTCATCTGTTGATTCCATGTGGGTGTCCCCAAATTAAAAGTACCCAACTAGTAATCAGTCAATGGTATATCTTGTCTGTCCTTGTCCACCATAGGGATTGCACATTCAGCTATGAGTTCACCTGTATCTGTTATCTTTGTAGAGTGAAGAACCCCTTCCTTTTTCTTGGGTCTCTCCTTATCTATCTCTTTCATCATTTCTTCCCAATTCAAGGGTTGAGGTTGAACTAGTTGCTTCCTTTCTGGATCAAGCTTCAACCATGTTGGAGTAGCAAGGGGAGTTATTACCTATGAGAGGAAGAAGTAGTAGGAGAAATAGGTTTCCAAACTGTAACCCTGGGTTGAGAATCAACCTCTTGTTGTTTCTCTTTCTCTGCTTTTTCCTTGGCCAATCTCTCAGCCTCAACTTTGTCCTTTTGCTCTTGCACCTTTTTAGCTTCTAAATCCTTTTGTGATAATTATTCTTCTAACCTCTTTTGTTCCAACATCTCATCCCTTTGTCTTTAAATTTTTTTAAGTCTATCCAACACTTTCTTAGCCTCTTGGTCATGCTTGGCCAATGCTTCAACCTCCTTTTCTCTTAACAGGTGCTCTTCTTCATCTTTCTTCTTTTGAGCTTCCTCAACCATTCTCAATTTGGCCTCAAGGGCCTCTCTGTCTCTTCTTTTTTGAGCTTTCTCTTCCTCAAGCTCATGATTATTTTGCACTAAATCTATTTTATCATTTTCTTCCTTAATCTTCAACTCTTGGGTAAGTGCACCAAGATGGTCGCACTTTTTTGGCCAAACAAGAAAAAAATGTGCCATAACGCGAACGCGTTATAACGAGAACGCTTTATAACGCGAATGCGTTGTCTTTTTAAAAGCAAAAAAAAAAGTGAATCCAAATATCATTTGTCATTTGCTTTTTAGTGCAACAAATAACGCGTTCACGTTATAATGCGTTTGCGTTATTTAATCCTAAACAGACATA
>VDFB02058242.1:598980548-599096833 GCA_007258455.2 Sequoia sempervirens
CTCTCCAACCCTGTCTCCCACACTCTCCCTCCCTATCTCCCACTTTGCCACTCTCTCCCATGCTCTACCACCCTAAACCCTCTCCCACTCCCACCCTCTCTCCCATAAGCATACATACATGACACACTAGTATACATATACCTACAAACATACAAACATTCAATAAAGTGGCATTTAACTAAAGGAAGACATAACGCGAGCGCGATATTTGTTGCTAGTAATGCTCCCCGAAGAGGGAAAATGTCAAAAGAAAAACATAATGCGAGCACGATATAACGTGCTCGCGTTATATTTTACATTGGAAATCCCTGAGCCTTAGCTTTGGTATTTGCATTGGAATACCAACCCAAAGGATTGGAGGGCATTCCCAAAGACCAGAGACGTGTTTTTTCCAAATTCAACAAATTTTCACATAATCGAGTTCGTGCTCACCATCAAGATTGCATCTGGTTCAATATCAAGAAAATCGAAGACATCAGTAATGTTAGGTTCTTTATGAGCTTTCCAACGATGTAATTTTTTTCACTTTCTTACAATGTTAAGCCTTTCATCCATAATTTCTTTTGTTTGTATGTCCATTTTTCTTCAAAAAGCAGTGTTTGGTATTTTTTTTGCTATAAATTAACCGTTCTTCAAAATTTGAAATAAATTACATTTTTAGAAACTAGACTCCATTCTACAATTTTAAAAAAATAATTTAAAAAAAAATCTATTAGTTTCAAAAAAATTTAGGGGAGCACGGCCAAAATTCTACTTTTTAGGAAGTGCCCACTTAGAAAATTAATAAAAAATCAAATATTCATTAAAAAATTATCAGAAAATATCCAATCCTTACTACATACTGTTATCTAACTTCTGATAGGAGCAATTTTAAAAATACTACAAAAAAGTCCACCATGCTCGGGTCACACAAGAGTTGCTATGTTATGTTTTTCTGACAGAAACAACAACAATTTGTGTGTGTCCCTCTTTTGAACCCCTTAATCTCAACCATTTTCAAAATAAATTAGTAGTTTAGAAAGTAGACTCGGAGCACTGCGGTCCTTGTTTTTGATCCATCAAAAAAATTTGAGTGTAGCTATCCTCAATTTCACGTCCAAGGTCAGTATTTCCTGATTTCAGAAAAAAAGTGGCCACTTAAGCCCCTTTTTTGGGAACCATCTTGGTGCACTTACCCTCTTGTTCTTTTTGTTGTTGCAATAGGTCTTCCTTCTTTTTTCTCTTGTAGCTCCTCTTCTTTAGCTGCAGCCTTAGATTCATGTTGTCTATCAAGTACCTCAACTTGTGCCTTGGCATTAGCTTCACTCTTGGCATCTTCAAAAAAAATGTGTTGATCTTCAAGGGTGAGGACATGCTCAGTCCCTACTTCCTCAGTTTCTTCATTGGATGCAACCACATGAGTTTCCTTGTCAAATTAGGTGGCCTCAGAATCTATATCTATACCATGGATCTCCATCTATGGCTCCTTCCCCTTTAATGATTCTTCCTCCTTATGAAGGCTTCCTGTATGGATCTCCTCAATTGGATTCTCTTTAAGAGGAGGTTGAATTGAGGCTTCTCCTCCAAGATCTGTTGTAGCCTCCTCTACTTATATTTCAAGAATGTCTTTAGCAGGTAGCATGCTGGATGAAGCTCTTCTCCAAAATTGTGAGGGAAAAACTCTAATAGCTCCTTAGGAGTTGTCCTTCTTTCTAATCTTTTATATCCTTGGGTGGTTCTTGCATTTTTTCTC
This sequence comes from Sequoia sempervirens, assembly GCA_007258455.2. Classification (NCBI taxonomy): domain Eukaryota; kingdom Viridiplantae; phylum Streptophyta; class Pinopsida; order Cupressales; family Cupressaceae; genus Sequoia; species Sequoia sempervirens. Next base: position 598,982,281 of record VDFB02058242.1, read on the forward strand.
CTTTTTTAGAGAGTACAAATATATAATTTTTTATTTAATTTTGTGTTTATTTTGAAGTTTTTTTTCAATGAAAATTTTTAATATTATTTTATTTTGTGTAAATATTATCTATTTAACTTTATTAAGATTAAAATAGTACAAAATCATATAATTTTTAGAGGAAAACGTAAAGGATGGGTGTTACGTATTATTATGAGGAGCAGTTTGTTTAGTAGTTCAAGGCTAAGAACCATGGTGACAACAAGAAAAAAAGTCAATGTTAGGTTGGTTACAATTGCACCTTGAATGTTGTGTCATGTCCACATTTCAACATGTGAATATAGACAAAAAATTCAATTTTTTTAAAACACTAATCTTTCACTAAAGCAGACAAAGGCATAGTCATCATGGATAGACAAGACTACATCTCCAAAATGCTAGACCTTCTCTCTAACACTAACAGTTATAAAGTTGTTTCCCATAACCCGTGCCCCAAAATTAACAAAAAAGTCAAATTTTTTGTGTCTTGCTCCTCCTTTAATGATGCCACCAAGAAGCGTCTTTTACCTTCTAAAGAAATCACCTCTTGTATTTATGGGGTCCCAAAATTTCACACAGCTAGAATCCCTTTGAGGTCTATTGTGGACACCTTAGGCTCTCCTACTTACAAGCTCACCTCCTTCCTTGCCAAATTTATTTCCCCGCTTGTGGGAAAATCTGACTACTACATCAAGGATTCCACCCAGTTCATCCAATTTCTCCAAGACGTTAAATTAGATAATAGTTACATTCTAGTGAGCTTTGATGTAATCTACCTCTTCACCAAGCTCCCTATTCTCTATGTCATAGAGATTGTTTAATGCAAAGTAAGTCTCAATATTGCCTCCTTGGTTGAGTTATGCTTGAGATCCACATTCTTTTCCTTCTTGGGTGTCATCTATGAGTAGGTTGATAGCGTTTCTATGGGCTCCCCCCTCTCATTTGTCATAGCCAACCTTTATATGGAGTATTTTGAAGAAATTTACCTCATGTCCTCCCCCTTCAGACGAAGGTGGTGGAAGCAATATGTGGATGACACCAATGTCTGTTGGTTTGATGGCCTTGAAAAATTAGAAATTTTTTATTTTCACCTCAATATCATTGCCCCTTTCATCGCCTTTATCAAGGAGTTTGAAGCTAATAACCAATTTCCCTTCCTTGATGTGTTGCTTCTCAAAAAATATGATGGGTCCCTTGGTCATCGGGATTTTTTGCAAAGCTACCCACACTAATTTATACCTCCACTCCTCTTGCCACCACCACCCTATTGGTATGTGGCGACTGATCATGCTATACTATATACTTTTTCACTATGTCAACGATAAAAAAAATAAATTGACTTTGTAGAACCCTAATTCTGGAAGCTTCTAAAAAGCTTGTTATAAGCAATTGGGATGGGGGCTTGCAGTAGGGCATTATTCGCGAGATTGTAATATGTTTTGCACTGGATAATAAAATCATTGGATGGCTGCAGTTTTGTGGATGTAGCCCATATTGGGTGAACCATGTTAAATTCTCTATGTTGTCTTGTTGCTGCTATAATTTTTTCGTGTCTTTTATTTCTCTATTTTATCGATCAAATCTACATTTATCTATTAGATATTTTTCTTCTAACCCTAACACACCCTAGCCAAAAATTTGGGATCCTCAAAACCCTAGCCACGAGAGCCTTTCAGATTTGTGACGAATTAAACCTAAACCAAGAGTTGGACCATCTTCGTTTGGTCTTCAAGTTAAATGGGTACACCAACAAGAAAATTTATATGCCCTAACCAAACCAAATCTCATTTCTTCTCTAGCTCCAATGCCAAATCTTCCCAACCTAGGTTACTTCTTGATGCCTCCTTACCTTTTGTTGAAGGAATCTCCCACAAAATCTTCAAAATCCTCTTTAAAAAAGCCTTAGATGTGCTTTCAAACCCATTTCCAAATTAAAAAAATTCATCCCACCTAAAGCAAAAAAGGAAAATATCCTAAGCATGCCTTGGATATTTACCTTGTTGCTTCAAGTGAGGAGGTTAATGAGCATAAATTCTCCATTTTATTCTTTAACACTCCTTAGGCTATTCAGAGGCGTATTGCTAATATTCTGCGGTTTTAGATTGGGTCTCTTCCCTTTGTTTATTTTGGCATTCATCTTACTATTGTTGGACATCCCAGGTCCTCTTGGTAGATTTTTCTTGACAAGTTACGTTAGAAGGTTAACCATTGGACTCATGGTTAGTTATCTTCTACTACTCGCTTGACTCTTCTAAAGTCTATTATTCAATCTCTTCCTATTTGCAGGTGTTTAGTTCAGGCTGCTCCCATGTATTTTCTTTAGGAATTTGATGCCCCCTCTCGACAATTTCTTTGGAATGGTAATTTATTTATTGCCAAATGGAGCCTTGTTAAGTGGGAAACTGTGTAGACCTAAGGAAGAGGACAACCTTGGCCTTTGATCTGGTATTTTTTTTTAATGAGAAAGTTCTTGCTTCTAAGTTATATTGGCATTGGTGTTGTAGTCAAAATCAACTTTGGGCCCATATTCTCACCCATAAGTATTTTAAATATGTTAATGTGTTTGATTTTCCCTGCTTTCCTCTGGTTGGAAGTTGTTTTATGATCTAGAATACTTTGAAACTAGGGGCACAGTTGGTTAAGAACTTGGGTCTTTTTTGGATCTGTCATTCAGGATCACAAGCTCTTTTTTTGTCTGGATTCGTGGGATGGTCATCCTTTCTACTCATCCTCATCTTCAGCTCCTTTGTGATACTTTTACTGCTGTTGGTTGGGACACTGTTGATCATTATAAGATTTCCCATAATTGTGGGTTGGTTGTTCATTTTTGCTAGAAACATCCTTTTGAATGGCCTCCAAGAGGAACTGTGAGAAACCCCTTGTTTATATAGCCAAGGTGAGAACATAGAAGGGCATAAGATTATGACAAGTGTCATAATATTATGACAAGTGTCATAATATTATGACATGAGATAACTATGAAAAGTTATCACTCCACCTAAGATGGAAAAGTGATAATGTGATAATCACCACAAATGGTGGATCACCCACAAAAGGTGGAAGTGACAAAGTAATGACATGTCAAGTCCACCAAAAGTGGAAATTCTCCAACTACCTCCTATGTGGTCCCTAAGTAAACTTAACTAAGGTGTAATTATGACCTAGGACAAGGTACAACACTTTTAATTACACCAACACCCCCCCTTGAGTGAAACTTAGGGAGTGGAAAATTATTATGCAAATGACACAAAGATGCAAGAATGGGTCCCAACTACTAGGCCATGTTAGGTATGCATGTACGTATGCAATGCAATCTCTCACAACCAGAGAAAAGGAGAAAAACCAGTGGGACAAAACTCCTCCCCAAAAGAGAGATGAAATAAAAAATAGAAATACTCTCAATGAAGAATGAGAAGGTAAAAACCCCATGTGAGGAAAAAGACCCCCCCATAAGAGAGAAGTAGAAGAGAGACAAGGTAGCCCCCCCTCAATGTTGAGTCTCCTGCAATGATGGTAGAAGCTTGATATTGAATGTTGAAGATGATCCAATCTCACCGAACAACATTCCTCCCCTTAGGAAGAAAAAAAACCATGGTTGTATGTAGGATATCAATATAGATGATAAATGATGTCTCTGAAGGATGCTCAAATGTCTCCATGTTGATGTTGAATGCTAAACACTCCAAACAAGAGTTCTAGGCCACACTGCTAAAGAGGACAATCCAACATCTAGTAGAGAAGAATGTAGAACATGATCCAAAGACAAAGATATCCCCTCTAAAGACAAAGAATCATCCTCCAAATGTTATCCAAAAGAATCCACACTCACGCCAATCTATGTAGAATGATCATGTAGAGAATGAACAAGAGGGTCAAGGTATTCCCTCACAACAACTGAAGAAGGTGCATCTTCATCAAAGAGAAGATGAATGCTCTCAATGATTTCCTCCAAATCTGTAAGATGAGACTCCACAAACATGTCTGAAATACCTATCAAGAAGCCATCCAAAGTAGCCATATCTGGAAGACTATGTATGTCCTACTGAACTCAATCACGAGGAGCCAAAACTGTAGCAACACAAGTATCATCAAGTAAACAGTAGATGGAGGAGATGAAATGCATGGCTCAGGGATTGGATCTGATGTGAGTATATGCCCAAGTTAAAAAAGCCATATGTCTCCTCTGAATCATGGTGTATGTGATCAACAGCCAAAGGAACATTGCAATCATCATAAGCAAATTGTGCAAAGGTGTACAACCAAGATGAATGATCAACCACCCCAGTAGCAATGATCTCTTGAGACTTCAAGTCTCGAATGATAACTGAATTAGGTGTGAACTCCACAGTTCTCCCATCTCCACCATGTGTAATCTGATATATGGAAATAAGATTGTTCGTCAAATGAGGAACACATAAGACATCCTGAAAAGTGTTTTCCCCAATGCTAATAGATCCCTTCCCTGTTACACTCATGTAGGTATTGTTTCCCATCAAGATAGGAGACATAGTACAAGGATGAAATGAAGAGAAGATAGACTGTGAAGATGCCATATGATGTGATGCTCCTGAATCTAGAAGCCATCTCCCTAATCCTGGACCTAAAAGAGCACAAAGAGCTTGTCCTTTATATCTTGATGTAGATGCTTGACCTTTGTCCTTTTTATATTGTTTTGAAGTAGAAGGAGAAGAGGATTCAGACATTCAAGAAGGAAAATCAATGTGATTCCTTTTGAGAATATTTTTCAACTCATCAATATCCTTCTTATAACAATAATGTTCTTCATGTCCATCCTTCTTGCAATATGCACAAAAAGGTCTCTCCTTCTTTTATGTATCTCCTTTTGATGATGAGGATTTTGATTCTTTATGTATCTTTTTCTTTTTCTTCTTTTTCTTCTTATCAAGATTCCCTGATTCTTTCTGTACCTTAAACTCACTATCCACCAATGCATGTGACTTGGAAGACTTGATTAGACCCATGTTCATTAACTTAGCTTCCTCTTGGATTAGGAGATTTGCAAAGTCATCAAACTTAGGATCAACATGTGATACTCCCATAGAAATTCGATGGGTATGAAATCTAGAAACAAATACTGAATACTCGGGACCAAGCTTGGATAACACATTTAGAATCAACTGTAAATTCTCTTTTTCAATACTACATTCTTTAATTGTGTTCTTAATTGCTTGATTTTGGAGATGTAGTCTTGGGTGTGGTCAAAACATTTTGGATAAAGATTCATCAAGTCACTATCAATCTGATAACCTCTAATCTTATTTGTTTTACCATACAATTTTTCAAAAGTCTCCCATGCTTCTTTAGGTGTATTACATGATTCAATATGAAACTACAAATCAAATGAGACTAATGAACATATGCATCTGAGTGTTTTCTCACGATCAATCTCCCACCTTGCCAATTATTTAGCATCAGTAGATTTTTGAATTGTGTCCTTTAGATGACCTATTAGACCTTTCATCATGAGATAGTTCCATACTGATTTTCTCCATGTAGTATAATTATGTGGATTTAGGGGTTCAATTTGAGATTTCCCCATTGCAATAACACAAATCAAGCAAAAAAATGCAAGAAACCACTGCAAGATTACCCCCCCAAATCACTCAATCAAGAAACCCCCAAGCAATATCTGATTTCACACTTTATATTTACTACGTTTACAATTGCCACTTTCCAAAAACAACGAAGTGGTCTTTGATCTTGGTACATGCAAATGCCAAAATAGGCCACATAATCAAGTAAAATTTTTGGTAAAAAATGAGATCAATCCAATCATACCATTGAAAAGTACACGAAAAATCATACACTTTCAAAAAAAACTGCACCCAAAAATGTTACCGTAGGAGCAAGATATGAGCTCCCGAAGTTCCCAAAATGAGGATGAACCAACAACACCTGTGAGAATCTGCAATTTCTAGAAAACCCAGACACCAAAACCAAAAACTAACTACACTACTATGTAGACCACAAAAGATTAGCCCAAATAAAAAAAAATCTTGAAAAAAGGAGTCAAAATGAGCAAGATATTAGCCTTCAAAGTTAGACTGCCAAAATGAAAATGCAATCCATGAGGGGGGAAAAATTTTCAAAACTGTGCTGAATTATTATTGGCATCAACAATCTGGGGAGTTAAATTTGATGTCCCAACACCCGTCAAAAAATAATATGCCCTTCCATGCAGAATATTCTCTCGCGACGGAATATCCGCCAACCAGGAGCTTAAAATTAATGTTTGAATGAACGTCACTGGATGTCGTCAGGTCTGCCTGGAATGTGAAGGAATATTCTTGTTTTTTTCCAAGAATCTTCTATGCTATTGGGTGAAGGATTTTTGACTGTTGGTTATGTGGTGGCTGAGTGTCGGCGTTGGCTGTGCAAAAGCCACCATGTGGTAGATGGAGAGGCGGGCGGATACCTGCACAAGCCGATGATATGCCTACAACAGCAATACGACAAGTATATGTACCGCAAACTTTAAACTTCTGAGTTTTTTAAAAAAAAATTGTTTCAATTTTTTACAAATCAAAATTTTCAAAACAAATATATCGACTGCAATTTAATTTTATATTAAAAAAAATTGAAAAATTTTCAGTCAATAATTTATTTTTATTTTTTTGAAAAATTGTACCATATAAATTATGACGACTTAGGGCCGTACGACTCTTTGGGCAAAAAAAATTACCTCACTGGATGACTTGCTCTGAATTGGATGAATTGGCAGTCGATCTTTGGGTTTTTGGCCCTTCTGGATGTGATGGCAGGGTCAGATTTGACCCAAAATGCTCCAAAAATGTAGCTACCTTATGGATATGGCAACCACTCTTCAGCTTCAAACCCTCATAGATTTGGCCTTGTATGTCTGATTTAGATGAAACAAAAGGAAAAATTGACTTTCTTGAACCTTTCGAACGCAATGGTCAACTTAGATTTTCACCAACTTAGATTTTCACCAACAAGCTCTGATATAAACCTACAATAAAGAGCCAAAAAAGGAACTTCCCCAAATCTGGTATCTCTTCAAAAAAAGACTCTCCAATGACACCCAACCCACTTTGATACCATGTTAGAATTGGCTATGGCTGCCAAGATCTATGGACCAAATAGAAAGCACAAAAAGAGAGATGAATATGACAAGAATATATTGTATTCAATGTCAATGATATGATTGTTGTTGTTTACAATGAGATAGACCCCTTGGTTATATAGCCAAGGTGAGAATATAGAAGGGCATAAGATTATGACAAGTGTCATAATGTTATGACATGAGACAACTATGAAAAGCTATCACTCCACCTAAGATGGAAAAGTGATAATCACCACAAATGGTGGATCACCCACAAAAGGTGGAGATGTAATCACATGATGTGTCCACAAAAGGTGGAAGTGATAAAGTAATGACATGTCAAGTGCACCAAAAGTGGAAATTCTCCAACTACCTCCTATGTGGTCCCTAAGTAAACTTAACTAAGGCTTAATTATGACTTAGGACAAGGTACAACACTTTTAATTACACCAACTTTCATAATTCCTCCTTCTTAAATCATACTCATCTTGTAGATCCATCCAAAAATCTTCCAACAAATTGAAATGCTTGTCAAAGACAGGAGGAAGAAAACCTTGCATCTTGTGCTTGGGATCAAAATACTTCCTAGATGTATATAAGCCTAATTTCAAATAGATAAATTCATCACAAATTACCTTTTCTGCCACATTGTGTACACAACTATACTCTCCTAACTTCATTGGAAATTTATGACAACCAGGCTTATGTTTGTTATCAAATTTTAGGTTGACCCCTATGGCTTGATAAATGAATTCCATTAGAACAATTCTGTTACTACAATATCTTGGAAGCAAATGAAGATGGCCATCAAAACTGACCAATTTGAAGTAGGTGAACTTGGGGTATTGGATGTACCAATGTCCCCATTCTATAATGAATGCCATGGCATCCATGTTTAGCCTATACCCTACATCTCCTGTTAATCGATTAATGATGACATACAAGAATGCATCATTAACTCTTCTATAATGCAAATTAGAAGTTTGCAAAGTCAATTGATCATAGTGGTCCCACACCTTCTTCTATCCAGCGGCTTCTCCCAATACTCCAACTGCATTCAAACCAGGGAAAATGCTCCTCCTTTTAGTTGCATATATCATATAGGAATTCATAAAGAAGTCTCCCTCACTCTAAGCATCTAGTTATGTAGGCACTCTAACACAATCATAGGCTAATCAAATTGTTTCCTGCTATCCAAAATGGTTTGTATGAATGGAAACATCCATTCCTTGAAGTTTGAAGAATGTCTCTTTCCAAATACTTTGGAAAGCATCATGATTATGTCTCTAACCTCCTTACTGAAATATGGCCTCTTAGGCTGATTAGGAAGCTTGGTTAGAGATTTTTTTTCAACTCTCATCCATTTTTTGTTCATATGAGTCCTATTGGCTTCCTTTTTGTTGCTATACAATTGCAATGCCTCTGCCTCATTGTGTTGTCTGGGGTTCTATAGTGTAGATGCATTAAACATGAACCTTATCATCTATGGAGTAAGATAAATGATGATGTTCCCTTGCAAGTCCACACATTGCCTTGTTTCCAAGTTATATGCTCCTATTGTAGTAAGTATGAGTTCTAGAAATTGGACTGATAGAGGAAAGAGGGATAGATGTGCCAATCTAGATTGCACAATTCTTTCAATTCTCCCTATTGCATCCTCTATGAAAGTTTCTTCAAGAAACTCCTCATAATTGAATGGGCCCAAGTTTGTATCAGTAATGTCAGCCCAATTTGAGTCTACCTTACTCGCTGTAAGAGTTGGACTCTTATGTTTGTATCTTAAAGTGTATGGGAGTTGTTCCACTTTTATCTTTTTAGGCTTGGTTCCTTGTCTTGAACTTTCTGCAGCTTGGCTCCCCCTTTGAGAAGCTTCCTCTGATGCTCCTAAAATCTTCTATCCCTACAATACAACCCTGGATTAGATCATCAAAGGCATGGAAATCATCACATCAAGCATTACCTTTCATATCATCTTCCATTCTGCCCTTGGTAGCTCTCCATACTTAGTTAAATTTTGCACTTATTGGAAGTAGAACCAAGAGAGAATCAGGAACAAAAATCTTCTTAACATACGTGAGGTCAGGATCAGAATAGAACCCAAACCCGAACCCGAAACTAGTCAATAGTTCCAAGTTCATTTCCCACTTTGGTTTCGCTTCCGCCAAAGAGCAAGGGTGTAGATTACAGTTACATTCATCGAAAGTGGGATCATTTTGGATATTGACTTGTATGCAAACACTTATGGAATGAGTTCATTCCCAATTCTGCTTCTACCAATTTACCACTATCACAAAGCAATTTTAAACACCTGATCACATTGACTTAAGATTTATGTCACATGAAACCACAGGGAAACTTTAAATAAGGGGCTTAACCTCACTCCTAACAAGATAAAACTAGATTTGAACTTTTTAAAGCACAATATTGTAAATGCCAAATGCACAAACCCTAGTTTGCACAACACGTCGACTTACAAAAATTAGGGCATCAAAACCTTAATGTCAAAACCACTAAATCAACATAGCAATGATATCAAAAGGGGTCGTCAAGAAGATTCAAATATTTTAGAACACATGAGATCCCTCAAAATGAAACCCTGGTTAAAAATAGGGCATGACTATATGGAAACAACCACCAAATGGCAAAAATGACAGTATAATGACCAAAACAAATGTGAAAAGACAAAAGACCAAAGAAAAATAGAAAAACAGCAAAACCAACAAGAAAAAAGAAGCGAAACAAACAACAAAACAAGTGAAGATTCACAAAAGAGAGTTTCACGAACGCACAAAGAATACAACCAAGACAGGAAAGAACAAACACAAAATGGAATGGGGGAGAGAACAAACACCTACCTCAAAATGCACCAAGAAAGGTTGAAACTCAAGAAGAATTTTCTCACAAATGTGCGCTCGCAATCAAATTGTGCTCTTGTTGAGTTTTCTTTGGCTCTGGGTCATAAAAATACTTCAAATGATAATTATGAGCAATAATAACCTTGATTAAGGTTTAAAAACCCATTTCATGCATGTTAAAGAGTTGCAATTAATGCAGTTGGTCAGGGGTGGAGTCAAAGACGTAAATGAGTATTCAACCAAATGTGTAAATCGAAGGCAGGGCAGATGTAGAAGCAGATCCAGAACATAACAAGAAACTTTATCCAAGTCTCTCATCACATTTTGAATCTTGTTCTAGTCCCACGGCAAAGAAAAAGACAACAAAGGGAAATGGGGGTGAGATCAGAACCAAAACCGAACCTGAGATTTTTACAAAGTTCCCATTTCAGTTCCAATTTTGGTTCCGCTCTCAAAAAAAGGAACAAGCACCAACACAAAATGTCAAAGACACCGACACAAATGGGATCATAATGGAAACAAACCTGGGCGAGACACAAAACAAAGACAAAATGCAAACAAAAGCAATGGGAGTGGGACCAAAACCAAAACCGGACCTATAACTTTTACAAAATTCTTTCTTTCTTTGCAATTTCACATATTGTTCAAAGTGAAGCTCACAGCGTACCTTCCAAGATGCCCAAAATCATTGGCGATGCCCCACGATGGAATAAGCTTAGAAAAAATCCCTACGAGATGAAATTCCATGCCTGGCTAGGAATTTATTATTCCATTATCATTTTTCAAACTAAGATTAGATTCATTAACTTTCAAAAATACTTTGCGACCATTTATTGTTAAATCCAAATTCTATTATCTAGGCTGATTGTTGAGTGATTTACTTTATTCTAAAGAAATACAATTCACACAAACATTGAATAAGAGGCACAAAAAATATCAAGCATGTATAACGTGCAAGTTTAGTTAGAGATTAGAGTGTCTATCTTCCAATAGGCCCTTCGTTAGCAATGGCCCCCCACCAATGGAATAATCTTAGAGTGAAGGCCTATGAAATAACATTCCACGCCTGGCTGGAAAGTTTTAGCAATGGTAGACAGAATCAGACTATACAACCGACATTGTCTCTATTCGTTTATACTTTAACTCAACTCCAACTTTCTTTTCCTAGCGCTGTGTGCTACTTTGCTCTTTATTCTTTCATCTTTCATCTTTATTCTTTCTTTCTTCACAATTTCACTTACTATTCAAAGCGAAGCTCAAAATGTACCTTCCAAGATTCTCACCATCATCGGCAATGTCCTACGGTGGAATAAGCTTAGAGAGAAGTGCTACGAGGTGAGATTCCATGCTTGGCTGGAAAATTTTAATAGTGGTAGACAGAATCGGACTTTATATACTTTAACTCAACTCCATTATTCCTTTCCTAGTTCTCATTGCTCTTCCCCTTCATCACAAATCCATTTTCTTGACATGGGCTTAACATCTTTATATTCATCTCACCCATAGAATGTGGAACATTATTGTCTAAGTAGAATTCAACGTCATGGCTTAAATACACTACTACTACTAATTATTATTATTATTATTATTATCATCATCTTTAATATTTCAATATATTTATATAAGAACAAATGGTGTAATCTAATGTGGAGTTGGACTCACTTTCTAACTTCTACCTACCTTTATACACATACATATTTATATATTTAGCCCCTCTCCCCCCCACCCTCTTATTTTTTCTTATATGCACATACGTATATACATGATGGCACCCACCTCATTGTAAGCATAAAAAAATTGAACCAAATTGGAGCTAGCAAGTGAAGGGAGGTTGTGTTTTTGTAAGCAACCCACACAGCACAACCTCAACAAAGGCATAAAATACTTCCTATAGGTCAAATCTTTAGTTTTAGGGACACACAATCTAGTTGTAGATACAAAGAACTATGTTGTAGACAAACATAATTAAGTTGTAGGTAGAGAGTCTATTGCTACAAGAATAGAAACAATTCTACAAGTGTGCAGTTAGACGTTGCAAGAGAAACAAAAATATATGCTATAGGGATAGAAAAACCTATGTTGTAGGAGTTTGACAACACATAACCAAATATTAAAATACCTAGATGTTCACAGTGAAAATAACCCTCTCTAAGAGCAACAAACTCATAAAAAATATCATTCTCAAGAACTCACAAATAATTCTAGAAAGAGAACAATTTTAAAAGAGTAATACTTTATTGCATTTAACTCAAAAAATATAGTCATTTAAATTCATTTGTACATAATCATATTTCTTCCAAGTGTTGGTTCAAAATATGAGATTCATTAATCTCCTTTGTTCCCCTTTGTATCCTTCACTTTATTTCCTAGGTTTCTTCTTGATGTTCCTAATTGTTTCCCTCCTCTTTCTTCTCTATTCATGTATCCTCTCATTTTCCTTCTCTTTCTTTTCCTAAACAAATCCCTCCAAAAATCTACAAGCTTTTCCAAAGTCATGCCTAAACTAGGTGTAGAGATAAAAAAACTACCTACGTAATTATCCTAAAGTTAAAAATTAACACTAAAACCCCCATTAAGTGCAAACTTAGGGAGATTATAATGCAAGATGGGTCCCAGCTACAAGGCCATGTTAGGCACCCATGCACAACTGTTATGCAATGCAATCTCTCACAATCAAAGAAAAGGGGGAAAACCTTGTGGGAGAAAGCTCCTCTCCAAAAGAGAGAAAAAAAAGTTGAGAAAATGAAAGGACTTCACAAGACCCCCCCAAGGGCAACTCCCATCACTGATCTCGGTAAAATAAAAAAGGAGAGATACTATGTAACCCGCCCCATAGAAAAGAGTAGAAATGTTGAAGATCTCCCCCATGATGAAGAAACTCCTGTGGTGATCCTCGAAGTCTAAAGAATATTCCATTTACGGAAACAACTTGAATCCCTTTAGGGAGAAACAACCATTGATGCAAGAGAAACTCCAACACTAAAATAAGAGAAGGGAGAGGAAGAATCAACATGAAAGATGCCTTTGAAAAATGTCTCGATGCCTCCATGTAACCAAATGTCACATCATGATAAGGTGCAACCTCAACTGAAGAAGGTGGATCAACAAAACCATGTGGAAAATCTGAAGCAACAATCTACAAAGATACTGATGGTGTGACAACAATGCAGATACTGTCATCAAAAAGAAGGGATATACCCTCAAATGCATCATCCAAATCAGAAATGTGAGATTCACAAAAAAAATCTACAAGACTTGTCAAGTGACTATCCCACAAAGAATGATTTGAAGGATCAAAGACATCTCATTGTGTTGAAGAACCAACCTCTGAAGCAACAGGAGATGAATCAACATAGGTCTGAAGAATTGCAAAGTTCAAATGACCAATCTCTCCCAAGGAATTGCTATCAACACTAGCAAGAAGGGTGCAAGGCTCATAATCATCATTATCAAAAAAATGAGGAAAGGCATAGAGATGAGAGTCATGATCAACTTCACCAACAATAATGACTTTACTAATATCAACCTCTTCAATGAAAATAGAATCTATGGTGAACTCTATTGACTTCTCAGTTGTCTTTGGTTGTCCTTGAGGAAAAATCCACTTGGTTTGAGTTTCATAGTTTGTTTGCTTCAGCTATGGTCTCCTTTAGGATCTGCATGTTCTACATATTCAGTTTCTCAGATGTCTTGACATGATGTATTCTTGATGGCTCTTGAAGATTATTGTTGGATCATATAGTGATACTCCTGATTCATGGCATGCTCTTTCAGTTTCAGTTCTTTACATGATGGTATTGACATTTGACATGGTGTTCTTAATGCCCGGACAAGCATAAGCTTCAGATATGTGTCTTTTCTTACATGACAACCATCAGTTTTGGACATCTTAGTTGTGAGTACCAACTTCATAAAGGTAATGCTTATGGCAATATGGTTTCAGTTGGTGTTTATTAGTTTGATTTTGGTTTGGCATCTATATCATCTAGGCATCTTTCTATCTTCATGGTATAAATGGTTGTCTTATGGATTGAGAAAAATGACACATGTTTTTTGGTTCATTGCTTATTTATATTACTTTAACAACAAAATACATCGACTTAGGCAGTTTGGTTATTGATTCGCTTTGTTCTATGAAACCTAGATTAGTGACATCATGGCACTCATGTTTCTAAAGCCATCCTGAACTCACATTATTTGGAGGCATTGAATTAATTTGGTTCTGGAAACTCATTTGTTTGATAGTATTTCTTGGTACACATGTCATATAATTTTAACATTATACTTGTTATCAAAGGAGTCTTCAATGCTCGAGCCTAAACTTCATTGTCGGAATCCAAAGGAAAATACATGTCTTTATTATTGATCAAGCCCTTCTCTTTTTGCATATGATATTAATTTATCATCCTGGGCTAAATGTTTATTTTTCTTATTTAAAAGTCACTATGAAGTGACATGGCATCGACAATTTGGTTATAATTTTTAATGTGATAATGTGGATTGACACCTCTTTGAGCAATTATCTAATTCATAATTATGTCGACATTTGTGGTAAAAGGTATAAGACAACATATTCTAAATTCATCATGATGTTTTTCATATTTCATTATAGAATTTAAATTTCATTATGATTTTGAGAAGTCATCAAATGGCTTGGTATTGAAGGGATAGGGAAAAACATGTTTGATAGTAAGCATCTTGGTTGAGTTTTGAACCCTAGCCATTGCCATGAGTTTCTTGTAACTGTTGTTTCTCAATGATTTAGCTGGCTATAACGATATTGCCAGGGAGAAAATATCAGTGTGTATATGTTGATTACTTGCTACAACTCTAAAGACGAAAGCTCACTATAAATTGTGGGAGTTACAAACCTGAACAACAATGGATGGCATCGAATCTCACTAGTATTTATTCAACTTTCTTGTAGCTTGAATAGGTATTATTTCTTTCATTTTGGGAAAATAGCTATATGGCAATAGCTATATGGCAGCTATTGTTTCATTCTTCTCAAATGATGAAAATTTTAAGTGGTTTCTCATAGTCATCATGCATTTCTTTTCTATTTGTTCTTACAATGAGGATTTTTGACTTTCGGTTGATGGGTAGTCATGCAGTTTGTGAAATCTATCATTATCTTTGTGGATTCAAATGGTATTATTTCCTTCATCACAAAAATGTATGATTAAGAGTTCGGTTATATTTCACACATCATGGATAATCTTAAAGTATATTTTGTTTAGTTACAAATTCTTTTCAGACTCTTGAAGTAATTTTATTGTTTATGTGGTACCTAAAACAAAACAGTTCCTACAACTAATTGGTGAAGGTTTTATTGTCATTATGTTTGATTTCAAAAATGGCTATCTTCTCTTCAGTTACAAACAAAAGATGCTCTATTTGAAAAGAGAGCATTACTTGAAATATTCTTGTCAAATTTTGAAACAACCTTATGTAAAGGCATTACATAAGATTATTCTCCATCTGTTGATCATCATTCTACCGGTTCAATTTTCTGAAAACAGCATGAGGGTTTCAGATTCAATGATATTCTTTCAGGAATAATATTCTTGAAATATATTTATATATAGTGTTTCATCACTATGAATTGATGATGTGATTTGTGATATTGTAGCATTTTGATGTATCAAAAAGAAAAAGCTGAAAAAGCGAGTTGTAATACAAAAAAAATCAAAATATGATCCAAAGAAAAGATGTATACTTGATTTATTTAATATTTTAGGGATTCATTGTTTTGAATCGTTAGGGTATTAGATAGATTAAGGGTGTGGGGTTCTATGAGCTTATCTAGAAAATAGATAGATCCTCTATGTTATTATAATTCAGTAATCTGAAAAAGGGGTTGGTGCTCCTTGAGATTGGCGTCTCTAAATAAGGGGTTGGTGCTCCTTGAGTTGTTGCTCAGAAATTTTCCTGTAGGGTATTGTTAACAATGTTTTTTTAAATTTAAGCCAGTGAGGAAGTTTAGGAGTGGTTTTTCTACCCAGGAGGGTTTTCCACTTGGCAAATCTTGTGTCCCATTGTTCATTTGTGGTTTCACTGCTCTACTGAGATTATGTTGTATTGTTTATTGTTTTGCTATTACATTTCTCATTTTAGTTTATGAATGATTGCATTCAACTCACGAATGTATTTATCATTGAAATATTGAGAAAAAATGTGTGCTATGATTTATTTTTTGAAAAATTGTAAAATGTGTTAAATAATTGATTCACCCCCCCTCTTAGTGTCATTTTCACTCCGACAATTGGTATCAGACTGTAGGGTCTTCTTATAGGTTTAAAACACCTAGGATTGATTCTAGTCTTGGAGTTTGTTTAAAATGTCTCAAGCTCAAGAAGGTACTTCTATAACTAGAGCCCCATTATTTGATGGAATGGATTATGTTTTGGAAAATTAGAATGAAAGCATATCTAGTTTCAATTGATCGTGATGTTTGGAGCATTGTGTTAAATGGGTACAATGTACTAGCCACAATACCCACAGATGCTGCTAAGAAAAGGAGGTATGAAAATAATGCTAGAGCTAAGCATACCATCTTGTGTGGTTTAACAAAAGATGTGTTTATTAAAGTCATGCTGGTGTAGGAGCACCTGGGAAACATGGGCTTTCCTGAAGTCTAAAAGGGAGTTAAAATTTTGTTGTGTTCTCTTGTGGTCATGTTGGCCATTTAGTAGCTAGTTTTGTTGTTTTGAACAAAACTTGATCTCCTATGATCAATGGATTGGGTGGTGCAAATCTTGAATGGGTTTTGACGCTCTAAGTGGTCTTGGTTACCAACCTAGTCAAGTGTTTGAAAACACATTGGGTTTTATAAAGTGCATCTTTAGGTCTTCTATGGGCTCGACCCAAGCTTCTAATTTGTTTTGGAGGCCTATTTAAGGCATGCTTTGACCAAATGTTAGGGTTAGAGGGATTATAGTTAAGTGACATTTCTGTAGAGTTGAAAGAAACAACATTTGGAAGACAGTGTCCTGTGTTCTTGCATTCAAATTAAGCTTTTATGGAGTAAATTTACTGTTATTGTGTTTGTAGAATGTGGTTTGGACTTGTGAGAGCTTAGTGCATCAATATTTTTGTTTTGTAAATCATTTTTCATCTTTTATTTGTATATAGTTTGTTAACTGTTATTTTCAAGCCTGTAATAGGCAGTTTGGAAGAATGGAGTCCTAGTGCACTTCCCCACTGTACAATTTTAACGAACTTTTGGGATTTGTGTCTAGGCTCCCTTAGTGTAAATATGTTAGCTATTAGGGTTTGTGGTAGTGTAGGAAACACTAGCAAGATGATGCCCTAGGTGAGCCAGAGCAGGTCTAGTTGGGGCAGACTTGGAGACAAAGAAGCATAACTTGTAGGGGATTTGAGATTTTAAAGAATTTTTTTTTTGTGAATTTAGTTGGGGGTCCTAGAAATGCATGGTAGTCAGGAGGAGGTCCTTCCAATTCATTTGGTATGAGAAATTTTTGACAATCTGGAAACAACTTTGCAAAGTTTGAAAACCCTAGCTTTTGGGTCAGTTTTGAATGTGGACAAAGTACGGCCTGTACAGGGCTAAAACCCTAGAAATATTGAAGGTGTAGGTGTGAGAAACACCATCCCTAAACAAAGTACCTTGGTCCTTTAGTGGTTTTTGAAGAGAAGTGCAGTTTGACTCTGTTGATAGGCCTAATTGGGGCTCAAGGCTACTAGCCTTTCATACCCTAGGAAAGGAACCTTGTGAAAGCGATAGTAAGTTGGGAA
Source organism: Sequoia sempervirens (assembly GCA_007258455.2). NCBI lineage: Eukaryota > Viridiplantae > Streptophyta > Pinopsida > Cupressales > Cupressaceae > Sequoia > Sequoia sempervirens. Next base: position 598,999,996 of record VDFB02058242.1, read on the forward strand.
CTTGGGGTTGTTTAAGAACCCTAGTTTGACCATTTTGAAGCCTGGCAACACCTCTCACCCCCTGAAAGAATCTAGAAGAAGGTTGAGGATAGTTTGGTCTTTAAAGAAGAGTAAGGGCCAATGGAAGAGTTGTGGCAGCACCAAGGTTGTGTTGGTAGAAGGATAGCAAGTTGATAGGAGATGGGTTGGTCAGAAAAGCTAGGGGCACCTAGTCATGAGCAGCGGCCTATAGGTTAGATTGGTGAAGCCAAACACCAAGGATGTCTTATAAGGAAAGGCCTAGAGCAGGAACCAATGATTGGTTCCTCCAACCCCAATCCCTATCAGATTGGCATCAAAGCCAGTTAAAGATTTGGGGAGCATCTTATATGTCAGAAGTTGAGTCAAGTGAATCACCCACCATGGTGGAAAATTCACAATTAGCCAAGATGTTTGAAGGACAAGAGGAGGACAAAAAGTTGTCAAAAGAAAGAATAGAGCAACTTGAGAAAGCATTGAACAATGTGAGGTTGGAAGGAAAGGTACCAAAGGTAGAAGAGGTTGCAGAGGAAGACAAGCTCCCTGAACTTGACCCTATTTTGGAGGAGGAGCCTTTCTTGAAGGCATTGAAAGCCTTGAGTGGAAAAGGACTTGAGGGCATACCACTATTTAGTGGAAAAATGGAACCTGATTTGGTCATGGACTGGATAGAAGGCATGGAGAATCACTTTGAGTGTGATGGAGTCACTGAAGCACAGAAGGTGAAGGTTGCTAAATCAAGATTGAGAGGATCAGCCTTGACATGGTGGAAGTTTGTTCAAACAGAGAGGGGAAAAGAAGGCAAATAACCCATATCAACTTGGAAAGGAATGGTTGCTAAGGTAAAGGAAGCCTACATAGAGGACTATGAGATTCAATTACACAAGAAGAGGCAAAGTCTAAGGCAGAAAGACCAGGATGTAAACACTTATACTAAAGAGTTTCAAAAGCTTTGCTTGAGATCTAATGTAACAGAGGATGAGAGCCTCAAAGTGGCTAGATACCTAAATGGTTTGAAATGGAACATCCAAGAGGAGATTGCTCTTTTGAGTCCTAAATAGTACATCAATGTTATCAATTGGCTATCAAGATTGAGGAAAGGAACAAGAGGAAGCAAGATCAGTCTTCTAAGGGTAGAGGCAAAGGTAGAGATCAAAGAGGATAGCATGGTGGCTACCAAGGTAGAGGCAGTGACCAAAGAAATCAAGGAGAATCTAAACTCACTGAGCATGGAGGTGAACCATCTTCAAGAGGAGGATTTAATAGAGGAATATGAACTCAAGGAGGTTCAAATAGAGGAAGAGGAGCAGGTAGGAGAAATTCTTATTTTACAAACATGAAGTGTTATCATTGTAACCAACTAGGTCACCCTACTTATAGGTGCCCAGAGAAAGCATCATCATCAAGCAATGAAAAGAGAGTGGCTTATGCACAAGAGGACACTATGAGTCCTAAGGCATCTGAAATTAGTCACATAGAATCTAAGGCAGGGGAGAATCTGATGTTTAACAGAGTTCTGATCAGGCAGCCAATCAAAGAGGAACCTAAGCAAAGAAGAGGTCTTTTCAGAGTAAGGTGCAAGATACTTGGTAAAGTGTGCAAGGTTATAGTGGACTCAAGCTCAACAAACAATATAATCTCAAAGGAGGTAGTAGCAAAGCTAAAATTGGAGAAGGTACCCCATAATAACCCCTACAAGGTCACATGGCTGAACAAAGGGTAGAGTGTTTTAGTTAATGAGTAAGTAATGGTGGAATTTTCAATTGGAGGCTATAAAGACAAGCTAGTTTGTGATGTATTACCCATGGATGCATGCCATCTGCTACTAGGAAGACCATGGAAATATGGAAGAAGTGCCATTTATGATGGGAAAAAGAACACCATCTCATTCAAGAAGGATGGAAGAACCTTCAAGTTGCAGTCACTGTCATAAGAAGATGAGGGACAGTCAAAGGCACCAAACATCATGTTGAGCAGTGGCAAGGAGTTCCTTAAGGACCTACACCAAGGAAATGAAGGATATGTGGTTGTGTTACAGCATAAAGAAGAAGCCAAGGCTGAAAGGACAGTCTTACCAGAAGCAGTCCAAAGGTTACTTGATAAGTACAAGAGCATAGTGAGTGATGGTACACCTGCAACTTTACCTCCAAAGAGAGCAATAAGTCATCAAGTTGACTTCATACCTGGAGCCTCATTACCTAACAAAGCAGCATACAAGCTTACACCTGAGTAGAACCTAGAGGTAGCTAGGCAAGCACAAGAATTATTGGAAGAAGGATTGATTCAAAAGAGCATCAACCCTTATGTAGTGCCAATGGTTTTAGCAACCAAGAAAGGAGGTAATTGGAGACTTTGTACTAATTCTAGGGAAATAAATAGGATCACCATTAGGTATAGGTTTCCTATTCCTAGAATTGAAGACCTGATGGATTGTCTTGGAGGTGCTCAGTTCTTCACAAAGTTGGATCTCAAGAGTGGATACCATCAGATCAAAATTAAGGATGATGATGAGTGGAAGATAGCTTTTAAGACAAATGATGGGTTATATGAGTGGAAAGTGATGCCATTTGGCCTCTCAAATGCCCCTAGCATGTTCATGAGACTAATGAATGAAGTGCTTAAGGATTTCATAGGGATATTTGTGGTAGTATATCTTGATGACATACTGCTTTTCAGTAAGACAACAGAAGAACACCTCAAGCATGTGGAGATGATTCTTAAAAGGTTGCAAGAGGAGAAGTTGGCAATCAACCTTGAGAAGTGTGAGTTCTTCAAGCAAGAGCTTGTGTATCTAGGCTTTGTAGTATCCAAAGGAACGTTGAAGATGGATCCAAGCAAGGTGGAAGCCATCCTAAATTGGCCTACACCAACCACAACAACAAAGGTAAGGAGTTTTCATGGTTTGGCTCAATTCTATAGAAAATTCATAAGGAAATTTAGTGGGATATGTGCACCAGTCCTAGATACTATCAAAGGTGGTATGAAAACAAAGTTTAAGTGGACTCAAGAGGCTGATAAAGGGTTTGAAAAACTAAAACAAGAAGTGGCAACTCAACCAATTCTATTATTACCTAGTTTTGACAAGTTGTTCATAGTTGAGTGTGATGCAAGTGGAGTAGCAGTAGGAGGAGTACTTAGTCAAGAAGGTAGGCCTATGGCCTTCTTTAGTGAAAATATCAATGAAGCCAAGCAAAAGTACTCTACCTATGATCTAGAGTTATATGCTTTAGAGTAGTCCCTTAGGAAGTGGAGGCATTATTTATTACCCAAGGATTTTGTGGTTTTTACTGATAATCGGGCCCTTAGTTATATCAACACCCAAGAGAAGTTAAGTAATAGACATTTGAAATGGATGGAATACATCCAAGCCTTCACATTCACTATCAAGCACAAGAAAGGACAAATGAACAAGGTGGCAGATGCATTAAGTAGAAGGTTGTTGACAGTGCAAGAAATACAGCTAAAGAGCATTGGATTAGAGAGTTTTAAAGACCTCTATGGTGAGGATGAAGAATTCTCAGAAGCTTACAAGGTATGTTCTGATTTTGAGAGTCATTTTCATAGCCAGTATTCTGAGTATACATTGCAAAATGGACTGTTATTTAAGAGTAATCAATTATGTGTTCCAAGAGGGTCAATGAGGAAAAATCTGATTCAAGAAAAGCATAATGGCAGTCTTAGTGGGAATTTTGGTATTAATAAGACTCTAGAACTAGTGCAACGGTTCTATTACTGGCCTAAGTTAGCAAGAGATGTTAGAAGGTATGTGGAACAGTGTGTTGTATGCATGAAAGCTAAGGGAGGAGCTAGCAATGCTGGTTTATATAAACCCTTTCCCATTCCTAACAGACCATGGGAGTGTGTGAGCATGGATTTTGTGGTAGGTCCTCCTAAGACTAGTTTTGACAGTGTTTATGTGGTGGTAGACAGATTTAGCAAGATGAGTCATTTTATTCCCTGCAAAACTACTCATTATGCAAGCTACATAGCTCATATTTTCTTCAAGGAAGTTGTTAGGATCCATGGACTACCTCTAAGCATTGTTTCAGATAGAGATGTGAAGTTCACGAGTCACTTTTGGAAAACTCTATGGAGCAGATTAGGTACAAATTTGTCATTTGGATCAGCTTACCATCCTCAGACCGATGGTCAAATAGAGGTGGTTAACAGAGTGTTGGGTAATCTTTTAAGTTTTCTAACCAAGGAATATGGATAGACTTGGGATATGGTGATTTCTCAAGCTGAGTATGCTTATAATGACAGTGTCAATAGAACTACAGGGAAAAGTCCTTTTGAGGTTGTGTATGGGATGCACCCAAGAGGCATTTGTGAACACAGAGACCTTGGATCTATGGAGAACAGGAGTGGACATGCAGAGGACTTCACTCAAACCATGAAAGAGATTCAGGAGCAGGTCAAGAAGACAGTTATTGAGGCTACACAAAAAGTAAAGGAGAAGGCAGCTATGACAAGGAAAGATGTGTAGTTTCAAGTAGGGGACTATGTTATGGTCCACCTTAACAAGTCAAGGTTGTAGAAGGGAATTTCAACCAAGTTGTAGATGAAGAGAGTGGGTCCCTACAAGATATTGGCCAAGTATGGCAAGAATGCCTACAAGGTGGAGTTACCTATTGATCTAGGAATCTCACCAGTGTTCAATATTGCTGATTTGATCAAATATAAAGGGATAGTCAAGGATTTAGATTAGGAAAGTGAGGAGAACTTCAAGGACATCAACAACATGTCCATACCAGCTCCAGACAAGCTACAAGTAGAGAAGATCTTGGAGTCAAGGGTGAAGAAGACTACAAGGCACAAGGTGTACATGGAGCATCTTGTCAAATGGAAGGATAAGCATGAATCAGAAGCTACATGGGTAGAAGAAGTAGACATTAATAAGTATGGAATTGATATGTCTTTGATCTCTCCTAAATTTCCTTAGTTGTTTGTGCTGAGAGGGGGAGAATGGTGCAGGAGCACCTAGGAAACATGGGCTTTCCTGAAGTCTAGAAGGGAGTTCAAATTTTGTTGTGTTCTCTTGTGGTCATGTTGGCCATTTAGTAGATGGTTTTGTTGTTTTGAATAAAACTTTATCTCCTATGACCAATGTATTGGGTGGTGAAAATCTTGAATGGGTTTTGAAGCTCTAAGTGGTCTTGGTTACCAACCTAGTCAAGTGTTTGAAAACACATTGGGTTTTATAAAGTGCATCTTTAGGTCTTCTATGGGCTCGACCCAAGCTTCTAATTTTTTTTGGGGGCCTATTTAAGTCATGATTCAAACAAATGTTAGGGTTAGAGGGATTATTGTTAAGTGACATTTTTGTAGAGTTGAAAGAAACAACGTTTGGAAGACAGTTTTATGTGTTCTTGCATTCAAATTAAGCTTTTATGGAGTAAATTTACTTTTATTGTGTTTTTAGAATGTAGTGTGGACTTGTGAGAGCTTAGTACATCAATATTTTTGTTTTGTAAATCATTTTTCATCTTTTATCTGTATATAGTTTTTTAACTGTTATTTTCAGGCTTGTAATAGGCAGTTTGGAAGAATGGAGTCCTAGTGCACTTCCCCACCGTACAATTTGTACGGCCTTTTGGGATTTGTGTCTAGGATCCCTTAGTGTAAATATGTTAGCTATTAGGGTTTTTGGTAGTGCAGGAAATGCTAGAAAGATGATGCCCTAGGCAAGCTAGAGTAGGTCCGGTTGGGGCAGACTTGGAGAAAAAGAAGCATAACTTGCAAGGGAGTTGAGATTTTAAAGAAATTATTTTTTGTGAATTTAGTTGGGGGTCCTAGAAATGCATGGTAGTTAGGAGGAGGTCATTCCAATTCATTTGGTATGAGAACTTTCTGACAGTCTTGAAATAGCTTTGCAAAGTTTGAAAACCCTAACTTTTGGGTCAGTTTTGAATGTGGACAGAGTACGGCCTATACAGGACTAAAACCCTAGAAATATTGAAGGTGTAGGCATGAGAAACACCATCCCTAAACAAAGTACCTTGGTCCTTTAGTGGGTTTTGAAGAGAAGTGCAGTTTGACTCTGTTGACAGGCCTAATTGGGGCTCAAGGCTACTAGCCTTTCAAACCCTAGGAAAGGAACCTTGTGAAAGCGATAGTAAGTTGGGAACTTGGGGTTGTTTAAGAACCCTATTTTGACCATTTTGAAGCCTGAAAACACTTCTCACCCCCTGCAAGAATCTAGAAGAAGGTTGAGGATAGTTTGGTTTTTAAAGAAGAGTAAGGGCCAATGGAAGAGTTGTGGCAGCACCAAGGTTGTCTTGGTAGAAGGACAACAAGTTGATAGGAGAGGGGTTGGTCAGACAAGCCAGGGGAACCTAGTCATGAGCAGGGTCCTATAGGTTAGATTGGTGAAGCCAAACACCAAGGAGGTCTTATAAGGAAAGGCCTAGAGTAGGAACCAATGATTGGTTCCTCCAACCCTAATCCCTATCACATGCATTGCAAATCTGCTTAGGAAATATGGGAAAAAATTGAAACCATTTATCAAGGAAATGAAAAAGTAAAACTATCAAAAATCATTACTCCCAAACATCAGTTTGACGAAATGAGAATGAAGGATGATGAAAAAGTGGTTGAATATTTCCTAAGAAAAGATGATGTTGCCAATGCTATGAAAGGATTAGGAGAAGAGGTAAAAGAGTTTGATGTGGTTACAAAGGTCATTAGAACCTTAATGAATAAATTTGAATATGGTGTAGGAGCATCCAGTGGTGTAAGGGCAATCTTGCATCACCCAAAAATAGCTAAATTTCAAGTTTCTCGGTTTTTAGATGTTTTTACATTTTTGGATACCCTTTTCATCATAATGAAATTCCCTATTTATAGTTTTTATTTTCTATTCCTGGGTTGAAAGATATTATAGTTTTAGTTTCCCAGATTTGCACTTGAAAATCTTCCGAGTTGGATTTGAGGCACTTAGAGTTCCCAGAACGTCCCCAAAACTAGCTAAAATTGAGTGCATTATTGACTTTGAGACCTTTCCAATGGTTCAAACGGTTCACAAATCGGAGTCCTGGATCAAAAGTTATGGCCCCGGGAAGTTGGCGCACTTTCTAGAAGATACAATTGCAAATGTTCTTTTGAAATTTGAACTTCAAGTTGTAATTTTTGGCACCAAACCGCCTAAACTAAAATTTGAATGTTGTTTTGGCTCCAAACTAAAAAGGATCTCTATTTATGGGCAAGTTTCTAATTTTTGGGTAGCTTTTCGGGGACAAGCTCACATATTGCGAAAGGGTTATTCTGTAGCTCTTTGTAACTTGCATGTGATGCAGAATTTGGGGATATAAGATCTTCTGCATGTAAGAAGCTCCATTTTCTAAATAATAAAATTATTTTCTTGTTTGTGGGTTATTTTCTAAGTCTCGGGTTGCGCCCTCATCAGAATATAAGGTTTTAGCCCTTGAAGAAAAGAAACATTTTGATCAGCTTACCTTAGATAGTCTGTAGGGAATCCTTACTACAGGTATGAAATGAGAACAAGCAAAAAAAATTCAACAGGAAAAGAAATTGCATTTAACATTGAAAAAAAAGAAAAAGATGAGGTTAGTGAGTTAGAATTTTCTGATTCTCAAGAATCCCATTTTGTTAGAAAACTTAAAAAGGTATTTGGAAAATATAAAGGAAAAATTCCCTTTAAATTTTTAACTATGGAAAAATAGGTCACTTTGCTGCAAAGTGCTCCTATGGTGATCAAAACAGTGACAATGAGAATTTAAAAAATATCCTAGGAAGAAGGCCTATAAACCTAAACAAGAATTCAACTTCAGAAAGAAGAAGAATTTGTTTAGTAAAGATGAAGTAGATACTAAATCTGAAGATTCATCAGTAGAAGAAGATGAAACATTATTCATGGCTGAAATCACTCAGCAAGAAGATACAAACAACAATGATATTGAAGAAGGTGAAGTAGATCTAGAAGGTGAACTAAAATGTGCTTTAAAAGAGATCAGAAAACTCAAAAAACAAGTTCAATAACATACACCTGATCAAGAAATAGTCTCTCTAAAAAATCAGCTTGAAGAAGCTAAAAGAGTTGAGGATTATCTTTGAGTGACTATAAGTTGCAAAGATCAAGAAATTCAAAAATTGGAACAAGAAGTTGTTTGTCTTAGAAAGGAAATTGAAAAGTATGAAATCACTTTAAAAATTAATGAGATGCTCAGCAAGAAGAAACCAAATAAAGATAAAACTGGTGTTGGGTTTGAAAAGGGTGAATGCTCAATTGATAATACAAAGCAAAAAAATTCTTCTAAAAATAAGAGTTTTGGTCCAAATCATTATGAATTTGGTAAGAATCATGTTCATTCCTTTAAAGATAATAGAACATCATACAAATTCAATCCCTTGTTTTATGGTTACTACTTCTTTTGCAATAAATTTGGCCATAAAGTGAGCACTTGTAGGCTCATAAATTCTAGACCACCAAGATTTGGTCATAAGTAGTACTTTGGCTTTGGTAATCAGGTCAGATGCTTTAAATGCAATACTCTAGGACACACAATCAAAAAATGCAAAACTAATCTTCAAGTTAAACAACAAAAAACTAAAATAGTTTGGAGACCTAAAAATGTTAAGAGCCTCGAGCAAAAAATGCTGGTCCAAATTGATTATCTCTCTAAAAAGGACTTATGTGTCCTAGATAGTGGTTGTTCTAACCACATTATGAGTGACAAGGATAAATTATTCATCAAACTTGAAGACTATGCTGGTGGATATGTAAACTTTGGTGATAACATTGGTATACAGATTAGAGGTAAAGGCACACTTCTATTAAATGAGGACACGCCTATCTATAATGTGTATTATGTGGAAGGCCTAAAGCACAACTTGCTTAGTGTTAGCCATATATGTGATAGTGGTTATCATGTTATGTTTACTTCACAGGATGTGAGATCAAGAATAAGGTTGGAAAAGCTATTGTAGTTGGGAGAAGAACCAAAGGTAATGTGTATAATCTTCTTGAAACTTTCGGTAATGATAACAATGAAGGTATGTGTCTAATTGGCTAAGTTGAAGAAAGTTGGTTATGGCATAAAAGATTAGGACACATAAAATTTGAAAATCTAGTTAGAATCAGTAAAAATCATAATGTTAGAGGTTTGCTAGTCCTTAACAAACTATAAATTTTTGTGTGCAAAGAATGTTTAATTGGTAAACAAACTAAAGTTAGTTTTAAGACAAAAGAACATTCTCCCACAAAGCCCTTATAGCTGGTGCATACAGATTTGTGTGGCCCAACTAGAACAAGGTCAATTAATGGTGAAAAGTACTTTATGCTGTTTGTAGATGATTACACCAGAATGGTTTGGGTTACCTTTCTTAAACATAAATCTGAAGCTTTTGAAAGGTTTAAAATCTTTCATAAAATTGTTGAAAAAGAATCAAATATAAAGCTCAAATGTCTAAGATCTGATAAAGGAGGTGAGTTCACCTCTCAGGAGTTTATTGATTACTATGAACAACATGGGTATTAAGAGGCAGTATGCTACCACTAGAACACCTCAACAAAATGGGGTAGTTGAATGTAAAAATAGAACAGTAAAAGAAATGGCTAGAGCAATGCTAGATGAGGCTAAGTTTCCTAATATGTATTGGAAATAACCTATTCATATAGTTGTATACATTTTGAATAGAGTGCAACTTAGGGTGAAATCTAAATACACCCCCTATGAACTATGGTATGGAAAAATAGCTTTTGTGAAGCATTTTAGAATTTTTGGAAGTAAGTGTTTTATTAGGAAATATGATGATCATCTTGGAAACTTTCAATCAAAGTGTGATTAGGGTATCTTTTTGGGATACTCAACTCATAGTAAAGCTTATAAATGTCTTAAAAAAGGGCTTAATAAGATTGTTGAAGTAGTTAATGTAAACGTTGATGAAAGACCAAATTTAGATGTTGAACCTATGGAGGATGATGAGGAAGAAGAATCTAAACCTGAAATAATTTAAGAAGGATTTGGAACAAAAAAGCCTAATGTTGAATCAACAAGTCCTAAAATTGAGGAAACAAGTCCTAAAAACTGTGTGTCAAAAACTCCTTCAAAATCTCTTGCTAGATACCACCCCAAAGATCAGATTATTGGGGATAAAAATGTAGGAGTTCAAACAAGAAGAAATAATGTTGAATCTAATGAAAAAGATAAAACAACTTTTTGCTTAGTTACACAGTTTGAGCCTAAAATTTTTGATGAAACTCTCATAGATGTATGTTCAAGGCTTAATGCTATGCAGGAAGAAATTGATCAAATTGAGAAAAATCAGACTTGGGAGTTAGTCGTGAGGCCCGATGACAAGAATGGCATTGGTGGAAAATGGATTTATAGAAATAAGCATGATGAAAATGGAAATGTTGTTCGCAACAAGGCAAGGTTTCTCTACAAATCCTATGCTCAACAAGAAGGTATTGATTTTGGTGAAACCTTTGCACCTGTTGCTCAACTAGAATCTATTAGAATATTTTTGGCTTATTTTGTTTATAAAAACTTCACTGTTTATCAAATGGATGTCAAAACTACCTTTTTGAATGGCTATTTAGATGAAGAGGTCTATGTGGAATAGCCTGAAGGATTTATTTGCAAAGATAAGCCTAATCATATTTACAAGTTGAAAAAGGCCCTATATGCCTTAAAACAAGCACCTAGAGCATGGTACTCTAGGCTGGATAATCATTTGATTTCTAATGGCTTTGTTAGAGGAGGTGTTGATAGAAATCCTTATGTTAAAATTGAAGGTTTTGATATTCTGGTTGTTGAAATTTATGTAGATGATACTATCTTTGGCTGCAATAATGTTGCTTTGAGTGAAAAAATCTCTCAAATTATGGAATCTGAGTTTGAAATGTCAATGTTAGGAGAATTAATTTCCTTTTGTGTCTTCAAATTTCTCAACTTGAAAATGGTATATTTCTCTCTCAAACCAAGTATGCTAGAGAGATGCTTAAGAAATATAAAATGGATGAATGCCATCCAATTATCACTCTAATGGTTACAGGTTGCAAACTTACTAAGGTTGATGATTCTCCTGATGCAAATCAAACTAAATATAGATCAAATATTGGCATTCTATTATATTTAACTGCTTCTATACCTGACATAATGTAGGAAGTTTGCATAGTTGCATGGTTTCAGGAATCACCTAAAGAATCTCATGTTAATGTTGTTAAAAGGATCTTTAAATATGTTCAGGGCACTCTTGATTGTGGTCTTTGGTATCCTAGAAGCAATTTTTCATTAATTGCACATATACTGATGCTAGCTAGGTTGGTTGTTTGGATGATCCTAGGAAGAGCACTAGTGGTGCTGCATTCTTTCTTGGTGATCATTTAGTTGCATGGCACAACAAGAAACAAGAATTTGTTTCTCTTTACACTCTTGAGGAAAAGTACATAGCTACCACTTCTTGTTGTACTCAAGTAGTTTGGATGGTACAAACTCTATATGATATGGGTATCGAAGTTCCTAAACTTGTTTCTATTCTATGTGATAACACTAGTGTGATTAATATCTCCAAAAATCTTGTTATGCACTCTCACAGTAAACATATTATTATCAAGTTTCACTTTCTTCAAGAAAAAGTACAAGCTAATGAGGTTTGTTTACAATTTGTTACCTCACAAGGACAGGTTGCTGACATTTTTACTAAGCCTTTAGCTAAAGAATTATTTGAAAGGCGGAGACTTCGATTGGGAGTTATCTCTCAATCCTTACTTCTCTGATTTAGCCAGTTTTGGCTTAGGGGGAGCATGTTACAATCTTTATTCACTTACAACTCTCTTACCAAAATGTGTTTGTTGCACTATTGCTCTATTTGTAGTTGGTTCTTATGGTATTTGGTTGGCTTCTTATTTTTTTTTCATGGGACTTCACTATATTCTCTTTGTCATTGAGGCAAAACAGAGGAGAGTAATATGTGTTTTTCCATCAAGGAAAAAAGGGGAGTTTGTTGACTTCTCAATTGTCTTTTGTTGTCCTTGATGATAAATCCACTTGGTTTGAGTTTCATGGTTTGTCTTCTTTAGATATGGTCTCCTTTAGGATCTGTATGTTCTCCATTTTCAGTTTCTTAGATGTCTTGACATGATGTATTCTTGATGGCTCTTGTTGGATCATATAGTGATACTCCTAATTCATGGCATGCTCTTTCAGTTTCAGTTCTTTACTTGATGGTATTGACATTTGACATGGTGTTCTTAATGTTAGGATAAGCATAAGCTTTAGATATGTCTCTTTGCTTACATGACAGCCACAAGTTTTAGACATCTTAGTTGTGAGTACAAGCTTCATAAAGGTAATGCTTATGGTAATATGGTTTCAGTTGGTGTTTATCAGTTTTATTTTGGTTTGGAATCTATATCGTCTTGGCATCTTTCTATCTTCATGGTATAAATGGTTATGTCTTATGGATTGATAAAAATGGCACATGTTTTTTGGTTCATTTCTTATTTATATTGCTTTAACAAGCAATTACACCGACTCAGGTAGTTTGGTTATTAATTCACTTTGTTCTATGAAACCTAGATTAGTGACATCATGGCACTCATGTTTCTAAAGCCATTCTGAACTCACATTATTTGGAGGCATTGAATTAATTTTAGTTCTGGCAACTCATTTGTTTGATAGTATTTCTTGGTACACATGTCATATAATTTTAACATTATACTTGTTATCAAAGGAGTCTTCAATACTCGAGCTAGACTTCATGGTCGACATCCAAAGGCAAATACTTGTCTTTATTATTAATCGATCCCTTCTCTTTTTGTATATGATATTAATTTATCATCGAGTTAAATGTTTATTTGGCTTATTTAAAAGTCACTATGAAGTGACATGGCATCGACAATTTGGTTATAATGTTTAATGTGATAATGTGGATTGACACCTCTTTGAGCAAATATCTAAGTGATAATTATGTCAAAATTTGTGGTAAAAGGTATAAGACAACAGATTCTAAATTCATCATGATGTTTTTCATATTTCATTGAGGACTTCAAATTTCATTATGATTTTGAAAAGTCATCGAATGGCTTGGTATTGAAGGGATAGGGAAAAATGTGTTTTATGGTTATTGGTCATGCTCACAAAAGGATATGAAAATCATGAAAAAACCTATCCTAGGAATTGGACATTCCAGCAGGAAACTAATATCTCTTCCTGGTCGTTCATTCACTTGTCAAACCAGGGAACATATACTTTAAATGGAGCAGCACTATATGTGCACTAAGAACCAGTTTCAGTCACAACCTATGGAAAATAAATACTTGGAAAGAGATTCTACCTATGCTATAGGAAGGTAATGCAAAGTTCTCTTAATTCAACCATAATTTAACCAAAGAAGAAATCATAACAGCTACAACTGAGAAACAAACTATAAACTAGCCTTATGCTACAGCAACAAACATAGGGATGGATTCCTGATGCTACAGGAACAATATAAGACTGAGCTTGTGCTAAAACTTCTAAAATGAAATCTAACTTGAATTAACAAAGGATAAACAACTACTCTCCTACAAATACTTACTAAGTGGTCCCCCTTAGCAAGCATCAACTAATTTACACAGAAGATTGTACTCAGAACTCCATCAACTTTTATTCATAACATGAAATCATTTACATTGATTGTTCTGCTTTAGAAAACTAACAAAAACTCTTATTCATATTATAACTCTAACTCTTACATAATTTTCTTCTCTATCTATTTCCTATTTTTATGTTCTTTTTCCTCTTGTTCACCTGCGTAGGAGGAACACTTATTTAATCAGGAAAACAACTAACTAACTAACCCTAACAGAGACGTGGATGTAAAATGTATCCCAAAATCAAGGAACAGACTTCATAAATGAGTTGATCCATTCAACCTGATCTAGATAGAATCTAGCACTCCACTCTTTCTAGATTAACTGACATTTAAAATCCTTCCCAACAGTTTCAGTCAAAGAGTCTTCACCAGAGCTTCCTCGAAGTCATGCAAGAAATGGACTTTACTACAAGGCCAAGATTGGTTGCACTTGACTTGATCGTACTTTCTTCAACAACCTACGAAACACAATGTAACAAATGCAAAAGAAAAGACGCATGGAACATAAACAATATTCATTCATTAATCACATATTTAAATCTATTTCATCATTCAAAAACTACATGCATTATACCAGTCATTTGGGGAGTCAAACGGGGTAATAAATATAGACATGCCAATATGATAGGCTGCAGGAACATGAAAGTGTATTGCTACAGGATATCCCCCAATAAAAGGTTTCTTAAAGAGTTAAAAAGCCATGAACAACAAAAGTGAGGGTAGTAAAAGTACACCATGATATCCAAATTGTGAGCATATTTTGGGCTCATCATTTTCCCCCTACTTAACCCATTGCTGGTCCTCCAGCATTAAACTTTCTGGTGGTCTCTCTGAAATCAGTGGTTGAGGCATGACCCTGAAATGGAGTTCCAAATTTGTAACAAAAACCACTGAAACTCTGCCACCTTTCATACCTACGAGCTTTTGTATCTTCATTAATATTTGTAGCTTGGTAAGGATAAAGGGGCCACATTAGCATAGGAGGTCTAAATGTCAATGCAACCACAATTCAAACCTCTTTTGAAGGCCCAATTGTATGTATCTGCTTGATCTTTTGAGAGTTTCCGTAAAATTTAGGGGACTGTGAGGCTCAGACCTTCTTAACCCAATAGTTAATCTCTCCCACCTCTTCTCGATTCTGGAGTATGACAGCTTCCAAAACTAGTATGTCTGTTCCTGAAACTCATCATATACCTATTTTCTAAGATCAAATATTTTCATCCTAGCTGTATCATTATTAAAGCCATATGCCACAGCAAGCTAGGTTTTCAACATTGTATGGGTGTCTGAACTCTCAGGGCGCAATGGAACAAGCTCATTCCTTTCGGCTTCTTCATATGATTCCCATTGCCTGCCATAATTTGCTTCATTTTCCACACAAGACATAAGTGATCTCAAATGGATGTCACCAATGTACTAAAGGGGATTCCACTCTGTTTCAAATGGAATTATAAAGCCATGTAAATAAAATGCGCACAAAGAATTCCTTAGCCAATTAGGAGCTGCCTGGTATGCATTGTAGAATTCTTTAGCAGTGTGAATAATAGGATCTAGATTTCTGAAAATTCTCATTAGCTGGAACCACAAGAATTGTTCCTTGAGGCACAGAGCATAAACTCTAAGTGGTGGTCTCCATTCCATAATCTAACCAATTACCTTCAACATTTCATCCATTTTCTCCTTTAACTCCTGAATTTCTTGTTTTTTCCTTTCAATTTCCTTTTTTAGTTTCTTCTTTTCTTCCTCCCAAAGACTTTGTTGCATTTCAGTCTTGGCTAGGTGGTGGAAACTCGGGGTTTGCAATGTAACCCGTCTCCATGTAGCTTTGAAATATTCCAAAAATTCAATAAAAAATGTCTTTTTGTAGACAACAATGGCTTGACAAGTTGTAGGGGGAAATGAAGCTTCATTGGCCACTTCCAATTGTTCAGTCTATTCCTCCTCTTGTTGCAGGATGAATTCCTATTGTTGTAGTGGAGAAAACTGTGCTTCCTCCGAAATCTGCATAGCCGTAGTAGCCAAGTCATCAAGACTTGGTACCCCCTTTCATTATGCTCAACTTCCCTTGTCTCAATTTGTTCTTCTTTAGGAATAACAAATGAATTCTATGCAGCACTCTCAAACACATTTTGAGAAACATCATATTCAAACTCTATAGATTCTTTTGAAATTATAATAACCTCAGGTTGAGGTGAAGCAGGGGAGGCTTTACATTGTTTCCTTGTGGAAACTCCTCTTGGCAATGTTGCGGCTGCCGAAGGTGCTCTCGAAGCCTTCCTCTTTCTGAACTGCCTAGAGGGTTATGCCTTATCAGAGGATGATGGTGAACTGGTGATGGCAACAGGTGTTGTTGTAGGAGAAATTGTTGTAGGGGAAGATGTTGTACGAGAAGAGAGTTGCCTTTTTTGAGAATGAGGGTCAGATTCTGGGGTTTGTTTCATCCCAGATGACTCTCCTACCTTTTTTTTCCTTTTTCTCTCCTATTGGTAGACCTAGTTTGCACCTGGGCAGAGGACTTTGGTGTGAGACCTCCAGGACCAAGTGTTGTAGGAGTAGATGACCCTTGCCCTATTCTCCTACTGGTAGATGCTATTTCCTCTTTCTTTTTCTAAGGCCGTGGGGTAAGTGCCCTAGGGGGTTCTGGAAGTTGTAAGCTCTTTTGGGCAACAAATTCTTGCTAGGAAAGAGGTGATACATCTCTCAAAGAGCGTTCAATCAATAGTTTTATAAGGCCATGGTGGGCAATAGAGTTATCCTTCCCCTATTGAGTTCTGTGGGCACATTGTTCCAAAAATTTTAACAAATTTTTTGGAACATTAACAACTAACCCATGCCTCATATGACTCAGCAATTTGAAATGGTAAGAATGCAGGTAAGAAAAATGACCTTCACATTTTAAATACCTGATTATGAAAGCAGTGTATTCTAGATATGGAGGCAATGACACTTGCTTGCATCCCTGCTTAGAGACTTCCAAGGGTCCATCAATGGGTATTGTAAATTCTGCCCTTGCAGAGATAGCATCCGAAGAAAAATTCTCTCCAACAGCTAGAATCTCGATTACCTCTATAATTCTTTCTTTAGTTACAACAACTGTGAGACCCGATACTGTAGCCTCTCCTTTAGAAAGGGTTCTTAAAAATTCGCCTACAGCCTCCTCATTGAAAGCATATAAACTCAAAAAGCAATTCAACCAACCATAGAGGCTAAATGCTTGGACTGTTTGAGGATTTTGCATTAATAACTCATAAGCTACATGCTCATGTCTTACCAATTGACCACCCATATTCACAATTTTTCCTTAGCTGAACTCAACTCTTTTCTAAAAATCCAAAAATTTCCCTTTCTGTTCTGGTTCTTTTCTGTCCCGCCATCACTTTTCTCTTTTTTCCAAAAATGAACTACTTAAACAAGCAGTTTTAATTGTGATTTACAATGAAAAACATGCAATGAAAAAGATGTGATCATATTTGGAAAGTACTAGAAAATAATAAAGAAAGATTATCTGAGCAGTTGTGGTAGCGGCGAAAGGACAGGTTTTTAAAAATGGATTTTCCCGCCCCCTACTTAAAGTATGACATGTATCCACACATGTACTAAAGAATAAGTAGAGATTAGGTAATAATGACTAATACAGACATAGTAGTAAATGAATAAAATGAAATAAATCAATGATGCGATAACAAAAGATATTCTGTACCTTTCAATAAATGCTTGTATGTGTTGAGAAAGATGATGGCTTCGACATGAGATGATAGTTGGGAATGAGATCATAATTAAGGGTGGTGCAGATGAATGAGGTGGATGGGTGATGTGGGTGGATGAGATGAATGGATGGAATGGATGGATGGGATGGAAGATAAAGAAGTGAAATGTGGCGACTAGTGGGAATGAAGAAAAAGGGTTTCCTTAAAAGGAAACCTTTATTATGAGCATGCATTACAAAACTATGGTGAAGCTGCAGGAGAAAGGCTAAAGCCTTTGGCTATAGCAAGACTAGTGGCAGGATCCTGAATGAACTGCTGCATGAATTCTTCTTTTGAGACTGGTTTATGGTACAACCAGAGGTGGTGTCTATTAACTAACAACTTGAATCTAACAGGATCAATTGTAACAAGTTGAACTGAACCATTAGCAAATACATTCTCATTTTCATATGGGCCCAACCATCTAGTCTGTAATTTTCCTGGACTGTTCGTATATCATGAGTCATAAAGCAGAGCCCAATCTCCTACTTTGAATTTCTTTTCCTTAATGTATTTATCATGCCACCTTATTCTCTGATTCTATATTATCTTAGTGTGCTGTAGGGAATTCTTTCAGAGCTCATCCAGAGCATTGAGCTACATGATTCTGTCCTTTTGTGCATTTGTTTAGTCCATGTCCATCTCTAATGTTGTTCTTAAGGTCTTATGTTCAAATTCTATTGGCATCACAACTGTTTTACCATACACCATTTCAAAAGATGTATATCCTGTAGCAGTCTTCTAGGTAGTACTGTAGGCCCATATAGCTTCTGATAACCTTGTGGCCCAGTCCTTCCTATGCAAATCTACAATTTTAGTCAAAATGGCCTCTATGTCCCTATTGGTGACCTCAACCTGGCCATTGGCCTGGGGGTGATAAGGAGTTAATTTCCTATGCCGTATATTGTATTCATTGACTAAAGCTGTGATAAGTGTAGAAGTAAATTGTGCTCCTTGATCTATTACTATTTCCCTAGGGACACCAAATCTAGTAAATATTTCCTCATAGAGGAATTCAACCACTTTATTATCCCTAGCATGTTTCATAGGTTTAGCTTCTACCCATTTTGTGACATAATCTGTGCATACAAGGATGGAGGACTTACCATTGGAAGGTGGATCAATTGGTCCTACAAAATCCAGTCCCCATTTGTCAAAGGGTGTAACTACAACTTGTGGAAATAGAGGTATCTCATTAGATCGAGTTGGTCTTCCCATCCATTGGCATTTGTCACATCTCCTGGTATATTTGGCTGCATCTCTATGCAAAGTTGGCCAATAGTAACCAATATTTAAAATTTTCATTACTGTCCTTTTGGCAACAAAATGTCCACCACATGGCTCATCATGGCTTGCATGTAGTATATCATGAGTGTCCTCCTCTTGTACACATCTCCTCATAACTTGATCTAGCCCAGTATAAAACATGCAATCTGCAATCTAAGAAAAGTTAAATCTTTTCTCTACCAATAATATCTTTTCCTTAGGGGAGAATTAAGGAGGAGTTCTTCCTGTGGCCAGATAATTTTCTATATCAGAATACCATGGGTGAATAACCTTGATTGTAAATAGGTGCTCATTAGGAAAGGATTCTTCAATAAGTGTAGAGTCATCTTAAGGAGTCTTCAATAAGTGTAGAGTCATCTTGCCTTTGAATTATAGAAAGGAAATCAACAACTACGTTGGCTTTACCTGGCTTGTCCACAATTGTAATGTCAAATTCCTGCAGCAACAATAACCATCTTGCCAGTCTCTCGGATATTGAGGCTTTGTTCATGAGATACCAGATTGCTGCATGATCAGTATGGACAAATATCTGATAACCGGTGATATAATGCCTGAATTTATTTTGGGTGTAGATGATTGCCAACATTTCTTTTTCTGTAACAATGTAGTTTAATTCAACCCCTTGCAGATTTTTACTTATGTAGTAGAGTGCATGTTCTGTCGAACCATCCTTCTGCCCTAACACTACTCCAATTGCATAATTCGATGCATCAGTATGAATATGAAATGGAAGTGACCAATTAGGTCCTTTCAGAATAGGTGCCTATGTAAGGGTGACTTTTAAGTCAAGAAATGCTTTTTCACATTCCTCTATCCAAGAAAAATCTGTATCTTTCTTCAGCAGACTGTATAAGGGGCCTGCTATTTGGTTGAAGTCCTTGATGAATCTTCTGTATTATTCAACATAGCCTAGAAAGCTCGGTACTTCTTTCTGCTTAGCAGGAGAGGGTAACTTAGAGATGACCTCAATCCTAGCAGGATAAACCTGAATTCCTGCAGCAAAAATAAAGTGACCAAGCACTATTCCCTCCTACATCATCATGAAGCACTTTTGACTATTCAGTGATAGGTTGTGATCTTCACATCTCTATAGTACTTTCTCCAAGTTTTCTTGAGCTTCCTCAAATTTCGTACCATAAACAATAAAGTCATCCATGTATATTTCCATGCAATCATATGAGATGTTTGAGAAGATACTTATGACTGCCCTCTAGAAAGTTGCAGGAGCATTACAGAGACCAAAAGGCAAAACTGAATAGGAAAATGTTCCCCAAGGGCATGTAAAAGTAGTCTTTTCTTGATCCTCATGAGCAATCTTGATTTGATTGTACCCACTGAAGCCATCTAAGAATGAAAAGTACTTTTTCCCAGCTAAATTATCTAGAATTTGATCAATGAATGGAAAAGGAAAGTAATCTTTCTTTGTTGCCAAGTTGAGCTCTCTGTAATCTACACATACCCTCCATTTTATTCCTTTCTTAGGAACAATGACCAATGGGGAAACCCACTGACTATCAAAGATTGGGTAGATAAAGCCAGCTGTTAACATTTTCTATAATTCTTCTTTAACAATTTCTCTCAAAGCTGGATTAATTCTTCTTTGAGGCTACTTGATAGGTCTGAAGTCACTGTTAATATATATGCGATGTGTACAGAGTTTTGGGCCTAAACCCTTCATATCCCTATAGTCCCATGCAAAAGCTCTGTGGTGGGCTTGCAACATTGTGGCTAGGGCAGTTTATTGAGATGAAGGCAACTTATTATTAATATGTAGACAGTGGCCTGGAGATACTTCTATCTGTTTGGTGAGATCATTTATTGAGGTTGCTCATAAAGGTGGTGCCTATATATCACATAATACCAAATCATGATGGCTCTCAGGATTCAATTACTATAGGAAACATTGTTGAGAACAACTGTCCAAAACAGATGGGCTATTCAAACCAGAACTAAACTGTAAAATGTGTAGAAGTAGGTTATCTTCACTCTGAAATTGGGAAAATGGATCAGTTTGTAGCATCATTAACTGAGCTAATGAATTGACTTCTTCAGTTTCATCTCCTATATTTGGCCAAATTGGTTGAGACAAATCTGGCAGAGGTTGTGTAGGTGGGTATAAAGCTAATTTCTTTCTTGACTGACCATAAAAAATTGTCATGTCTCCTCAACGACATCCTATAAGGGCATCAATTGTAGCTAACCAGGGTCTACCTAGGATAATAGTATATCCTCCTAAGGCTGCCTTAGTGGACAATATGGTGAAATCAGCAGGGCATTCCCAAGATTCAACAGTGACAATGACATCTTCTATCACTCCATCAGGTGTAACCATGGAACTATCAGCAAGCTGTAGGACAGTCGGTGTAGACAGAATGTTTGGGATATTCAAACACTCCATAGTGTGCTTGGTGATCACATTAATGGCTGCACCAAGGTCAACCAAAACATTTCTTACTACTTGACCATTGATATTTATTTTTACTACAGGACTTCCAGGATCAGTATATTTTGGAATGACAACCTTCCCCAACATAATATCGGCTAACTATCCTAGAACATGGATAGTTTGGGGATCCTTTTTCTTTCTTCCTTTTTTCTTTAAACATGACTTTTTAATGACTTTTCCATAGATTGGAACATCTTTAATAGCTTAAAAAAGAGGAATTTGAACTTGTACATTCTTCAACTGCTCTAAAATATCAAAGGTAGGCTCTTCAATGGTCTTGGGTGTAGTAATTTGCAACCTCTGAGGAAAAGGTGGTGTAGCCTGAGGCTACTGGATAGGTTCCTTAGAGGTAGTAGCTAATACAGCTATATCTTCTACATGATCAGTAGGTTGTTTAGCGGCAGAGCGTGGAATCTCTGTAATTATAGGTGGCTGCAAAGCAGGGAGAGTGGTTCTAGACCTGAGATAGATATCATTGATATTTAGGGCATAAGTTGGATACTGGTTGGGTTCTGTAGAATACATAGGTTGTTGTTGTTGCTGCTACTTATTATTAGGATTTGATAGCGGTTGAGCAAGCATAGGAATTTGTTTTGGAGGGCCAGTATTTTCTATAGGTGCTGTAGGAGGAGGCATAAGGGCCGAAAGTTGTGGCTGCTGAGACTACATGAATCTAGGGGGTTGGTTCTGCCATTGTTGAGAGCCTCTCCATTGAGGGTTCTGCTACCAATTACGTGGAGGTGGAGTCCATTGTCCTTGTGGCTGCTGCCAACCTCCTTGAGGGGGTTGCTATTAAGGGCTCTGATAGTTAGGCCAGTATGGTTGAGGAGCATTCCAAGGTGGAGATAGGCCATATGTAGGTTGCCATTGGTTATTATAATTAGAGTAAGGATTACCAAAACTCAAAGGATCTTGAGGCATACCTTGTCTTGGAGCCCATGGTCTCCTTTGTGCAACAAAGAAGACTTGGTCATCATCACCTTCTATCATCTTAAAATTAGTAGGTAACTATTTAGCTTCCATGTTGTCCACCATCTTGCATCTACAGTCACATTTCTTTTGTCTACAATGTGGACATAACTCAGCCAGGATTTCCTCAGCCTCTGAATGTTTCTTGCAAGCTTGCATGGTATCCAACTATGTAGCCATGTTGTTTATGATTTCCTGCTTGAAATCAGATAGCAAATTTGTGATCTCCATCCGGGAGACTCCACTGGAAGAAGACTTTCCCACTATAGCTTGATGACCTCTACCCTTCTTCACATTTTCTCAGGAGTAATTGAGACATATCTTCTTGATATCATCCCAAGATGCTTGGGTGATATCTCCTCCTCCCATCAGGTCCAAGGCATGTATACAAGTATCATTGATTCCCCTTAGAAAAAAGTAATTTCTGAGATTCTTCATTAAGAGTATGGTCTGAATTATTTTTCAGAGAAAACAGGAATCTTGATATATAATCCTTCAGAATTTCATCCTCCTTCTGTTGAATTCTAAATATATTATCACCTTTACTACCACTCTTACAATATTCCTTGTATTTCTCAAGAAATTTTGTTTAAATGGCTGCCCAACTATCAACAACACCCCTTCCCAAACTCATGAACCATCTAAGAGCTCCCTCCTTCAAGGTAGCAGGAAACAATTTCAGTTTGTGAGCATCTGAAGTGTAGTCATAACTGTGACAGAGGCTATCAAACTCGAACAAGAAGGTCTTTGGGTCTCTCGTAACTAAGCCATAGAACTTGGGAAGTAATGAAGAAGGAATATTCTTAAGGTTGTCATTGTCTTGTTGAGCAACAATGGGGAATTCAAAAGCAAGAGGTTGATTAGGTGGATTACATGCCATGTTCACTTGATCAAGTATAAAAGAAAATGGATTTTCTTCAGGTTCTTTGTCAACTGGGCCAAATAGCAAGTCAGCACAAATCTTCAACAAATGGGTCAATATCTAAGTCTCCTTCGTGCTCAAATAGGCTATAAGTTGGTTCAATTTTCTTAGCAATGGATGGCAGGTTAGGGAGAAATCTTCCCTGACCGTCTCTTCTTCTATGCATGCAACAAAAATGGATGGTATTTTAAAAGAATTTGAAAATACTTGAACAACTGACTAAACTACTGCTAACAATGACTATATCAGGTTCTTAGATTGACACCATCCCCGAAAATGACGCCAAAAATGGTCGTGCCCACAAAAGGATATGAAAATCATGACAAAACCTATCCTAGGAATTTGACATTCCAGCAAGCGACTAATATCTCTTCATGGTCGTTCATTTACTTGTCAAACTAGGGAACATATACTTTAAATGGAGCAGCACTATATGTGCACTAAGAACCAGTTTCAGTCACAACCTATGGAAAATAAATACTTGGAAAGAGATTCTACCTATGCTACAGGAAGGCAATGCAAATTTCTCTTAACTCAACCATAATTTAACTAAAGCAGAAATCATAACAGCTACAACTGAGAAACAAACTATAAACTGGTCTTATGCTACAGGAACAAACACATGGATGGATTCCCAATGCTGTAAGAACAATATAAGACTAAGCTTGTGTTGAAACTTCTAAAATGAAATCTAACTTGAATTAACAAAGGATAAACAACTACTCTCCTACAGATACTTACTGAGTGGTCCCCCTTAGCAAGCATCAACTAATTTACATAGAAGATTGTACTCAAAACTCCATCAACTTTTATTCATAACGTGAAATCATTTACATTGATTGTTCTGCTTCAGAAAACTAACAAAAACTATGATTCATATTATAAATCTAACTCTTACATAATTTGCTTCTCTATCTATTTCCTATTTTTCTATTCTCTTTCCTCTTGTTCACTCGCACAGGAGGAACACTTATTTAAATTAGGAAAAAAACTAACTAACCCTAATAGAGAAAGACGTGGATGTAAAATGTATCCCAAAATCGAGGAACAAACTTGAGAAATGAGTTTATCCCTTCAACTCGATCCAGAGAGAATCTACCACTCCACTCTTTCCAGATTAACTAACATTTAAAATCCTTCCCAACAGTTTTGGTCAAAAAGTCTTCGCTAGAGCTTTCTCGAAGTCGTCCAAGAAATGGACTTTACTGCAAGGCCAAGATTAGCTACGCTTGACTCGATCATACTTTCTTCAACAACCTGCGAAACACAAGGTAACAAATGCGAAAGAAAAGATGCATGGCACATACACAATATTCATTCATTAATCACATATTTAAATCTATTTCATCATTCAAAAACTACATATACCAGTCATTTGGGGAGTCAAATAGGGTAATAAATATAGACATGTCAATATGATAGGTTGCAAGAACATGAAATTGTATTGCTACAGGATATCCCCTAATAAAAGGTTTCCTAAAGAGTTAAACAACCATGAACAAGAAAAGCGAGGGTAGTAAAAGTACACCATGATATCCAAATTGTGAGCATATTTTGGGCTCATCAATTATCATTTTGGTTGAGTATGAAACCCTAGCCACCACCATGAGTTTCTTGTAACTGTTGTTTCCCAATGATTTATTTGGTTGTAATGACATTGTCAGGGAGAACATGTCAGTGTGTAAATGTTGATTACTTGTTGCAACTCTAAAGAAAAAAGCTCACTGTAATCATGGGAGTTAAAAACCTAAAGAACAATGGTTGGTATCGAATGTCACTAGTATTTATTTGATTTTCTTGCAGCTTGAATGGGTGTTATTTCTTTCATTTTGGGAAAACAATGATATGGCAGCTACTATTTCATTCTTCTCAAATGATGAAAATTTTAAGTGGGTTTTCACAAGCTATCATGCATTTCATTTCTGTTTGTTCTTATAATGAGGATTTTTTACTTTCGGTTGATGGGAAGTCATGCAATTTGTGAAATCTATCATTATCTTTGTGGATTCAAAATGGTCTTATTTCATTCATCACAAAAAATGTACATGATTAAGAGTTCGGTTATACTTCACACATCATGGGTACTCTGAAAGTATATATTGATTATTTTGTTTAGTTACAAATTATTTTCAAACTCTTGTAGTAATTTTATTCTTTCTATGGTACCTGAAACAAAATGGTTCCTACAACCATTTGGTGAAGGTTTTATTGTCATTATGTTTGATTTCAAAAATGGCTATCTACTCTTTAGTTACAAACAAAAGATGCTCTTTTTGAAAATGGAGCATTACTTGAAATATTCTTGTCAGATTTTGAAATGGCCTTTTGTACAGGCATTACATAAGATTATTCTCCATCTGTTGATTATCATTCTACTGGTTGAATTTTCTGAAAATAGCATGAGGGCTTTAGATTCAATGATATTATTTCATAAATAATATTCTTGAAATATATTTATATATACAATGTTTCATCACTATGAATTGATGATGTGATTTTTGATATTGTTGCATGTTGATGTATCAAAAAGAAAAAGTTGAAAAAGCTCTATAATACAAAAAAATACAAAATATGATGTAGAGAAAAGATGTATACTTGATTTATTTAATATTTTAGGGATTCACTATTTTGAATCTTTAGGGTGTTAGATAGATTAAGGGTGTGGGGTTCTATGAGCTTATCTTGAAATCAGAGAGATTCTTTTTGTTATTGTAATTCAGTGATTTGAAAAAGGGGTTGGTGCTCCTTGAGATTGGTGTCTCTAAATAAGGGGTTGATGCTCCTTGAGTTGGTATTGAGAAATTAGCCTATAAGGCATTCTTAACAGTTATTTTTTGAAGTTAAGCCAGTGAGGAATTTTAGGAGTGGTTTTTCTACCCAATAGGGTTATCCACTCGACAAATCTTGTGTCTCATTGTTCATTTGTGGTTTCATTGCTTTACTAAGATTATGTTGTACTATTTATTGTTCTATTATTACATTTCTCATTTCAGTCTATGAATGATTGCATTGAACTCACGAATGTATTTATCATTGAAATATTGAAAACAAATGTGTCCTATGATTTATTTTCTGAAAAATGGTAAAATATGATAAGACACTAATTCACCCCCCCCTCTCAGTGTCATTTTCACTCCAACAAAACTCTAAATTCTTAGGTACCTCAACATGAGTAATCTTATAGATGGAAAGTAAATTTGTCTATAAATTAGGAATACACAGTACATCTCTAAAACAACGATCACCAATATCAACATTTCCTATCCCCAAAATATCCAAAACTTACTATCTCCCAAAAAAATCTTAGAAGTATCAGTAGGATGAAGACCCAAAAAGGATAGGGAGTAAAACCCATGTGATCCTAAATCCAAAAACCATCATGACCAGAATGAATTGGAAGAGTTATCAATGCATATCCTTTTCCCATGTAGAGTTTATTTTCTTTACCTTTCATTCCACTTGCAAATCCTACATTCCCTAAATGTGTAGGTTTGGATGAAGGTGAAGGTAATACAAATGGAGAGACTATAGAAGGAGTCACATATGAGAGCATTAGAATATTTTTATTTTGAATATGTGAAAGCTCATTAATCTTCTTCGTATAATAGCGGTGTTCATCTTGACCTTTCTTCTTGCAATACACACAACAAAATTCTCCTTCTTAGGTTTATCCTCTTTTGAAGAGGTGGAGGACTGATTAGACTCCATCTTAGCCTTAAGTTTCTTCTTCCCTTTGCTCTAAGATGCTTGTGCAACTAATGCATGATTCATAGGGACCCCATCTAACTAGAAAAGTTTGGCTTCCCCCCTCATCAAACAATCATAGAATGTCTCAAAAGAAGGAATTGTGAATGCATTGTGGAAAGCATCCATGGTGGAGTAGAACATAGAAGAAAAAGTTGTAAATGGACCTCTCAACTTAGACAAATTAAAAAAATTGGATTCCTTATCTATTTATCCTTCCCACATCTCACTAATTGTGACCTCATAGATTTGAACTTGACTAGGAAATCATCAATGGAAGGAAATGCATGAAGCGAAAGAGAAGTTAATTCTACCTCTAGTTGCAAAGCACGAAACTCACTAATCAAACCAAATAGTTTTTTAAATTCATCCAATACCACATTGGTTGTATTACACTCCTCAATGTGGAAAAGAAGACTATCAGAAACATGCAAATCTATCAGAACCATAGCTTTGTCACACTTGTTTATGTGAGCAAATGTTTCATAATCCCTAGTAAAAGCGGGTTGATTATCATTCAGTGTGGACCACAAACCCTTAGATTGGATCAATCTACTCATTTTAATCTTCTAGGTATGATAGTTATGGGGGTTTAAAATTTCAATTCAATTAGGAGTAGCCATGGTAGCAATTTGCACCAAAAGCAAGCAAAATAAACGAAACTATATTGAAACCTCAAAAATAACTGATGAAGCCTCTTGAAATTTAATTTCACCTTTCCAAAATACTTTAGGAAGCAATAATGCAAAAGGGCTGATTATGTAACCGAATCAAAAAAAAATTGAGAAAAGATTATACACCTTATGGGAATTTTGTGGCAGGTTCCCATGTCAAATCACTAAGAAAAAACTCCAAAAACAACTCACCAAGCACACAAGCACTTCACATGTCTAGTGTGAGTGTTGGAGCATATAATGGCCAAAAAGGAACCTTTGCAACAAATGTGGGATAAATGTTCTAAAAAAAAACCTCAAATAATACTTGGACTCACTTCCTCTTTGGCTACGTAGCAATTAGAAGCCCTAAATATTTATTGCAATCTTTACATTTGTCCACCAAAGCAAAAGAATTTACCCTTTCACACTACCAATGAAAATTTGTGGCTTTGTCTCCAATAATGGTGTGACTGCCCAAATCACAGGCTAGAGGGTTTCACAAAGCCCCAAAAAAAATCGTGGCTCCCACACAACATATCACATTCTAATTGCACCTTTTGTGAATGAACCATGTCTTTCTCTTTTAGAAAAGCAACTTCAAGCGAATTTTAAATGCCCCAAAATACCTGTGTTGCTGCACAAAAGCATAGGCTACAAAAAAAATGAATTGTCCATTCTTCACCATTGTAAAGAAACGGTTTGTATTGCCACTTTTTCGTCTCCCCTAAATAGTCCTCTTAGTCCACTCATGGCCTCCAAATGACTATGACCTTCCCAAACACCAGCACTAATTCCCAGATGGCTCCTTGGCTCACAAGTTGCAGCCTAAAAAATTTTTGCAGGATAAATGGTAGCCAATTGAAGCTTGTTGTACTTTACTGCTTCAAGATCTTATATTATGCATGTGGTATGTTTGGTTGCTATATTTCAAGCTAATCCTAAAGAAACTCATGTGAAGATGGATAAGAAAATCTTTAGATATTTGAAGAGAACTTTGGATTATGGATTGTGGTATCCAAAAGATAATGACTTTGATCTGAGTACATATATTAATGTTGATTGCATTAGCTGTGTTGATGATAGGAGTAATAGTGGTGGTGATTTATTTTTAGGAAATAGGTTGGTTTCATGGCATATTAAGAAGCAAGATTAGTATCTTTATCAACAACAAAAGAAGAGTATACTACTGTAGCATCTTGTTGTACTCAAGTATTGTGGATGAAGCAAACATTGAGGGATACCAAGATAAAGTATAATTAGCCCATTCCTATTCTATGTGATAATACAAGTGCTATCAATATTTCAAAGAATCCTTTCATGCATTCTAGAACCAAGCACATATCAATTAGGTATCACTTTCAGAGAGAGAAGGTTGTAGAAATAGAAGTAAATTTATAGTATGTATCTACAAACGATCAAGTTGAAGACATCTTCACAAAGGCACTTGAAAATGATACATTTGAATATCTCAAGAAACATTTAGGGGTAATTTCCCCTCCTTTCTAGGGAGATTAATTTAAGTCTTGTCTTTATTCCTAGACTAATGAGGACTACCTCTTTGGGGGAGTAAGTAGTGGTTGTTGTTGATAGGATGAGATTGTTTGTTATTTTCCCTTCACCTTTTATCCTTGACATTAAAGGGGGAGAAATTGTGAATGGTGCATCATAGGGGGGAGTATGATGGTTTTTACAACAAATAGGGAGATTGTTACAATTTGGTTGTCATTGATGTCAAAATTTCTATGAAGTGTATTGTAGTTTGGTTGTTTGGTTGCCATAGTCTCTTAGAAATGCTTTGTATTTCTTTTTCGATGAATTTTTTCTCCTTTGGTTTTGAGGATAGTTGTATGTTGTGTCAAGGCATGTGTGATCCAAGTTTCAAATAATTTGTGTTACCAAGAAGGTGTTTTTTGGAGTGTCAAATTTTAGTCTATGTTGATTCTATGAGGATGGTCTTAGAGGTAAAATGGTTGACTCTAGAAACATCTCTGAATTTATAAATATGGTTGTGTGGATCAAAATTTAAGTTCTTTGTGATGTGAAGGTGTTATATCCAAAGTTTCATGTTAGTAGTTCCTTCATAGAGAAATTTGAAGATGAGAGTGCACAAAAATGTGTTGTCTAAAGAATGGTTTCAATGTTGGTTGTGTTGCACCAACTTGTTGCTACATGAAGTTGTGAAAGGGATGTATGAAAATTTTCTTGAATATAATGTGTTGCTTTTTGTTGTTCTGTAAACTGTTTTCTAGATTTTATGGTACTAGTTGTGGTCTGAAATAAATTTTTTATTGGTTCATGCATTTACTGGTTGACTAAGGTATGTTGATGGTATACAACATGAGGTCAAGTTTGAGTAGAGCTTAAGGAGTGATTGAAGGTGTTGTATGGGCCATGTCGACTCATTCAAAAGAAATACAATTATCATTGTTGTCATTATTGTGTACCACCAATGGTTGTGAAAGAAAAATTTCTACAAGTTAAATACTATTGTTTATGCCCAACTTGATTTGTATTTGCAAAGCGTTGAGATGGTGTTTATAGAAAATCAATGATGTGAAGATAGCTTGGGACCAAGTTAGGCATGCGTTGGAATTTGCATGGCGTGTTCCTCTTCTTGGTGTTACATGTAGTCTTTTGGGTCTTTCCCTCTACATGTTTCATATTGTTTGTTTGATCTCTAGTCGATTCACAAAGGGTGGGTGAAAAAAGTTGGGGGCCAAGAAGTGGCCAATTTTTTTAAAAAAATTGAAAGGCCATAATACAAGCGCATTATAATGCGAGCACGTTATAATGTGAGTGTATTATAAAATGAAAAAAGTTAGGGTACCTAGAAGTTTGGGTGGTCAAATATTTAAATTTATGACACCTATAAGTTTGAGTGGTCAAGTTTTGAAATTTATGGCACATGGTAACATGCATGGAATACACTAAAAATAACCTAGATATCTTTATCCAAGAGATGTTTCAGGATTTGGATTTCATACCTCAACTTAGCTTGCTAACAATTTTCTAAAACCATTTAATGGTTTCAATTTTTTACTTCTATAAATTGGCTCTTGGGATCTAGTAATGCAAGTATTGTGAGTTTATTTGTAGGTACTCATATGATACTAGATTTTGTATATGTTGTTGGTGCTCCTATAAGAAGCATATCTTAGTAGTGATAGTGTAATTGTGGTAGTTAGTAAATAGTACAAGTGGTTCTACTTTT
This sequence comes from Sequoia sempervirens, assembly GCA_007258455.2. Lineage (NCBI taxonomy): Eukaryota > Viridiplantae > Streptophyta > Pinopsida > Cupressales > Cupressaceae > Sequoia > Sequoia sempervirens. Next base: position 599,030,594 of record VDFB02058242.1, read on the forward strand.
GTGGTGTGGGTTTTTATTCCCTAAAGTGTTTTTCCATGTAAACCCTCATGTTGTGGACTATTCTATTACTTCTTAGGTGTTTTACTTCTTATAGTTTTAAGGATCATTAAATAATTGTACATGCCTCCTTTGAAAGATGAGTTTAGGAATCATTTCATGGTACCTTGCTTCCTTTCATTTGGTATCAAATCTTTATCATCTCAAATACTAGGTGTTTGGTTGAGGGGTTTTTGTACTAATAGTGGATTGAGTGGAATATTGTGCAAAAGATCTCATGTAGGAAAGGATGGTACACACATCCATTATAGAAATGGAGAAGTTCTTAGGCACAAAACTTAAGTTGTGAAAGATCAACATGGATGGTGTGCTTATAGAAAAAGATGATCTATAATTTGCAATATTTAAAACCACATCTATTGGAATGAAACAAGAAGATTGGAGCATATTGGATGAAAAAGTGAATTGTGACATTATACTATATTTTCCAAATTCAATGTTGTTGATTATGCATGAAGAGACTACCATATTGAGTCTTTGGAAAATGTTGGTAGAGATTTATCAAGTTGGATCTCTAGCAAAAAAAAGATTCCTAGGAAAGAAGTTGCATACCCTTAGGATGAAGTATAGTGCTTCTTTGAAAAAAACATGTGATTATATTTAATATGATTCTAACCTAGTATCAATTTGTTGGAGTGAAATGGAAGAGGAGGAGAATCAATGTATGACTCTGTTATATTTTTTGCCAAATTCATAGTACCACTTAGTTATGAGTATTGAGAGCATTATCGCCAAGTTTTAAATAGATGAGGTGGTGGTAACATTACTTTTAGAAGAGATGTAGAGGAAAAATATTGAATCTATGAGGGATGCCCTATCTATTCATGGAAGATAAAAAGAAAGAAGGAAAAGAAGTGAGACAAATCTAGATCCAAATTTTGCAGTAGATCTAAATCTCTTGATAAGACCAAGGAAAAATGTTGTAAATTGTCAACATAGATTTGCATACTTGACCATTAAAAAAAACAATAATTAATAATCCCTAAACAAGTTGCAAACTCTTATGCTCATTTTTAATCCTAAAGCATTTGCATTCCAACTCCATAATCAGTTTCCTACATTCTTCATTCACAAAACCAAATAATTTTATTTACTTTTCATACAAACTATCATTAATGCTTATATTTCATATATCTATATTTATAATATTATTCAATCATTAATATAAATTGATTGTGCATATGTATTATCTAAGACTTAAAAAATTGGTAATTTCCTTCACAAATATGAACCTTTGGAATTAAAAAAATTTGCACATGCACACTCGTTTGTAGTGAAGTCAAGTCCAATATTGTTTTTGTTGCACCATCCCTTTCTCTTTGTCGGTTCCCTATTCATGTTGGTCTTTTTCTACAGTTTTTCTTCATTTCCTCCAACAAGTTAAATCCACTTTCTTTTCATTCTTGGTTAAACCCCAATCACACTTACTTTTATAAATCAATTTTCTTGACACATGTGAACGTCAGAGGCAAAGTAGGAAGGTATCTGAAGCTTCATGATTATTTGATGTACTCATCAAATTTACTCTTCACATGCATTCCCACATTATCTTCTCTTTTTTATCCATATCTATTTCCATATTTCCACATCATGTATGTATCCCATTTTTGTATAGTAATGAAGTGAAATTGATCTTTATGACATAGGTTTGATTTAAAATTTTCATTTATAAATTTTAAATATATCAATTTTTTTAAGTAAGACAATTAATTATGTCTTAATATTTAAAGACATCCATTTAAACATTGAAACATATTCTTAAATGTCCAATCATCTAATATATTATTCATATTTATAAGGAACAATTTTAGGAATATATAGGAAATGAGTGTTAGTGTAAATAGTGTCATTATCTACCTAGCTAGCTAATCACCTTTTTAGGATTGACTTATTCACAACTAGGTTAAGTTTACTTAGGTTTCTTTTGATTTTGTCTCACTTCATAGCATTGAGACATGTGTCCTCATGATTTAAGATACCTATTGACACTTGATCACCCGCTTGTCAACTGAGCTCACAAGTGTCCTACCTTTGGAAATTTTATTGGCACTTTCTCACCCACTTGTCAAGTCAGCTCACAAGTGTCCCATGTTTGGAGAGGCAGTCAAAGTTTCACTCCTACCTTCTCACCTCTTCATCCTTGCATATATATGAGATGCTTGATCATTCTACTATACAACTCTTCATTTCATTTTTGATAGACACATTATTGTGCATATTTTATTCACTTGTGGAAGTTGTTTCATGCTCTTTTTTTATCTTGGAATTATTCAACATTGTATCAAAGCCATGAGAGCATGTTCCTTCCTACATCGAGGTGACTACATCACATAGCCCTATCAAAAGAGTGCCATAGAGCCAATCAATCAACATCATCATGTTCAAAAGGCTTGAGAAACGAAAACATACTTTTCACTTTGTCAATTTCAAAAAAAAATTATTTTTTCAACATTTTGGTCACTATGCATGTTGTACTAAAAAGTTGTAAAAAAATTGAAATTTTTTTAGGAGAGGGTCAATGTGCCCACTGCCAATTTGCTTATTAGGGAAAATATTTTCTCTTTGTGAGAGGGTGGCCATTTTTGGCCTATTTACAATTCTAGTAGATGTATTTTGTTAGTGGCCATTTCAGCCTATTATGCATAGTTTTGCCCATTTTTGGCCTATTTGTAAGTTTTGTGGAATCATATGTAGGTGCTTATTGGTTTCTCAACCTTTCTTTGGGCTTGGTCAAGTTTATTTGCACCTCTTGTGCATAATGTTTTGTGACAATCCATTATTGATTAAGCAAATGCCAAGGATTGGTGATATCAAAGGCTCACATGTGGTCAACCATGCATTTAATTCTCACAATGAAAGGTTTGTGAGCTACCTTCACCTTTTTCTCAGGTCATTTTTTTTCAGAACCAAATCAAGGTATTGGCATTTATGAGTGACATAAGAGGAAATAATCCTCATTGAAGGAGACTATAGATCATTGTTGCTAGGTGATTTTCAAAGGCAGATCACACCATCATAAGCCACACCCTACAAGCATTATCTATAGTTTTTTTTTGCACCTATTGGAACTTGAAGCCATGACTCTATTTTCTTGTATTTCTTTGATTGCATGTTAAGCACACCCCTTTGTCTCTACCTATGTCCATCAACTAGCATTGGAGGTCATTTGTGGACTGCAAAGGTTTTTCAAGATCTATATATTATTTTCATGGATCTATGAGGATTTGGTGTGTGATCATTTCAACATTTTTCATTGTTGAAAAGTGTCATCTATTGTTATTTGTGGATGCATCTTTTGCAAGCTTGTTGGTTGGGGTATTTGAAGGAGAAATATTGTTGCATGGTTTCTTTTTATTATATTTGAAGGAATCAACTAGGGTATGTGTCTTCTAGATCCCACACAACCCCATATGTCATCTCAATGCCATACTCTCCAACAACACCACAAAGAATTAGTCTATACCTTCATGCCTCCACTATAGAATTGGTTAAGTAGCAGAAATTTATGATCTAGTGACAAAAATTTGGAGGCATTTTATTCACTATAGATTTGCAACATTTAGTCTTCCTTTCCAACATAGTGCCAACTAAGATTATCTTCCCTCCTATCATGTCTCTCCAACATCTATAACTAACTCATCATCAAGCACATTGTTGAAGTCTTGGTGTTGCTATGTGTGCAAAGGAGACATTTACAAAGCGGATTTGTACTCTATTTGGGAGTATGAAAGGAAGAGGCATAGCTACTTTATATCTAGTAGCTAATAGTTTGTATTTGTAAATTCTACTCTCGTCTAACACTTGGAAAGAGATTTTCTTGTAAGATAGGCACATGTGAAGTTCATTGTAGCAAAGACATTATATCTCCATCAAGTTATGATCTCTCTCATGTACTAGTCAAACTTCCTTTTTGGATGGCTCATCTTGTCTCCAACAAGTACAAAGAAAATATCAAATCAAATCATGCATTCCACTTATTTGCAGTAATTCCATAACCTAGTGGTTTGTACTTTATTATTATATTTAATACCATTACTTTTCATGTATCTATTATCATTTCATTCCACCCTTAGATGACTGATCATTGATAACCAATCTAAGAGATCCTACATGAGCCATCTTGCATGAATTTTCCTTTAGGGAGTCTCAAATTGGCTAAGTCCTAGGTTTTTGGGCTTTTAGGTTATTGCTTACTTTCCTATCAAAATCCCCTTTTCATCACTTCCACTTCTCTTTCGATTTGTCTTTCTATTTTGTACTATGTGTTTTGGGTTTTGACTATCAACCTTATCCTTTAAACCCTTATTGGTTTTTCTTCATAAACCTCAAGTCTCCACCCCATTTTTGTGTTTTGGGAGTCAAGCTTCTCTCTGACAGGTCTTACCTACTTTGTGTAAGAGGTATGCCTTCCTCCCAACACCCAAAATACTTCTTTGGCTTTTGGGCATCGATTCTTCAAATAGAGAGTTTTCTCTTTATACAAATATATTTTCCACATTCCTGCTTTAATAAACAAATTTTCCCCTTATCAGAAGGCATTATGCTTTAAATATAATATTGTTGATACATAACAATGGCAACACATAGGATTATATCCTCTTTGCATAGGTTCAATAGGAAAACCTTCATAGAATCAACACTAAATGCTACACATTAAATTGGAATATGATTTATGATAGCCATAATATGGCTTGCACTATTGAGTGAACTTACTTAATGTAGTCACTTCTTAGGACCTTCACAAAATCAACACTATAATGGTACACATTAAATTGGAATATGATTTATGATAGCCATAATATGGCTTATATGTTTGAGTGAACTTACTTAATAGTCACTTCTAAGGGTCCGATGCCTCAATCTAGCATAGAAGGCCAGCTAAATACCTCCATTCTAGATACTAAAACAAGAGTAGGTCGTAGGCCATGTGATTCCCCAGAGGGTGGTTGCCAAATCTATACCTTTTCCTCAAGCTAAGACACATAGATAGAAACATTGTACGCAACTGTGCTATCAGTTCTACCATCGAATGCAGTGATAAACACTACCTAAAATGAAAAGATAAGGTAGTGAAATCAATATTATTTCAAGAAATTGAAATACCTCAATGGTCGAGCTTTTTGATTGAAGCATTCCTCAAATTTTTCCTACCACTTCATTCTCTTCTCTACCTTTTTGGCTACTTGTTGATTTTCTTCCAAATTGATCCCCTTCTTTTCTTCCACCACTTTCATTCAAAATGGTAACCCACACTTCTTGCATGCATCTGGATGCTAACATTATGGCTTTTTCCTACCATAGCCGCTGACCTCTAATTTTGAACATTGTCTTAATGATTTGGCAAGCCACATCCATCATGAGATTGCCTTGTAATATTAATTGATTTCCACAATTCAAGTCATAATATATCAGTTATCAATTTAAATTCAATACAAATTTGAATATATATGTATGTATGTATATATATATATATATATATATATATATATATATATATATATATATGTATATATATATATAATTACATATTTGTATATCCACATGCATTTAAATTATTTCATTCACATCTACCATGTATTCGAATAATGTATATATCTATATATATACACGTATATATGTGTGTGTGTGTGTGTGTGTGTTTTCAATTTACATACATGTGTGTGTGTGTAAGCATTCATATACAATTTTCTAGTTTTGGAATAGCTCATAGGTTCCATACACTATCATTTAAAGTAAAGAACTTGAGTTTTCATTTTGAGCATCCTTTTATATATGTGTGTATGTATTTATACAAGTAAAGGAATTTTTCTTTACAATACTTACTTTTGTTTCCTTCAAAACACAATATTTGAATAGATAATTTAATCTACAAACCATTCATTTTCAAACAATGAATCAATTCAAGTTAGGAAATTATGTTCTCTTATATATGAAAATTAGTTCAAATGCCAGTCATCATGCCATTTGTGGTATGTGCACCCAGATTCCAACTACCTTACCATTTGATCTAGCTAAACAATCCTACTTGAATCATGTTCTCATCCTTCAACCAGTTGCTCTGCAATTGCACACACTTGCACTTGAAAATTGATCAATAATGTTCAATTCTTGGTAACAATAAATTTTCAAAAGTTCACAAAGTCAACATCAGTCAACTTCTTTCATTCAATTTTTGAATATTCCAGAATCCCCATTTAACATTTAATTGAATTTCTTCAATAATTCAATTTAACATATTATAATAAATATTTAATAAAACTGGGTTATGACAATATCTATTTGGTTATGGTGTTTGTTGAAGGGAGTCTTGAAGGGAGATCTTTATTCATGTATGCAAGGAGGATTGGATGTTGAATGTTTGTATGTGGAAAGGGGGAAATTTTTTATCAAGGATCTGTTAGGGTCGTGGGTGACATAACAAATTCCCATGGGTTGATTGAGCCCCTAGGAATTAAAATCAAGGAATTGGGTGTAGACAGATCAAGAATAGAACACTTGAGATCTGAGATGAGAGATATTAATTTGCACTTAAATAATTTTAGCACTGATGGCATAGGAGAGAAAGACTATTAATTAACCTGATAGAAAAATTGATGTAAAATAGAGTTTGATTGAATCTTCAACAATCAAAATGGTTTTAGAAACCTCATTTGGAGTTCTACAATAAATTTATATTGTTTCCCACCAAAAAACAACAGTTTTAACTTCCCCAATAGACTTTTAAACTCTTGAGACCATTGGTCTCCCTAGGATTCAAATTTTACAATTTTTCAAATCTTGTATTTTTGCACAATTGCAACTCTTCACTTTTTGCATATTTGAAACCATAAAAACCCCTAGACACCTAGACCTCATCACCAATGACTTATTACATCATGAAATGGTCTTAGTGACCTTATTTTTAAACAAAACTCAAAAAATTCAAAAGCCTAGACCTTATAACTTTTAATGAACAATCTTTTACCAATGGTGCTCCTGCACCAAATAGTCAAAGGGCTAAAAGAGGGAATATTTATAGGACAACAATTGTATCACTAATAAACGATGGTAACAAACCTAAAAGGGAAAAATAAGGTTTCAATAATAGCCCTACATTTTCAAGGGCTGTGCCCAATGAGTCATTAATTGAGTTGTAAGTAAAGAGGGATTGTCATAACAAATAAAAGAAAGGTGAAAAGTCATGAAATTGATAGTAAGCAACTCCATGGATCAAATAAAGGGTTCATTTTCAATGTATGCAGAGTTAAGGTGTGAAGACAATGCAAATAGTAGATGAAAGGGAGCAACTAGAAGACACGTGGAAGGTTGCAATGATAGAAAGGTAGAGTTTCAAGGCTTAATATGAACAATGGATAGTCTTTACAACCATAAATCAATCATTGGTGTTTCAAGGAAACCTATGAAAAGATGCATTGAAGGTAAGTCCATGTAGAAGAAAACATGGTGGAGTTTGCAAATGTCTTGTAGAGGGAAGAGCATTCCCATAAGGTAGTATGTTGTGTTCAAATGCATAGAAGATAGTCACCCTAATGAAATCCTCGCCATATCAAATCAATAATGGTTGGCAAAGGGATCATCATCAGTAATGGTAAAGAGAAGAAATCCATTAACATAGGGAAACAATCTCAAATCAAAGCTATGTAATCATATGAAGAGCTTAAATGTGTGATGACGTGTGTAAAATGGGATATCAACAGTTTAAAATGAGGGGGAAACAACTTGATCAAAAGAGGGCAACCATAGATAAAGGGGTAACCATGATTTTTGGTTAATAGTGTTGAAAAATAATGGAAGATAGTTAAATACCACTATCCTCCATAGTGGTAGTAAGAACTCAATGCATCATAGTCTTCAAGAAAATGCATTGACAGTCATAAGCAAGACAACAACTAAACCCTTATACCTATATATCACAACAAATCAATCAAACAAATGAAACTATGAACTATGAACATTATGCATTGAAACTATAAAAATTATGCATGAAACTATGAACATTATGTATAATGCATTGAAAGGTAGCAAGAGAAGATTAACTATAATCAAAGACCAATGTAGATTCCAAACCCTAGTTGATTAACAATAATGAAATATTGCAAACCCTTGTACAATCAAACTTGCACTTCCAAATAGCAAAGTTGATCCCTCATATTGCTAGTATACATCCTCAAATGCTACATAAACAGTAAATTTGAATTGTATGTATCAAATATGATAGCTAATTCATGACTTATTTTTTATGGCTAAAGATACTATCATTCACCAATATTTATATGAAACATTAATTAATTAAATTAATTATTAAAAAATGATTTATAAATAATAAAAAATATACTTATATAAAAAATTGAATAATATATACTTAATATGTATATCATATAATACCATATAAATATTAAAATCTAAAGAAGAAATTTATTAACATATATATATATATTATAAATTTAATTAATTTAAATTATTATTTAATTTTTTAACCTAAAAAGACAAGAACAAATGTATAAAATATCTAGATTATATTCTCCAAAATATTTATAATTTTTAAAAAATATTAACATTTTAATTAATTCCATTTATGTATATAATGAAAATTAATTTCATAACAATAAATATGAATTTTGGTAGGCCATTTACATAGACTTAAATGTTCTTGAATTTTAGTATGAAGGATAATGTAAAATATTCCATTAACTCAATCATTTCCTAGGATTTAGAATAGAGTTTATCTGGGACCATGAAAATATTTAGTGTTTTTTTTATTTGAGGAAGAAACCACCCCATTAATAGGAGAAAAACCTGTGAATTAGGAAGCCAAATGTCACTTGATTTAGTCTTATTGTAGGTTTGTTTGTCTCCTTTTTTTCAAAGAAGAATAATTTGTCCAATCACTATAGAGAAAAATTGTTTATTATGTTATTATGTTTAAAAAATGATCAATTTGAACAATTCAAATATTTGAAACTTTATAACAAAAATTTTTGAACAATATTTTCATGTTTTTGATTGATATAAACTAAACAATTTAATCACCAATTACAAACTATAGTTCCATGGAAGAAACTAATAAAATCATAGGGTTTAGTTACGATGGAAATAAACCATTGTTAGTCATGCCAATATCAAGGTTGATTCTAATTTTTGACGAGTAATGGGTTTTCCACCTCACATAAATTCACTCATAGGTGAGTCTATAATAAAAAAGAGTGGGAAGATATCCTTTGAAGCTACACTTCTTTGCTAGGGGCCCCTAGTCTCCCTCTGATGCTATGTTACATTTTCTAGACTAGAACTTGAATCTAGGACCTTTCATTAGCATGCTCCTACTGGCCTACTATCCCCATGAGGTGCAGAGCATGGATTGTTCTTCTAATATTAATTCCTTCTTGAATTTGATAGGTGTCACTCTGAATATTTTGCCATCTATATTATCCCTCCTGATCACACTCTAGCAAAACATGCAAATGCAAAATACCGAGTTTGGCATCTAGTGGTGAATTTCAGAATTGGGTTTATGACAGTGCGAGCTACTTTAAGACATGTAAATACTGATCAACTAATGTGAAAGAATCCAATGCTATCTGAGCTAAACTCCAAAATCATTTTTCTTACTTTGAATGCACCTTGTTTTTTTCTTAACTGAAAAATGCAGAAATGAAATTCAGCATAGCGTAGTTAAGTAATTGAAGTCTAAATTCATTCTTCCCATATTTCTTTTCTAAATTGTGCTCAATGGTCTATCAAAGGAAGAAAACAATAAATCTTAAAGCATTAAACTCACACAAATCAACGTACCTCAATAGAGAAAGTGGTATTTGTTCTGAATGCCCCATTCCCTGAAGCTTCACCATTCCGCCAACCAAATGCAGATCGATTCAGTGTAGACAAACCAAACGTGTATGTTGTTACAGAAGCCATTGCCCACCTGCAAATTGGAGGAAATTTTTTTTAATCTTTAAATTTTCTTTTATTAGCTTTTTGATGAGTTTAAGGATTGATATTATAACGCAAGTTCGATAAGGTACCTTATCCAATTCTAAATCACCACTAATAGGTATGACACAAGGGAAAATTGTCCTACATTTTGCATGGGAAAATATCTACCTAGTATAAATGCAAGCTCTAATTTCATATTTCAATAGATAATATTTTTGGCTGTCACTTCATCGAAGACGTAACTTAATATTGTACGGGTAAACAAATCTCATTAATTCTATATAAATAATGTGGAATTGAATAGAATTTTTAAATTAATATTTTGGATTAGATTTTTGGATTTTTTTTTATTCAGCATTTTTAATTGAAATAAACGTCATAATTAAATATGTAAAACTAGTTTATCTATCTTATGTTATAATCTATATAAATAACATTGAGATGTATCATTTTTAAATTGTGTTTTTTTTTATTAAATGATTTCAGATATATTAAATTTAAATAAATTTATTGAAGAGAATAAAAATTAATAAAAGTCAAACAAAATAGAATGAATTTAATTTATAGACATGAGCATTGTATTGAATTTATAAGTATATTTAGCCGATAGGCTATTTTGTTTAAAGTTTTTGCTAGGAATTTCATCAACCTAGCCGTGAATTGGATTTGTCAGTGCCGAAGATGCCTTGGTCGGCGGCGACTAGACCAAGTTTTTTTGTGGCAACGTGGAGCTTGGGAATTACATGGGTTGGTAGTGGTGGAGTTGGTGTCCTCAATACACAGAAGTTGAACCGTAAGTGTTTTCTCGCAGGAATGTTTGATCATTTTGTCATTGTTGTGCAATGGGGGCAGATGGAGTAAATTTAGGCAGACAAAGTAAATGCAATATTGAGTGTTGTAGTGTGGCAAAGTATACTTTGTTTAAGTTGTATTTTTTGAAACAACCATTGCGGTGTTGGTTTGATAGCATACTATTTATGTGGTTGATTTTATAGCAGATTGGAGGGTTTTGAAACTGTTGTTCTCCGCAATCTATAATTCATTTTACATGGGTGTTTTGCATAGATGATTTATTAATTGTTTATGTTAAAAGTGTTGTTCTCTAGAATCAGTAAGTCATTTTACATGGGTATTGCAGTGTGGGAAAGTAAATTTCAAAATGTGCGAGAATATATATTGATTAAGTTGCATTGTCGAAAGAGCCATTATGGTGTTGGTTTGATAGCAAACTATTCTAAAAATCATTGGCTTCAGTTTCATGGTCCGTTTGATAGGAGACTATTGTAAAAATCGACAACTTTGACTCCATTTTATACGAGATTGTAAGTCATTGTACATGGGTGTTTTGCATAAATGAATTATTTATTGTTTATGTTAAAACTGTTGTTGTTCGAAATATGTAAGTTGTTTTACATGTGTGTTTGGCGTTATGGTTTTGTACACTTAAATCTTCTTTCTTTCTTCAAAAAATATGGTTAGGGTTAGTAATTTTTTTGTTCGTCATTTATTGTTTGTTGTTATCCCTGTGCATCTTTGGCCTTTCTTTGGTCAAAAAATATGGTTTGGGTTAGTAATTTTATTTCCCTATGTTTGTTGTTTTTGTTATCTTTGTGCATCTTTATCATTATAGCCATTAAGATAGGACCAATTGTAGATTAACTTAGGAGTGATTGCATAAATATACAACCTTATACCCATTACCATAGGAGCAATTATAGTTAAATCTTGTTTCTTTGGTAAAAAAATATGGTTAGGGTTAGTGATTTTAACGCCCTTCGTTTATTGTTTTAGTTATCTATGTTCATCTTTGTTGTTACACCCATTAAGATAGGACCAATTTTAGATTAAGATAAGAGTGATTGCATATGTATATATATATGCAGAGGGTTAGTATGAAAGCAGAAACATGTTGGAGATAAAATTAGTTTAGTGGGTGTTAATTGTTATTCTTTGTGATATCTCTTTTATCTATTCAATTTATTTGTTTGAAGTTTCTGAGAATATTTTCTATCAGCCGAGTCGTGAATAGGATTTGTCTTGTAATAGCTCTTTTGCAATTTCTTTATTTGTCAAGAATATTTAGTGATAGATAATGTAGCTCAAATTTTTGATTGGGTGTGTGACATTATAGGCTTTCCATACAACTTATTGCTACTTGTTGAACTACAATTACTCCTATGGTGATGACTGCAACGTCAAAGATACACATAGATAACCACAAACAATAAATGGAGGATTCACAAAGATAACTAAAACTACAAAGGGAAAAAGAACAAGTGCTCCTATGTCAATCTACAATTGCTCTTGTATGAATATGTTTGGTGTGGGTTTTCGATCATCTGTGATTTACATATGATTCTTAAGCATTTTTCTAATAGTTTTTTTACAATTTTCCTATTTTCTCTATAATATTTAGTGGGAGATTATGTAGCTTGAATTTTGAATTACGAAGCCAACCGTTACATAGAATTTTGAATTTTGTCTAGATAGTGATATAATTTAAGCGAAGTAGGAATATGCTACAAACTCAAAACTATACATGCATTTGAATTGAACTTGGTTTTTGCTTTGAATATTCTTTGTAAGTAATTTCACATACATACATGTCCATATATAAATATTTTGGATGAAGGGAAATTGTAAAAGACCTATTAAGAAAATGGTTAACAATCATAGGAAAATGACAGATACTAGAAAACCCACATTAAATAGAACTTTAAAAAATGGAGATTAGCATAGGAAAACTACGATAATGAATAGTTTGGTATGGGGAACTAGAAAAAATAATATCACGAAGAACAATTTGTTATTAGGAGGTTCAAACAATTGAGAATAAAAGAATATCATAAAACATATTGGTACAAGGCAAAAAGTGAAATTGGAAAAGAGCTATTAGGAAAATACTTAAGAATCATAGTTGCCTTGCCAATTCAAAATTCAAGCTACATTATTCCCCACTAAATATTATAGGTAGAATAGGGAAATTCTAAAATAGCTATGGGGAACTGGAAAAAAGAATATCATGAAGAACAGTTTGTTGTGGAAAAGTTGAAAAAGATGAGGAAGAAAGAATACAATGAAACATATTGATACAAGATTCTAGCTATGTTCTTTGTTAATAAATATTGAAGACAAATAGAGAAATTGTATAGGAGGTGTTAGAATAACAATTATTTGCTACAAGTTTTTTTACATGGGTATTTTGCATAAATAATTTGTATACAGTATTTAATGCCAAGCAATGTAACTTGAATTTACAATTAAGCTTGTGGCGCTATATGCATTTTGTATAAATTGTTGCATCATATAATTATTGTCATAGCCTAAATAAAATAGGTATCATGATAAAGAATTGGGTTTAAATAATTGTTTTGTTAGGCTGAAAAGATATGTGTATATAAGTGTGGAGAGAAAAATAGTTTTGTGGCTTTTAAGTGTTATTCTAATAGCTCTTTTATCTATTCAACTATATATTTTTAATTTGAGAGAAAAAGAATATCATGAAACATATATTGGTATAAGAGAACAAGCGAAATTGGAAAAGAGCTATTAGCAAAACACTTAAGAATCACAGGAAAATGATAGATGTTATAGAACCCACATTAAATAGAAGTTTAAATTTTGGAGAATAGAATAGGAAAACTACGATAATGAACAATTTGTTTTGGGGAACTAGAAAAAAGAATATGATGAAGAAGAGTTTGTTGTGGGGAAGTTGAAACAGATGAGGAACAAAGAATATAATGAAATAAATTGATATAAGACATTGCCAACCCATGTAATTACCAAGCTCCACCCCTTACATAAATAGACCTAGGTAGTTTGTTTCAAGGAGCTTCATGTAGATCAGGAAAAGGAGAATATCATGAAACATATTAATACAAGATTTGAGCTATGTTCTTTGTTAACAAATATTGAAAAGAAATAGAGAAATTGTATAAGAGGTGTTAGAATGATAATTATTTGCTACAAGTCATTTCACATGGGTATGTTGCATAAATGATTTCTCTATAATATTTAATGGCAAGCAATGTAGCTTAAATTTACAATTAAGCTTGTGGCATTATACGTATTTTTCAAAGATTTTTGCATCATATAATTGTTGTCATGGCCTAGAGAAAATAGGTATGGTGATAAAGAACTGGGTTTAAATAATTGATTTGGAAAGTTGAAAAGATATATGTATAAGCATGGAGAAAACAATAGTTTTGTGGCTTTTGAGTGTTATTCTAATAGCTTTTTTATCTGTTCAACTTTATATTTTTAGCTGATGGGCTATTAGCTTGAAGTTTCCATTGGGATTTTCATCAGCTCAGTCATGAATAGGATTTTTCGTCTAATAGCTCTTTTACAATTTCTCTGTTTGTTTATAATATCTACTGATAGGCAACATAGGTCGAATTTATGTCTATATATATGTATTGAATTCCCCATTTGATATTTTAAAAAATACATACATGTAGAAATATATATCAATATATATAGACCAAGACCATTGTGTCTCATTTGAGAATGCAACAATAATGTATATATGCACATGTATATCTAAATAGTTGTGTATGCTATCTTTATTTGTATTTAGGTAGAATTTGATTTGAAAAGAGTTAAAAATAGCATATGTAAGTATTATTTAGCTTCTGAGAAAATTCCTACAATATAGCCATAGCATTAAGTGATATAGCATTGAGATGTTAATAATAGAGCATTTAATGGTCCAGTATGTGTAAGATATTCATAAGAAATTTGTAAAATTGATTATGCCTTGGCAGTGAATGCCCCTATTCAAACTGAATGCATTAAAAAAGCATCAAAAATAGTGTAGCTTGCATTGGATTGTTGTTTCCATGTTGATTGTCATTGTCCAAGCAACACAAACAATCATTTCCTGTTGTGCTTTAGTGTCTAAAGGTGGCCAAGAGTCCCCCTGTGGCACATATATTTTAATAAGCTTTGGAGTTAAAAACATGTTGCTGGTTTGCAAAACTTTAGCCCTTTACTTGCCCTTCGCTTTACATGCTATGTACATCCCATGTGGAGCCAATACTGTGCATATTTTGCAATGTAACCATTAACATAGGAGCAATTGTAGATTAATAACTCCTCCCCTTGAAATTTATGAAGACAACAAACATCCAGACTATATTTTCCTTAGATTGACTACTGAGAAGGCTACAAATTCAAACCTTTTGTTCCCTATAGTAATGCCTTACTTTGGAGTGGACAATATCCTATAGGCAACAAAAGGTTTGAATTTGTACCCTTCTTAACTAGACAATTGATGGAAAATTCAATTTTGATGTTTGCTCTCTTCATAAATTTCAAGGGGAGGAGTTACATAGTGAGGAAAAATTATGGTATACACATTTATTTAGATATAACAATGTGTATATAAATAGGTGTATACATGTGTACATATGAATATATATTTGGTTATATGTGTTTGTTTTTAAATGTGGAGACAAAGGGGAGATTCAATGCATATATGTACTTAATCATTTCTAGTCTTATTGTTGTATCTAGCATATTGTTTTGTTAAGAAAGGGTGAAAGGACCATCTAGCAACATATACAAATATTTGTGTATAGCTATATGTAGAAATATAGTAAAATAATAAAAAATAGCATGGATACATGTATATAAGCAACATCAAAGATAAATAGATACATATAGGGGTATATCAAAATGCATTTATCATTTTTATTCTTGTTGATGTATCCTCTAGTGTTTTGGTAGTATTAAAAGTCCATTTCTATTATTTTTCTTGTATCCCATGTTGTTTGTTAAGTTTTATAAGTGGAATGGTTATAGATCGATATTTCTAAGTTATCTACCAATTTCCATTGGAATGTTACAATACATTCATCTTTTATTTTTATTGTGAAGTGGAGCTATCAATTAGTCAACTCAAATTGTAACATTTTTTTCTCTAAAAAAAGTTCCTAGAACTATGTCTATGGAATCGGGTTTTGTGGATGGGTCTTTAGAGCCCCCCAATATTGATTTGTTGAGATCTACCATGATTCCCATTGCAAAGTCTGGCTCTGAGGGCATGAACCACCGACCTTCAGATCCTGATTCCATAAGTATAAATTTCCTTTTTGTTATGCCTATTGCAAATTGGGTGTAATTATTTCTAGTTTTCTTCACTTTAACGTGTATACACACATGTGTGGACCTGAAAAAGCATATAGATGTGCAAGGAGATACAGATTGATATTTTCCAACATATAAAAACATTCCCTTCATGTATATTTATATGTATAGATATGTATATGTATATGTATTTATATATACATATGTATATGTATATGTGTATATGTATATGTGTATGTATATGTATGTGTATATGTATGTATATGTATATGTATACGTACATGTCCCAGTTGGCGGAAAATTAACCTAGCTTTTTTATGGTGACGTGAAGCTTCATGATTACATGGGTTGACAGTGGTGGAGTTGGTGGCCTTGATATGCAGAAGCTTAATGCTAAGTGTTTGCTTACGAGGGTTAATGCATCCTATCGTTGTTGTATGTGTATATGTATATGTATATGTATATGTATATGTATAAGTATATATGTGTGTATGCATATGCATATGTATATGTATATGTATATGTATATGTATATGTATGTGTATGTATATGCATATGTATATGCAAAAGCTTAATGCTAAGTGTTTGCTTGTGCAAGTGTTAATGCATGTTGTCACTACTATGTGGTGTTGGCAGTTGAATTTGTAGATATCTAAATTTGACCATGTCCATATGGTCAAGGTTGTCTCCTTAATTCTCCTTTTGCTCATCTAATTCATCCTCTTTGTCAGTATTAATTAAATTACTCATTTAATTAATATTTTGTGCCCACCATAAGGTTTCCAAAGTATTTAATTTAATATATACTTTTCCTCTCTTTCCTCTCTAAATTAAATAAATATATATCACTTTATTTAATTTAGTCATATTATCTTTTAGAATTTAGAATTTATTTTTAAATTCCTCACTTTCTCTCTCATTGTCACATCCTCCAAATTATACAAGTTGGCCTCTAATCTCTCTTAACAATCTAACCCTCTTTCTTAGTCATAATTAATTTATGATTAAGCTGTGCACACCCCTAATCATCGTTAGGGTCCCATCCTCCATAATTTTCCACTTGCCTTTAATCTGTCATTAATTTGTCTAATCAAGTAATTGCACAACCTTAATAACTTAATTAGGTCATCCCTAATCCCCATATCATTTATGGAATGTGTCCTAAGTCAACCTTATTAAAGGCTTTCTCCTTTTGGAGAAGACACTCCATTCCCCATGTGAATTTTTAATTCACATTTAATCCCCCAATGCATCCCTTGGAATTTAAAATTCCTTTTCTCATCCCCATAAGGATATTTGAGAAATTTTTAATTTCTCACCTATCCTCTCACCCACATCGGGACAAGGACCTCCTTTATGAGGAGATATTGTCCAATCCCAAGGTACTATGTACTGCCTCCATGTCATGTACTCTCCATCCAACTCATGTACACATCATCTCTTACAAGCCACTTCACATGCCACATGTCAAGATGTGTGGGCTTGTGAGTTCCCAACTCACCTTAGCCCTACATCTTGATCTTGGTGGCTCAATCTCAGCCATCCATTTCCCTAGAGAGTCCAAAATTCTCTATAAATACCCCCTCTTTTCTCTCATTTTGAGAGAGATCATCCATGCTAGCCAAACTCTTGCAAATTTTTTCCTTGAGCCATACTTAGCCAATTTCTCACATTTGTATCCATTTTTCATTCATTTTCCATCCTCATCCCATCTCTTAGCTTGCATCTCTTGCCATCCAAGGAGCATACAATATCGAAGATCGAAGGGCCAACCAAAGGGGAACTCAACAAGGTAAAATATTTCATTTTTCTTTGCTTAGTTAATCTTTAGGCTAATCTTGAGGTGTAGGGTGTTTTTAGTGTTGTTTCACACTCTTTGGTTTGTTGTTCATTTTCTAAAACTCATTTTTTACCTATCACATTTCTGGCATGCCTGGTGGGACCCACAAATAGGTCTCTTGCTTTCACATTTGTGTGTTTTTTAACTTTTTGTAGGTGCAAGTTACGGAGGGGCAGACCCAACTTGCAGAGGGGTGAACTTGACATTCCTGGGGTAGACCCAACCTATAGGGGTAGACCTGACCTAACAGACAGATAGACTTTCCCTCCATAGGCAGACTCATCCTTGCCCAGGGGTGGACCTTCCCTCCACATACTACAGAAGGTGTTTTTGGAAAAAATTTCATAGAGGGGTGGACTTGACCTATAGACAAGTAGACTTGACCTCTAGACAAGCAAACTTGACCTCTAGACAAGCAGATTTTCCCTAAACAATTTTTTCCAGAAGGTAAAATTTCACTTTTTAGCACTCCTTTTGACTATTTTAGGGATTTTAACCCCCTAACTAGGCACATAGTTTAACTAGGAGTGTCAATTAACCTTATTTTCCTTGTTTGTTGGTGAGATATTTGATATATCCAATCCCCTTGTACCATTTGGTGATCCTGGGTGATGAGAAATTGTAGCTTACCAAGTCCTTTGAGTCATCCTTTTTTATTTTTCTTAGTGGGACTTGCTTGAGGATTTCATCACCATAAGGGATGATTCCAACCACATGTACCAGTGGGGTATATAAAGGAGGGAGAGTGAAATTTGTACCTCAATCCAACCATGTTGTAATTGGTGAAGCATTGGGATGATGTGAAGAGTTGATATGAGTCTTTAAGGTTCTTAACTCACACTTTTAATGGGTTCGTGTTCATGGTTTGGGCCTCATGTACCGGGTGTATATCAAGGACTCCCTAGTAACCATGTTCATCCTAGATTAGAAGACTTTTTTAGCCATACCCTCTTTACTATACTTAGGTTTGTGTTGTCTAAATTATCTTCTTTGTGCGAAACCACTGATTGTCTGATTCATTATGCTCAACCATATCCTTTTCATTGATGATTGTTGTGTTTTGAGTCCTTTTCCTTAGTCATTTTTTCAAAATTCAAGTTTAAACCTATCTAGGGGCGAATGTGACCTCTGAACAGGCGAACTTGACCTTGATCCAGCCTTTTCCAACCTTTTTCAGCCAATTTTCACTATCTTTTTCTCCATAGGTAGACATGCCCTCCCAAGAAGCGGACCTGCCCTCCAGGGGCAGACCTAACCCATCTAGGTGTGGACCTGACCTATAAACCAGACCTTTGGAGCCTATTTTATCCATTTTTAACCAACTTTTGCTCCATAGGTGGACCTGCCCTCCTGATAGGCGGACCTGACCTCTAGACATGCAAACTTTCCCTCCACGGGCAGACCTAACCCATCTAGGGGTGGACTTGACCTTTGACCCACCCCTTTCAGGCCTGTTTTGACAAAATTTGACCATCTTTTGTTCCTTGGGAAGACTTGACCCTTGACCGATCAACTTTTTCATCTGTGTCATCATTTGGGACCCTCGTTTCATCATTTCAATCACTCATCTCCCCATTCTGAACATTCGTGTAGCCATTTTGAGAATCTGTCTGCCATCCTAAATGTTCATCCCCTCAGTTCAAGCATGTATTCACCCATCCGGAATCCTCATTTACCCATTTTGAACCACATTCTAGTTATTGTTTCCCTATTTTGAATCATCGGTATTCCATTGAAACCTCATTAAAGTAGTTGTCCAAATTGACCTAGGTGTTCATCTCTAATATTCATCCATCAAAACTGCCTTAGGGTAGTCATCTCCTAAGTCAATCATCCTCGTCAGCCCAATCAATCCACTTCAATCTCAAGTTGGATTTGGTGCCATTATCATACATCCACCCTTTAGTCAATTAATCAACACCTAGTGTTACTAAGGATTGCTCTTGAACTCGGTTTCGGATTCCAGTCATTATCATTCATCCTAATCAATCATTAATCCAAATCAAATCATCATATCATCCAATTCAGATCAACCAATTGTCTAACAATCAACTCAATATGATCTCATCAAACAAAATCCACTTCAATCGAACCAAATCAATCCTATCGAGTCACATCCTCGATGGCTATTCAATCATCAAATCAAATCAATCCTATCTAGCCACATCCTTGTTGACTATTCAATCATCAAATCAAATCAATCCCATCAAGTCACATCCTTGTCAGCTAATCAATCATCAAATCAAATCAATCTTTTCATCACTAAGGTCATCCTAGCATCCTAGTCCATCATAACATCTTGCATGCATGTTCAGACCCAGTCACAAATAAGGAAAATGGCCAAGCAACAAGCCCAACCAAACATCCCTCAAGATCCCAACAACCCAGTTAATGTCTTGTAAGACCCCCATAATGTTACAAACATCCATCGGGATTTGAACAATGGTACATCATCACACTCCACTATTGATGGTCAAAACACATCACCACTCGGGGATGAGAACATGGTTAACCAACCTAAACTTACGTTTGAGGAACACTTTAGTAATCCTACCAATGTGCAAATGACTGACTGCCTACTCAAGAGACATGGGGAAGAAATCTTGGTGCATCTCATTGAAAAAGGTTTCAAACTCCCACCAGGTGTTGACGTATCCAATATAGAGCGATTCCAAACCTAACATACCCCAAGGCTCACAAAACGCACCAGGTAGTTCATACATCCCCAATTTTCCTTCCATAGAAGGTTGGCATCAACTTGAGTTTGGCAATGCCATTTTGTACCCCATCAACAATCCTCTGCATTCCACAATCTCAGTCATAGGGGCTCCTCAAACAACTAATCCCAATGATCCTTTTTCCTTTGGCATACCATAAATTTTTTTGTAACAATCACCATTAATGCTAACGACACCACTCCTTTCCAATCCACCTCCTGTTAGCACTGGGGGTAGCCCTTTTACTGCATTACCTCCATCAGCTGGGGTCATAAACTTACCATCGCCTTCATATGCATCTCTACAACCTCACCAATCTAACCTACTGCCTCCATTATTGCCACAAGGTACATCCCAACCAAGCGCCCCTTTTGGTACCCAACAACCACCTTTGCAAAACACCCCTACATTATCTCGACCGCCCCAACAACAAAAATCACTATATAACCCATCAATTTCTTCACAACAACCACCATACCAGTTGCAAAGCAATCCGTCTTGACCTCCCACTCAAAACATATCTCTGTTCCTTGCATCCATCATATGTCTGCGAGCTCAAACACAATACAACATCTCATCTCGGCCCACACAACATCTCGCATCACATCAGCAACCACCACAACATCATTATTACCATAACCAATAGCAGTCCCAGGAACAACCACTTTATGTGGCCTCCCAACAGTCGTAACAATACCCTCGGTATCAGTAGGTCAATCCACAACATCACATCCAAGCTCCTTAATAGCCTACCTCACAACAACAACCCCCATACCACCAAAATCCCTTGATGTACCAGCAAGGGACATCATCATCCCACTACCAAATTCCATACCTCAACATTCTAATGCTCTCTCAGAAGGATCCTTTATCGTCCTACCATCCATATCCATCCAACCCGCCACCAATCAACTTAGATCTGTTAGAAATAAAAACCACTCTAAAAGATCTTCAAGCTGGGACTAGCAAACAATCGTTCAAGTTTGAGGACATATGCCCTTATCCATTTGATCCCTCCATCTCATTGATTGCCTTCCTCAAACATTTTGAAATACCAAAATTCAACAAATACAGGGGGAACAAGGATCCTAAGGCCCACTTGCAAGAGTTTCAATCCTAGTGCCAAGAGGTTATGCACAAGGACAACTATCTCTTGCACCTGTTCCCACGAAGCCTGATAGGAAATTCCCTAGAGTGGTTCATGAGCCTCAAATGAAGGTCCATAAAATATTTTGCGGACCTGTCAGAAATTTTTTTCTCCTACTTCTCCTTCAATTTGGAGGAAACTGACACCTTAGATCTCCTCAAAGAGAAACAATGTGAGGGGGAAACCTTTTCTAGCTACCTTCAAAGGTGGCGTGGGCTAGCAAGCCGAATGAAAACCCCTCTAAAAGAGGACATAATCACCCTCTTTGTGGAGAACTCTCATCCCAACATGGCTCATAATTTTAGGTTACATTGTGTCACCACTTTCACGGAGATAGTGGAAAAGGGACCTATCCTTGAAGGTTCCCTTGTTGCCAAGGGGCACATCAAGATACACAACTACGAAAAAAAAAGGTCATTTGGGGATAAGCCACATTTTTGGAATAAGAACAAAAATGTAGTGAATGACAGTGTCACTAATACTAAACATGTCCAAGTGGCTAATACATCCCAGAGACAACAACCATTTGTACCTAATTCCATATCCATTCCACAGAGGGCATCCTGTCCTCCTCAATAGTCAAACCAAAATGATCAAGGGAGCGAAAAATGCGAGTATGCTCAATTAGGATAACCCTTGAGTATCATCTTCAATAAATTGCTACAGGTCAATTATCTGATCACGTATCCTGTCACCAAGCAACTTGATGAATCCAAACCTAAACTTGCATGGTTTAGGGAAAATGAATATTGTGAGTTCCATAAAATCAAAGGACACACTCTGAATAAGTGTCAAGGTCTCAAAAACTTTGTCCAAGATCTTATCGATCGAGGAGATATCAATGTCGACACCAGTCAAGCTTCGTTGTCTAATGCTTAGTTGCAAATATATCAAAATGCCTTTATAAACTATTAGAACTGCAAAATTTTGCTATTTTTCATAGTCAATTGCATTCATAAATGTCCCAAATTGAGCCCTTGTTATAGGCATAAATTTCCTTCCTTGTGTCGCCTTGCTCATACTCTATCATATGATCCATCTAAATCCATCAAAAGTGTGATATTTCATCACATTCTCCATTTTGGCAAGACAGAGTAAATGTCTCCCCAACATATGTATTTCTCACTAACTCTTGTTATAGATGTCGGCAAGACTTATCTTAAGTTTTGGTGACAGAAGAGATACATATCGGCATAGAAAATCATATTTGGGAGGTCATAGTGAAACATCAATGTCTTGTCGAAAGGCATTTAAAAAAACTTTATCGGCAAAGGTTTGAAGTATCGTTGTAATCTCATGGTGAATTCAATACACTATACCGACTAATAAATAGAAGGGTCATTTCAGCCAAGCTTATGGGTATTGGCATAGGGTTATAACGAATATATTATGTCTCGCCGAATGATGTATGTGGAGGTGTTTGGCCAAGCTAAAAGTGTTTGGGAGAATGTTTTGGTGAATATAAATTGTCCCACCGACTGGCGATGAGAACATGTATTTCGGTAAGACTGGAGTATATCAGGATAGTGTCTTGCCGAAGGTAAATAGTCTTGCTGATAAAATATAAAAGCGTTTTATCAAAAAGCTATCGGGGAGAAGCTATGGAGTCTTGCCGATTCAAAAGTTATGCCAACAAAGGGGACACATTGGTAGTAAGGATGTCATCGTGGTAAGTCTCAGCAAACAAAATGAAGAAAAGGGTTCAGTATAACACTTGGCATCATTATGAATCTTTCCGAAGGATCATTGTCTTTCTGATGAATGACTTCATTGGTAAGAGTTATTTCATTGGTGAAAGAGAAAAGAGCATCTTGGTGACTGGAGAATACGATGAAGAGTGCATTTTGGTAAGACCTAATGAAATCTGTGAGACGTCTCCCCAACTTGAGGTTATTACAGCGACATGTGTAACATGAGTGATAGCTATTCTAGGTGTCGGTATAACTGCAGAGTGTCTTGGCGAAAGTGTTAATAAACGTTGTAAAAGGACGTCGCCCCAGATTTGAAAATCTCTTGTCGATAGGACATCTGATGCGACAGTTCCAACTCCAATTGAATGCTATTCCTACTTCATTAATGGCATTAGGGAATATAATAGTGTATGTTTAGTCGATGCATCATTGTTGAATTGATTGCAGAAAATTCATTAGTGCAGAACAGAGAACCAGGACATTTTTCAGCTTGGGGAGCTCGAACAGAATACTGTAAGTTATTGCATTTTAAAGCCTTCTGATTCTATCTTCTGTAAATCTTAAAAAAATGGAGTCTTCTGGTTCTGGAAAAGCTAAGGGTAGAAAAATTGGTGAGAGTAGTCAACCAAAAGGTAAGAAACAAAAGGTTGATACAGAACATGAGGGCCCTGAAAGAAGACTAAACCAAGACCTTATTGATCAACTACCTAGTTCAGGGCCTAAAGCTAGCAGGTCTGCACAAATTAGGGCAGAAATTGACAAATTAGATGATAAGTGCAAGTTCATAGGTGATTTCTGGACTATTGTGAGGGGATATGAGCTTTTCAATTTCCATTATCATAGGCGGAACCGTTTTGAACCAGTTTGCAATCCGTGGAAGATGAATGTTGGAAAACTGGTATGTCCCAATGTATTTGTAAATGCAGAATTGGTTAAGCTACTTGCTGACCATTATGAACCAAAGTTCAAAGCTATTTGTGATCCATCTGGAAAACCACAGATATATTTTTCTAAAGATGCAATTGGTGAGGTGTTCAAATTAGAGGGATTATGTAATGAAGAAATCATCCCTAAAGAATTGGAGAAAGAATTTTCAAGAATGGATACAATATATAAGGGTTGGAGGTTGCCGATTCATAGGGTTAAACAAGGAAATAAGCCAGAACCCCTATAGGATAATGAAGGGCCTCCTTATCATGTTGAATTATTTGAACCCTATATGAAGTATACATATTTTTCTGTATGTAAAGTGTTGGGAATGGATGCCATAGAATTCATGTCAATAGTGCCAATGGTCATTACAGTAGATATCCAATATCATAACTCTAGGCCATTTGACTATGCTTCATACATTGCTAATGGGCTTGATTCAGGGTTAATGGCTATCAAAAGTGGAGCTCCTATTGCTCATCTCAGGCACTATTCATTGTTGATGCATTTAGTATTATATTTTGGACTGAAGCTAGGTGTGTGGCCTGTAGAGATGAAAATTTCTCAAGTTGGTAAGGAGGGTGATGCATTGCCTGTTCAAATGTGGATTGCTACTTGGGACAATAGATTTGCTAATGCTAGTTATATTCATTTTGAGGAATATTTTGTAAAAACATTGTTTTATCCATGCAACTATTCACTATCTAATGAGATTAAGAGATTCATTCGGTGCAAAGACTTCAATGGGCCAATTGATCATAACTGGGATGACTGGTATTGTTTGGAAGGAGCTACAATAATCAGAGTCTATGGGTTCGAAGATGCTCCTTTTATCCTACCAAAGACAGTTCCAAATAGAATTGCATACTTAGAGATTGTCAGGCAAATGGACTATTGTAGTGTGATGCATTTCAGTTCTTTTGGGAAACAAGCTTTTATGCCTAGTACACTGTGTTTTGGTGACTTCACAGTATTAGCCAAAGAAGGGTATAATTCAATTCTTGATAGGTTGATGCATTATAATTTAAAGAAAGGGCCACCCAAAAAGGGTTTTGTTGATCCTGAAGGTTATATTAATTCTGCTAAGACAAAGATAAATTTTGGAGGGTATCAGCATGTACCCTATCCTTTTGATGACATGATAAGAAATTTGGATGAAGATGAAGCTGAGATGGTTGTGGAAAGATATAAACAAGAGCTACTGGAGGTAGAATTATTATCTTCTGGAGATGAGGGAGCACCAAAGGACAATGTGCCTAAGGACAGAGCGGAAAAGGTGTCTAGGATGAGAACTCAACATTATGTCTGCCCAAACAGAGAACAAAGTATTGACAGTGGGGATATAGATGTAAGGCACATGGAATACAGGTCCTTTGTCATAGATGATGAATTTATAAATTCCCCAGAATTCAAGGCATTCCTGTACAAACAGAAGGGGAAGGAAATAAGAGAAAATGTTGATGATGTCACTTTAGGAAATGAAGAACAACTACTGGGTCAATTAAGAAAATGTGTGGACGGTGAAATGACAAATATGACCCCTGAGAAAGGAAGGAGAATGTTATAAGATGTTGGTGCAATGATTTTCCCTGGACTTGACTTAAATTCTGCTCTTGTTTTTGATAGTTTCTTAAGAGATAGTAATGCAACACATAAACTTGATAAAGAAAGTGTAATAGAGGTATATGCTGGGTCAAAGTACAATACTGATGAGGGGTCACTAATGATTTGGGCCTTATATCCACCCCATAGAAAATTAGTGGTAATTGACATTGAGAAGGCATTTGGCCATGTAATGACTTTGAAAGTTGGAGAAGCTGACCCTGTAGCTACTGCAAAGATAGGGGTGAATATTGCAAAGCTAAACAAGGCACAGATCCAAATGCTAATAAAAGAAAGAGAAGTGTATAAGACCAATTGTGAAAGAATGGTGAGAGAGAATGACAGGTTAAAGGATTTGGTTGGTATTCCAATGGGGCCAACTAAAATGATCACTCAAGGAGAAAGCTCTCAGGAAAAAGGTTGTTGGGTTGATTCAAGTGCTTATTCCTAGGGGAAACATGATGCAATTGCAGCAATTATCAAAAGAAGGCAAGATAATATAACATCCTGGTTGGATAAATTGTGGGGAAAATACTCCCATGCCCTTGCTGCATTGAAGGAACATACAAGGATGGATGGGAAAATTATGGAGAAGTTTCACGAATTAGCTCAGAGTGATGAATCTAGCAGTGCAACACTTGAGGCTAAAAATCATATAATCAATTGTCATCAAAACTTCCATGATGAATTGTAGGGGGATGAGCAGGATTTGATAAATGCTGCCAAAAAGACCGTGATTGCATTTTCTGATGACAATGGAAAATTGAATGAGGCAGCCAAATGGAAAAATGAATGTGAAACAATATTGAACAAGGTCTTGAACATAATTTCTGCAGAGGATACATCTTTGGATGAAGTAAGCAAACGGAATGAGGAGATGGTTAAAATGGAATTCATGATCCAGACAGCAGTTGGATATGCTGACATGTGTGAGCGTCAGGATTATTTGGATCATCTCACAAAGACTCATTTATGGCTAAATAGATCATAATAATTCTCTTAAAAGTTTGTTATGTAAACATGTGGTTATCGAAAGGACATCTCCTTTCGTGTACACAATGTATAAATATCTGTTCTAAATCTCAAATGAAGATATAGGAGATAGTAGTAGAATACAATAGGAATAGATACAGTTCAGAACCATGTTTTGTCAAGATGAGACTATGTTGCATGTATAAATTATGGAGATATCAATGAAGATCTTTTGATTTGTTGGAGTTGTTTTCTGGTATCAGTTCTTTATTGTGCTTAC
The DNA here is from genome assembly GCA_007258455.2 of Sequoia sempervirens. Taxonomy (NCBI): domain Eukaryota; kingdom Viridiplantae; phylum Streptophyta; class Pinopsida; order Cupressales; family Cupressaceae; genus Sequoia; species Sequoia sempervirens. The sequence continues at coordinate 599,057,856 of VDFB02058242.1, forward strand.
TGAAAATATTATCGCAGTTGTCTCCAATGTGATGTTCTCTGATTGTTTAAATCAGTGTATAAGTTTATCCCCAATTTATCAATACTCATTTGCTGTAACTATATGATCAATTAATTGGTTCTTTCCAGCAAAGATTAAATCCTCTAAATTGATCATAGTAATTAGAAAATATCAATTGGATCATTTAAGAAGAACTTGGTAATTATAACCATGCATGTTTATACAATCTATAAACTAAATCATATGCTAAACGGCTTGAATTCTTGCCAGAACAGAGCACACATTTTAGATTTCCCTTGACTCCGTATACCATATAAGGCACTGGTCTCACCATTCATATCATTCAATCTCATTCATAATTTTCTTGCATTTGTTAACTGAACATATTAGGAGTTAGTATTCATTTCAGCATACAATTAACACCAAGTTTAATTCATTTTGTCCACTTCCATCTGCCATTGTGGATAAAATCACTACAAGAGGAAGTACCATAGATTAAGTCTACTTCATCATTTTAGGTATACCCGCCTAGGTCTAGCAACATCTAAAGCGTAGAAGGTCTAAATCATCTGGCCTTGTCTATTACCCTAAAACATACCAAGAGATTGGCAACCTCTTGAGGTAGTCTTACCTGCGATTTTGATAGCTAACACAAACCATAATCAAGGCACAAGTACCTCCAACAGAAATCCCAAAGACAACAACAAAATTAACGTAAGCTATAAGAATGTACCCCTAGATTACAAGGGTATTATTCATTACATTGAGCAGGTAGAACCCCGTGTATCTATGATACATGTCAAATCTAAAAACTCTCAATGTGTTGTTACTACATGACCAACACACATCACTATCCCTACGGCCTCTACACCCACCCAGCCAAGTCCCGTAAACTCTAAGTACAACATTCTGCATCACTTAGGAAAGAACCCAGCTCATATCTCCATCTTGGATTTGCTTAATTCTTCTCTTGTACATCAAGAAATCCTCAACAGAGGCTTACAGGAAACCCATGTACCTAATGACATCAATCTTACACAATTCAAAGCTTTGGTAGGACACCTGGCTTTATCTTATCAGCTACACTTCAGCCAGAATGACATGCCAAATATTGATGCCAATCACAACCGCCCCTTGCATATCAAATTCTTGGTCGCCCATCATAAAATAAAAAGGATCTTGGTAGATAATGGCTCTGCCCTCAATCTATGTACTCTGAAATTCATAAAACAGGTGGGGTATACTCAAGCAGATTTAAGTAATCAAATCATCACAATCAAGGCCTATGATAATGTAGAAAGAAATTCTAAAGGAATCATCAGTCTTCTTATCCAGGTTGGACATGTAGTTCAATACACTACCTATTGTGTCCTTGGTTTGGACTTACCATATAATCTCCTCCTTGGTTTCCCATGGCTCCATGCTATGCAAGTCATCCCCTCCGAGTACCATCAGTGCCTAAAATTCCCGATCAATGGAAAAGAGGTCACCATTTATGTTGACCACCAACCATTTGAATACTTCCATGCTTTAGAAGCATCATTTCCCCATTTACATTATTGTCCTGGGGTTGAAATGGGGGAATCTCAATCATCATCCGCTAATCCACCCTCCACTACGACAACCATTCCATCCTCCATCACCAATCCTTCAGTCACCAAAGTCTAGATCATTGAGAAAGGGTGTGGTGAATATGAAATGCATACTACTCTTATTGTAGCAACCATGCCACCATCACCACACAAGTACGGTCAACCTTCACATGCTACTCCAAAGGAAGACAAGACTATCACCTTTAGTGCAAAAAACATTCCTACTACCACTTTCAGGTCCCCTAGTATCAAGATAGATGCACCAAAAGAGGATATAAGTCAATGGGTATACCAAGAAGAACCCTAACCAGATCCTCCTCTAAAGGAATATTTTCAGGAAGCATATCCTTGGTCAGCTAATTTTGTAGAAAAGTATAACTACCAAGGCAAGGGCCTAGGTAAAGAAGAACAAGGGCGGTTGCAACCTATTGATACATCAAAGCTTCTAAAGAACATAGGAATTGGATACGAAAAAAAGTAGAAAGGCCCTACAACATCGTCTAATACTTCCAATAGTGTTGTCGTGGAAAATGGCTCATTGGAAGACATACCCGACGAGGAATCCACCATATGTGCATATGATGATGTCGATCACACTAACCTATCATCCATGTTTGAATGCCTATCTTTCTATACCATTAGCCTATCCCTTCATCACCCTGAGCTTATTGATTGGGACCTATGTGATAGCACACCTATCAATATGTCTATGGATACATATGTCAACCTCATGGGATTGGGGGATGATGAACACTTTAGTCACAAAAATAAGAAAAAGAAAAATAAAAAGCAGTCATCTAGTGAACACCTCCCTGAGGCATTTCATAACCTTGAAAAGGTAAAAATAAAGGATGCATCTGAAGGAGAAAACCTCAAAGAGGTGCTGGAGGATGGAGATGTTCATCTTCCCCTTATAGGAACTTAGTTATCTACACGGTTGTCCATTCTAATTCAAGAAACTCAAGAAGTTAATCTGGGCACCGCTAAAACTCCTAAGATCACATATGTGGCCAAATCACTCTCAGATCCGAAATATGTAGTCATTGTTTAGTTACTCCAAGAGGGCATTGTTAACTTTGCTTGGTAATATTCAAACATGCTAGGCTTGGACCCTGCTTTAGTGGTTCATCATCTAGACGTTCGCCTTGATGCCAAGCATGACAAACAGAAGCTCCACAAGATGCACCCATAGGTGGGTATGTGTAGGATCATGATGGGCCAAAAAGTGGCAATATTATGGGTATTTAGAGGAGATTCTCAGCTTTCCACCAATATAAATTATGCTTTAATTTGAATTTAATAAATAATTATTATTTATTTTCTATTAGAATAACGACTAAAGTCCTAAATGATAGGCTGATTGAAAAACATCTATAACTTTCACACGGTATCACATTTTTTGAATCCAAAACATGCGTCACATTATATGCTGCTCATACTATAGGATTAAAAAAATAGAAAATAAATTTCATGAAGTTTTGACCAAGTTAAGGTGGTCAAACATACGAGTTCTTATATTTGTTAAAAGTTGAAATAAAAAATTCATAATTAATTATTTAATTTGAAAAAAATTACAAAAAAATATGCATGACATCTGAACATGAGTCCTCTACCTATATATAAAATCATATAAAAAAATATTATCATTTTATTATGGTTAGGGTGGTCAGACAGACACCTACTTCTTATTTTTTCCTTGAAATTTAACTACTATTGCATTTAAATTTCAAATTTTCATCAAGGGTGATCCCACAATAGTGGTTTACAATTTTTGGCCAAACTAGACACTGAAATTATTATTTTTAACTAAATCTTCACATTCAGGCACCTATAGCGGCTAAACCGTGAAGAATTTGAAGATGATGCAAATTACAGTATCATCACATTTTGTCTTTAGATTCTAAAAATATTTTTTTCAAACTTTTTGGAATCAGATTGCACTTCTTTTTCCATCTCCCATGATTTTTTTTTCAAAAAACAATATTTTTAAAAAGTGACGCACACCATATAACGCATAACTTTTTTTCCATTAAGGATAAAATTCTAATTATTTGGAATTTAGATTCGTAACTCTGATATCTAGTGCTTCCACTTGGTTAGACAGTCTTTTATTGAATATTTTTTCTTTAATCAAGTTTAAGAGTCAAACAAATTGCAATTCAGACATAGCATGATCGTATAATGCATAAATTTTTTTGTATATATTGAAATTCTTTTTTTTGGTTGGATCAAGGACTTCAATATCTGGTGCACTCATATTTTTCAATTTTTTTTTTGATAATCTACTATTTTTCCACATCTGCAGAACAAAGACCTTCATTTTTGATGAATAACCTATGTTTAATAAAACTAAAAAAGCAAATACATAATTAAACCAAAACATTTTAAAATCATATTCATTCGATAGCTCGTTCTGAGGACTACCTAATTCCAATTGGGTTTGTGAAGATTCATCCATTTTCATCCTCAACCCGATCTTCGAAGTGCCAATATTCAGAGTTTTTTTGTGTCTCAGGGGGGGGGGGGACGAGGAATAAGGGGGGTTTGAGCGAACCCATAGGGGTTCGCTAGAACCAGGGTTCATTCAAACCCCCCTTTTATAAGGGGTTTTGTTGGCTTTTTTTGGCAGGAAAGCATTAAAAGGGTTCACTCGAACCCCTAATGGGTTTGGTCGAACCAATAAGTTCGTACGAACCCCTAAAATCAATTTTTTTTCCATGCATTCAATTTTTGTGAGTTTTCCTTCCTCACTTCAATTGTAAACCACTATTGTGGCTTCACCTTCAAATAGATTTTATTTATTTTTAAATAAACCTAGTAGTTTAGAAACTACATTAAATTTTCTATAGATTCTATTCTTACATATTTTTGAAATAATATAGATAACTTATTCAAATTTTTAGGTCAAGTTGTCTAACACTGATTTTTTTGAATTTTTTGCAACTTAAGGGCTTTCTTTTTCCATGATGATCTTGCACATACCTAGGTGGTTCTATTAGTCAAGAAAGAACTAGAGAAATTGCTAGATGCAAGTTTTATTAGACCAATTGACTCTCTGATTGGATCTCCAATATAGTACTAGTCGCCAAACCAAATGGAGACATTCAGATATACACAGACTTTAGGGATCTTAACAAGGCCTATCCAAAGGATGAATTTCCTTTGCCTAACATTGACATGTTGGTCGAACTCATAACAAGACATGAGATGTTATCCCTTATGGATGGTTTCTTTGGTTATAATCAGATCCAAATTGCATCTGAGGACCAACACAAGACCACTTTCACAACACCGTGGGGTACTTTCTATTACAATGTTATGCCCTCTGGTCTCAAAAATACGGGGTGACATATTAGAGGGAAATGACGGTCATCTTCCATGACCTCATCTATATCATCATGGAGGATTATGTCAATGACTTGTTAGGAAAATCCAAAACCCGAGCAGAACACCCTACTATCCTAGAGAAGATATTTGAATGGTTGGAACATTAAAAGTTGCGACTAAATCCAAAAATGTGTCTTCGATGTTACGTTAGGAAAATTGTTGGGTTTCATAGTCTCCTAGAGGGGTATTGAGGTTGATCCCGCCAAGGTAAAAGCTATTTTGTACATTCCACCCCAACGCAATTTGAAGTAATTAAGAAGTCTTCAAGGGAAAATGAAATCCATCTATCATTTCATAGCTCAACTTGCAAATAAGTGTCAACCATTCACCCATATTTTAAAGAAAGACTTCACACTTCGATGGAACCAACAGTGTTAGACAGGTTTCAATAAGATCAAAGAATACTTAGCTCATCCACCGATCTTGATGCCACCTATTCCAAGGAAACCCCTCCTGCTTTATATCTCTGCCACTTTAGTCGCACTGGGGGCATTCTTGGCACAACATGATGAATCATTGAAAGAGAGGGCGATCTACTACATTAGTCAGACATTGTTTGGCTATGAATTAAACTACTCTCCCATGGAAAAAGCATGTCTCGCAGTAGTCTTTAGCACACAGAAACTGCGACATTACATGCTCAGCCATCCCGTCAAATTAATTGCATGGCCAAGTGGGTCATGCTCCTAAGTGAATTTGACATAGAGTATGTGGAGCGAAAAGCCATAAAGGGACAAGTCATAGCTGATTAGTTGGCTGAGGATCCATTAGTAGATGCTTACCCTTTGGATACTGAATTTCCAAATGAAGACATTTACACAATCATAGATGTACCAGCTTGGACATTGTATTTTGATGGCTCCTATACTCTTAATGGATTAGGCGCAGGGATCTTATTAGTTACCCCTCAAGGTGACTACATTCCAAAATCATTTAAGATAGCATTCCCATGTACCAACAACATGGAAGAGTATGAAGCCCTCCTCACTGACCTCCGAATTGCAAAGCAGTGGCACATAACTCACTTGAAAGTATTTGTTGATTCATTGTTAGTCATCAAAAAAGTTAATGATGAATTCCTAACAAAAGATGATAATTTTTTTCCCTATAAATGCATGATGGATGATTTCAAGAAATATTTCACCTTCATACAATTTGATCAAATTCCTAGGGTACAAAATAAAGCAGATGATGCAATCACCACTATCGGCTCCCTGATTGACATGCCTAAAGATCAGATGGAATGTGAGTTCCTTGTAGAACAAATTTTAATCCCAACATATGATATTCTTGAGACTAACATGGTCTGTGATGTTGTGGGTCCTGCTCCCCCTTAGTACCGAGACATATATACCTATCTCCATGATAATATTCTACCCCAAACCTCACACACAATCAAATCAAATCCTTTGTTCATCGCTCTTCTCGATACATTATTGTTGGTGATATGTTTTATCATCATAGGTATGATGGAATCCTCCTTAGATCTCTAAGTGAGACCGAAGCCCACACGACACTAACAGAGGTACATAGTGGTGTTTGTGGAGCTCATTCAAATGGTATGGGCCTGGCCAAAAGGATTCTCTGAGCTAGATATTATTGGCCTACATTAGAGCATGATGCTTATGAATTTTTGAAGAAATGCCTTCCGTACCAACAACATGTAGATTTGATTCATGCTCTAGCACAGGACCTTCAACCCCTCCTAGCGCCATGGCCATTCTCTCAATGGGGTTTCAACTTGATTGGAAAGATTTACCCACCATCCTCTGATGGCCATACATTCATAATTATTGCCATTAAGTAATTCACTAAGTGGGTGGAAACAATGCCACTCTCACAGATCACTAGTATCCAAATTTCAAAATTCATCCTTTACCATATTTTCTATAGATATGGTATCCCATCCACCATCCTCTTAGATAATGAAAAACCTTTCAAAAACCAGGCCATGAAACACCTCTGCGACACCTTTCATATCTAGTATCGTTGGTCAATTCCTTATTACCCCCAAGGTAATGGTTAGGCAGAAGCAACCAACAAGACCCTTATATGCATCCTCAAAAAGGTTGTCAATAACACTGGTCAAGATTGGCACCTCCATATTCATCCTGCCCTCTGGGCATATCACACCTCCACCCACACCCCTACAGGTGCCACTCCCTATATTTAGTATATGGCATCCATGCCATCTTGCAAATTGAAGTTGAGATCCCATCACTGAGAATTTCCCTAAAAATATTATTAGTGAGGAGGATGCTCGTTTTGCACGACTTGCACAACTAGATTGACTTGATGAAAGAAGAATCAAAGCCTACGATCATCTGCAAGCATATCAGAACCGCCTCAAATGTAACTATAATAAGGTTCATCCTCGATAGTTCTAGGTTGGTGATATTTTCCTTAAAGAGAATTAGCGTACTCAGCAAGACCAAGACAAGAAAGGAAAATTTGAGGAAAACTAGTTGGGGCCTTATATCATAGCTGCTAAATATGGATCTGGGGCATATAGATTGACTACTCTTGAAGGAGAGCCCCTCAAAGAACCCATCAATATCATGCATCTGTAGAGGTTCTACACCTAAGTCCGCATGGTGACCCCACCTAAAAAATAAAAAAAATCCAAAAAACTAAAAAAATAAAAAAAAATAAAAAAATGCAAAAAAAAAATATTAGAAAAATAAAAAATAAAAAAAAAGAAAAATCCAAAAAATAGTAAAGAGAAATAAATTCTTCCTATGGTGAAAACCACCTTTTGGTGGCACCTTGGATAAGTACGGGTGGCAAAAACTTGGTAACAAGTGTCATCCGTAGAGGGCTCAATCATTATCCACCTGGCATCCTAGTAATTTTATGCTTTCATCTGCACTATCATCCTCCCCTATCCCATCCTTGGCCGCTTGGTATATTTGATTGAGCATTGGATGATCCATTTAGACTATCCATCATCTTGAGATTTTCAGTATCCCACTCTAAGCTTATGTCATTTGTTTTTTTTTCGGTTGGTTTGTATCATCACGTAACCCCCCCATCTTGTCGGTCTCCATCTAGATCTCATCCTATCACATCCTTAGCTGAACTACGTTGCCCCTATGCTGTCACATAGGGAAGGTTGACCACTTGATCTGCCCCCAGGGTATTCTGATCATCCTATGTCAATCTTCCATCATCTGCCTTCATTTTCCTCTTTCTGCTTTATCCATGGTCTTTTCATGAACAATGAGGGCTCTACGCTTTCACATAGGCAAGGCTAATCTCTGATCAGCCCCCGAGCCCCTAGGTCTATAGGGTGTGTCATTCTATGTCCTTGTCTAGCTTGTTCTTCACAAACAAAATCCCCTAGTGTCAAGACATTTGGTTAATGGAAAATATCTTGTGTCAACCATGTCATTCTAGTTTAGTATCTGTTGATGGTGTTTTCTGCACATCAACAACTCAGACAGAATGCAATATTCTATCTCTCTTGAAAGGTTATTTTCAACAATAAATCACTAAAAATCACCCCAAGGTCTCTCGGGTGTTAGGTCATGACAATGCATAAACAACTCAAATAATATGTGAAAATGCTGGTAATCACAAGGGGCCTTACAAATGAACAATGTTGGAAGTGAATTTTCATCAGATGCAACAATATGGTGATGCTTTCAACCCTAAAACTAACCTAGATTCAAAATAAATAGCAAAAGAGATAAGGGTTTAGAAAGATTCTATTCGATTCTAACTCCTAAGATCAATCACAATAATGATGAAAGCTGCAAATGGGCAGATCCCCAATAAAACCGATCTCTGCTTGATCAAGGACAAACCTGCAACTACACAGAAATGGTGCGATCTTCTGGGGAAATCTGAAGATTTTCAGACTTTGAACATTCATTCACATACCCAACTGTTGGCTCAATGTAAACTAGCATTCACAGTTGAACTTAGCACAGAAGTGAGGCCAAGACTAACTTTACACATCAATCTACAATCAGCAAATTGCTAAAAGTATGGACCAGAAATCGATCAACATTATCAACATTTCACCACCATTGTAAAAGAGCTGCAGTCTAATATCTAACATCTGAGAATCAAGAACAAGAAACCATAAAAACTGTTGAAAATAAATACAAAGTTTGCCAAATCAACAATCCAATTGCATTACTTCTCCAACATTACATAACAATTTCAAGTCTCTCATCTCCTACAACTAATTCTGAAAACTACTTGCAAATTCTGGCCTAGTCAAACTCCTAAAAATATCCCCTTACAAATGAGGCACAAATGCCATTTATAGAGAACCTCAAACATGTCGGCCCAATTAGATTTTACAATAATAACTAGCCTCAAAACAGGTCGGCCATGAGAATTTCAAAATAGGACAAGATTTGCATTAAATGAATGAATATTATCCATGTCATCCCACGATCTCCAGCAAGATCAGATTCACGTGTTTTCTAGAAAGTCCTCCAGCTGTAGATAATTTTGGCACGGATTCTTAGGCAGGTCCCACTTTAAAAATTTAAATTGAATGCTTCCAGATTTCCCCCCTTTGGCACGAATCCATATGCAAGTCCCCCCTTTTAATATTTGTTTAGTCCTAAAAACATATATCATCATTAATAGCCCACATGTTCAAATTTAATTTGAATAAAATTTTGACCTTTTCTAAAAAACTTACATTTTTATAAGGAAACTTTCCATTTTCATAACTTTTTCCATTTTTGGAAATTTTTATTTTCGATTTTTTTTTTTATCTCAAGAAATTTTCATTTTCAAGATCATTTTAAAAAATTCCATTTTTGGAAAAAAAACATTTTCGGAAAAATTTCCATTTCGGGAAACCAGACCAAGGGGAAAATCCGGGAAAATCCAGGTCAGGCGGACTCCAGACCAGAATCCGGAAAAACCAGCCGGACAGGATTCTACCGAATAAGGCAAAAATTTCAACAATAGATCATCAAAACGAACCAAGAATGCGTGAAACATCGTGTAATATATCAAATTAAGCATGGGGTGTTGAGCATTTATCATCAAATTCATCAATTTAATCCAGTATTTCAATTTGCACAAAGCCGGCAGAAAATCCGGAAAAATCCGGACCGGATTTCTCGTGGATGGCATAAAAATTCTTTTGGCACGTACCAGAAAAATGAAGAAATGGGAAAACGGGCGGGCGGAAAATCCCGGACTGACAAAAACCCGATTTTGTACGCGAGCCGGACTTTGAGAAACTTAGAAAAATCCAGATGGACCGAAAATCCCCGATTGGGGTAAAACCCGATTTTGCACAGAACTAAGTTTTTTCAAAGGGCAGCCTGGGGAACTCACTTGGGCAAGCAAGATGAACATCTAAGGACCTCCAAAGGCAACCGAATCAATAAAATTAAGGGGCCAAAAGACACCAAAAGCCAGAGCAAAAAGAGGGTCCCTACTTTCAGTGGGGCGTGTGTGCAAAACTTCACAACAGTATCCATCATCGGTCTCAACAGGATGCATCCTTCCTAACAGACCACTTCAATCCCATCCATTCCCTTGATCCTATGGCAAAGGACGTTATGAAATTGATTGCAATTTTTTGATGCTTTTGGAATCTGTTTATCATTTGAGCTCCCTATCAACACTTGTCATGGCTACCTTGATCCATCATATCATGGTGTGCTTTGACTGGTCAACATAGGGGTGTATCTTGCTCTTTTCTTTGTTGTCTTCTCAGTTGTCCCATGTAGTACCCACCAAGATCCCTGAGGTCTTGTGTTACATTGCAGAATGCTTGTGTGTTTGTGGTTATCTCAATACCTGGCTAGACTAAGGTCATCATGACCTTGGGGTGTCGGGATAACCTTTCTGTTTGTTATATTTGTTTCATGCATTGGATGCCAACTCGCCTTGGTCTTACATATTAGGGTATTCAGTATCTTATGCTATAGTGAAAATCAATGCTCTGAAATGGAAAATTACATTCTTAATTTCACTGCATCTCTTTTCACTGCATACACTCTCCATTTATCCTTCTTTATGACCTAGGGATTGTGATTTAGGTTGTGCAGGGTCTTGGCTCTTTTCCCTCTTGATCTTCCTCTCAAGATACTAATGATTTTTTGACACATACAGTATCACACCCACAGTACACCTATCACTTATCTGCAATCCCATGCAAGTCCTTACTGACACTTAGGTTTGCATTATAGGAACTCATCTTTCATTCATATTTCATGTTACATTATAGATTCAATATATTTCATAGTTCATAGACTGATTAGATTAAGCATCATAGTTTCATTTAACCCATACACGTCCATATTAACATTTACATAATACATGCATTATCACCTACCAAAACATATTATGGGATACATCCTAATTACATTTCATACCAAATATTCATATCCTACATTATCAACATTAATACATGCATAATCAACCATCCACATAGCAGTGAAATATCATAAACATGTGCATACATAAACCAAATCATTCATTCTCATAAACATGTGCATACTTCAACCAAAGTGTCCATCCACATAAGCATGCAATATCATATACATGTGCATAAATAAATCAACTCATACATCCACATAATCATGCAGTACCATATACATGTGCATAAATAAATCAACTCATACATCCACATAGACATGAAGTATCATATACATGTGCATAAATAAATCAAATCATCCATCCACATAGCAATGAAATATCATAAACATGTGCATGCATAAACCAAATCATCAATTCTCATAAACATGTGCATAAATAAATCAACTCATCCATCCACAGAAGTTTGAAACATCATATACATCTGCAAAACATAATGAATAGTGTCAATAAGGACTATCCCATATCATAATCAAAATAATACAATGTACATCTAGTCACAAAGTCTCAAGAATAATCTACCATATATCCATCATATATCATCAAATAAGGTACAAAATACAGAGATGTAGAGCACCTTTGATCTCTATCGATAAGTACTAAACACTCCATCTTGTTTCTATAAAAAAAAAACCGGTATCCTGTCATCTGCTCTCTAACTGCCATACTATGAGTTGCCTACGTTTGATCTCTAAGGAGAGTTTGACAATGGCCCTCTATGCTTAGGAGTCCCCTGATACTCATAGGTGGGAGTCCCCTGGTAACCACCGAGAGGAGAATGAGTTCGTTGATAGTCACTATACCCTCTGGTATGTGTCTCTAATGATTGGGATGATATTGGCATCCGAGGTACCTATCTGATGTCGCACATTGTGTGCTGCACTGGATCTGGAATGACATGCTCATATGCACACCTCCAGTAACTCAACTCTTTCATATAATCATCTCGCTACGCAGCTTGATGCCTAGCGACATTCCGCTCAAGTATATACTTATCCTAATCTCCACTAATAGCTCTCTACTCCTGTACCTAGGCCTCTTGTGCCACTATCAACTACTGTACCTGCTCTATAGCCCTATGTCTCTTAGCCTTTGCAGCCTATAATTGTGCATGTAACCCCTGTACCTCTACCCCTAGCTCGCTCCCCACACCATGTGCTACCCATAGTTGAGCCTGTGTTGTGTCTCGCTCACTTTGTAGTGTTTGCATCCATACCTCTACAACATCTCTCCCCCTATGTGCGGCTTGTGCTTGAGCCTCCTCTGCATCCTTGTCCCTCTAAAGTGCTTGAAGTATCAACTCAACAGAATCTCACTCTCACTGAAGACCTAACACCTATGACATTGTTGCATCCCTCTCTCTCCAAAGAGACTGAACCTTTGTCTCAGCCACCTACCTCTCACTCTCAGCCACCTAAGCACGTGCCTGTAGCACATCCCTATCTACCTCAATGACCTGCACTTGTGCCTGTGACACATCTCTCTCTGACAGCAACATGTGTATTTCTCTCCTTGTCTCCTCTCTCTGCTACATCAATCTCATATCCCCAACTATCTGCTCTAAATAGTTCACTCTATCTCTGAGCTCAGCCCACTCCTAGTGCTAATCTTCTCTCTCTCTCCATAACTGCTCTAACTATCTCTATAGACCCTTTGTATCTCTAATAGTCCTTGCCCCAATCTCTGGTGGTTCCTACCCTATCTCTCCTCCAACAACCTATCGTATCACCGCCTCTACCACCAAAAGGTCTCACTCCCATCTCACTGCATCTCCCTCCTCATGCGCCCTAGCCACCTTCCCTCACAATCTCTCTATCTCTGCCTATAGGTCAACTACCTCATCCCGTGCCTTATCTCTCTCTCTCTCTCATCAATCTCCTCTCCACATATAACACCAGTGTGGCCAAGACTAAGTAATCTCTTTCACCCTGGGTGAATCATGCTTGTAGCTCACTCAGCACTACCTTTAATTTGACCCGCTATGCCTCTATCTACCATGATCACTGCTCATTAAGGTGAAATCTCTCTAGAGTCTCTCTCAACACCACTACGAGATCCTCTCCTCTAGGAGGTGTTGTCAATAATGGGATGATGTCATGCACATTAGAGTCAATGTTCATCGCTCGTGGCTCATACCCCTCACTCTCTACCGATGCCTCCATCTCATCCACATCAATCAGCAAGGGGGATCCCCCTCTCCTTGTCATCCTCTCCTACCCTCCACTAGCCTCACCCTCTACTTGTCTCATCCGCTGTTGCCCTCCTCTGGCCACGTTTGCCTCTTGTCTCTCTCACGTTCCATTGGCCTTGGCCTCCTCCCTTCTCTCCTATTGTTGACCTCCTAAGGATGCACGTGCCTCCTAGTTCCTCTCTCTCTAGACCTTCAGCCCCCTGTCCTGTTGTGCAGCAGCCCTGACTTCATCCTCTCCCTCCTCTAGTTCATCTCCTCGGGCTCTACACTATTGTCTCCTCCTTCAGCCCACCCTCACTAGCCCCTCAGTTGCTCTACCCACCTCCTATCCCTCCCCCTACTATCCTCCTCTTGCTTGGCCTCCTGTCTATTATCCTTAGGATACTGGTCCCTCCGCCCTCAGTCATCTCTCATACTCTGATTTGAACCCTAGTGCTCCCTCAATCAACACTATTGGGGTAATCCGTAGCAGTGGATGTTGCCTGAACTACTGCTGATATCGATTTGTCATACCTGCATCTCTCTGCTCCTCCTACATGTCTGGGTATGGCACAAATTGTAGTGCCTCCAACTCCACCCACACTATATCTAGATCTAGCTCAGCCCTCCATGGCCATTCTCATGTCAATCGCCAAAACATCAGCCACCTCACGGGAATATCTTGCCTCACTCCAAACTGTCGCATCACCTGATCAGGTTTGTGTAGCTCCACTACAAGCAAACCTCTCCCAATAATATAATACTAGGTAAGTAAGTAACCACTATTTGCCTCCTCATCGTCCCTCCAGCCCCTAAAGTGCCGCATTAGATAAGGATACCACACTATCATCTCCACCTACACATTATCTAGTTGCCTCCTCCATACATCTACATCTCTAACATCTCGATACCATAGTATCACTCCCACCTCTACCCCCCATCCCTAGGGACAGGCCTCCCTATTATTCTACTCTTCTACTCTTTGCATGTTCGACCTAGTCACCTTGATGTGCTCACAAGCCCGGACTTGTAGCAGTGTGACATGTGTCACACTCAATGCCCTTCGATAACATACTAGGTGCATGTCCCAGTATGGCTATGCCAGCATGCAGGCCCCCCATGCAAACTGACCCTCTTAGCCCTTGATGATATGTTGAATCACCTCGATGAACCTGAGATGTAAGAATCAACCACTCTGGTCTGGCACCAGGATCCCACTAAACAACCCCACTAGGTACAGTGACAATGTCGGTACCTTGCAAGACAAACATCTATCTACATCCAGCGATTGTCGCTGAATCGGTAGATCGTCATTGCCAAATACAACATGCACAGACTCATCTAGTGCCTTGCCTACTACCCAACACCCATTAACAGCAAGTCTCTATATGGGGAGCCTCAGAATCCACCACACACTCTCCAGAGTCACTATCAAACATTGATGTCGCCAAATTCCAACGCTCTATTAGGGCTGTCAGCATGGCCTTGTGGGTCTTAATCGTCAAGTATGATAGCATATAAACTAGTCCTACCTCTGCTAATCTTTGGTGATCTCGGCTTGTCATCGCCACCATGCATCTCGTCAGCACCTCAAACCATCTCTCTCGCGTTTGCAAGCTCTCAACATTCTAAATCCATCATATAAACACATTTTGTCAGTTTCTCTTGGTGTCATTTTTCCCCCCTTTACTCCTTCCCGCCCTAGGATTTCCCTTCTCCATCCCATCATTTCCCACCTTTTCCCCCTACCTTTGGGTATTTTTGGTCATCTCAATCCTACCTTAGGCCCTGGGAAGACCCACCCCAAGCCTAGGCAGACCCACCCTAGCCCTAGTAGACTCGCTCGAGCTTGCAGGCGGGCCTCCGCCCGAGCCTGGGAGGATGCGTCCAAGCTCGTGGGCAAGCCCGGCTGAGCCCAAGTGGATCTACCCCAATATCATACTCTGGCATCATGTCCCTTCCCTCTTTCCCTCTCATTTTCTCCCTCTCCACCTCACATGATAGCTGTCCAAATGAGTGGAGTTCCTCGAATTACTTTTTATAACTTTTTCCCTCCATTTTTTATCTTTTAAAATAAAGGTATTTTTTTTCCTTTTATTTAACCCTTTTTCCCTTCAACTAATTCACCCAACTCCTATCTTCCTAGGGCCTCCATTTGTGCACTATATACGGTTTTTCCTTCATTCAAGTGCCAATATTCTTGGTTTTTTGTGCTCTTTCCAATGCCATATACCACTTCATACTTCGATAAGTTGCTCGAGGCCCCTTTTCCTTCCCCATCCACCTTCTCGAGGGGGCATACCCTACCATTCTCTCCCAATCTTCTGTCATAAGCTTTCTCTTGCTAGATCGGAGCATCCCCTTTATTTCTCCCTTGTTTGAGTAGCTCACAAAAACTCTCCTATGCTAGGGAATCTCTTTTCCGGTCGCTTCTTCCATAGAGTCGTTTGTATTTTATTTTTCTTCGAAAACCTATTATCCTAATAGTGTTTCAAAGAGGGGCAAAATTTAGACATCTAAATTTGACCACGTCCATAGGGTCACGGTCGTCTCCTTAATTATCCTTTTGCTCATCTAATTTGTCCTCTTTGCCAGTATTAATTAAATTACTCAATTAATATTTCATGTCCGGCATAAAGTTTCCAAAGTATTTAATTTAATATATAATTTTTCCCTCTTTCCTCTCTAAATTAAATAAATATATATCACTTTATTTAATTTAGTCATATTATGTTTTGAAATTTTAAATTTGTTTTTAAATTCCTCACTTTCTCTCATTGTCACATCCTCCAACTTATGCAAGTTGGCCTCTAATATCTCTTAACAATCTAAACCATTTTCTTAGTCATAATTAATTTATGATTAAGATGTGTACACCCCTAATCATCATTAGGGTCCCATCATCCATAATTTCCTACTTGCCTTTAATCTGTCATTAATTTGTCTAATCAAGTACTTGCACAACCTTAATCACTTAATTAGGTCATCGCTAATCCCCATATTATTTATGGAATGTGTCCTAAGTCAACCTTATTAAAGGCTTTATTCTTTTGGAGAAGGCACTCCATTCCCCATGTAAATTTTTAATTCACATTTAATCCCCCAATGCATCCCTTGGAATTTAAAATTCCTTTTCTCATCCCCATGAGGATATTTGAGGAATTTTTAATTTCCCACTTGTCCTCTCATCCACATGGGGAAAAGGACCTCCTTTATGAGATCTTTTCCAATCCAAGGTACTATGTTCTACCTCCACATCATGTACTCTTCATTCAACTCATGTACACATCATCTCTTACAAGCCACTTCACATGTCACATGTCCATATGTGAGGGCTTGTGAGTTCTCAACTCACCTTAGCCCTACATATTCATCTTGGTGACTCAATTCTCTATAAATACCCCTCTTTTCTCTCATTTTGAGAGAGATCATCCATGCTAGCCAAACTCTTGCAAAAAAAATTCCTTGAGCCATACTTAGCCAATTTCTCATATTTGCATCCATTTTTCATTCATTTTCCATCCTCATCCCATCTCTTAGCTTGCATCTCTTGCCATCCAAGGAGCATACAACATCAAAGGGCCAACCAAAGGGGAACTCAACAAGGTAAAATATTTTGTTTTGCTTTGCTTAGTTAATATTTAAGCTAATTTTTAGGTGTAGAGTGCTTTTAGTGTTGTTTCACACTCTTTGGTTTGTTGTTCATTTTCTAACACTCATTTTTTCCCTATCACAGAAGTAAATACAATATTGAATTTTTTAGTGTTGGAAAGTATACTTTGATAAGTTGCATTGTCAAAAGAATAGAATATGATACATCACATATGAAGACATCATATTACCCAATACTTTGTTATTGTGTGATGTGTGATGGAATTCCATGAAATTTTGCATAGGCATTCCATAATGTCCTTCGGTATTACATATTCTTTCAAACGGGGAATATAACAATAGTGAAATAGTGGAAATGATTGACACAAAAACTATAAAATCCTTTTGTATATATTTTTATATATTGTAATGTTCAAACTATGTTATTCATTTTGTGATCATCCATACATATATATTTATATACACATGGATACACATATATTTTGTTACCTGTTTATGTGTAAATGCTACTTTAAATATATCTATGTTTATACATGTATATTCATATATGCTAATATGGTTGAGCTTGTATGTATACTCCTAGGCTGTGCGAGTACATTCAAGCTCCACAGCCCAATCACTTGCAAAATTTAGAAAGGGTAAAAAACAATAGAACCATTTGTACTATAGCCAACATAGAAAGGAAATTTGTGTGAAGCACCATATAAAATACATGGAGAAAAGTTTAGTTGCACCGTGCACAACTGCGACTCTGCCTGCTACCAATATTCCTTCACAGTACCCATTGGAAATGGTAGATGTCACCCCTTATAAAAAATATTAGAGCAATCCCGGTAATGCACCAAGGCAGAAACAACACTTGAAAGAAATATTCAATGATTGTTACCTTTCTATGGTGAAACAATTTCAGCGTTGCATAAATTCACTGCCAAAACTTTTTGTTTGTTAGATATGTAGAGAAAGCTACATAGGGATGCACACTCATATGTTGGGATCAACAACAACATATGTAAAATGCTATTCTGAAAAAGGAACCCATCGCTTTAGCTCTACAAATGGCATGGACCCAGACCCTAAACCATTGTTGCTAAAAAAAATAACATAGGTTGAAGAAATGTTTATTGCTAGGGTGGCTTCGGTTTTGCAAGTTTTCCATGCTAGAGGAGGTCAATTTAAACACAGTGGTCACACAATAATCTTTCCTCAAGATATCTCGAGCATAGAAAAACTTTTACTGCACCGCTTGTAAGAACTTGAGGTTGTAATAGTATGTTGAACCACTATTGAAGGTGGTAATTATGATTGCTATGTTAACAAACATCATGTCATGGATGCATTGAAATAAAAAATTCAATATAACAAATATTACAATGATGTTGAAATTGATGTTGATGCTCTTAATATGTTGCCTCACATTGTTGTTGATGTGTCTAATTTCTTGCATACAATAGAGCAAGTTTTTGATGAAGACCTAATGCCATCAACTAGCTTAACAAATGTTGCTCAGGATGAAAATGGCTCTTCAAACTTTTCATAATCTATCCCTTCCTTGCCAAATGCTAAACGAGAGCTCCAAGCAATCAAACATGTATTGCAAGTTGAAAACAAAGATCATAATATTTTGTGTTGGCTTGAAATTAGCTCATCTCTTGTTAATGAATACAGCACTGAAGGTTTGTTTACAATGGCCTTTCCAACATTGTTTCCCATTGGAGTAGCACTTCCCCTCCAACCAAGGAATGTTCGAATCCACTTACATGAATATGCCCTCCACTTAATGAGATATTTTGACCTCATATTTGGAAAACATGTCATGTTTAGGTATTTCCTTTAGATACAATTAATTAATGAGACACCACAACTAGCAAACTGTTTGTCTTTGTTAGAGCAGAACTAGAAGAAAAAATACCCAGGTCGTTGTTTGCATTGTGTAAATTCCTTCAAGTTACTACTAATGGCTAGATGGCTGAGCAACTAATGCATTTGGGTGCATCGTTTCACACGGCTTGCTCTTTTTAGAACTCTTGTCATGCCCAACTCTCTGCAATGATTGAACAACGTGGCACACCTACCTTTTTTTCACTTTAAGCTATGTAGACACAATATGGGCTGACATACATTTTTTTTTCTCTTTTTTAGCTCAATTGGTCATGGACCCATCAACAAAGACACTAACAGATAGTGTTGTTCAAAATCCACATATCACATCTTTATATCTCCATCATAGATTCTCAATTTTCCATGAAGAGGTGATTGAAAATATTTTTCATGCAAAATATTATTGGTATAGATATGAATGGTAGCATCATGGCTCTACACATGTGTGGGTGATCCCACAATACTGGTTTACAATTTTTGGCCAAACTGGACACTAAAATAATTTTTTCTAACTAAATCTTCACTTTTGAGCACCTATAGCGGCTAAACTATGAGGAATTTGAACATGATGCAAACTAGTGATTTGTGACATTTTTTTTGTAGATTATAAATATTGTTTTAAACAAATTTTGAATTAGATTTCATTTCTTTTTCCATCTCCTTCGAAAACTAGTTTTTTTTCAGTAAATAATATTTTTAAGGAGTAATGCTCACCATACAATGCATAAATTTTTTTTCATGAAGGATAAAATTCTAATTTTTTTGAATTTAGATTTGTAACTATAATATCTAGTGCTTCCAATTGGTTTCATAGTGTTCTATTGAATATTTTTTCCTTAATCAAGTTTCAAATTCATACCAATTACAATTCAGAAATAGGCGGACTGTATAAGACATAACTTTTTTTGTATGTATCAAAATTCTTTGTATTTTGTTGGATCAAGGACTTCAATATCTGGTGCACTCATATTTTTCAAAAAGAAATCTTGATAATATTATATTTTTCTGCATATGCAAAACAAAGAGCTTGATTTTCAGTGAAAACCTATATTCATAAGAAATAAAAAATAAATATAATAATAAAATTAAATTTCCTTAATAAATATAATAATAAAATTAAATTTCCTTAAAATTATACTTTTTGGGAAGCTTATAATAAAGATTACATACTTACAAAAAATAATTTTGAAATGAATTCATTTGATCCCGCAAAAGATAAATCAAAAGAGATTTTTTATCAGCATTTTGATAGGTGTAAAGGAGACTCTGTTATAGTTATGGTTTAAAACTAGAGGGGTTCTATCTAAGGGGGTTTAATCTAAGGTGGTTCAATCAAAGCATCTTCAATTGGAATCCTTTAAATAGAAATTTTCAAGGCCTAAATCATTATATTTTCTAAAAATATGTGATTTTAACAAAAATCAGGATCTCCCAGAAATTGTAAACTAGCTTGTGGAATCACCCACATGCATGGCTTTTTATGTCTTCCAGAATCCCCCAACATGGAAACTCTTGATTGGTCCAATGACCATGATGTTACTATGGTAAGAAACCTTTTTGATAGATATGTTTCAGCTTGGAATCCACGTTGCCCTGCACAAAGATTGCTCAGAATGTATCATTGTTCTAAAGAAAATTTGTGCTTGCTTTCCACAAGCCATATTCTTTCCAATGATCCAATAATATATTTTGAAGATACTTGTTTAAGGAAAAAAGGAGATGAATTACAATGTCAGTATAAAGCACCTTGGAAGCAACAACTTACCTCTACATTGACAATTGATGCTGAGACTAACAAATCCTACAAGCCAGCAAGAAATGATGATCACCTAAATATTCATAGCCCACCCATGCTTGAAATTTGGCGTGCCAATGTTGACTTCCAACCAGTTGTTTCTAGGAAAATCATTTAAAATTATATTTGTAAATTATAACTAAATCTAAGAAGAAACCAAAAAATTATTTTGATATGTTGAAAAGACTCGCAAATACAAATATAGTTGAGGATAGAGCACTATTTGCATATCAAAAATTCATGATGAATATTCTTGTGGAGCATGACATATTCTCACAAGAGATGTGCCATATGTTATAGAAATTGCCTCTTCTCACTTCAAGCCAACAATATGTTTGTTTGAATGTTGGTAAAAAAACATGGTTCCATATAAATAAAGATGATGTTGATGTAGACCTACCAACAAATTATATTCATTGCTATATATGCAAAGGCCTCCAGAGCTAGCTAGTGTATCCCTAATTGACTTAGTCTGCTTATATACACATTCAAAGCAGTGCAAAGAGGCTAAATGGAAACCAAGACACCAGCCTGCAATTGTACTTGTGTACTCATTGTTCAAGACCTTTCCCATTGAAGATACAAAAATATTTGAGACATTTTGTTGGACTAAACTTATGTTAGACAAACCTTTATGAAACATACAAAAAAATATAGGTCTTGCCAAACAAGAGATCATATAAAATTGGAAAGTTTTAAAAACAACTAGTTATCATCCTTGGCATGTTAATAGACTTCTAGTTACATCCACGATTGAAGAAGAACATGTAGTGATATTGATGATTTGGACAATGTACATTCTATGGATGAATATGAATGGGAAGTTTTCTCTCGACTTAGTGCAACTACTAACTTCAGTATAAATTAGCTCCGGTTGTTGGGTAGGCAGGAGTTTGATATGAACCATTCATGGAATACAAACCATGTGCCTGAACAACTTCATAATATTTATTTGCAATTCATCCCATCAGCCATGGCACAACATGAGCAAGCCACAATACATTTTTTTCCTGTCAATACATCATCCCATCAGCTTTCACCAAAACAACAATTAGCTCTTGAAATCATACAGTCCCATCACATGCAACCTTTCCCCAAAGACCCTCTCTGCATGATCATTCAAGGGATAGTTGGCACTAGAAAATCCTTTTTGATAAATTGTATAAGACAACAAATAAACTAGATCCAATAGCTCGTTGCTCGCATTGGCCTCCATAGGTGTTGATGCATACAACATGTGCGCCTCCACCATCCATACAACTCTCTAGATCTCCATAAGGGATATGAATCCTTTGCAAGGTTAGGCATTGACAATATTCCAAGAACAATTTAAATATATTCAATACATTTTGATAGATGAAATGAGTTTCCTAGGCCCAAAGTTATTGCTGAAAATAGATAGCCAATTACGCCAAGCATTCTTTGATAAGTCGAGGGAGTCATTTTCTTGTGTTTCCATCATCCTTGTCAGTGATCTTTCCCAATTTCCACCTATCATGGATACCCCTATTTACGATTCATGGTCATTGGTGGTAGCCTTATGGCATACTTTCATAGTCTCGGTCACATTGGACACTATTTTTCTCCAGAAAGGAGATAGCCCTTTCCAACAAAAGTTTTAGGAAATTATTCTCCGTATAAGAAGTGGTGAGGCTCGCCATGATGATTGGGAAGAGCTTATAAAACAAACAAATAAAATGCTCTCAGCCACAAAAAGAGAATAGTTTGATGTTGCCACACATTTATTTGCCACAAATGACTTGGTTGTGTTCCACAACAAAAATGATCAAATAGTTAAACCTGCCCATATCCATTAGTATTGCTCAAGTAGCACAACAAAAAAATCTGATTATGGAGGTGATGACCAAATTCTCCCTGAACTGCTACTTTATGTTGGTGAACAAGGGATGCTAACAACAAATTTATGGATTCAAGTTGGCCTCGTCAATGGATCCCTTGGTCTTGTTGCAACTATTGTGTACAATGCACATTGTAAATCGTTAGATCCACCTGACTATGTTGTTGTTCACTTCCAAAATTACATTGAACCACCATGGGACCCATAAAACTCAAGAGACATCCCCATCCCAGCTATAACTTGGGGTAGCTGAACACAAATCCCGCTCACCATGGCATGGGGAATCACAATACACAAAGAACAATGCTTAACATTGGATAAAGCAACGTTAAACATAGGTAGTAAAGAGAGGGAAGGGTTGAATTTTACAACTATCTCTCATGTTAAATTAATTGAAAGACTCTACATTGATCCAACATTCTCATTTGAAAGATACTCTAGGCTTAGCAACAACAAATACACTACTAGACGTTGTAGTGAAGAGGTGTGGTTGAAACAACTCCAACCCTTTCCAAATGCTTTTTCCACCAGCTCATGCATTGACTTATAGAAAAGGCTCTGAAAAAATTACTCTTGCATTTGGTCCAAACTATATACCATCCTCTTTTCAAGGATTTGTAAGCTAAATTTTACATAACCATACTATGTAATAATCTGTGAAAAATGGGTATAATGCCAAACATGGACAGAGATAGTAGGCAAGAATAAGTAGAGGATGAGACTTTATTGAATGCTTTGCATCCTCTTTATCTTTACACATTGAAGATAATTTTGTTCATGTTTACTATCTTCTCTACCTTCAACAATACAATTTTTGTGAAATTAAATATATGCAAGTATGCACCCATAAATATTAATCTACTGACTTCCCATTTCAAAAGTTTGTTGAGTCATACTTTTTTGTAAATGGAATTAAGAAGAATACACTCTTCTATATATTCCACCTATCCATGTTCATCCAATTTTTTTTAAATTGCATGATGTCAATTCTTTATCAACATACCCACAATTCTCTTTCAACTAATTTTAACATGTAGCACTCTAAACATACAATTGTAGCTCTTACTGTAAATGAATACATATGCAGATACAAACAACTTCAAGTGTCAATGATACATAGATATTCTAACCAACAATAAGTAGAGCCCAAAATTTTTCTAAGTCAATAATGTGTTTTGAACATTTTAGTATTGTTGGTTTCTTCTTACATTGTAACCAGGTTTGTCTTCTAATCTACATATGGAAGTGCCAATTCCAATCAAGGGTAGCTCGAAGGACCTGAACCAACTGATAAGGACTTAAAGAAGCCTCCTACACTTTGGGCTTTGCAAGACCCCGGAGGGTGATCCTTTAATGTGTTTACAACCTCTGCATCATTATCATAAACAACATTAACAATAGTAGATAATCTCACTTAATAGCTCAACATGGTAGGATAATACTGAAATAAATTGGTTGTTCATTAGTAATATCCAGTACGTGGAGCATGAGATAACTACAACACAAGATAGTATAAAATAGTCATTGATTTGCAATTTGGAGCAAGCTCTAGGAAAAGACAAACAACTATTGAATCATATGGGTAATTACAACTTAGACCAGTGCCATATATCCATTGGGTAGGAGTCAAGTTTATAAGCATCTAAGGGTATATGATAGATTTAACACATAACAGATGAAATCCTTGATGACATTGCATTACAATCTCATAAATATGTATTCTAGCTCAATACTACTTACCAAGTCCTTATACAATACATATATGCCTATAATCACATTCAAGCATTTTAATCCACAACAGTGAGATGGATAAAACAACCCTTGGTTATTTTATTCAAGGTTAAGATATTTAAGTACAATGGAGAGACATGAGCTTGAATGTATCCTTTTAACTCAAATGCTAGTACTGTTATACAACATTAAGTCCTCATGAACTCAATACCTACAACAGAATGACTCAAAACCTAAATTGCATCCTTCCTAAAACCATCAAACTTTACAAGTTGCTCTGCAACTTCACCTAGACTTGACAAAATTTGTCTAACTTCCTCTCTCTTTACTTTTGGCCTTGAAATCCTTCTTATAGAGAATGAAGGAGCAAACAAGCATTAGGCCAAAGAGTACACATGTCACCAGCTAAGTGGCACACCTGGAAAAGTTGATGTAGCAATAAAGACCACCAAAAATCCATGCCGAGACTGCCATTAAAGCAGACCTAGAAACTGCTACAACCACAAAGTCTAACTTATTTATTGAATCATGCTAGTAAGCGTCCATCCGGCCATTAAAACTCACCTGCGCGTTGCACGAATAGCTCCAACCATACCTTGACTCAGACTTTAAATTCTAGCCATCGATCCTTCAGTTGAATCAAATCATCAAACAACCACCTTCAAACAAGCTGATGCAATCACCAACGTGGCAAACAAAATCCCATCATACCATATGTAGGGAAGGAAATTCATGTCATAGTTGCTTGTGACATTGCAATCCTTCAATTCCCAAACACAGGATGGCGGTTAAAGTTGTTGATCTTAATCATCGGTGATAGTTTTCCATCAAAATAACCATTATCCTTATCATTAACCATTGAGTAGCTTTTCCGCTGAGATCATAACATCTCTGTTGATTGAAAGCACAAGCACCTTAAGAGCACTTTAGTAACCCACCCATTTGTTTCTTTGGCTTCATCGGATGGGACACGTGGTGCCCACTCGTGATATCATGATCTTGCAACTTCTGATCATGGGATGGCAGGAAGCCGTTGATATCTGATGAAAATTAATCGAAAGCACACAAACTTATCTCCATTGGCATCACCAAGGAAATCCATGTGGCGCCCACTAGTGATATCGCGATCTTGCAGTTTTGGATCATGAGATGACGGGGAATGGCTGAGATGCAGCCGAACTCAACTTCTAATGTCCACCGTAGATCTTCTTTGACTTGACTACTTGCCCTAATTTCTCCGCTTTTTCTCTTTTTTAATGAATTCCCCACTTGTCAAATATTTCATTTTAAATGTTTTGCTTTGAAAGAAATGAAACATTTAAAATATATTGTACAAAATTTTTCTCAGGCCCCACCTTGTACACATGGAAAAATCTCGCTACCTCATGGTAATTAAAAAGTGAGCACCTTTTAATTGCAAAAAGTGGGAAAGGGCTAAGATTAAACAACAGTTGATCAGTGGTGGCACAATCTTGATCCCCCAGATAGGACACGTGGAACCCACCCATGATATCGTAGTCTTACAATTCCCGATTGCAGGATGATGGGAAATCGTTGATATCTGAAGGAAAATGATCAATGGTAGCGTGAATTTCATCCCTCTGAAAAATAAAACATTCATTAAAGGGCAAGGGGACATCACTAGGTGGATGGAAAACAATGACATAAGATGTTTCAAAACAATTCAGCATGAGGCTAACCCAGACTTAGG
Organism: Sequoia sempervirens; assembly: GCA_007258455.2. NCBI lineage: Eukaryota > Viridiplantae > Streptophyta > Pinopsida > Cupressales > Cupressaceae > Sequoia > Sequoia sempervirens. The sequence continues at coordinate 599,083,947 of VDFB02058242.1, forward strand.
AAAATAAAACCTGTGGAGAAAATAAAACATTTAGAGATTCAGGACCTAGCCTAGATGAAACGATGGGGCATAATTTTTTTTAAAAGCCTTCCATAAGTAAAAGTAAAATAGATCCCATCCAAGGCATAAAGCAAACATTAGGGTTTTACATAAGGAGAAAAATTTGAAGCTCCAACAAGTATATTGAACTATATATGCACATACACTATATAGAACATTCTCAAAAAGAATTTGTTCTATTTGACTAATAACTTTAAAATTCTACAACCATGTTGTGTTTTCTATTTTCTCTGCCTATATACCTCGAGTTTTGAAATTTGTGCTTCATGCTTTGCTTCCACAGATTCTTATCCCTTATTGTTAGCTTTTCTATTAGCTTTACTTCATTCAACTAGCTGCAAATGTTTATGTACAAAATTCTCATTTTTCATCATTTCACTCTTTTACTCTTCCTGTATATTACATTCAGAAATATATAGTCTTGTCTAAACTGATTTTTGTTTTCCTCAATTATGATAAAACTCCATGCTATTTGTGACAGGTTGCTCAGCCTTGTTTACAACAATGGCCAAGGTTGTTGGCCGCGTGGTTTACAAGTCGTGGAACTGGCCGCCTTGTTCAGTAGAATTGCAATGGTAGGTTTTTGGTGCTACCATGGTTGGTCCACCCCAGCAATGTTTCTTGATGCCACACAAGGGAGTACATGTAATATTTTTTCCCTAATATAAGGATGTCTATTGTTTTTCTTGCATACTAAAATCGCGCACCATGTTGTTGGTTTCATACCAGGGTACTCAACAAAGCTGCCATACACATCCATTGGATAGCAGATTGGAGAGCTTCCCAACTATTCTGACCCACAACTTGTAGTGTTTCCCCTTTTATTGTTGTTGTAAGTCATTTTCCAATGTGTTCTTTCCATTCTATACGCATCTAACCAGACACATATATTTTAATATGTTTGAAAAAAATGTTTCTTTGCAACAATATCATTTTGGCCTCAATGCAAACATAGATGGAGAATGAGATATGAAGCCCATGTGTTGGACAATTGGTACATGAAAGGTGGCCATAGTTGTAAGCGTAAACAAGGTTTTTTTTATAGATTTGTATTTTCCTAAGCTATACATTCAATCATTTTCTTCTTCCATGGTTAGATAGCCTCCATATATTTTTTGCTATATATATACATTCGTGCACAGGTTCTTACATGCACTTGACTATAATAAAAAATGTTCTTAAATTATTGAAAAAGATGATTTAGCCTAGAAATTTTTATTTAATATATTTTTCTACCACATCCTGTAAATACGACATTCCTATATCATATATGTATGAATGCATGTAGATGTTATATAGACATGCACCATATTCCCCTTTCCCCAAAATATTTTGAGGTAGTTAGGTACTTCATGTAGGGTTGGTAGATCTTCAGGTAGGAAGAACTTTGTGGAATTATAAACCTCATGGTTGGGTGGAAAGGCACCCAAATCATGTTTTTAGCTTTTGACTAGCCATGCATGGATTGATGGTAGCCAAACAATTCATAGATATTGTTTTACATACTATTGCTTATTTATTACCTATATTATACACCATCATTGGTATAAGTATTATGCTTTTTGTAAAATATGCTAATACTTTAATTAAGAACTTGTGTGCATGTGAAGATGTAACAAGTATGCAGTTATTTCTCACCTTGTAATTATCTCTATTGAATTGATTATTCCTTACTTTTGACTCATGTACAATGGTGTTCTTTATATATGATTGAGTTGTGATCTAGTTAAAAGATAATCATAGTTAGGAGTTGTAGTCTTTTTCCTTACCATGTGTGATCTTTCCATGAGGTATAGATATTTGAATGAGCTAAAAACAACACAAGTGTGTATAAGAAAAGACATGAACGTTGAAGAGGAATAGCAAGAAACCTGGTTAACTTATCGATTAAACAATGGTATGGTAAGCATATGTATACATGTACATGAATATGATTTAGAAGTTAAGAAAATGTGAAAAATTGTTTTAATTGTTTAAGCATTGAGACAAATTAAATCTTAATTGGATATGAAGAAATGTCTCAAAAGGTTTTTGAATGTGAATTTGATAATGGGTACTAACATAGACTAAAGTGTAGTGTTGTTTCTATGAGTGATATAGAAAGACCATCACCATCGCGAGGGAGAATGCATTGTTGGAGAGAGGTAAACTAGCCTTGTGAAATTGAAAGGGAGTAATGGAATACACACACTCACTTAGAAGTATTTGCATGATTGTTTTGTCAAATGAGCATGCTTGTCTTATCTAAAGTGTTTTTGCATTATCCTAAGTGTTTGTGAAAATGAAGAATAGATTACAATTGCATTTAATAGAATGTTAACTATGTGAGGTATGAAACTTGACAGTGGCAAGGTGTCAAGTTCAACTTGAATGACACACCAGGATGATGTCTCTTCTTGGTGGGGAAGGATGTCATGTCCCATTTCTTTGCAAAAACTAAAGTGAAAATAAATTGGATTAAAATAAATAAAAGACGTTCTCAAATGATGAAAAAAATTATTTATATTAACATGATGCTAAAAATATACATTATTATATAATTATAAAAATAATTATTTCAAAAATTAATTTCATGATTATTAATATGAAACAAAATTTAAATTTAAGTTGTTAATTTAATGTAAATAAAAAATTAAAATTTTGAATAAAAGATATTAAAATAAATAAATATATATTTTAATATTCTCTAGAATTAAGTAAATTGCATGAAGTAAATCTTTATTTTCTCATGTAAATCATGCACGACGTGCATATGGTGGGTGGCAGTAGTGGGGAAGATCAACATAAAATATGTTTCTTTAACACTTGTGGTCTTTCCATATAGAGCCTTGCACCTTGCTGATCGCTTCGATGGTTTTTTTCATTGTCATTATTACCATTATGATTTTCATCTAATCAACAGCTGAAATTTATTCAAGTATGGCGAATGTAATAGGAAGTCGGGTAAGTTTATGAAGAAAAGAGAAAACTCAGAAATTATCCATCAGCTGATAAAGGTTCATTGCCAATATCTTAGTGCTATCCCAATTTAGGTCATGTAACATCCAAAGTCTTCATATATTAAAGGTAACCCAAGCTCTTGGAAATAGCTTTGGAATTATTTCATTTATGATTTTCCGCCCCATGCCAAATAATCTGGAAGTGTGGAGATATCGATATTAGTCAATTTAAAGGAAATGTAAGGCATTCAATATTCTGACGTTGTCAGGTCCATTTTTAAGAGAGTTGATACAGGTGAAGCCATGTGTTGTGGTTGTGGTGGCATGCTAGCATGCAATGGTGGATTTGGTGGTCTATAAGGAAGATTCAACACATTTTGCATGTTAGAGTTTTGACCTTATGGAGGTGCATTTTGTGTCCAAGAGGTTGCATATAGGTTCCAAGATGTGTTTGGTTTCCATGTACTAGTTAACGTAAATGTTGTGAGTTACAAAAGGAGATGTAAAAGGATTTATTGATTGTTGTGGAAATTTTTGAGTTCTCAAGATATTAGGATCAAGTTGATTTTTTTGGGCTACCATTGCTTGTTTTATTTGGGATGGTTGTCTATACAATGGGTTTCCAATGGTTGTAATTTTCTCCTCTTAGTCTTGAGTGCTAGAAAAAGGGAAGGTGATATTGATCTTGTTATTTATTTGCATCATTGTGTCTTATAGAGTAGAATCTAGGATGTCTTTTCTCTATATTTGATGGTGTCATTTCCTTCCTTTTCTTTATCAATTTTCTCTATATCATGGCATCTTGGTTGTCTATGGAGGTGGGAACACCAAAATGGGGGATTGACTAAGATAGACCTTGAAACACAACCCAAATTTTTTCCTCTTTTTGTGTGTGTAGGTGATGGTTCATCCATTTGGAGTTAAAACAAAAGGATACTATTTCACGAGTGGAATGGTATCTTTTCCTACTCTTTCTTTGTTATTTTTGTACTAGAATAGCTTTAGATGGTATTCTTCTTGTTGTACTTTCTAATTTATGTAATTTTATTTGTCAAACTGTAAAACCTCAATAGTCAAGTCGTAAGTAGGCCCTTTATGTTTTCTAGCTATTTATTAGACTTCTATGTGTACAAAACACCAACGTGTCCCTAAGATGCCAATGCGGTGAGTTGGAGTCTAGTTTCTGTACTACTATCCTTCAATGGCGAGTTTTTTGGTCTATAGTCTGAAACCTTTGTGGCTAGCTCACCTAACTTTCATAACACCTGTTAAACAACTCAAGGTAGTTTAGGGTAGTTCATTCGTTGGGGCTCTCCCATCACCTAGAGCCTCGGGGGTGATGAATCCCCCTTCTCTACATTCTTGGTGAACATGACTAGAAAGTATTATCTTTATTTCTTAGTTTCAAATATCTTTCTCTTGTACCCTAGGTGTGTTGCAAGCTTGTGTGTTGTGAAGCTTTATGAGCTTGAAAACTCAGTCTACAAATTTGAGGCATGTTAGTAGAAGCTTACGATATATAGAGATCAATTCTAAGAAGGTCACTATCGGTCCTACCTTTGAGGAATTAGTTTTAGGAAAAAATACAAGTTTCTCCATCCCTTTTTGGGAAGCTCCTCCTATTCCTACTCCTCCTACTTCTCCTTCCACTTCATTTGTGGAGGAAGACGATGTTCTCAAGGCTCCCAAAGAGAAAATTCTTTCACTAGATAGAAGACATGAGGAGTTTAGGAAATATCTGAAGAATGACAGGACTACAACTAGAGCTACTAAGGTTATTAATGACTTGAGAACTATGTTGGACAAGGATCGGGTAGGTCTAGAATTTCTCCATGAAAACTTGTGGGCATAGTGGATACTCATGTCCCATCATACAATCCTAGGTTGAGCGTTGCCCAAGACCTTGGCTCTGAGACCACTGAAAGATGGATAGAAGTGTCGATGCCTAAGGCGTTCGTATGTATGGCTGAGACTAGCCCTTGTGTTGAAACCACCTCTAGTCCTTGCCTGAACCCATCATTGAAATAAACAAGGTACCCTTGGGTCTTAGCTCCTCTAGCCCTAATATTCCTTGTGGAATTCCTAGAGCCCATACTAGTCCTAGTGGTGGGGTCTCTACTAGTATGGGGGTTGGTGGCTCTGGAGGTTCTAGTGGAGGTTCAATTGGTCATGTTTCATCTTTTGACCCTATTTTGAACACCTTGTAGAACATGAGTTAGATGAAAAACCAGCTAGCAAACCTATCTAGTTCTACCTCTCAACCTATCTTTTAGCCTTTTATCTGATAGTCCTTTATCTATTTCTATTTTAAACAATCCTATCACTCAGGGGATGTAGATTCTAAAATTTGAAAAGTATGATGGTCATGGAGACCCTTAGACACATGTTTTGACATTTAATGCTATGTGCATTGATTTATTCCACCATGATGCTCTAATGGCTAAGATCTTTCCTAGATCCCGTAAGGACAATGCCATTGAGTGCTACTATTCTTTACCAAATAACCCTATCTTCTTGTTTAATCCTTTGGTAAATCAATGCCTCTAAAAATTCCAAGATAACATCAAACCAAAGATGACCTTTTTAGATCTTGTTTGATGTAAGCAAGGGTACTAGGAAAAGGTGATTGATTTTATCATTCGATGTCAAGCACTATTTGGAAGAAGTTATTAAAAGATAAAGTTTTGACACTTCCAAAACCTCGACCTCTAACTGGGCCATAACTTGAGTGGTATGATGAGCATCAATTATGGGCCTGAAGCCTTCTTAGGATACTTTTTTCCTTAATGAGTTCCTCACATAAGATTTCATTCTTTGGATCACTTTGAAGCCTACCTTCTACTAAAAGTAGTTGATCTTGGAGCTCACTTTCTCCCCTTCTCCTATCTAATGCCTTTTTCTTCACAATTTTTTGAAAGAATTTTCCCCAACTATTTATGTTTTGGTCCCACCTCTCAATAAGGCTTTAGTCCTTCAACATCCATTTATTGAATTCTTTGAGTGTGATGACAACATCCCAACAACCATTGTTATTAAGCAGGTTACAAATGAAAATGAAATCTTCTTTCTAGAGATGTCCTTGGGGCTTCCACTATCGGTAACCAGCCTAGCTCTTATAGGGTGGTGGTCCGAGAGTGTGTAAGGATACACATTTACCATGGTGCCATCATTACTAGGTATGAAGTTGAAGATATCCCTATTAGCATTAACTTTTTCAACTCTGTAATATATTCTTTTTCCCCGCTTTTGAGCATTGCACCATGTAAACCGTCTACCTTTGTTTTCTTTTTTCCTTCCTTCCATGGGGTCAAATAGGTTTTGTTTGGAATTTATCCTTTACTAGTGGTAATTTTCATTTCCTTTCTATCTCATATCAATTCAACCCCATTTATCCTCCACATGCTCAACAATGTTAAAGTCTCCCCTTAGGATCTATAGGACCTGAAGAAGATCAACAAGCCATTGCCATAGTCCTATCCTATCCCTATGGTCATTGGGGACATATATAGAATAGACCCTAATTTTTCCCTTTCCTTTTTCCACAGTTAACCACACTACCCTATTGCAATGGGAGATGACATGGTTTGTCACTATAGAGAAGGGGGATTTTCTACTCATGAGTTCTCTTCATTCAGAGAGCCTCACGGGGTGAACTACCCTAAACTACCTCAAGGAATAGTGACAAGAGTTCTAGAATGTAAAAGAGCAGGTCATGAAGAATTTTTGGACAAACTGACAAGCTCTCAACCAAAAGATGTCAGTGTAGGGTATGGACGACAGTGCGGCGTGCTGGCATCCTAGAGGTGTGCTGGTGTCTTGTATAGACTAGAGAATGAGAATATCATCAAAAATAGCTAAGTGACTACTTCTACTATAATTGCTAAGAAATATTGGAACGTGAGAAAGCAATAGAATATGATAGAATTGAAATAAAGTAAAGTAGAAATGATAAATATAAGGAGAAGAAAGGAGAGAAGATGCTCACAATAGTTCCAAGTAATGAAGCCTCCAGTTAGTAGATATCTTTAATACCTGCATCTACAAGATCTGGAGAAATTTTTGGGGTTGTATAGGGGTTTTCCTTAGTCTAACCCTCATTTTGGTGTTCCCACCTCCATGGACAGCCAAATAGATAGAGAAAGAGAGAAATGAACAAAGCATGTGGTGAAAGCAAAACCTGCTTTAGGAGTAGAACCCGCACCACCAAGTATGAGTGATAAAAGAAAACCTCACTTGAGGAGGAGAACCTATATAAAAAAAGAGGTGATAAAAGTAATCCTTGCTCAAGGAGGCGAACCCATATTGTGAAGTAAGGATGTAATATATAAGGGATATGGAATCCCAGGATGCTTGCAAGCATAAGGAAAGGGAGATAGAGCCACAAAGAGTGTTGCTAAGAGAGCTTGAAGCTATTGTAGCAAGTTGTATGAATCTATGCAATAAAATGACAAGAGGAAAAGGTAGGAGCCAAAGCTAAAGAGAAGCTAGAAGTTGGAATGAAGCTAGAAGCAAAAGAGAGGTTCAAATAAAGTGAAAAGATAGCATTTAAGGAGAGAAGAGAAGCAAATAGAAGCTTCCCAGGTGATTACAAGGTGTCCCAAGTCATTACCACCAACCAAAGGAGGCAACAAGTGGCAAACATGCTCGAAAATGGTCATTTGAATGTTGAAACATCGCAGGATGCTAGCACAGTGTGCAAACATCTACCCAGTGAGCTAGTCTCCAGACACATCACGCTACAAAATGATAAGAACAGGAAAAGCACAAAGTTTAACACAAAGATTAAGTAAAAGGGTAGATGCTTAAAAGGGGGTGCTAGATCATACTAAGAGAGGAAAAGGTTGATGCAGGGGCTAAAATGAGCCTACACAAATGCTAAGGGGGTGGACACTAAGTGGATACAAGAATGTTTGTTAAATTGCGAGGGTTGCAATTTTACAACATTACATTAACCCCCCACTTTAGCAGGCATATGAATCTACACTAATATGCACGCTAAAGGAAATCTACTAAACATAAATAAAAACATAATTCCAAAAGGATACTGTAGAGGAAGTAGGTAACTCGTTGAACCACGGAAGCATGCCCTCAAGCTGAAGACCTATAAAACAAACACATTAGAAAAGAAAGACCTGCACTAGAAAATAATGTTAGCACACAAAAAACTAAAGGATTTGAGTCAACAAAGTAAAAGAGACCTCAATGTAGAAGGTTGTCTCAGTACTATGTGTTGCCTCCAAATTAAAAACAATACATAGAAGAATTCTAAAATGAAAAGAAGGACCATATACTCAGGATGAAGAAGATACATTAAATCTTCGATCTAGTATACACAACTAAGGAGAGAAGAGAAAAGATATTTTAAGAATGTAAGCATCTCACAGGCCCACAAACTTGCAAGGAAAGTGTCCTCCAAGATCTCTCACATGAAGGAAACTGAGAAAATTCCTTACAGACCCACAAACCTGCAAGGAAGGTGTCCTCCAAGATCTCTCACATGAAGGAAACTGAGAGAAGCACTTCACAGACCCGCATACCTATAAGGAAGTTGTCCTCCAAGATCTCTCACATGAAGGAAACTGAGAAAAGTGCCTTATAAAACCGTAGACCTGCAAGGAAGGTATCCTCCAAGATCTCTCACATGAAGGATACCCAGAAAATCATTTTATAGACCCATAGACCTGTAAGGGAGGTATCTTCCAAGATCTCTCACATGGAGGAAACCCAAAGAAAATTCCCTACAGACCCATTGACCTATAGAGAGGTAACCTCCAAGATCTCTCATATGGAGGAAACCAAAGGAAGGGGACTCCACAAAGTCAAGAAGCAGCTTCATGGGCACACTTGCAAAGTGACATGTTTACCCACAGATAAACATGCTAGAAAACAAAGCGGCCATGTAGGAAATCAAGCATACAGTCATGCAAACCATCAACAAATTGGAAGGATTTCAAAGGGATCCCTCAGGAACCCTTTGAAAGAAGAGGGGTCCACTCAAGGGACACACTATTTGAAAAGTGAGGTCTAGTCAGGCTGCCCCCAAGCTAGACGCAAATGAATTCACTTAAGAGAAAATATTTCAACGGGGGTCCCTCGGGGACCCTTCAAAAGAAGATAGGTCCACTCAAGGAATTTATTGTTTGACAGTGTATAAAGAAGAAAGGGGGTACTTAAGAAGGACACACATCTCCAAAACAAGTTATCACTACCCCCAACAGACAGGGGAGGAGAACCATGTAAGGTACTTAGAATGTATAGGATAGAGGTAAACCTTGATATCACTTGTCATTTGAAGAAGAGGTAGGTGCATTGACACATAAATGAGTGATGGTGCTTGAATCATAGAGTTGTATTTTATCCTTCAAGGCCTTACATTCACTAGTGGAATGGCCAAGCACTTGATGGTATGCACAGAAAGAATGCTTTTCTTTATTAAGCTCATGGAATTTCCTATGTGTAGTAGGAAGAGTAATTAAGCGGGCTTTTAGGAGTTGCAACAAAATACGTTCTTGCTCGGATAAAGGATGAGGAGTAGGAAGTAACCCTTTCTATTGTGGATAAAATTTTGACTGCTCGGAAGCAAAAGGCATGGAGATAGTAGGCAACAGAGGATGAACCAATCCACAAGAATGAGGTTGAGTGGACTTCATGTCAACATTCAACCGTGGTTTCTATTTAGATTGTTCATTCAAGCAACCAAGCCCCAAATTACACTTACGGGGTGTAAATTCTATAGGGACCTAAATGCCTTTCTCGTTACACCCACAACCTTTATGCTCATAGCCATATTTAGAGACAAGTTTAAAGCCAATGCCATAACATGTTTGCAAATCTTGAAAAGAAGGATGATCTACATAAAGAGAATTGTCCCAACAATGGGGATCACACTCCTCTATGAGATCACCATCATCCTTTTTAACATGACTGCCAACATTATCCTCTTTAGCATAAGCATAATCATCTTCCTTAGAAGGAGGATCAACACTAAGAATATTACAACTTGCATCCACATTACCCCGCAATGTAGAAGAATGATCATCTCTAATAGTAGGTTTGGATGATATTATCCAAAAGATTAAGTGAATCAGGTTGACTTTATATTCTTCAATGAAGGAATTTGTAAAGTCTAAAGAACCCCAATCACCACCAGGACATGGATTCCTTTGAGAATAGGTAGAAGGAGTATACTTAGTATTTTTTGCTTCAATAGGGTCTTCTTTTGGGACATCTATCTCAAGAGTATCCTTTGTATTAGGTACTACTAGAGTAAACATTGATATATTGGAAGACACTAAAGGAGTAAGAGTAGGCACAACCGAAACCTAACCAGTAGTTGCCATCTCACATAAGCACATAGCTTCAGGGTTAGCCTTGACTGTGACTACTTTACTATTGTAAATGAGCTTAATAGATTTATGCAAGGTAGATGGGACTGTACCCATAGCATGAATCAATGATCTAGCAAGAAGAAGGTTGTATGATAACTTTTTTGGCATAACATATACAAGGGTGGGTATAGTAATGGGTCCAAGCTGCAAAGGTAATACTATTGTACCTAGAGCTTGTCGCCCAAGATTATTGAACCCAAGAATAACAACAAAACAAGCATTGAGGGAAGATGAATCAATAGTAATCTTAGGAGATAGATCAATGCTGCACACATTGAGTGTCGAACCAACATCATTGAGAGTACATCTAATACCAATTTTATTAATGTTAACTATAATCATTAGAGGGTTTGCTTGCTTCTATACTTCTGGAGGTGGGAGTTCCTATAGATGAAACGTAATATTCAGTGAATCTGCATGAATATGAGCTATTAACACATCAACATATGTTGGCCTAGCAGAAAAAGGAAAGATGATCTTTTACAAGGCTTCCTGAAGCATACCTTGATAAACCAGAGCAGAATGAAGCAAGTCCCATAGTGATATCTTGGTTGGAGTAACATGGAGTTTCTCAACAAGATCGCAATCACTGGTTGCTTTAGTCATAGGTTTAAGAGCTTGAAGAAGGCTTGGTTGTTTATTTATTCCATTCTCATAAGTATGGGCTACTGTTCTATTAGAGGGAGCCTTAAAAAGATCAGGAGAATCACTATCAAATGGAACACCATTAATAGAACAAACCATTTTAGGATAAGGAATAGCTGGAGTCACATAAATGATCAGTCTCTTAGGCCTTTCAGGGGAAATAGAGACATATATTACATTTACAAAATCATCACAACTAGTAGAATAATTATTTGAAGACATATTCTCAACATCAATCCAAACAGGATCAAATGTGGAAGGAGATTCATCATGTGCTAATGCATCATCTCTAGAAGAGACTGCATCAGAACAAACGTGAGATTCAACATTCACACATGCAACGTCTTTAGAAGAGAGTGCATTGGAATGATAAAAAGATTCATCATTCAAAAATGCATCAACTCTAGGAGAGAGAGCATTGGAATGAATAGAAGGTAGAGTAACATTAAGAAAGGTGTCAATGATTTCATCTTCTTGCAACAAGATATCCTTCAAAACAAGAGGAATCTCATGAGAAGGATCAAAGATACCAAGTGACATGGGAAAAGCCAAGTCACTATTACACACATGAAATGGAATATCATTAACATTTTGCACAAAATTAGACATTAAACTAATAAAAGAAGATATTAAATTCATTTTGAAAATAGTAAGTTCAATATGATAAATAATGAATAAACAAGTCGATCGATCCAGAATTGAGAAAAATTGAATATCAAGATTTTTAGATTTTTTGGTATTTTCTAGGTTCTAGTAATTTGCATTGTCAGAGGTCTTTGGAGTGGAATTTGAGGTTAGAACTTGTGTCGGTCCTTAAAATTCTATAGCCAAGCATCGAGTCAAAAGTTATGACCCCACCAAGTAGGGGTAAATAAATTCCTAGTTTTTGAAAAATACTTGCTTCACGTTGTGTTCACCAAAATGTAGAGAAGGGGGATTCACTACTCATGATTTCTCTTCATTCAGAGAGCCTCATGGGGCAAACTTCCCTAAACTACCTCAAGGAACATTGGCAAGAGTTCTAGAATCTGAAAGAGTAGGTCACAAAGTTTTTTTAGTCAAACTGGCAACCTCTCGGCCAAAGGACATCAACATAGGTGTATAAGAGAAAATTTGCACCATAGGTGCAATTCCCCTTTTTGCCTCTATACACTTTAGAAAACCAAAGTTAGAGGCTTAAATTCACTTAATCCTGCTGATGGAAATCCACTTTGCACCTATTTTGTGTGTTAGTGGAGGTGTTTCTATCAGGGACGCCCACACAACGCACAGATGTTCATGTGACGTGCTTGTGTCCTTGGTAGATTCCTGTGGTTGAGCCAGTAGAGGCATTACTCTTCACATTGGCAATGAAGTTGTAATGCCTCGTTTGGCCACCTGACCCAAATATGGTTTTTCCTCTCTCATTCCTTCATAATTAGTCTTTGAACTTGCATTTGGAGGTTAGATGAAAGATTGGAAGAACTCTACACCACATCAAGCTCTCATACTCTCATTCAAAAGTTCATTTGCACTCACTTCCAAGCATTCCATAGCAACAATATCACACTCCATCATGTCAGTAGAGAAAGTTTGGGACCACGCCATTGCAGCAAAGGCTTGAGTTCCTCTCATTTCTCCCCCAAGCAGCCTTGAGTGCTCTTGGTGGAGGTGGTAAGCTTCCCTCTCCTCTCCGCTATCATTTGGTTGAGTAGCATAGTATTGTTTATAGTGCTTGTCTTTTTGTCACTTCTTTATCTTTTTTCCATTGGTTGTCCATGGAGGTGGGAACACCTAAATGGGGGTCTAACTAAGGCAAACCCCTATACAGCCACCCCCCCAACATTCTATCTCTTGTTGTGTGTAGGTGTGTGAG
>VDFB02058242.1:599096933-599146289 GCA_007258455.2 Sequoia sempervirens
AATTCACTTAAGAGAAAATATTTCAACGGGGGTCCCTCGGGGACCCTTCAAAAGAAGATAGGTCCACTCAAGGAATTTATTGTTTGACAGTGTATAAAGAAGAAAGGGGGTACTTAAGAAGGACACACATCTCCAAAACAAGTTATCACTACCCCCAACAGACAGGGGAGGAGAACCATGTAAGGTACTTAGAATGTATAGGATAGAGGTAAACCTTGATATCACTTGTCATTTGAAGAAGAGGTAGGTGCATTGACACATAAATGAGTGATGGTGCTTGAATCATAGAGTTGTATTTTATCCTTCAAGGCCTTACATTCACTAGTGGAATGGCCAAGCACTTGATGGTATGCACAGAAAGAATGCTTTTCTTTATTAAGCTCATGGAATTTCCTATGTGTAGTAGGAAGAGTAATTAAGCGGGCTTTTAGGAGTTGCAACAAAATACGTTCTTGCTCGGATAAAGGATGAGGAGTAGGAAGTAACCCTTTCTATTGTGGATAAAATTTTGACTGCTCGGAAGCAAAAGGCATGGAGATAGTAGGCAACAGAGGATGAACCAATCCACAAGAATGAGGTTGAGTGGACTTCATGTCAACATTCAACCGTGGTTTCTATTTAGATTGTTCATTCAAGCAACCAAGCCCCAAATTACACTTACGGGGTGTAAATTCTATAGGGACCTAAATGCCTTTCTCGTTACACCCACAACCTTTATGCTCATAGCCATATTTAGAGACAAGTTTAAAGCCAATGCCATAACATGTTTGCAAATCTTGAAAAGAAGGATGATCTACATAAAGAGAATTGTCCCAACAATGGGGATCACACTCCTCTATGAGATCACCATCATCCTTTTTAACATGACTGCCAACATTATCCTCTTTAGCATAAGCATAATCATCTTCCTTAGAAGGAGGATCAACACTAAGAATATTACAACTTGCATCCACATTACCCCGCAATGTAGAAGAATGATCATCTCTAATAGTAGGTTTGGATGATATTATCCAAAAGATTAAGTGAATCAGGTTGACTTTATATTCTTCAATGAAGGAATTTGTAAAGTCTAAAGAACCCCAATCACCACCAGGACATGGATTCCTTTGAGAATAGGTAGAAGGAGTATACTTAGTATTTTTTGCTTCAATAGGGTCTTCTTTTGGGACATCTATCTCAAGAGTATCCTTTGTATTAGGTACTACTAGAGTAAACATTGATATATTGGAAGACACTAAAGGAGTAAGAGTAGGCACAACCGAAACCTAACCAGTAGTTGCCATCTCACATAAGCACATAGCTTCAGGGTTAGCCTTGACTGTGACTACTTTACTATTGTAAATGAGCTTAATAGATTTATGCAAGGTAGATGGGACTGTACCCATAGCATGAATCAATGATCTAGCAAGAAGAAGGTTGTATGATAACTTTTTTGGCATAACATATACAAGGGTGGGTATAGTAATGGGTCCAAGCTGCAAAGGTAATACTATTGTACCTAGAGCTTGTCGCCCAAGATTATTGAACCCAAGAATAACAACAAAACAAGCATTGAGGGAAGATGAATCAATAGTAATCTTAGGAGATAGATCAATGCTGCACACATTGAGTGTCGAACCAACATCATTGAGAGTACATCTAATACCAATTTTATTAATGTTAACTATAATCATTAGAGGGTTTGCTTGCTTCTATACTTCTGGAGGTGGGAGTTCCTATAGATGAAACGTAATATTCAGTGAATCTGCATGAATATGAGCTATTAACACATCAACATATGTTGGCCTAGCAGAAAAAGGAAAGATGATCTTTTACAAGGCTTCCTGAAGCATACCTTGATAAACCAGAGCAGAATGAAGCAAGTCCCATAGTGATATCTTGGTTGGAGTAACATGGAGTTTCTCAACAAGATCGCAATCACTGGTTGCTTTAGTCATAGGTTTAAGAGCTTGAAGAAGGCTTGGTTGTTTATTTATTCCATTCTCATAAGTATGGGCTACTGTTCTATTAGAGGGAGCCTTAAAAAGATCAGGAGAATCACTATCAAATGGAACACCATTAATAGAACAAACCATTTTAGGATAAGGAATAGCTGGAGTCACATAAATGATCAGTCTCTTAGGCCTTTCAGGGGAAATAGAGACATATATTACATTTACAAAATCATCACAACTAGTAGAATAATTATTTGAAGACATATTCTCAACATCAATCCAAACAGGATCAAATGTGGAAGGAGATTCATCATGTGCTAATGCATCATCTCTAGAAGAGACTGCATCAGAACAAACGTGAGATTCAACATTCACACATGCAACGTCTTTAGAAGAGAGTGCATTGGAATGATAAAAAGATTCATCATTCAAAAATGCATCAACTCTAGGAGAGAGAGCATTGGAATGAATAGAAGGTAGAGTAACATTAAGAAAGGTGTCAATGATTTCATCTTCTTGCAACAAGATATCCTTCAAAACAAGAGGAATCTCATGAGAAGGATCAAAGATACCAAGTGACATGGGAAAAGCCAAGTCACTATTACACACATGAAATGGAATATCATTAACATTTTGCACAAAATTAGACATTAAACTAATAAAAGAAGATATTAAATTCATTTTGAAAATAGTAAGTTCAATATGATAAATAATGAATAAACAAGTCGATCGATCCAGAATTGAGAAAAATTGAATATCAAGATTTTTAGATTTTTTGGTATTTTCTAGGTTCTAGTAATTTGCATTGTCAGAGGTCTTTGGAGTGGAATTTGAGGTTAGAACTTGTGTCGGTCCTTAAAATTCTATAGCCAAGCATCGAGTCAAAAGTTATGACCCCACCAAGTAGGGGTAAATAAATTCCTAGTTTTTGAAAAATACTTGCTTCACGTTGTGTTCACCAAAATGTAGAGAAGGGGGATTCACTACTCATGATTTCTCTTCATTCAGAGAGCCTCATGGGGCAAACTTCCCTAAACTACCTCAAGGAACATTGGCAAGAGTTCTAGAATCTGAAAGAGTAGGTCACAAAGTTTTTTTAGTCAAACTGGCAACCTCTCGGCCAAAGGACATCAACATAGGTGTATAAGAGAAAATTTGCACCATAGGTGCAATTCCCCTTTTTGCCTCTATACACTTTAGAAAACCAAAGTTAGAGGCTTAAATTCACTTAATCCTGCTGATGGAAATCCACTTTGCACCTATTTTGTGTGTTAGTGGAGGTGTTTCTATCAGGGACGCCCACACAACGCACAGATGTTCATGTGACGTGCTTGTGTCCTTGGTAGATTCCTGTGGTTGAGCCAGTAGAGGCATTACTCTTCACATTGGCAATGAAGTTGTAATGCCTCGTTTGGCCACCTGACCCAAATATGGTTTTTCCTCTCTCATTCCTTCATAATTAGTCTTTGAACTTGCATTTGGAGGTTAGATGAAAGATTGGAAGAACTCTACACCACATCAAGCTCTCATACTCTCATTCAAAAGTTCATTTGCACTCACTTCCAAGCATTCCATAGCAACAATATCACACTCCATCATGTCAGTAGAGAAAGTTTGGGACCACGCCATTGCAGCAAAGGCTTGAGTTCCTCTCATTTCTCCCCCAAGCAGCCTTGAGTGCTCTTGGTGGAGGTGGTAAGCTTCCCTCTCCTCTCCGCTATCATTTGGTTGAGTAGCATAGTATTGTTTATAGTGCTTGTCTTTTTGTCACTTCTTTATCTTTTTTCCATTGGTTGTCCATGGAGGTGGGAACACCTAAATGGGGGTCTAACTAAGGCAAACCCCTATACAGCCACCCCCCCAACATTCTATCTCTTGTTGTGTGTAGGTGTGTGAGCTCTTGGAGGATTAGTTGGCGAATGAGTTCATTGGTGAGATTCTCCTCATCTTTATCACTCTTGTTTATTTTCTTTACAATATTAGAGATTATTTAATTTATCTAGCTCTATCATTTTGGCCCTTTAATTAGCTTGCTAGGCCATTACCTAGTTTTAGTGGCTTGACCTTATCTTTGTTGTTGTCTGGTCGTACGAACTACAACACACTTTTGAGATGCCAGCTCGCCTAGCCTCTTTCTGCATTTCAAGCCTATTGAGTAGATGAGAGGCCCTACGGTTCTCCCTATCATCACCTTACATACCCTAAACAGTACATCTAGCTGAGGTAAGTTAGGGTAGCCTCTTGCGTCTTGGCCCTCCATGACCTGGGGTCTTGCATGTAGTGGTCCTCCTCTCTTACATTTTTGGTGAACCTGATGTGAACTATTTTGGTTTCGTTCTTGTGATATTGACAGTTCCTTTCCTCATACTCTAGGAGTGTTGTAGGTGTGAGTGTTGTAAGGCTATTTCCTTGCAACCCAACCTACAACCCCTAGTTGACGTAGTTGAAAGGTTCCAAAGGTATTGCATGACAAAACCTTAATTGGGTCACTGTCTTATCCATTAATCTTTGGGGACTCTATGGAAGCATTGTCTAGTGTGAATAATGGCCTCCTTCCTACATCAACCCATCCCCTTTGTGCAACCTATGGATAGTAGTGTTTGCATAGCCTTTACCTCACAGGACTTTCTGATGGGCTTTAATAGGGAACCATCTCCTCTTTACATTCTTGCATGAATCAATGGGAATATCATAGCAGGTGTTCTCATTGACCCGACATCACAAGTAAACATAATAAAATAGGAGATTATGATAATTAAATTTTTACATAAGGTTGGATATGATGCTCCTGTAAGTTTCATTTTCACACATGATGGGCTTTCTGTACCCCCCTTGGGTAGCATTGTCCTATCAGTCTTAGTTGGGCCTAAGTCCATGAACCTTTTATTTGATATCATCCCTAGGTCTGAACTATTCCGTGTAGTTGGGAATCCCTTGGTTGGTGGCGAGGACCGTGATACCCTCTATCATGCATAAATGTTTGAAATTTATCCACAAAGGTTTCGTGCACATGATCCAAGACACCTATTATTGACCACTAGTTGCACGTGGTAGCTACTCCTTGGACCACCCATGGCCTGTGTCTAAAATTCCCCTTATGCCTAGGACAAACCTTTTACATAAGACATATCCAAACTATAAGAAAGCATTTATGAGGCCAAAGGTGAGGTATCCTCCCTCACCCTATGCTATTTCACATAGGGCTTGCTTGAAGGAAGACAGTGAGGCCACCAAGGCCGGAAAGAGGAAAGAAGAGAAGCGGTCTTGTGATCCTCCTTCTTCCTCTTCCACTACCTAGTCTTATGCTTCTTCTTGCTCAGCTGTGGTACCCTCAAGTTTTGCTCCTCATTTGCAGAAGAAGCCTTCAGTGCCTGCTTGGAAAAAACCCAAGCATTCCGCGTTCAAGCTTCCTGTTCTGCCGATGGAACCTAGACCCATTCTGTATGAAAGGAAGAAGATCCTTCAAGGAGATTCATCCTTATCTTGACCACTATGGCCTCCTACTTCTCTTTCTCCTAAGTGAGTGGAAAGAGACCTACTACCGAGGCTCTCGAGTCAACTCCTCCTGCTCCTCAACTTGTTCCCCCTACTCCTGCACAGGAACTCGTTCCTCCACCCGAAACGACCATAGTGGACATTACTATGATTGAGCAAGAACCTCCCATCCCTTCACAAACTCTGACTTCTAACTCCAAGAGTCATAGGAACAACCTTGCACAAGAGTGCAAGCACCAACGAAAGGCTCTCCTGGCTGAGCAGGCCGCTTCACAATAGGAGGAAGAAATGACCACCCCTACTTCAGGGCTCTTTGCAACATCTTCTTCCCCCTTCTTGTTGTGTCTCTTTTTCTTTATTTTCTCCTAGCTTCCATTGCAAGAAAAAACAAACCTAACCCTAAATGGGTACAAGTGTTTATCACTCCTTCAACGGAGCCACCTTTGCTGATGATCATTCTGAATATTCAACCCTTCCCAAAACCCATGGATATGGTTAACACTTCAATTGTATCTGACGCAGTTCCATCCTCCTCCTCCTCTACACCTCTAGCTTTGTCTATGGGGAGTTCATCCCCTCCCATGAAGAAAAAGGTAGAGGCTAGTCCTTCTTGCGCTAGAGGATGTAGGAGGATCCCGCCTTCGCAAGGTGGCCCTGTGATGACCTATTTTGTCCTTGTGACAAAATCAGTCCCGACCTCTCCTAATTTTTTCACCACTCTCAAATCATTCGGCAAGCCTAGTGGTGAATCTCAAGCACAACCCATCCCATCCACTAAAGTAAGACATAGTGCTCCCATGAGGTGCATGTTTAACTCTGTGGATGAAGTCCCGACCCTGTCGGTGATCTTCATGAAATCACTGACTTTGACTCCACAAAATCTCAGCGGAGAGGACCTCGAAGGGCCCTCTTCCTTGGCCCTTGTTGTGGGAAGGCCAAATGCCCCTCCTCTTAACATTCCACCTTTAAAGGCTCATCCTCATTCCCCCTGTGAGGATCTAGATTGGGAAGTAGATGACCTCTTAGATGATCAGTGTTAGGAGGAGGTCTGCCTTTCTTGATCTTGTGTGCGTGTGTCCGTGTTTTGTAATGTGTTCCCTTGTACTAGTACTATGTGTTCCTAGATGACCTTCATCACCCTTGTTGGTGTGTGGATACAAGTGTGGTTTTTGTGTCGTAAACCTTCTTCTATTTGTGCCACCATTCTTCCATGTTTGTGCTTGATTTTTGATAAATTGGGGATGATGCAAAGTATCAGGGGAATTTAGGCTTCCCTTCCATGTTGACCCATTTTTTTATTTTTACTTTATTTTCTATACATTCTTCTTGATCTGGTTGGGAATTGATGATCTTTTTCCTGCATTATGGTTACCTACTATTATATGAGCTCGGATAGATCTGACCTTGCTAAACCAAATCCCCCTGTGCCCTTTGTTTGTAATTTTCGCTTTCTCTTTATCTTTCTCTCTTCTTTGCTTGAGTTGTCCCTCCTATGTGTGACAATGTTCTTTAACACTTTGAATTTCATAAAATGAATTCGCCGCCAACTAATCTTTTCTTGAAAGTCCTCACAATACCTTTTCCTTAGAAGCACATTCTCAACTTGGAACCCTAACAAAATGTGTTTCCTTCATCAAATATTCGTAAAGAAAGGACTTGGAGACCTTCCTCTAAAGCATGAACTGCTTTGACTTCCCCTCATGTGGGGTAATGACCTTCCTTTCAAATTCCTTGATGAAGTGAACATCTTTTGAAAGGATCCCTTGATGACAAATCAATCTAAGATGGAAAATTTTGAATTGTGTGTCCCTTGAGTGGACCCCTTTATACTTCATGGTGGGTTCCTCAAGGATCCTTTCTTCAAAGTCCTTTGTGTAGACATGGAAAATATACCGACATACTTGATCCCAACTATTAACACCATTTCATCCTTAATCATCCCTCAGTCTAACCATTTAATTGAATATCCTTATCTGATTAAATTCATCAATATTCCTCCCTTAATTGAATAAATCATTTATTTAATTAAGCCATTTTCCTCTGTTAATTAAATCAATTAGCCTGATTTAATCATCTCTATTTAAATAAATAATTCACCTTTTGATTAAATATCTAAGGTCATTCTATTAAATTAAATAAATTAAAATTTATTTGATTTAATCTAACACTCACCTTCCTTAGTTAAATAAATCAAAAATATTTATTTAACTATCCTTATAATTACATTCCTCTCACTTTGATTTATTTAAATCCACAAATCTAATTCAAATATGTCACATCCCCTAATCTTCCATTAAATTAATTAACCTTGATTAATTTAATCCCTCCTCATGTCCCATCCTCTAGTTTTTCCCACTTGCACATGAAAATAGATTTAATTGATTTATTAAATCTCCATTTTCCATCAACATGGCATAAAAAATGGAATATTCCCCAAGTTTGAAATTCAAATCCAAGTCGGATGAGTCCTTCCAACAAGGAATTTACTCCACCTAACAAGTCCTTTTCCTTGAGTGAAGTGGCATTCAATGCATTATTCCTTCCCTCTTACATGTCATTTCAACAAATTCAAAATTCAAATATATGCATTTATTGACACATTCTTCAAAACTTGCACATCCTTGGCCCATTCACATTTGGACAAGTGGCACTTTGCCATTGGATGAAATTTAATCCCACCTTGCTCTATTTTTGGCATTCTTTCAACTTATCATTCTATAAATAGAGAGATCCTCTATTGTATTTGGTATCCACAACTTGAGTAAACTTACTATGCTTAAATCATTAGCAATTCTCATCTATTATCATTGAGTTCATAACTAGGTTATGCAGATTTTCATCTTGGAGCATACTTCAATCATCAACAAAGTGGATCAACTCTCTTCATCAAGTCATCATTGCATTATTGGAGTTGGGAAAGGACCAATTTTCATTAGTGGATCAACTCTCTTGAGGGAATTGGCACCAATTCCCTCAAGAGATTAGGAGTTTGTTTGCTTTAGAATAGGATTTGACATGTTTTCAAGTTTCATTTGTATTCTTCATTGTATTTCCTCTCTCTTTTGCAAATCAAATGAATTTCTCGAGGAATATACATTCTAGCTTGCATTTGATCTAATGTCTTGATTGTTTCTTGGTTTATTCTCGGTGTGGGATTTAGGTTCGACACTTTGTAACGAATGGACTCTTTCATGTCTAGCCTGGGGATAGCTCGACTAGACTTGTTCCATTCATCATTTTACGTCTAGCTTGGGGAAAACCTGACTAGACCTCACTTTTTCAAATAGTGCATCCCTTGAGTGGACCCTTCTCCTTTTGAAGGGTTCCCGAGGGAGCCCTTTGAACTTTTTTTGATTTGCATGATCGATTGCTTTAGACATGTTCTATCTGCAGGTAGACATGTCACTACTTTTAGATGTGTTCTATTTGTGGGTAGATGTATCAAAACTTTAGACATGTTCTATCTGTGGGTAGACATGTCACCACTTTTAGATGTGTTCTATCTGCAGGTAGACATATCGACACTTTAGACACTCTCTATCTACGGGTAGATGTGTCACCACTTTAGACATTCTCTATCTACGGGTAGATGTGTTGCCACTTTTGACATGTTCTATCTGCGAGTAGACATGTCACTGCTTCCTTGGGGCTTCCTCCATGCAAGAGATCTTGGGGGTTGCCTCCTTGTAGGACTGTGGGCTTGTAAGGCACTTTGTTGTTCTAACTTCATAGTTTCGAGCAGCTAGGGAGTCCTTTTTTTCCTGCATCTTCACATTCGCCAGATTGTAGTCTGCATCCTCGACTGTTTAGGTATACTTTTCTAACCCTACTCTCTTCTTGATCTACTTTATCGAGCACTCATTAGTACTTGTGCTTGCTAAAGTGGGGGAAAATGGATAAGAGAAAATTTGCACCCTAGGTGTAATTCCCCTTTTTTCCTCTATACAACTTAGAAAACCTAAGTCAAAGGCTTAAATTCACTTAAGCCCACTGATGGAAATCCACTTGGCACCTGTTTTATTTGTTGATGGAGGTGTTTATGTCAAGGATGCTCGCGCAACGTGCAGACGTCTATGTGACATGCTTACATCCCTAGCAGATTCTTGTGGCTAAGCCAGCAGAGGCGTTACTCTTCCCATTGGCAATGAATTTGTAATGCCTCCTTCGGCCACTTGACCCAAATATGGCCATTTCCTCTCTCATTTCTTCATAATCAATCTTTGAACTTGCATTTGGAGGTTGGATGAAAGATTGGGAGAACTCTGCACCACATCAAGCTCTCATACTCTCATTCACAAACTCATTTGCACTCACTTCCAAGCATTTCATAGCAGCAATATCACACTCCATCATGTTGATAGAGAAAATTTGGGACTATGCCATTACAAAAAAGGCTTGAGTTCCTCTCATTTCTCCCCCAAGCAGCCTTGAGTGCTCTTGGTGGAGGTGGTAAGCTTCCTTCTCCTCTCCTCTATCATTTGGTTGAGTAGTATAGTATTGTTTGTAGTGCTTATGTTTTTGTTACTTCTTTATCTTTTTTCCATTAGTTGTCCACGGAAGTGGGAACACCGAAATGGGGGTCTAACCGAGGTAGACCATTATACAGCCACCCCCCAACATTCTCTCTCTTGTTGTGTGTAGGTGTGTGAGCTCTTGGAGGATTAGCTAGTGAACGAGTTCATTGGTGAGATTCTCCTCATCTTTATCACTCTTGTTTATTTTCCTTACAATATTATAGATTATTTAATTTATCCAACTCTATGATTTTGGCCCTTTAATTAGCTTGTTGAGCCATTAGCTAGTTTTTAGTGGCTTGACCTTATCTTTGTCGCGGTTTGGCTGTACGGACTACAGAGCACTTTTGAGATTCTAGCGCATCACCCTATCGTCCAAAGTCTGTGCTTTTGTCCTTGGATAAAGAGCTTGTTGAGATGAAGGGTTAAGCCTAGAAACCAGCTCGCCTAGCCTGTTTCTGCATTTTGGGCTTGTTGAGTAGCTAAGAGGCCCTATGGTCCTTGCTACCCTCACCTTACATACCTTAAACAATACATCTAGTTGAGGTAAGTTTGGGAAGCCTCTCGCATCTTGGCCGTCCATGACTTGGGGTCTTGCATGTAGTTTTCCCCATCTCTTACAATAGGATACAAACAAAAATGCAATGCACTAGTGTGTCGTACAAACTAGAGAACAAGAATATCATAGAAAATAGCTAAGTGACTACTTCTACTCTAATTGCTAAGAAATATTGGGATGTGAGAAAGCAACAAAATATCATAGAATTGAAATAAAGTATAAATGATAAAGATAAGGAGAAGAAAGGAAATAAGATGCTCACAATAGTTCCAAGTAATGAA
This sequence comes from Sequoia sempervirens, assembly GCA_007258455.2. Taxonomy (NCBI): domain Eukaryota; kingdom Viridiplantae; phylum Streptophyta; class Pinopsida; order Cupressales; family Cupressaceae; genus Sequoia; species Sequoia sempervirens. The sequence goes on from VDFB02058242.1 coordinate 599,107,717, forward strand.
GCCTCCAACTAGTAGACATCTTCAATACCTGCATTTTAAAGATTTGGAGAAATTTTTGGGGCTGTATAGGGGTTTCCCTCAGTCTAACCCTTGTTTTGGTGTTCCCACCTCCATAGACAACCAAATAGATAGAGAAAGAGAGAAATGAACAAAGTATGTGGTGAAAGAAAAACCCACTTCAGGAGTAGAACCCGCACCACCAAGTATGAGTGATAAAAGAAAACCTCACTCAAGGAGGAGAACCCGTATCACAAAAGAGGTGATAAAAGAAATCCCTGCTCGAGGAGGAGAACCAATATCATGAAGTAAGGATGTAATATATAAGGGATATGGAATCCCAAGATGCTCACAAACATAAGGAAAGGGAGGTAGAGCTACAAAGAGTGTTGGTAAGAGAGCTTGAAGCTATTGTAGCAAGTTGTATGAAGCTCTGCAAGAAAAATGACAACAAGAAAATGAAAGAGTCAAAGCTAAAGAGAAGCAGAAGAGAGTTGCAAATAAAGTGAAAAGATAGCATTTTAGGATAGAATAGAAGCAAAAAGAAGCTTCTTGGGTGGTTACAAGGTGTCTCGAGCTGTTACCTCTGACCAAAGGAGGAAACAAGGGTATGTGCAGGATCATGATGGGCCAAAAAGTGGCAATATGATGGGTATGTGGCTGACGACTATTTTTACCCAAAATTGATGAAACGAAAAGGGTTTTTAAAGGAGATTCTCAGCTTTCCATCGATATAAATTATGCTTTACTTTGAATTTAATAAGTAATTATTATTCATTTCTATTCAAATTATGACTAAAGTCCTAATTTATAGGGATTGAAAAATATCTATAGCTTTCAAATGGTATCACATTTTTAAATCCAAAACATGTATCACATTCTATGCTTCACATACTATAGAATTATAAAAATAAAAAAATAATTTCATGAAGTTTTGATCAAGTTAAGGTGGTCAGACATACGAGTTTTTTAATTTTTTTAAAAAGTTGTAATAAAAAATTCATAATTAATTATGTACTTGGAAAAAAATTACAAAAAAATATGCATCACATCAGGGCATGAGTATTCTACTTATATATAAAATATTATAAAATAATATTATCATTTTATTGTGGTTAGGGTGGTCAGACAGACACCTACTTCTTATTTTTTCCCTGAAATTTAAGTACCAATGCATTGAAATTTCAAATTTTCACCAAATAGATTATTTTGTATTTTAAAAAGATCTAGTAGTTTATAAAATACATTAAATTTTCTACAGATTCCATTCTTACATATTTGTGAAATAATATAGATAACTTATTCAAATTTTTACGTCAAGTTGCGTAACTCTGATTTTTTCTGAATTTTTTGCCACTTAAGGGCCCATTTTTTCCATGATGATCATGCACATACCCACAAGTGGAAAAAATGCTTGGAAATGGTCATTTTAATGTTGAAACATCGCAAGATGCCAGTGCGTTGCGTAGAAATCCATGCGGCACGCTAGTGTCCAGACACATCATGCTACAAAACAACAAGAACAAAAAAAGCAAAAAGTTTAACACAAAGTTGATGTGCAAGGGAAGATGCTTAAAAAGGGGTTATGGAGCATCCTAAGAGAGGAAAAGGCTGATGTAGGGGCTAAATGAGCCTACAAAAATGCTAAGGGAGTGGACACTAAAGCGGATGCAAGAATGTATGTGAAATTTTGAGGGGTGCAATTTGGTGCAGCAGCACCTATTTGATTTCTTGCCTCCATGAGGCCATTTGTAAATAGTTGCTCTATTTTGTGTATTAGGTTTTATAATAAGGTTTATCAAACCATTTTAGAGGTTTTTGAGTCTTCATAAGTCATATTTTAAGTCATTTGTCAAATAATGTTTAAAGTTGTTCCATATTGTAAAAATTGTAAAAGTTGTTCAAGAAAGTTGTCAAGCAACTTGTCAAAAAGTGTCATTAAGGTGTTTTGTCAACAAACTAATCAAAAGGTGGATGAAAATAGTTGGTTTTGGTTGGAAATGTATAAATACACCCTCCAAAACTTGAATTGGGGGTTGGAGTTGTTTTTGAAGATTGATGAATGGCAACCTCAAATTTTGTGTGCATTTTCTAATTTTTACATTATTTCTAGGATGAAGTTGTGCTTTGTATGGCCTGGTATGGACTCAAATAATGGAGTATCATATATGGATGGAAATATCTATGTTTCTAGTGTCCAATTATTTTTTTTTCATTGAATTTTATTGATTTTTGTGGAAGATATGACTATTTTGGTGAGATTTTCCTATTCTAATAATATTGTGCAGAAGTTATAGTCTAAAAAATATGATGGTACAAATTATGAAGTCTATATTTTGGATCTGAAACTAATTGTATTTTGTTTCCATGTGAATCTAATTTCCTTTTCTTCAAGTCTAATAAAATTTTATTAAGATTTGAATTATTGTTGAAGGTTTGTGAGATATGTTGTTGAATCCTCCTATCTCTACATCACAATTTTATGACATTGCAGTCACATGTTGTGACCAACAATTGGAAATAATGATGGAAACACCTCCTTTTCACTTTTCATGATTGGTTGTGTAGTAAGAAGAATCGTTATGGATAAATCTTAGGTTTGCATCCAACATGAAACCTATAGCCTTGGTTTCTTGGAGGAGAAAAAAATATTTTTTCCTCTCAATATTTTGAAACTTCCTAATCACATACTTCCTATTAAAGGTCTCAAGTCCTATGAAATTCAAAGAGATAATATTAAGATTCAGTTTTTATATTCATAGGAGAAACCTGTTGTTCAGTCTTGAATTGGTCTCAAAACATTTTGGTAGCCTATCCTCATTTTGTAGTATTTTTAATGAAGGAATTTGAAAGACTGCACTTGTCTTTTTCCTCTTATTTTTGGAAAGCTAGAAACCTCCCCTACCAACTGAATGGGATTTTCTGTACTTCCTTGGCCTACTAGGACCTGCTTGAGGTTTGGGAGTAGGTTTTCACATTATTAAATAATTCCCCTAATATTAAATATTATCCTATGTCTCCCACATATAAAATAATAACTCAATGTTAGAATGTCGCATTACAGTTGGCCCCAAATAATTACTATTATGGTTAACCACATTCCTACATGCACCATAACTAAGTAATTATTTAATTATAACATTATAATAAATCAATTTATGCAATGGTGTATAACACCAAATCCTAGAATTTTTCCTATATTACATCATGTTTCCTATTCTATACATATATCCTTATGTTGGGACATTTCCCTTACAACATGTATCTTTTTTTAATGGCCTTGAGCTCTACATGCCTTTTGTAGTGGTTTGCAATAATATTTGCTACTGTTCTGGACCCATGCTCTATCGTTCACCTTTCCAACATTCCTTACATCTTAAATGGATGGATTCATATTTATCCAAAGTTTAATGTGAAAATAAATCCTACACTAAATATTAAGAGCTCTTGACAAGGTTTTATTTAAAACTAGTTCAACATAGATTAAAGCATAGCTATTCTTTCTTATCTTTGGTAATTTGTGAAATGCCCAAATAATAACCCTAGATCAAGGTATAACCCTGATAACACTACTTTGTAGATCTGGGCCCTTTACCCACCAGGAAAGAGGCCTCCCCTTATCAATAATCATGATCAGATCTTTGGTCACCTTCTAGTACAAAGAGTAGGGGATGCATACCCTATTGAGACTACTGATCTAAATGTGAATGTGTCCAAATTTACCAAAGCTCAGATTCAGAAATTGGTCAAAGACAATATGACTAATGAAAATGAGAGGTTGAAGCAAGAAGTGATCAACTATAGAGATAGATTACCCTCCTCCTCAGGAGCTTACTCACCATTGATTGAATGTGAAAGGAAAGTACTTGAAGCAATTTTTGAGATCACCTATTGGAAGCATAAATATGAAATGGTCTAGAAAGGACAAGAGGAACTAAAGAAAAAACTAAATACTACTATATTTGAAATCACTTTAGAATTGGTGTAAGAGGTTTGATGACATGATTAAGTTTGCTGACAAAGTCAGGGTTATCCATGATAAGACATATGTAGCTTTACAAGAACACAATAGATTATGTGACAAAATGAAGGAGGTAGAAGTGGAGATAAAGGAAAAAAAAGGTGATAACAAAAGAATGTTCAATAATATCAAGAGCTTATGGACACACATGAAAAATTTCATAACATCCTGACACAAGAATTGAGTGAATTTAGTTAGTCACTAAGTATGGATCTGTTGAATTTATTTGAGAAAACAAACTTAAAAGACCAGGATGTATGGAAGGATAAGATAGCTCAATATCTATTGATGACCCTTGATAAAATTAACGATGAAGATGAGGTGCTCGAAAAAACACATGTGTAGCTAGGGAAAATATTTGAACTTGAATATGCAATGAAATATTTTATAAACAATATAGACACCTATGCAAAGACAAAATATATTGAACATGTGTTGAAGATTAATTTGTTCATAGTCAAGTAAGGAGTGACGGGGTACTAAATTTTTGCAGTCATGGGTGCATTATCATGGAGCATGAACCTTGAACATGTCTTAGATGATCACGAGTGCTTGTTGGAGACTAATAGATTGTGGTGCATCCATTGGTGAATTACTAAGTCTTTATGTTTATGTTAATCAAGTTTAGTTATCAAATGACATACCTTTTTGTAATGGGTCTATAGCTTGTTGCTTTCTGTATAAAAGGGAAACCGAGGCCCAGTTTTGATATCATCATTATCATCATCATCAGTAGTAGTAGATACGTTACATTAGTATAGCATATTCCATCCATCCATTTCCATATCTCAGACACTTATTCTATTAATGAACATCTTTTGAAGCAATATAATGGAGAAGACTATTTATAATTGGTGATTTACTTCGAGTGTTCAATTGTTGTGTTAATATTCATTCTTATGTGTTGTTATGTTGTCTCCAAAGTGCTTCTCTTAAGTTATTCAAATTTATAGAATTTTTTAGGACACATTTTTTGTTGTTGTGTGATCGTTTTGATTGGGTTTTGGTTAGAGTGAATTAAAATCCATTCAAGTAATTCATTTTAATTGGATCCTGCCAGGGATTAAAATTCTTTTAAGTTGGTTATTCTAATTGGTTTCCCTCAAAATAAGAATTAAAAATCCTTTCATTCTATCACAGTAATTTGGGAGGATAACAATGAGATTCATAAAGAAGAGTACAGTAACTGACAAACCTACACGTTTGTACAAGGTGAAAACATCTAAAGTGCCCAAAAAGTTAGAGTTAAGCTAAGAAATAGATTCACCCACCTTACAAACCTATCTCCATCATTATCACATATACCCAACTCCATTCACCCAATAAGATTAGGCACTAGTCATACTTAGGACATTTTATACAAGCTTTACTTGAATACACTTGTTTCTTGGAACATCTATAGTAAGAACTAGTTAGTAGCCTTGCATCTTGTTAGAGTAATTAAGTTTTAACTTAGGGAAAATTATTTTTGATTAGTTTTTCCCGTATTCTCATATTGGGTGGTTGCTCACCCATTTGGCTTTTTTCATGGATTTATAAGCCTGTATTATAATGTATTTTATTATCTTGGTTTTTAATAAAGCTTATCACATATTTGGTAATTTTATTTTCTTGGCTGTGAGGGTTGAATTGTAGGTTGTTCTTGGGTGATTTGGAGCTTTGCTCCAACATGGTATCAAAGCAGATCTTCTACCCTTCCTTCCATTGAGGATTTTTTTCCAGTTGGTGAGCTTGAAAGCTGAGGTGACTGATGTTTTGGCAGACCTTCGTGTGGTTATCCTACACCTTTATCGAGTTTTTTGCTGTGCATATTTTGTGTGGTTAAATCTAGCCTTTTTTAAGGGACGGAGAAGGTTTATCACACATTTTCCTTGGCAGACCAATTTGATTCTCTATAAAGACCTGAAGTCTTTTGCTTAGTAACTAGAGCCTTCGATTTTTTGTTTGGAGGGTGTGATTCTACCTTGTGGAAGCCTAATTTCTTTGTAGAGGTAGATTTTTTTTCCTTGTTGGAGGTATGTGATTTTTTTGTTGGTTGCATCGAATCTATAAAAGAGGCCATGATTATTGCTTGTCATTTTTCTGTTGGGAGGCACTGAAATTTTCATTTGTTGTTGGGCGTTTCGAAGCCATTATTTTTTAGTTTCTCTACATTAAGAGGGCAAAATTTCTTGAGGTTGCATGGCTGGAGGATGAATTTTTTTATGAAGACCTAATTTCCATTGAAGAGAGACCCCATTTCAATCTTCTATAGAGGCGTTTTATTTCATCTCCAAGGCATGACTTTCCTATAGGCCGCATATTGCCTCTTGAGGATCGATGTGTATCAGTGAAGGGAACGTGAAAATCTATGCTTGAATCTAGTGTTCAAGAGGTTGTGATTTTGTAGTGGTGGCACAATTTTTTTTGTATTGAAGGTTGATTTAACCCTTTCAGGATATTGAGGGGTGATTTGTAGAAGAGGGAAAAATTTCCCTATTTGAAGGAGGCCCATTTCTCTACCCTGAGGCTCTATGCTAAGAATCAAAAATGATAAAATTTTGGTCACTTTGATCGGGTGTTGAATTGGATTGTTGCGAGGTTTTTTCTAATCATTTGATCGGCTATTGAAGCAATGGTGGTCCACAACATTTTTGTGCCCTTTGAAAGCTCTTAGGTGGTAAAGATCACTATATGCATCTAATCTCCTTCTACGATTTTGTATCGTTTGTAGATTTAGGGTTCTTTTCCTTCTCGTGAGCTTGTGAAAAGTTTTCAAACTCACTATGAAATTTATCCTACATTGTTGGGAAAGTAGTTCTAAATAGGCCTTTTATTGCCTGACACCCTCAAGTAGAGTGTGAGAAAAGGCTCACATGATTAGTGAAAGGCCTCACACTCGCGTGATACCTTGTGAGGGCTTTCATAAGTTCTTGTGGATTGGTGGCATGAGCTAAGTCTTGGTGGATTTGAGAAGGCTTTTTATTGTTCTTCGGATTTGTTTGGAGGCTTTTATTTATCATCTTTGGATTTTTTTCTTTATATGTTTCCACATTTTCTGAGTTTTTCATCTTCCGAGTGAGTCCCTGATTGGTTGGTGACATCATAATACTTGGCAAAGGAGATGCATGGACAGTTTTCATAGACTCATTTTGTTTTGTTTTCTTTTCCCTCTTTTGGAGAGGGGTTTTTACCCACAGGGTTTTTCTCCTTTTCTCTGGTTGTGAGAGATTTCATTTTTGCATCTTCATTCTACCTAAGTTTCCCTTAAGGGGGGGGGTGTTCGACTAATTAAGTTTTAACTCAGGGAAAATTATTTTTGATTAGTTTATTCCCGTATTCCCATATTGGGTGGTTACTCACCCATTTGGATTTTTTCATGGCTTTATAAGCCTATATTATAATGTATTTTATTATCTTGGTTTTTAATAAAGCTTATCACATATTTGGTAATTTTATTTTCTTGGCTATGAGGGTTGAGTTGCAGGTTGTTTCTGGGTGATTTGGAGCTTTGCTCCAACACATCTACTTCACAACCAAGTGCCATTGTGAGTAGATTTCCCAAATTAGAGACCATATTTAAACCTTCAAATCTTCCTTATCATTTAGGTACACGCGCCTAGGTTTAGCAAATCCTAAAGAGAAGGGGGTTATCAATCATATTCGCTCCATTCATTGGCCAAAAACACGCTAAAAGATTGTCACCCTCTTAAAGTTCAAAAATTGCATTTTTGAGACCTAACAAAACTGATAATGAAAGCAATGATTTACATTACTTTGGCCAAATATTTTAATAATAAATAAATACATTCCAAAAATGATAACATGTGTCGTATGTTCACACACCTCTTTCTCAAATTGGTTATCGACAATTAAATTTCTTATGCAAATTTAAATTGTATGGATATCAAATCTATATCCACCTCAAGAGTGAGGTTTTATTCAATTTCATAAGGAATTTAACACTATTGACCTTAATTATCAATCTCTCTTTTCAAAATTATAATGTGTAGAAATACACTCATGCACACACCTATATGTGTGTGCGTGTAAATTTATAACCATAGACTCATGCTAACATATAAAATAGGTGAATAACACAGTAAGTAATTACATATGTATACAATTTTGTATACATATGCACTAGTGTAATTACTTATTTACCCCTTTTAATTATAACATAAGTAATTTGTATACAAAGAATAAATAGGTTACTGGAGAATTATTCCTTAATATACTATTAAATCCAAATTCTCACAAACAACTATATTCTAGAAACAATCTTTTTCCAAATCAAGATGCAATTGATTGCCATAATACCCTAGTATTTTCATAACAAAGTTGTTATTATCACCAATGATTTAAATGAAGTTTTTTTTTCATAATATAATTTCTATTGAAAAAACAAATGTTTAACACATAATCATCACAATATTTTCTTTCTAAAGATAGCTATATAAAAGAAACATAGTAATTTCACATCCTAATATCACTATCTATGTTACAAATCTTCTCTAGTTAAAACTTAATTTATTGCATAATTTGACACAGAAACATGTCCAAGTTAATAGAGTGTCATTATTAATTGAAAGAGTCTTCAAATTTTATTCTTTTTGACTTCAAAGGTTGAGGTGGCCAATATAACCTTAATTGATGTTACAAGGTCTAATGACCTAATATGGTCTCAATTAACAAAACTTTAATAAAATAAACTTTCATTTACTTATAAAAGTCATAGCATAACTGAACAGAGCTCCCTTTGACACTAGACTAATAATGATATAAGATACAACAGTGCTCAATAAGATAAAATATAAAGCTTGAAACTCCTATACCTATTTGATCTAATGACAATGTGTTGGATAAATGCAATAATAGTGGTTTATACGATCTCACAACTTTAAACAAACTTTATAGTATAATCATAACCCATTCAGTTACCAATAATTCATCGAATGTATGCAAAAACAATAATCTATTCGGTCTTATAGCTTTCCATATATTGTATTCGATACAACGACCTATTCAATAACCCAATAATCCTTAGATTGTAAATAATAACATTGACCTATTCAGTTACAAAATATGCCACGTGTATGCAATAATAGTGACCTATTTGTTCACATGAAATTTTGCAAAATATTTTCAATAACAATGCTCGCTATTTGGTCACGTACCATTTTGTAGAATGTTGACAATAAAAGTGACCTATTCAATCACATAATTTTTTAGAGTTTACAGAGTCTCTCAATATCATATGGCGTTTGTGAAAAATAGTGGCCTATTCATTCATATTACATCATGCAACGTATTTAACGTGCTCATAGACCTAAATGGTATTTTAAGAAATAGAATATATGAAAAAAAAATAGATCTAATGGTATTTTATAACTAATATATACAGGCCAAGTATTCACAAACTAAGGGTCTTTGTAAGATTATTACATGGAGGTCAAGTACTCACAAACTAATTCTCTAAAAAAGTTTAATACATAAAGACCAAGTACTCACAAATTAATGACATCTAAAATTTTAATATGTATAGAGGTCGAGGCTTGGTCATTTCCATAATAAAATTAGCATAATCCTTCTCATAGACTCCTAGCAATATACATTTCCTAAGAAAGTTTATAGAAAATTAAAATCATGAGAACTTGAAGGTTTTTCTTGTAAATAACTTTTTTCCTTCAATAATTTAAATACCAAATTTGATACTAGAATGAAGAATAGGGAAATACCTCTTCTTTACAACAACCAAAATAATAATACCAAGCTCTTATGTTTCTATTCTAGCCTCTTCCCCAGCTGTGTGTTCTCTTTCCTTCTTCTCTTTTCTCTTTTATCTCCATCTCTTTCACTTCGAGCTCACATTAACTCCCACTTCACTCAATTCGAGCCATGAAATATGGCATTAAATTTGGTTTGTTCTAGATATACCACTTGAAAAGGTAGTAGTATTGTTATTAATATTTGTTTAATGCAAGGGACACTCAACCTCGAAGTTGCAACTAATCCTGTACGCTTCTCCAAATGTATATATATTTTAAAACAAGACTTTATTATTATTAATGTCTATATATAAGCACAAATATATATAGGGTATGCACAATAACATGGGGAACCAAAAATTAGCCACCCAAAATTTGGGCCCCCCAATGACCATAATGTGAGTGTGTTATAATTTTCTCACATTATGGTGAGTTTTCATAAAAATAAATAAAACATGCATGGAGAATTTCAATAGGAAGAGATGGGGAGAGCTATAGAAAGAGAGAAAAAGAGAGATAAGGGGAGATAAAGGAAGGGAGGGAAGGAGGGATAGAGAGAAACACATACAAATAAATATAGACCAAAATGCAAAGAAAGAGAGAGTGAGAGAGAGGGAGGAAATGAGAGGTAGAGAGAGGAGAGAGAGAGAGGTAGTTTCCACCCTAAACTCTCCATCGTCAATAATAAATCCTAGGACCTAAGCCCTAAACCCTCCATCATTAATCATAAATCCTAGGACCTAAACCCTGAGGCCTAAACCTTAAACATTATATGCTAAACCTTAATTCCTAGGCCCTAAACCTTAAACCATGAATAATTTAGAGAGAGAGGAAGAGAGGGAGCTTGGGAGAGGGAGAGGGAGGGAGAGAGGGGGATAGGGGGGAGGGAGGGAGGGAGAGAGAGGTAGAGAGGGAGAGGTGAGAGAAAGGTACCTGTAGAATCTCAACCCTACATCATGAACCCTAAACCCTAAAACCTTTAAACCTTAATCCCTAAACTCTAAACAATATACACTAAAACTTATATTATAAACCCTAATTCCTATGCTCTAAACCTTAAACCCTAGGCCCTAAACCCTAACCACTAAACCATAAATCCTAACACTAATAATTTGTAATACTAAAGTATTAAAAATTAAATTTAATCCCTAAACCCTCCATCATAAACCCTAAACCCCTAAGGCCTAAACCCTAAACACTATTGCTAAACCCTAAAACCTAACATTAATAATTTAACACTAAAACCTAAAAAAATAAATTTAATCTCTAAACCCTCCACCATAAACCATAAAATCTCAACCATGAATAATTTAGAGGGAGGGGTATTGAGGGGAGAGAGATAGAGAGGTGTGAGAGAGAGATATATAAGGAGGGAGGGAGGGACAAAGAGGTAGTGAGGGGAGAGAGATAGAGAAGTGACAGAGAAGAAGACAAGGAGAGAGAGGTGAGATAGAGAGAAATATAGAGGGAAGGAGGGAGGGAGGGAGAGGTAGAGAGGGAGAGAGAGAAGGAGGGAGAAGGTAGAGAGGGAGAGAGGGAGAGAGAGAAGGTGATGGAGAGAGAAGATATTTTTCCTTCACAAGAACATGAGTGTTATAATGTGCTTGTGTTATGAAAACCTAAGCCTTATGGCATGATCATGTTATTGTCTACCTTGGGAATTTCCAACTCTTAGGGTTGGATTGACATTTCAACACCCAAAATTGTGTGTTTTCAAATTGTAAAAAAATTGACACAATCTCGAGCATGCTCTCCATCAGGTTTGCACATGTTTTAATGTGAAGTAAAGAAATGACATAGTAACATTGAGCTCTCTCTTTGATTTCTAACCATTTAGTTTTTTCATGTTTCAAATATGTTAAGATTTTGATCTTTTTTATTCTTAGTGTCTCCATTTTTTTTCAAAAACCTACATATGGTATTCTTGGCTTGATTTTTTAATCATTCGTAAAAATTTCAAACAAATTAGATTATAAGAAACCATATACAATCTATACATAGTAAAAAATATATTTATTTATTTGTGATTTCTTTCCTATAAAATTTGGGGATAACACACTTAATTTTTTAATTTTTAGGATGTGCCCATTTTGAAAATTAGTAAGAAAATCATATATTCATTAAAAAATTAGCAAAAAAAATGGACATAACTAAATGGTTTTAGCTAATTTATCACTAAAGAAATTTTTTAAATACTAAAAAAAGTTAATATTTTAGGGGTAGCACACTAGACACTATGTTATGTTGTTTTGACAGAAACAAAGCACTTTATGTGCTCCCTCTTTTTGAACCCCTTAATATCCACCATTTAAAAAAAAAAAATAGTTTAGAAAGTAGATTCAAAGCATTGTGACTTGTGTTCTTGTTGCATCTTCAAACTTTGATCATAACTATCTTCAATTTCTCATCCAAGATTAGTATTTTCTAATTTTAGAAAAGGGGACATTTAAGACCACTTTTCAGTCCCCCATTTCCATACACTTACCCTATATATATCAATTTGACTATTGGACATTTGACTCATAAAATCAAATGTATATTCAAATCCATCGACCACCTTTGAATTGAACAAACATATTAACAAAGAAACATGTGAGACATCAATCAAAATAATTGGACATGACAATATAACAAGAGAGGAAAAATAGACAATATTTAGCAATACAATCATTATTTCACCCACAACTCAAGGTAATTATCTTAACTGAAAAATCAACTAAATATCAACTTGTGTGTGTGAGATTTCTCAAGGTCATGGTGTGCACATGATGCTTTTCGATCTGCTTCCATCTTTGTGGTGATGCTCTCCCTCCTCATCTAGGAGTAATTTTTTTTACGTTTGCATCAACCTTATTAAACCAATAATGTGGCTAGTTTGTTAATCATATTATCCCAAAACATAAGATAAATCATTCATTAACATATCATGATAATCAACTTACTTATATATCTTTTAATACACTATCTAATTGATATCTTTGTTTTTACATAATAAAACAAATCAATCATAGTATAAATAATTTTTAAAACAATTCTTTTGACATCATAATTTAAAACACATCACAAAATAAAGCATAGATAATATTATCCTCCACTTCAGCTTCCAAAATTCAAAATTTTCACCATTTAATTTCTCCATTTCTATTATTTTGGATGTGTTTTCCATCTCTTCGTGTAGTAAGATAAAAATATACTCCACACAAGCCCCACTCAATGAAAGGAAATAAGGAGATTATTGTTCAAATTATTTAAATATTTAGAACAGTTGAAAGAGAAACATATATGAACATAAAATAACAATATACCATAACACAAGGTGTGCATGGAGAAAACCCTTTCAAAAGAAAAAAAAAATTCACACTCTAAAGTATACAATGTATTATTTAATAATCTAATGGAAAAAAATACACATGTAGAGAAAGCTATTATAGGACTATCACCAACATATAAAACTAGAGTAATTTTGGGAACATAACTATGCCTACAAATGAGCCATACGAACTACAACTCCAAGCACCGATAAATAGAAGTACAAATTAAAAACAATGAATAATTAAAAACCCATTTACAAATCAATGAGGGTATGACACCAAAAACGCATGGGCAAAAAATTCAACATTTTTCTTTGGTCTTGATTCTCTTGACTATTTTTACCATATTGCTATCATATCTTGTTGTTGTCATATTTGTCATAATTGACAACCCAAACTTGGGTTCCCAAATTTATCTTCTCTAAAAGTGTTGTGTGCCAACCTATCATACTACGTGTCAATATTCCAATGCAACTTTTGTCTTACATGCTTACATGTCATAGGATTTGTTATAAGTATATTTCTTCATAATGACCTTACATACAAGATGCTAATGCATGGGCAACTACATAAAAAATTCAATAAGCCTCCTCCAAGTAGGAATCCATTTCACCCACTCAAAAATAGAAAACACTAGAAGGATAAATAGTGATAACACATAATATATATGAAGAAGAACATTAGGAATATAAGATTGAAACATAATTTTTCCAACAATGAATCTATGGACCTCTTACCCCCTAACAATTAGGTTTCAATGTTCATGGTTTTCCCTTTTGTTCTTACAAGGTTTTCAACAAGTAGGAGAATGTTGGGAAAAAGTATCTCAACATTGCATTCATAATGTTCATTGTAATACATTTTATATGCACTTGTTATTTCATCATCTAGTGTTTTTTTCCTTTTGAATGTGGAGAGTCAGTATCCCACTTAGATGCTTACTAGACTTTGTTCTCTAATGATTTTTTTTATTAAGAAGTAGGCATCTTACTTTGAGGTGGCATGGCTTTGCTATGTGTCAACATCTTGTGGTGTGTGTAAGGTCAATATAAAGAGATTTATGTATAACAATTGTGTGACATATAAGAACATGCAAAAGGGCGGCTACATTGAAACATTGACTAACATTATGATAGGTTAATACACTTATCATGGAGTATTTTTTTAATGTTAAATGATGACAAATTGAAGCACCCAAACATGATAGATTATGACATTGAAATTTTCTTAAGGAATATGCTAAAAATAGTTGGAAATATTGAGATCAAGGAAAGGCGCTGAAATTTGAACCCGTGCATTAGGGTGCCATACCTCTCATGGATTTGTAAATGGTTTCCCCAAACCTTCATGATTTGGGGTATGCAGTTCATCTATTTATTGATGCTTAGAATAGTAATTTGTATGTTGATTTGTAGATAATATTATGTTGTGGGATTTACTTTTCATGACTGAGTATGCTTGCTCAAGGATTTTATTTTATTAAATAATCGAGATTGCTGACAACTATAGATGCAAACAACAGACACATTAACCATCAAAAACGGGTCAAGACTGTCGTCTCATGGTCTATAAACTATTCAATACAGAATGGGAGTCCAAATTTGTAACTTAGAAATATAAAAGAATAGAGGATAGTAGGTATAAACTTGCACAAGGATTAAGGGAAGAGTCGGTAGATTGATATGAGATTGTGAGAACACATTTAAAACTCATAATATCTCATGTCTGAGAATACTTTTGTCGGAGACAACTCATATGCAGCCTTTAGATGTGCCAGCCACTCACTCTAGCCAAAAAATTCCTTGAATTGCACGATGAGATTCTTTTGCTTTCTTTTCCAGGAAGTGAGTGGGTACCTATACCTCTATTGTCTATTAGTTTGATGATGGAATCTTTTACTTGGATGATTTGCAAATCAAATAGGTTATAGATAGTTTACTAGGTACCTATTGCTTCTGTCCGCTATAATTAAAGTACCTTGACATGCATAAATAATCTGCAATCCATGGTAATGATTGTACTGATAGTAGACTGATATGACCATATTTGCCATCATCTTTCCTTTGCATTCGCACTCTTCCCTCAAATAAAAAAAGCATTTTGTTATATAGCCTAATTTAATCTGCCTTTCAGATGTGGATAGTTGACAGAAGTAAATGTGACAATGCGCGTGTACCTTACTTGAAGATTTAATTTATCTTGTCAAAAATAAAATAAAACTAAACTTTTCTTGACAGCATATGTTTGAATGCAAATGGTCTGTCATTTTCATTTTTGGGAGCTGCATATATTTGAGGATGCATGTGATAGTCCTTGAAATCTTATGAAATCTTAGGGGCCATCATGAGAGTTCACATCGCATAGTAGTCTACTCTCCTATCAAATTATTATTCTGAGTGTACCTAGACTCACCATGGAAATTGGGCGGAA
Source organism: Sequoia sempervirens (assembly GCA_007258455.2). Taxonomy (NCBI): domain Eukaryota; kingdom Viridiplantae; phylum Streptophyta; class Pinopsida; order Cupressales; family Cupressaceae; genus Sequoia; species Sequoia sempervirens. Next base: position 599,123,223 of record VDFB02058242.1, read on the forward strand.
CAAGGAGCAGAAAATGTCACGAATAAAAAAATAAAAAATTTACTAATCACGGTACTTTCCTGGCAGTTGAGTGCCATTAAAATATGTAGCCATTCAGTAATGTAATATTGAGTTAAAAATTTATTGTTTTTATTTATAGAAAGGTTATTGGAGAGGTCAAGGGTAAATATTGAGTACTTCTTTCCATTAGTTTTTTTTTTTTTTTCTTCATATTATTGGATAAAGAAGAAAAAAACAAATTACATCAGCAAGAAGACATGGCCAAATATGCCACCATTAGGTCATACACAAGTGGCAAGACAAGCTGCTACAGCAGCAACAAAAACAACAATTCTAGACCATCATGACATAAGGTAAAGCATGCTGCTACAGCTGTAATAATAAACAGCTTTACAGTAGCAGAATGTGTTGTTACAACAGCAAAACTCCAACAAATACAATAAGAATCTCTCTTCGAAGAAGATTTAGAACACCACTGATAACCAAAATTTGAACCATTAGTCAACAGCCATTTAGAAGAAGGTCTAAGCAGCTCAATTTCCAAAGGACAGAATACTCTCCATAGCCTCCAAGAAGTAGCCTCCTTGGCAAAATGTCTATTCGTCAACCAGCTGTAACTGTGCTTGAACATTGTAGATAGATGTTTTAAGATCATTGTTAGTTTCTAAATAATCTTGGAGCATAGCAAGCAAATTTGTAACTTGTAAAGAGAGATTCCAGCAAATTATTTGAACTTCAACTTTAAGAGGCTGAGAGATGTTGGAAAAGATAGCAGCGCAACGAAACTTCCAAATGAATTTAAGGATGACTTGCTTGCACAGTTGAGTGAGGATATTATGGTGAGAGGAGACACCGAGGAGTGCTATTTTCCATGACCAAGTGTGAGTGAAGAGGGCAAGAAGCAAAGAGAAAAGAGAATGCCACAAGTTCTGAGCATGAGAGCAAAACCAGAAAGCATGCTTTATAGACTCAGATTTAGCACAGAAGGGACATGATAAAGGAGGATGGAGAAATTTGAGGCGGTTACCAATAGGTAGCTTAAAATGAAGCATCTTCCAAGCCAAGAGCTGAGATTGTGCATTGGCTTTAGACTTCCAAATTTGATGGCTGACCATATTCCATTTTGCTCAACTAAACTTACAGTTCCACTTGACATTGAGCTGAGGTGAAAGCAAAATTGAGGGGAGCAGCTGTCTATAGATGATTTTGAGAGGAAAGAAGCGGATATTACGTCTATTAGGCCATTTCCAGTCTTTCAAAAAGCTAGAATGACAAGGAGAGGATAGAAGACAAAAAAGATTAGGGGGAACAAGGTGTTGTATTTGAAGAAGAGGCTGCTTAGTGAGAGATGTCAAGTGGAACTCAGTTCGTAATTGTTGCCAAGACTTCCAATTGAAGCTGATGGGATCCCATAAATCACGAAAAACTTGAATTCCCTTTTTGAAAAGATTCTTTCCTTTAAAACTTTTAATAGCTCCAAGGGGTTTTCCATCTTGCTGAATTGGACGATTCCACCATATGGAAGAGTTTGCAAAGCTGAGGCCATGACTAAAGGATTGATCATACCAAACCAACTTCTTCGAGGTGATTTTCCATGCTTTCCAAATAGATTTGAAAGGAGTAGACCCATTAGTCTTGAAATAGGGGGCCAAAAGGAGCTTATCATTCCACTTGACATCATCCTAGGCATGTTTAGCAGTTGCAGATTTAATGCGTAATTGAACTAAATGTTTCCAAGGAGCCTCTCCTTCCAAAGCTCGCACAATCCATTTGTTGGTGAGACAAATGCCCTAAGTGTACGGGTCAATAATCCCCAAACCACCTCTATCCTTTGGCTAAATGCAATGTAACCAAGATGTGGTAGGAGAGCCCTTCTTGTTTCCCCATTTGGCCCAAACAAAACTTCTGATCAGTTGAGTGAGTTGGTTATAGTAATTTTTAGATGGCAGCCAACACGATGAGATGTACACATGACTCACCAAGAGGATTTTATTGGCAATTTGGATGTGACCAACCATGGAAAGGAACCAATTAGTCCAACTCAAAATTTTGCCTTTGAATTTGGTCATAAACCAATTCCACATGTCCTTGAGGGAGACACCAATCCCAAAGGGAATACCAAGGTATCTAGTGATTGTACCATGTTTAATCTCACGCCATTCACTAGGGATCCAAGGGGGATGTGGGGAAGGACGAGTCATAATGAATTCAGTTTTATTCATGGAAAGCTTGGATCCCGAGATAGTGCAAAATAGATCAAAAACATCAAGAGTATTAGTTACTTCATCTGTTGAATTTTGAATAAACAACATGTTGTCATCAACAAAATGGGAGTTAAGCACTTTGACATTACCAGGTAATGAAATCCCATCAATAAGCTTAGAAGTACGGGCATGTTGAAAGAGGTAACCAAGGACATTAGCAGCTAGAACATAAAGGAATGGTGCTATAGGGCAGCTTTGGCATATAGATTTTTGTAAAGGGAATTGGGGGGAAAGGGCTCCATTGACAACAACTCTTGCATTGGCATCAATGAACAACATTTTAATATTCTCTCAAATTTTGGTTTCAAAACCTAGCCATTTTAGCATGTTGAGAATGAAAGGCCAGCGGATGCGATCATAAGCTTTATCAAAATCGAGTTTGATAATTAGAGCATCTTGAGCAGATTGTTGAGCCCATTCAGCAGTCTCCCAAGCCAACACCAAATTGTCAAGAATAAATCTGCCACCCAAAAAACCAATTTGTTTTGGCCTAACAATCTCCTGGGTTATATACTTTATTTGGCGAGCCAAGGCTTTGGCAATAATTTTATATGAGGTGTTAAGAAGGGTAATAGGCCGCCATCCATTCACTGTGTCTTCATTTTTGCCTTTGGGGAGGAGTTTTATCAAGCCTTGGTTTATGATTGCCCCCAAGGAGCCAGTCTCAATGCCCTCTAGGTAAACATAATAAAAGTCTTTGCGTATGTGAGGCCAAAGAGCTCTATAAAACTCAACCGGGAGCCCATCAATTCTTGGACTTTTCTCCAAAGCCATGCTATAGAGAGCCTCATCAAGCTCTTCAATGGAAAGGAAATGATCAAGGTAATTGCTATATTCAGAGTCTATTTTACAAGGAATACAACCTACAACACTTTCTTCAATAATGGGAAGGAGAGGATCACCAGCAGAATCATCAATAAAAAGGTTTTTAAAGTGCTCATAAAATATTTGCAAAATAGCAGATTGGTTGGTATGAACAGAGCCATCTGCGGCTCTTATACTGGAAATATGCTCCTTTTTGTGTTTGTGCTATAAGAACTGAAAGAAAAATTTTGATCCCCTATCCCCATCCTTGATCCATTGGAGACAAGCACGAACTTGGGCTCCTTTTCCTCTATAAACAGCCAATTTCTGGAGAGAATTTTTAGTTTTAGCCACAAATTGTTGGAGGGCAGCATTAAGGGGGTTGGCAAACAAAAGAGAACAATTATGCTCTAGTTGGCCCTTAAGGGATTTTTCCAATCTACGACGCTGGGCAGTAGCTCTTCTCCCATCGTCATGAAGGAATAAAGTGCAGCGGGCAATAGTTCTCTCCCACCAACTAATCCACCTATCATGTTGAGGCTTTGGTTCAGCTTTCCCAATAGCTAAAAGGCCATCAATGCAATCTTGTTGTTTTAAATGGGAAACATTTAACTTGTATGGAAGATCATTAGGAAGGGCAAGGGAATTAGTAAGAGAAAGGGTGGTAAAGATGGGGAGGTGATCAGAAAGAGTGGATGAGAGGTCAAGACAAACTAAAAGACCAGCCTGGGAGGGGAGAATATGATAATTTGGGGAGATGTAAAACTGATCCAAATGACTCATTCTCCTCAAAAATCCCTCACGACAATTATTCCAAGTAAACGAGTGTGGCATATGAGTGCTAACTTTGCCCAAAAGAGGATCATAGACTCCCAAGGAGTTTCAAGCTAAAGTCCAAGCTTCAAATTCAGTGTGAGAGAGTAAGGAAGAACTATCCCAGCTGCAATCAGATGGATGCTCAACCATGTTGAAATCACCCCCCAAAATCCACTCGACAGTAGGGAGATGAAGATGAATCCATTCCCAAAGCCGAGTTTGCTCGGAAGAGGAGTTAGGAGCGTAAATAGAACAAAATCCATACAAGGTGTCTTGGAAAAGAATAGTAGTCCAGATACAACAATTGTATGGGTCAAATCCAGAAGCCACAACATGTTTAGCAAGCCAAGGGGCAAGACCTAAGACTGCCCCACCACTGCCCTCACTGTGATTTGTGTGAAGAAAAAAAGCTTCTTGCCAAATAGATGCAAGAATGGAATCCAGACGGACTGCATTGACTTTCACCTCCTGAAGCATTATCACATCAATTTGGTTGTTCTGAATAGAGTTCTTGACATGATACTTCCGAGCGGGGATAGTTAAACCCCAAACATTCCAAGATTGGACGTGACAATTCATTGTGAAGAGTTAGGAAGAGTTTCCTCATCCGTCATCAACGCAGTGAACTTGTTCTCTGAGGTGCAGGCGTGGGCATCCATTACATTAACCATAAGATGTTGTTCCCTGGAGGGTGATCTAGATCAAGATTGCAAGGGACTAGGTGGTTGAGTTGGGCATAATGACTCAGCAAAACTATTTTTTGACAAGGATAGAGATTCCTTCCATCTTTTAGCAACTCTGTTAACATCTATTATGTCTGTTGTTAAAACTTCTTTGAAGGACTTAGGACTGGTTGGGGGTTTGAGGAGAGGTGGTGATGATGGCATGGGATGAGCAAGGGATGAGTGGGTTGTGGGTGTGGTGTGGTTAGCAGGTGAGTGGGTTGTGGGTGTGGTGCGGGGGGAAGGGGTAACAGGGGTAGATTTCTGATTTTCTTCAGTGAGAGTGACAGTATCAAGGCTAGAATTGCTTGGAGGTGCTTGTAGCGGATGTGGTTTACGAACTGGGAAATCTCGAATGAGATGGCCTTCTCGACGACAATAGAAGCAGGCATTAGGTTTGTTTAAATATGTAATTCGTTGGTCAAATTCAAACCTAGGCCCAACCAGTTTAATTGTTTCAAGAAGAGGTTGAGTTAAATCCATTTCAACACATGCTCTTGGTTGCACACACAAGCTGGCCCATTTGTCAGTATGTTGTTTGCACCATAGGACTCTACCCAATTGAGAGGCGATGTCTTGCAGAAAAGGACGGAAATCCAGATTAAGGAAAGGGAATTCTACCCACATAGGGTATTTGGACTTAGATATTCCTTCCAGATGGAAGTCAAGATCCAAAGCTTGGACATAGCATATCTGACCATAGATGATCCAAGTACCATAATGTAAGGCAGCTTGAGCATGGTCTGGATTAGTGAAAGTACATGATATGTATCCTCTGCTCAAACCCCTAATGTTTTCAATAAGCCAGCCCTTTGACTCCCAATTATTACGAGTCCATTTAAAGAAGTCTTGTTCAGAAGGTGTAGACACCCAAATTTAATCACTTCCATATGATTAAATTTGTTGCATTCACATCTATCATATTAATATTAATTTATTAAATTAATATTACACCCTTTGTCCCATAAAGTATTTAATTTAATAATTAATACTTTGTCTTTTACTTTATTCCTCTCTAAATTAAATAAATACACTAATTTATTTAATTTAGTCACTTATCCTCCTTTTGATTTAAAAATAAATTTAAAATTCCTCACTTTCTCTCTCCTTGTCACATCCTCCAACATTTGCCACTTGCCTCTAATCTTCTGTTAATTAGCCTAATCCAATATTTGCACAACCTTAACCAAAATCATTAACTATATTTAGCACCTCTTTTTTGGTCAATTCTTCCATTTTTTCCTTTTTAATGATAACCCTCTCTCCTATGTGAATTTTTAATTCACATTTATTTTCTCTAGACTCCCCTCCTTTAAATGTGAATTTTTAATTCACATTCCATTCTCCCAAGGCTTCTAGAACCTTGGACTTGTCACAATCTCCACATGTGACCAAGTCCCACCTTTTTGGAACCCACCTTTTATCCTCTAGATTATCCTATGAATGTGAATTTTTAATTCACATTTATCCTCCCAACCACCTTTCCTTTTCCCATGTAGATTTTTGAGGAATTCTAAAATTCCTCAAAAGTCCCTTTCACTCCCACTTGGGGACAAGAAATCCCTTTTTGTGGAAATCCTCTCATCCCCCAAGGTGCATGTCCTTTTCCACCTCATGTACCTTTTTGACAACTCATCTCCACCTCATATCCTCTTGTCCACTTCACCCTCCACATGTCAAGATGTGAGGGCTTGTGGGTTCTCAACCCACCATAGCCCTTCATCTTGGCCTTGTTGGATCAATCTTGACCCTTGAATTCTCTAGAGAATTCAAATTCTTCTATAAATCCCCCCTCCTCAAGGGCATTTCCACAACACTTGAGATTTGAGCACCCTTATGCTGTTATTTTGCATTCTCAACACTTTTCACTTCCATACCTACATGCTGTCCATTTGAATTCTCAAGCATTTGCAATCAACTAATCATCTTTGCTAGTCATCTTGCTTATAGAATCTTGCATTTTAGTCATTCAATCTACCATTTAAGGAGCACACAAGCTATTCAAATCGAAGGCTAATCAAGGAGCAACCAACAACAAGGAAGGTGATATTGTCCTATTTTGTTTATCTATTTCCTTTCTTATTCTAACTCTCTTTTGGCTAATCTTGAGGTGTCCTTGGTGTTTTGTCTTTCATGTTTCTTAGTTAGATTCACACATTTAGAGTAGCATAAAATATCAAGGTATACAGAAGGTATTCCTTTGAGGAAGAAAAGAATGATGGTTTTTGCTTTGCAATCAGAAATAACTTCAATAATATCATCAGGGAGCTCGAATGAGACCACTTAACCTTCTAAACTTTGTGGGGCAGGGGCTTTGATGATCTTTGTGCTTTGTGGGTTCTCAGCAACGTTGTCCTGGCTGCAAGAGATTCTGGGCAAAGTGTGGGCATCCTGGCAGAGTTGAGAGGCGTTGAAAAGTCCAAAGTCTGCTGACTGTGTCTCCATGGTGGCAAAAATTGGTGACTCAAATTCCATTTGGGCAGCACATGAATCCAACTGAGCTTTTTCTTTTTCATTTTCAGAAGACTCGCGCTCCCTGGCTTTCTTTTTCATGCTTGGTGGTTTGATTTTCAAGCCCCTGTGGGCTCCAGCGGCTGAAAACTGCTTATCCTCGCAATTTCTATCCTTATTTTCAGTGGTGGCAAGCATAACAGGGCGTGCAGTTGCAGGTTAGGGTTTCACTGTTTCTCCTCGCGCCCAGCTCTCACTATTTCTCCTCGCGAGCTGTTTATCCTCGCAATTGATTATTGTTTTCTTCCATTAGTTTTGAATTCATTTTTGATGTCTTCAAATTTTTAATTTACCTACATAAAGTTAAAAAATCTATTTTTTTTAATTGAATAAAGCTGAACTAAAAGGGCAGTCAATGGTGAAGAGTATGGATACAAAATCAAAACCAAACAAATATAAATAAAAAAATACTAACAACAAAACACATAACAACGAACTAAACTTGCATTTTACTACAAGTATTTTCCCTTTTACTACCTAGTGCATTTCATCCTCTTGGCTATTTGTGCTTGTACTAGTAGTTCTATGAAATGAAAGACTTGATGAGTCAATACAATATTCAATGTCAAATTTATATTTTGTTCTTGTTTGGAATCCATTAAAAGTTTGCTAGAACTAGCTTCAATCAATTAGAGTTAAAAGAACAAAGGAGGACAGCTAAAAAATTCACACCATAAACAATAATGCATATTCACATGTGCCATATGTTGACACACCTCTTTCTCAAACTCATTATTGACAATTAAATTTCTTATCCAAATTTAAATACTATGGATATCAAATCTATATTCACCTCAAGGGTGAGGTTTTATTCAATTTCATAAGGAATTTAACACTATTGACCTTAATTATCAATCTATCTCTTTTCAAAATTAAAGTGTGTATAAATACACTCATGTACACACCTACATGTGTGTGTGTGTGAATTTATAACCATAGACTCATGCTAACATAAAATATAGGTGAATAACATAGTAAGTAATTACATATGTATACAATTTTATATACATATGTACTAGTGTAATTACTTATTTACCCCTTTTAATTATAACATAAGTCATTTAAATACAAAGAATAAATAGGTTACTGTTAAATCCAAATTCTCACAAACAACTATGTTCTAGAAATAATATTTTTCCAAATCAAGATACAATTGATTACCATAATACCCTAGTATTTTCATAACAAAGTCATTATTATCACTAATGATTTAACAATTTTTTTTTCATAATATAAGTTCTATTGACAAAACAAATGTTTGACACAAAATCATCACAACATTTTCTTTCTATAGATAACTATAAAAAAAAAAAAAAACATGGTAATTTCACATCATAACACCACTATCTATGCTACAGATCATATCAAGTTAAAACTTAATTTATTGCATAGCTTGACACACAAACATGTCCAAGTTAATAGTATCATTAGAAATTGACTTGTCTTTAACTTTTGTTCTTTTTGACTTCAAAGGTTGAGGTGGCCAATATAACCTTAATTGATGTTACAAGATATAATGACCTAATATTGTCTCAATTAACAAAACTTTAATAAAATAAACTTTCATTTAGTTATAAAAGTCATAACATAACTAAACAATGCACCTTTTAACAGTAGACTAATAATGATATAAGATACAACAATGCTCAATAAGATGAAATGTAAAGCTTGAAACTCCTAGACCTATTTGATCTCATGATAATGTGTTGGATATATGCAATAATAGTGGTTTATACGATCTCATGAAATAAACTTTTTACAATAATCACGACCTATGAACAATAATCTATTCGATCTAATAGCATTCCATATATTCTATGCAATACAATGACCCATTCAATAACCCAATAATCCTTAGATTGTAAACAATAAATAACATTGACCTATTCGTTCACAAAATATGCCACATGTATGCAACAATAGTGACACGAAATTTTGCAAAAATATTGCAATAAGAGTGCTCGCTATTTGGTCACACAACATTTTGTAGAATGTTTACAATAAAAGTGACCTATTCAATCACATGATTTTTTAGAGTTTATAGAGTCTCTCAATATCATATGGGGTTTATGAAAAAATAGTGGCCTATTCAATCATTTTACATCATGCAAAGTATTTAACATGGTCATAGACCTAAATGGTCTCTTCAAGAAATAAAATAGATGAAAAAAAAATTAGACTTAATGGTATTTTATAACTAATACATAGAGGCCGAGTATTCACAAATTAAGGGTCTTTGTAAGATTATCACACAAAGGTTAAGTACTCACAAACTAATGATCTTAGAAAGTTTAATACATAGAGACCAAGTACTCACAAATTAATGATCTCTAAAATTTTAATATATATAGAGGTCGAGGTTTGGTCGTTTCAATAATGAAATTAGCATAATCCTTCTCATAGACTATTAGTAATATACATTTCCTAAGAAAGTTTATAGAAAATTAAAATCATAAGAACTTGAAGATTTTTCTTATAAATAACTTCTTTCTTTTAATCATTTAAATACCAAATTTGATATTAGAATGAAGAATAGCGAAATACCTCTTTCTTTGCAACAACCAAAATAATAATACCAAGCTCTTATGTTTCTATTCTAGCCTCTTCCCCATTTGTTTGTTCTCTTTCCTTCTTCTCTTTTCTCTTTTATCTCCATCTACTCCACTTCGAGCTCGCATTAACTCCTACTTCCCTCCTTTTGAGCCATGAAATATGGCATTAAATTTGGTTTGTTCTAGATATACCACTTCAAAAAGTAGTATTATTGTTATTAATATTTATTTAATGCAAGAGACACCCCACCTCGAAGTTGCAACTAATCCTTTGAGCTTCTCTAAATAAACTTTTTTTAAAAATAAGACATTATTATTATTAATGTCTATATATAAGCACAAATATATATAAGGTATGCACAAAAATATGGGGAACCAAAAATTAGCCACCCAACTTTTACACCCCCCAATGACCATAATGCGAGTGTGTTATAATTTGCTCACATTATGGCAAGTTTTCATAAAAATAAAAATGCATGCATGGATAATTTCAATAGGAAGAGATGGGGAGAGCTATAGAAAGAGAGACAAAGAGAGAGAAGAGGAGAGAAAGGAAGGGAGGGAAGGAGGGATAGAGAGACACATACAGATAAAGATAGACCAAGATGCAAATAGAGAGTGAGTGAGAGTGGTAGGTAGGTAGAAGTAGAGTGTGAAGGAGAGACAAAGAGATAGGGAGGGAGTGAGGGAGAGGTAGCGAGGAGAGAGAGATAAAGAGGTGAGGTAGAGAGAAAGGGAGGAAAGGAGAGATAGAGAGAAGGAGAGAGGGAGGGAGAGATAGAGACATCAATCAATCTAACTATTGGACATTTGACCCATAAAACCATATATATATATATATATATCCAAATCCATCCACCACCTTTGAATTTAACAATTTACATATTGACAATAAAACATGTGAGACATTAATCAAAATAATTGGATATGTTAATATAACAAGAGAGGAAAAATAGAAAATATTTAGCAATATAATCATTATTTCACCTACAACTCAAGGTAATTATCTTAACTAAAAAAACAACAAAATATCAACTTGTGTGTGTGAAAGTTCTTAGGGTCATGGTGTGCACATGATCCTTTTGGATTTGCTTCCATCTTTGTAGTGATGCTCTCCCTCCTCATCTGGGAGTGAATTTTTTTCTTCTACATCAACGTCATTAAACCAATAATGTGGCTAGTTCGTTAATCATATTATCCCAAAACATAAGATAAATCATTCATTAACATGTTATGATAATCAACTTACTTATACATCTTTTAAAACACTATCTAATTGATATATTTATTTTTACATAATAAAACAAATCAATCATAGTATAAATAATTTTTTTAAACAATGTTTTTGACATCATAATTTAAAACACATCACACAATAAAGCATAGATAACTTGTTCCAAAAGTAGGATATGAAAATAAGCATATCCTCCACTTAAGCTTCCAAAATTCAAAAATTTCACCATTAATTTCTCCATTTCTATTATTTTGGATGTGTTTTCCATCTCTTCCTATAGTAAGATAAAACTATACTCCACACAAGCCCCACTAAATGAAATGAAATAAGGAGATTATTGTTCAAATTCTTTAAATATTTACAATGATTCAAAGAGAAACATATATGAAAATAAAATAATAATATACCATAACACAAGGTGTGCATGGGAAAACCCTTTCAAAAGAAAAAAAAATCACTCTAAAGTATACAACGTATTATTTAATAATCTAATGAAAAAAAATACACTTTTAGAGAAAGCTATTATAGGATTATCACCAACATATAAAACTAGAGTAATTTTGGCAACATAACTATGCCTACAAATAAACCATACGAACTACAACTCCAAGCAACAACAAATAGAAGTACAAATTAAAAACAATGAATAATTAAAAAACCCATTTACAAATCAATGAAGGTATGACACTAAAATTGGATGGGCCCAAAATCCAACATCTCACTTTGTTCTTAATTCTCTTGACTACTTTTACCACATTGCTATTATATCTTGTAGTTGTCATATTTGTCATAATTGACAACCCAAACTTGGATTCCTAAATTATCTTCTCTAAAAGTGTTAAGTGTCCCAACCTATCATAATACTTGTCAATATTCCAATGCAACTTTTGTCTTACATGCTCTTACATGCCATAGGATTTGTTATAAGCATATTTCTTCATAATGACCTTACATACACCACAAGATGCTAACGCATGGGTAGATAACGCTACCTTATACTGGGACAACTAACTCCTCATGTGCTGACAAAACTCACTATGTACAAAACCCAGTAAGCCTCCTCTAAATAGGAATCCATTTCACCACCAAAAAAAAAAACAATAGAAGGATAAATAGTGATAAAATATAATATATATGAAGAAGAACATTAAGAATATAAGATTGAAACATATTTTTTCAACAATGAATCTATGGGCCTCTTAGCCCCTAGCAATTAGGTTTCAATGTTCATGGTTTTCCCCTTTGTTCTTACAAGGTTTTCAACAAGTTGGAGAATGTTGGGAAAAAGTATCTCAACATTGCATTCATAATGTTCATTATAATACAATTTATATGCACTTGCTATTTCATCATCTAGTGTTTTTTGTCTTTTGAATGTGGAGAGTCAACATCTCACTTAGATGCTTAATGGACTTTGTCCTTTAACGAGTTATTTTTTTATTAAGAAGTAGGCATATTACTTTGAGGTGGCATGGTTTTGCTATGTGTCAACATCTTGTGGTGTGTGTAAGGTCAATATAAAGAGAGTTATGTATGACAATTGTGTAACATATAAAAAAATGCAAAAGGGAGGCTACATTGAAACATTGACTAACAATATGATAGGCTAATACACTTTTCATGGAGTATCTTTTGAATTTTGAATGAGGATAAATTGAAGCACCCAAACATGATAGATTATGACATTGTAAGTTTCTTAAGGAATATGTTAAAAATAGTTGGGAATATCAAGATCAAGAAAAGGCCTTGAAATTTGAACCCATGCATTAGGCTGCCATACCTCTCATGGATTTATAAATGATTTCCCTAAACCTTCATGGTTTCTAGTATGTGGTTCATCTATTTATTGATACTTAGAATAGTGGTTTGGATGTTGATCTGTAGATAATGTTGTTGTTGGATTTACTTTTCATAACTGTGAGTATCCTTCCTCAAGCATTTTATTTTATTAAAAGCAATTGAGATTGTTGAAAACTATAGATAAAAATAATAGACGCATTAACCATCAAAAATAGCTCAAAGTTGTCATCTCACAGTCCATAAATTGTTCAATATAGAATGGGAGACCAACTTTCTAACATAGAAATAGAAGAGAATAGAGGATACCTAGTAGGTTAGAGGATACCTAGTAGGTATAAACAACTACATTTGACAAAATAAAGACATAAATAGCTATGACACAGTGGTCATAAACTTGCATGAGGATTAAGGGAAGAGTAGGTAGACTGATGTGAGACTATGAGTACACATTTACAACTCATAATATCTCGAGTTTGAGAATATTTTTGCTTGGGACAACTCATATGCAGCATTTAGATGTACCAACCACTCACTTCAGCCAAAAAATGGCTTGAATCGCACGATAAGATTCTTTTGCTTTCTTTTCCAAAAGGAACTAGGAAGTGACTAGGTACCTTTTTCTCCCCTAAGACTTGGGGCAGTGGCTATCCAGCCCCAAGAATGCACTAGGGCATGGATGTGCCACTTTATGATGCATACCATACATTAAATCAAATCAAGTGACAACCTTTGCATCCTATTTTTTATTTTCGAGCGCATCTCATACAACAGGTGAATAAATATTTACAAATATTACTAGTATTAGTGTTTCCATTTTTAAACTTAGTGTTTTCAACAACATTATTTAGAAATCATTTATATTTGATTTGTATGATATTTTTTTTACATTGTTTTATTTTATATAAAATAAAAAATATTTTTATGTTTAATAATTTTTAAAAATGATTTAAATTATTTAATAGTTTAAATTATTTGAGTTATATTTATATTTAATTTTTTTAATTATTTTTTATAATTTTGATATGAATGTGTATTTGTAATTACAGTTAATAATATTATTTTTAAAATGAATTATTTGTATGTCTATTACAAATTTATATTTTTCTTTAAATATTTCTTGTATTTAACAATCTTTTAAAAGAGACTTATTATTTGAATTGTGTTTATATTTAATTTTTTAATTATTTTTTATATTTAATATATTTTTTATAATTTTGATTTAAATTGTGTTTGTATTTATAGTTAATAATATTATTTTTAAAAATATTAATATTGTCTTTAAATTATTTGTATTTGTATGTTTACTACAAATTTATATTCTTCTTTAAATAATTTTTATGTTTGACAAATCTTTTAAAAGAGTCTTTAAAATAATTTTTATAATTTTCAATTTAAATTGTATTTAATGTCTATCTTTTTATATAATTTATTTATATGGTGACTAAAATATTACATTCCTAACTGACTATTTAAATTTTTAATAATTTTGGAAAAATAATTTAAATTTAGTCACATATTACATTCCTAACTAAATTATTTATATGCTTACTATAAAATGATTTCTACTATTAATAATAATTTTTAAAAGTGATATAAATTTGGTTTTATAAATTATTTTAATTCACTTTTGAGTGCTTACACTACTTTTTAAATTATTATTTTATTTGCTTTTTCTTAAGAGCTAGTGTCTTTATTTAAATTATTTATATGTTTAATAAATTAAATAAAACCTTCTTCCAGACCCAACCAAGAATAACACATGAGAGGAATGTCTAGCCAACAAAGCCATATTCTAATTTATTTGAAAGTTATATCAATTAATTCTACAGAATTCTTCATATTAAACTATTTTATTATTTTTAATTTTATTTCATGAACATTGAGTTTGAATTATTATATTATTTGCTTTTTTTAAGAGCTAGTGTCTTTATTTAAATTATTTATATGTTTAATAAATTAAATAAAACCTCCTTCTAGACCCCAACCAAGAACAACACATGAGAGGAATGTCTAGCCAATAAAGCCAAATTCTGATTTATTTGAAAGTCATATCAATTAATTCTATAGAATTCTTCATATTAAACTATTTTATTATTTTTAATTTTATTTCATGAATACTGAGTTTGGGTTTTATTTGAAAGGTATATGGATTAGTTTTAGAGAGTTTGCTATATTAAATTATTTTATTATTTTTAATTTTATTTGTGTTGTTATGAATATTGAATTTGAGTTCTTGATTATATAAATAAGACACTGACATCCTATTTAAAAATCTTTTTAGTTCAATTTGAAGTTCACTTTCATTAGTTTCAATATAATTAAACTAGCATACCTATATTAATTAATAATATATGTAAAACATGTTGAGAGTTATCTTTATCGAGACACCTATTGACTTGAGGAAAAAATGCTTACATTTTCATGAACATGAATTTGAAAAGCAATCTATTTGATTTCATTATAGTTTCTATCATTGTTTATTTCAATTCCCATATATAAGGGTACACATTCAAGTTTAAAATCATACCAACTTGTATATAACAACAATCAACAAAGAACAATAAATTTAAAATCATAAATTTTCATCAATCATTAGATTTAGTATTGAAAGCAACAAAGAACAATATCACGGCAAAATGACATCAACTAACTTAGATATATCCACTATTTTTTTTTAAATGTTTGAATACATTGTTAACATTATATACATTCAAACATTTGAATGTCATGAAACCTATAGCTTTGCAATTGAATCTAATAAAGGTTTGCTCTCAGATGAATAAACAAACTTTGTTGTTTTTTATGACTATTTTAATCCTATGTTCATCATTATAAGTCTCTCTTTTCACTTGAAGTTTAAATATGTATCTGTTGAAAATGACCTTTTGTAGAATGTGTGAAAACTTAACATTGTCTTGTTCTTCATGCTTCAAAATGTTCAATTCTTTTGTTGTAACACCCATAATTTCTTCTGTTGCTTCTTCAAAAGTAGTAATCCAAGTGAATGAAATATGGTCTTGCACTTTGCATTGAATTATATATTTATGATCACATTAAGGGAAATTTTATCACATCTTCCACAATACCATTGACCATTTTCATTAGTTTTTACCTTCTTTTTGTAGTGTCTATCTCCAATTTTCAAGGGGCAAGTTGTATAACATAAATTGTCTACCTTAATGAAAGATAAGGTAGCTTTTATCACTATCCAATAAGGTTTACCAGAGTTACCAAGGTCCTGATCTTGCATTTGTGAGATACCTTTTAACATTTTTTATTATATTGCAGATGAGATTTCCTTTGTAATAGAATGAGAATGGAGATTCCTCCCTTTTGTATCAAACCAAAATCTCAATCGGTGTGAGTCAAGAAGATCTAGATTTATAAGGAGTTGGGTTGTAGTAATTGTTCCCACAGATTTCCCACCAAAATCACTAATTCGTGCAACCTTTATAGCAAGAATGGGAGAAGTTTGTACATTGCACATTTCTTGGAGTTTTTGACCTTCCTTATTGTAGAAATCACCCCACATTGTTAATTCCACCATACAACATGACATGTCTTTTAGTTGAAGGGTTCTTTTTTGAGTTTGTGTGACATTATTTTTTAATATTACGTTTGGTGTGTCGATTGAGAGAACAATACCAATGATAACAACCAAAGAATTGCTTTTCATGTTCTCAATTTCTCTTATCGATGTAAAATGGAATTGTTGTTTTGGTATACAACTATCCTCCTCTAAACACAACTCAACAATCGAATTTGTTTCTATGCGTTCATAAAAATTTTCTGCAACTGCATTAAAACATGTTACTCTTATTTCACCACCATCTGAATCAACCAAGTCAAAAGTAAACTCTTGTCCATCTCCTTTTGCATTGTTAAAATGATGAAGTTGACCCTTTCTAGTGACTCTTGCCTTTATTGACCATCTATTCTAGTACAGATTGAGTGTTGCAATAGGAATGGTTCTTTTATGAGGTTCATTTTTTCCAGCAATTGGGTGCTTATATGGATTGTAGGTAGGATCCATGCCTACATCATTATCATATAAGAAAAATAGTATTCAATATATTTTGAACACGACAAAAAAAATGGAAGAGTAACTAGAAACATTGATAATTTGTTGAATTTTTCATATAGCAGAAGAATTGAATGTAGCAGAAAATTAAATATCATACAAATATATTACATTTTGGAATTTGTGACTCATGGAATCAACATTGAAGAACATATGCATGTTACATCAAGTATCTTCTAATATTTTCAATCTATTTTCTTCAGCCTCTCTCTTGGCAAGTTCTCTACCATTTTTCATTTTTTCATAATGGTCATATGTGAATAGTGACATAATTCTTAAGCCTTCGATGTATTTTACACATGATATAGCTAAAAATGTCAATCCCATTCTTTCTCTCGGTCCTATATCAATAGTAGCTTTTGATAGAGTCAAACCCTGTGATTTGTGAATTGTCAATCCCTAAGCCAATCTTAACAGAATTTAGATTGTCCTACCCTTTTGTATTGTTGTAATTGGAATTGTCTTTGGGTTGCAATCATCAAATGGTATTCTTGAATAGTTGTCAAATGCAACCATTACATATGTTGGTGGTTCTGGTGGACCAATTCCAAGTTTGTATACAATGTTTTGTATATATCCTAAAGCTCCATTGACAAGGCCTGCTTGTATCAATAGATTTGAGGTGAACATAACCTTGACATCTTTACATATCAATAATTCTAGATCTAGCTCATCATTTGAGCATTCTTCTCCTGCATTCCTACTTCCTGATTTTATTGCAACATTACATGCAACAAGATGCTTCAATGAGTATAACATTTTCTTGTTATGGTTATTTAACATTCTCATTTGTGGAGAATAAATGCACACCACTGTCAAACTCCTAATTGCTTGTTGCATCTAATGTAATAGTGGTTCTTGTCATAAGAAATTTTCAATCATTAATTGTGGGGTTTGCATCTCTCAGATTTGTAAAAAGTTGAAATCTTTGTTGATGGGTGTTTTTTCCATCTTATCTGAATATTTTATCCAAAGTAACCACAGTTTTAAATTCTTCCCATATCAACTTAGCTCGTGTGTTTCTGTCATATGTTGGTCTATCATTAACAAGAGGTAACTGACCCAAATCTCCAACAAAAATGATAGACATGCCTAATAGAAAATTGATAACAATTATTGTGAATACTATAGAACTTTATAATTATACAATTGTCATTTACATGATTTTTTTTATATTTCCATATAAAATAATTAATTTGGTTAATCAAATAGATATCTACCTCCAAAGTTACGATTTGAATTTTGTGGGAATGCTTGTCAGAGCTAAGAATCAACTTTTTTCTGGCAAGTTTTTACCAATGAAGCTCATTTCATCAATTAGAATGTACTTGATGTTTGCTATTTCTTCTTGAAAACTTGTGAGCCTTGCTCCTTCGAATTGAGCAAAATCTCTTATTAGGATTCAAAGTTTTGAATAAGCGGTGGATTCTCTTATGTTGAATGCTACAACTCCAGTTGGTGCTAGTAATAGAAGAAGAGAAGGACCGAGATATGCTGCATTTTTAAGAGCTTTACTAATAGCACCAATTAGATATGACTTTCTTGTCCCTACTGATCCTTGAATTATCATCAACAAGGGCGATGCATTTTGATTATTATGGTAGTGTGTCATGATTATGTTGAGTGCCTTTTTTTGTTTTTCATTGAGGGTTGTGTAGTTCATAGGTTGTGGTATTTCATCATGTATGAGACATCCATGTTCTCTCATACTACTGATGAAGTTCATTGCTTGATTCGTATACATTTCACCATGATATTCATTACACCAATTTGCTTGTCTATCAAAATCTCTCCTTCCCAACATATCTATTTTAGAAACTTGTATATTTTGACCATGATGTAGTCTAGATTGTATTTCCCATTCATACTCAATAGTATTTCTTTGAAGAGCTTCATTGTATTTAATTTTAGTATCACTGATGTTTTTATTGTGTTCTTCAATTGCTATTCGTTCCACGTGCCAAGGGTTATAATGGAATGAGTCCCAGTTTTATCTTATTGAATCATCATTATGACCAACATTGATGAATTGGATGATAAAAATATGCTTAGTCTAATAAATTAAAAAGCTAGAAACTTTCAAATTAATCAATGGATGTGTATGTCCCCTTTCCAAAATTAGCACTTACTCTTTATAGTAAGTCTAGTTGTCCAAAAATAGTAAATCAGAACTATTGGTTGACTAGGGAATTAATATCCTTTTTCATTATTGGATTGAATAAAAATAATATTTAATCGTCAAATGTATATTTTAATTATTTATCACTCATACTTGGGTGTGGGTTTTGTTGGAGGAAATATCTAGCTAAAAAGGTAGATTTTATTGCTTATGACAATAGTTGTCATAAAAGAAAATATTTAAATGGGAAATGGTTGATTTCATGGAGGCCAATTGGGAAAGGAGTCATAAATCATAACATGCAAGATTCCTCTTTCTAGGCATGAGGAATTGGGCACCCAAAAATCTTCTTGAAAAGGTAACACATATAAAATACTATTTCTTGCATTGTGGTTTCATTCTATGCATGTTACTTTCAAAATTTGTGATATTTCTTCTAAGGTTGGGAAATCAAAGAAGGAGGAACTCCAAGATTGATAAACCAAGGAGTTAGAGGCTTGAAGGTAGTGGTTTTTTTGATCTCCAGGAATAGATTCATACAAAATCTGACATTGTGCTTCATTGATTTCAGTTTGGTATATTTTTCCATGATTACACATATAGTTTTGAGGATAAGTGAGTTACAGTGTGTTTCCTTTTGTTATTTCTATATATTGCAGAATTTATAGTTGTACAATGCAACATAGAAACATAAACATAAAGCAAATATTACCTATGCCATGGTTGATTCACCTCCATTATCCTTCTCCATTTTTCTTGAATATGATTAATTTCCCTTAGATTTGAGTATGCAATAATAGCCCAATGACAATGATAGCAAAATATTGAAGATTATACTTGTCTCCTTAAGTGTGCTTGAACTCTAAGTAGCCTAGGTAGGGTTGAAATGACAATGATATGTGTCTTTTATAGAAATTCAACTTGGAATAAAGGGTTGAGATTAAAATCCAATAAGATATGTCAATCAATGGCCAAGAATGAAAGTTGTAGTATGAAATAGGGTTAGGGCTAAATTAGGGAAATGATAAAAATGAATGGCTAAGATTGAATTATAAAATAATTGAATCAAGGGTGGAAATTGAATGAGACATGAAGAGATAGGATTGACACAAATAATGAGATTGACACAGAAAAAGAGATTGTTGGAGGAATTTAAATAATTATAAAATTATTTAAATGAAGAGGTAAAGTGAATAATTAAATAATGAAAATATTATTTAATTATAGAAGACATGTGATAGGTTGACTTTTTAATAAAATAGCAATTTAATTCAAAAGTGGGAAGAAGAGGACAAATTAAAAGATAATTAAATAAATAAAATTTATTTAATTTATGGAGGAAAAGGCTAAATGAATAATTAAATAATTGAAATAATTATTTAATTATAGTAGAAAGATGGCAATAATTAAATAAATAAAATTTACTTAATTATAGAAGAAAGGGGCATTAGTGATGAAGTTAAATAAATAAAATTTATTTAATTAATCAAAAAGAAGAATAAAGGTAAATGAATTAATTAATTAAATAATTAAGATTATTTAATTAATAGTAGAATTATGACATTAGAAAAAATAAAATATTTAAAATTATTTAATTATTGTGGAGGAAAGAGGATTAATGAAGAAAAAATAGAGTATGCAAGCCTAGGACAATTTTTAGTGTCTATAGACATATTATGATCAATACTCCCTCTAAAATATAGAAATTCTAGTTATCTTCTAGTTCATAAATCTAGTTTCATTGGTCTTTTCAAATAGTGTGCCATATAGGTACACAAGCAAAAACTTGTCAAATTCTCACGTATATATCTCTTTTAAGGGGAAAAACCAAGTCAATAATCCAATGATTAGGTGTGGTCATAAGTAGGATGCCTAGACAATGTAGATTGAAATTAGCATGTTGTTGCACTTTTGTCAATCTATGTCTTACTGTAGAAATAATTTGCTCGATGTCTATATTTGGGGAGATGAATTTCTTCCTTGGGCTACAAATCAATCAAACAAACAAAGGTATATTCATTTCACAGTCAAAGGATGTCAAAGAGATGTTGAAGAAGTTTGGAATGGAAGACTCTGAACTGGTATGCACTCCTATGGTAACTGATTGTAAATTGAATGAGGATGATGAATCCCCTAAGATTGATTAGAGCAACTATAGATCTATGATTGGTGGACTACTATATTTAACTGCTACTAGACCAGATATCATGCATGTAGTTTATCTTGTGGCTAAAGTTCAAGATCCTAAACAAACACATGTTGTAGCCATAATGAGGATATTCAGATATTTGAAGGGAACTCTGGATTATGGCTTATGTTATCCTAAGGATATTGATTTCACATTGAGTGATTATACAAATTCAGATTGGTCTGAATGTGTGAATGACAAGAAGATTACAATTGGTGGTGCATTCTTTCTTGGATGCAAATTGGTGTCATGGCTGAGTAAGATGCAAGATTCAATTTCTTTATCTACTACAACGGTTGAGTACATTGCAGTAGCATCATGCTACACACAAGTGGTGTGGATGAGACAAAAATTGAAGGATACAAGAGTGGCATATGTTGAGCCTATCTCTATCTTTTGTGACAATACAAGAGAAATCAACATTTCAAAGAATCTAGTGATGCATTCAAGGAAAAGGTACATTTCAATAAGATATCACTTTCTAAGAGAGAAGGTTGTGGAGAATGAAGTGGAGCTTGAATATGTACCTACAAAGGATTAGATTGCTGACATATTCACTAAGGTTCTTCCTAAGGATAATTTTTTAGTATCTTTGGGAGAAGTTTACGATTATTGCCCCTCCTTCCTTGAACTAGATACATATGGAGGTTCA
The DNA here is from genome assembly GCA_007258455.2 of Sequoia sempervirens. Lineage (NCBI taxonomy): Eukaryota > Viridiplantae > Streptophyta > Pinopsida > Cupressales > Cupressaceae > Sequoia > Sequoia sempervirens. The sequence continues at coordinate 599,144,966 of VDFB02058242.1, forward strand.
TCAATCCATTGGATCTATGGATTCATTCATTTTTCTGGACTGATGTTGATGACTACTTCTTAGGGGAAGTAGGTAGTGTCATTGTTACAGTATGGAATATATGTTGTCATCATGTAGATTTGTTGATTTGGTTGGGTGTACTCCTATAGGGGAGTATTAAGAGTAGTAAAGGTAAGATAGTTGCAAAAAAGTAGTGAGAAGTTTGTTTAATGTCAAAGGGGGATAACAATGTGGTGCAGGAGCACCTAAGCTGACCTCCATTTTGTTGTGCAATGTTTTGGTTTGTACTAACTTTAGCCAAGTCACGAATGTTTGTGTGTTTAGATTGGAGCTTTAGAAAGTATTGTGTGTGTGGAGAATTAGTCACTAGGACTAATGTCTTCATTAGGTTATCTTATTGTTAAATTTTGCTTTATTAATCTTTGAACATGTATCATGTTACAAAGTATATAGTGGATTAAAGCCACATCAACAATGTTCAAAAGTTGCTAATGGTCGGTTAAGGGAGTTGTTGATTCGAGTTTAAAGGAGATTGAGGTCCTAGAATTAAGGAAAAAGGCAGAGTGGAAGATTGCATGGAGAACTTGTTTTGGTTGCATGTAATTTAGTGGGATTGGAATCCCTAGAAAATAGGAGTAAGTGCTCGATCAGCCTCCTTGGAGTGTGGAAAAGGCATCAAGAATAGGTGGAAAGACTCAAAAATGGGAGATTAGATACTTTGTAAAAAAGTTTTGGTGTGAATGAAAGGAAAGGATTCTGATTTTCTATGTTAGCCCGTGATTTTTGTGAAATAGTGAAGTTGTTGGCACTGTGCATGTTAATACAACATTGTAATTATGTTCATTAGATAGCTTAAAGTGAGTTTCATCTGTTATTCAAGTTGTTTAGTGTGGTTTTGCTGTTTCATGTTGATAGTTTAGAGATATAAACTGTTTCTCAGAAATCACTGTGTGTTTTGCAGCAGAGTTAATATCGGGTTTGAATACTTAGATTCAGCACTGTGTTCATGTTATTAGAATAGATTTAAACCAATTTTCATTGTTCATTCAGGTTCCATAGTGTAGAGTTAGGGATTTGTGTTATTAGACAAGAGTTTAGTGAGTTTCCATTGTAGGTTTGAGTAGTGTCTTCTAAAATGGCTCCCCTATAAACTATGAAATCGGGTTTTTCCTGAGATTAGCAGGGTATGGAAGGGGAGCCAAATTTTTGTAGATATTTAGAGTCAGTAGTGTTAAAGGGCCAAGCAATTATTGTAAATTCCAAACCCTAGGCGAGCCTAAGATACCCGATTAGGAGTTTGGAAAGGTAAAATTGTGGACTTAGG